>OX451735.1:1088427984-1089083028 GCA_948472305.1 Vicia faba
ATATGGCTGCCCGGAGAATCCGTAGCTGCTAAGGAAGAGGGTCGAGCCATAACGGATTGATATGGCGTAGCGGCGACTGGAATCGATCTGAATGAATCTTCAAGCGTAGTTATGGGGCTTCTCCTATACCACCCGCCTATATGGAGTGGAGGAAGATTTGGTGGGGAAGGTCATAGTGAAGTCAGCAAGCAGGAAAGTAGCCGCCCCTCTTTGATTGTGCACAGCCCCTGCCACGAGACACCTAATCGAAGAAGCGCCTTCCTCTCATCTTTTTTAGAATTCAACATCCAGTTCATAGAGAACTGCCTACTCCCACCTCGACCGAGAAAGAGATCTAAGGCTTCTTTTAAGAAAGTAAAGCAGGAATAGATGGCCTGCCCCTAGCTCTCAAAGATTTCTAGATTTTGCTATCAAAGGAGTGCTTTCATTCCCTGCCACCCGCTTTTATAATTGGTTGTTCCTTACCGGTATCTCAAGAAAAAATATTTCATGATCCATTCTTCCGGAATTGGATAGAGAATAGTTGGGATATTCCACTGGGAGGGAGAGGCGGGGGTGACATCAGAAGTAGGATCGTCGAACGGATAGCAGCATAACATTGAGAATTGACTCGTCGGATTAACCACTTAGACGGAGAGTTCCCCATATTCCATTTCATTGGCAACCGAAATAGATCTAAATAGCGTGCCTGGAGCGAAGGAAGGGCTTCAAAAATGAATGGAAAAGTCAAATCAATGAAAGGCCCAGATGTAGCCTTTGTGTGCGGAGCAAGCCTACACTGGCTGAGATGAAGAAAATGTCGACACCGATGAAATGTTTGAAAACATAGACAGCGGAAGGGAAGAAGTCACTCTCAATCCGATCTAGCAAGAAATGTTATACCGATAAAGTCAAGAGAGAGACCTCATTAAGAAAGAAGGCCATCTTCCATCCGCCTTTTTGTTTTAGACAGGGCGAGGCTAGTACGAGACTCCGAACCACGACGGATCTTGTCTTAGGAAAGATAATGGGACGGGAGGCCTATCTGACCTTTTGTTTGATTCCATTTTCCAACCATTTCTTTAGAACCAACCTGGAATGCAAACAAGGAAGGAAAGGGCTGAAATATCCATATCTGATCCAGCAAAAAAAACCTGACCTTAGCAGTGATAGAGATAGCATAGCTGTAGACAGGGGGAGGGCCCGGATTACCTTTTCTATTAGAATAAGGAAGGGAATCGCTTTGATTGCTTGCGACAGCTTATCGATGCTCGTTAGTGGTGAAGTCCCTCAAACCAGAAGTTTCAAAAGCGGGCCTACGAGATAAATTCACTTTACATACTGATATAGCATACCGAAGGGAAGGCCTAATTGTACCACTCCCCCTGACCTTCTGCCTGAACTGATAGAAGTTGGCTTGAGCTGAGCGTCTCTTACAAAAAAGGTTCCCTAGTCGCCTCGGTGGAATGCATTGAAGAAAGGAATCCACTCTCAACCCTTTCATTTTATTTAATAGAATGGTAAGTCGGTCTTATTCTTTTATACGAGTAAACAACTTCTGCTCTAACTCCTTGAGGAAAAAGTCTTGCATCTCGCCCAACTCCTACAAAGCCCACCCCCGAAGGAGAAAAGGAAGTTATCAGCACCGATGTTACTAACCTTATGCTTCGCCAATCTTTATATGCCACGGGGAATCGATCGGTTGAATCCGTTGCAAGCCTATCTTCCGAACCCCACATCAAAGTCTTGTCACCGTGCCCGCTTGGGGTTGGGGTCTGTCTGAGTAAGGAAATAGCTCGTAGCCACGTTATCGGTCTTGTCTTTTTGATAACCTTGAGACCGGCGAAGACTGCGCTCCAGCTGGTGGTGAAGGAAAGGGGGAAGGAACTATAGAATAGAAGGAGCTGGACATGAACCGTCACGGTCTTTCTGGTGAATCAGTGCTGTTTGCATAGCACTCATAGGCTCTGGGACTGATGTCCTTACTCTTCTAGTATTTTCCAGTAAGCCTTGTTGGATGACTCAGAGCTCTTGTGCTCCCTCTTTTCAATATCCCTTTGCTGTCTTCGTAACCGCAGTGAGAGTAGGAGCTCAAGCAGTTGCCACTACAAGACTAGCCGCTCTTGAGTAAATAACAGCTCTTACCGCGCTTGATGGTGAATAAGCCTTGGAATCCGTGTTTAGAAAGCATCCAATTGATATTACAAAAGCATATCCCTTATCTAATTAGAAGGAACTTCTTTCCGGCGAAGTGACAGCGGGGAAGGAAAGCAAGGGACTGATTACACTAGTAAGACACGCCCAGAAGAGGAGGAAGGAAAGGTTGGTTGCACGTTTTTTTTCCGTGTGGGAGTAATGCCTCCCTGCCGATTGCTTTATCTCTCCCCCTATCTCTAAAGGGGGACTCAGTCCTATCAACATATAGAGATCTTGCCTCTGTCGCTGCATAGAGTGATCTTCTTCAATCACCTTTCAATCTCCGAGTTCGAAGGGTAGAACAAGGGAAGGTCAAGGCTTTCCTCTCATTAATCTTTCCACGGCAAAGTCAGCATCTTAGCCCGAAGAGAAAGGATTTCTTCCTCTGCGTCTGCTGCTATTGATGTGCCGATCTGGCGTTATTAAAACCCCCATGTATCTATTGTTTAACAGCTCAAAGAATCCAACTCCAACAGCATATTAACTGATATAGACGGAACGCGCCCCACATTTTTAGGACGTTCCTATCGAACACATATCCTACCTGTAAAGGGAAGATTGGGCAAGACCCTTATCTGTTCTTCTCATCCATACCGTAATCTTTATAGAGAATCTGTCAAAGAATATGAGACCTTTGCAGAAGGCAATCGGTCGGAAATCAATGCCTTACAGCATATCTTGGACTTGGCTTAGCTTCCTCCAAAAAAGAAAAAGCTAGTGGTAGGCTACAAATAAGTGAACTTTAGGTAATAAAGTAACTAGTTATCTCTCAAACAGCGGTTACGCCTTTTCCTAATGCCCTTACTAAACCACCAACTGCGGTTATTCCGCAAAGACCGGATAAGGCGCATCTATCTAATAGCGGACGATTTTTGGCAACTTCGGAGCCCCGCCTGAGAAAGAAAGAATAGATTCCTCACGTCTGCACAGGCCTATGGGCTTTAGCAAGCCCCTTTCCAGTCGTGGCGTATCATTTCAAAAAGTTAAAGGCATATCACCGTCAGTGCGCTGTCGAAAAAAGATCAGTAGGATGATATAGGAGCATACCATAATAAGGATATTTTTGTACGCCTAGGCAGTGACTCTTCCATGTCAAATAGTCTTCCAGTTGAGATTTACGGTTCCGAGTTAGATTCTAATTGCGAGAAGGAGGAACTTAAATCCGATTGTGATGGTGACTGCGTAATAAGAATGGAGAATAGGGTAGGAATGGAAAGGGATAACGGCGGATAGTGAGCTGGATCCCCGGGGTCGCTTGCGAGCATCTTCTTGCTCCTGAGGATCATTATTTTATTTCATGGAATCTCAGGTTCTGAAAGAACGTAGTAAGTGGTTAACTTTGTTGACTCGCTCGTTAGAGGAAGTGAACAGTTGGCTCGAAGAGGGAAGAGATGCGCCGGGTCTTTCTCTTTGAATGGCGGAGATAAATGGTAACAAGTCAATAGACTTGCCTACAGACCCTACTTTTCTAAATCATACAGGATAGGGGAAAACTTAACTTCCTTCCTTGCCGTCAACCGACCTATAGTCGCTAAGATAGTATTGGTTGTATTCATCTGACCGTACTTCCATCCGGTGTTAAAGTTGCGGAGCTCGAGGGATGTCTTTAAAAAGGTCAAGTTTTTTCTTTTTTTAGACGCGGTCGAAAGAATACCTGAGTGAAGGATGGGCACTTCTAATAGTAGGCGTAGGCCCGTCGCCCTAAAACTCATACCTGTGATTAATAAGAATAATTTTCTGAGTGTCCCCGCCCTTATTTAGGGTGTAAATAAGCAAAACATATTGTTGTTGGAGTTAGGCCCAAGAGTGATTTTTGTGATCAGAAAAGAAGCAAAAATAATTAAAAAAAAGTTTGAGTTGGGCTGCGTGTGATAAATATCAGGGGGGGGGGGAATTGTTGACTAAATGAGGCAGGCCCAATGGAGGGAGGCCCAACGCACATGTTCCAAACAAAAAAAAGGAAATCACATAAAATGTGAAAAAAAACCAAAAGGTCTTGGTGGGGCTCGAACCCAGGACCTTATAGAGGTATGCCTTACGCGCGCGCTTGCTGCCACTGGAGTGGCCTATTTCATCCGTTAGTAATACAACAATCAATAAACTTAAAATAAAACATTTTCATGTGATCAACTTCAACTTCTTCCTCGCCCCACCCAAAGCTTCTGCAATTCATTCATTTCTCATCCATTCTCAAAAGTATAAACATCAAACTTGTTGGAAATTTCATAATGATTTCAGAAATGTAAATAAGTTAAGCTAACACTCAAAGATGAACATGAATTTCTAATGGTACCAAATTTTGACCTAATTTTTCAGAAAGTTCATCTTCAAAATTCTTACTACTCAAGCAATATAAATGAATTCTAAGAAAATGAGTAGTTTCAGGGCTATGTTGTCTACATTTTATCTTCACAAATAGAAAGCTAGCAATGCCTATATGAAGAGTTCAAAAGTCAGAAAACTTACCTCAAAAATGGATTTCGTGCTTTGAGTTTTAGCTTGTTTCAAGGTGCTGTAATAATCAGGTTAGCTTCCTTGAGTCCCTAGGAAGCTAATGCAATGCTTAGCTTGAATGGAGAGTGGCTGAAATGGTCTGGAGAAGTCCAATTTCAATGCTTTGTTTTTGGTTATGGAAGATGAAGAAGATGGTGTTACAGTTGGAAAACAGGGATTGAGATAGCCTCTATATGTGTATTAGAGGCTTTGTGATGGATTAGAAGTGAAAACGCACGAGTGAACTTGAAGATTGAGTTTCAAAGTCAGAAATGACAAGTTTTTGTGCTTGTGTTGCAATTTCTGGTTTGGGAGAGAGTGAGGATGTTTGAGGGCTTGCAAAAAATCGTGTGGTATGTTGCAAATGAAGGTTCAATTTATAGGCAAAGGGTTTGGAAGTTTGAAATGATCAGAACACAAAGATCACATGTTAAGGATATTTGCTTGTTTTTGAAGCAAGCTTGAAACATCTTGTTACAATGTGAAGTACAAGGCTTGTAGAGTGATTGAGTACTTTATACATACCTCTTCTAATATTTATAGACTTAATGTGTGCAGAAGGAACAAGTTAGGAGCTCAAGATAAGTTGACTTTGCATAAAGCTTGCTTTACAAGAATGGAATGGTTACTTTCTTCCCAAAATGGCAAATTGCTTTGGATAATGGCTTAAACACTTGGACCATACCTTAATCAATCGTTTAAATGATTAATTATGGAGTGATTTACAAGTTAGAAGCAAGCAAAAAAAAGATTGTGCAGCATAGGCTTGAGATTTGAATTCTTGTTCATCACAAAATGACCTATAATTCAAGTTTGAAACCCTAACTTCACCTCTTCGATTCTCCTAGCTCAAAAATGATCTCATTGATTTCTTAGACATTTTGAAAAGCTTGGAACATTACCTAGAACTTTCGTGTTGGCCATTATGACAAAATCCTCTTGGATCTTGGTGAAAATTGACCAAGAAGTTAGGTACAAAATCTGCCTAAACTAGGTCAAAATGTCACTAAGTGTTTTAGAAAAAGTGCATGACTTCATGAATTTATAAATCAAAATACAAGAACTTAAAGGTCTTTATCAGTAAATAAAAGTTGTAGATATCATCAAGATCTACAACGTTCATGTTGGAAGTTTTCTTTGAATCATCTTACATCTTGGTGAAAAGTTGGCATGAAATCATGAAAAAATAAGACTTAAAAACACAGAAAAATTCGAAGTCTTGAAAAGTTTTTGACTTTTTAAGATGAATTTTGACTTTCTTGATTTCTTGATGATAAAGATTCATATTTTTACATGTCTTGATGAAATTTGATCTTTGAAACATAATTTTGATCAAAAGCTCAAAGTTTAACTTTTGGTGTATCAATTGACTCTTCATCAGTTGACTAAATTTCAACTATCAATTAATTGATCTTGGGAAATGGTTTGAGCCATGAAATTAGGTCAAAATGTTGTATTTGAATCCTTGAGATTGTGCTTCATGCCATTAGATCATGTATTAGTTAAAAAACCTTTGATCAGTCAAATACATTCAAAACCCTAATTTTGACCATTTTTCCCTTTTGATGATTTGAACATTTTTCTTGGGGAATTATGATCCAAACTTGATCAATTGATACATATAGCTTCAAAATTTAGATATTGGTAAAAAACTTGAAGTTTGACTGTAGGTTGACCATAATTGACTTTTTACCCAATAAAGTGGATTTTCAATCATCTGAGCAATTGACTGAGCAAAATTGTTATTCAAAACTTGAAAATTGACATGAGTATTCTTGTAGGTCCATAATGATCTATGAAAGTCAATTGAACCACTAAAAGTCCAATTGTCCTTGTGAAAATCCAAACCCTAATTTGAGGCATCATTGTTTAGGAGATGGCTTAACCTAATCAACAATTGTACAAACTTGAGCTATTGAAGATCTTGTGAGAAATATCATGAGAAAAGAGAGATTAAAATTTGGGGTACAAAAAATGTCTACTTCATTGATTTCATCTCGATGATTTGTTCTGCCAGTTGTTTTTGCTGGCGACTTCATTGGGGAATGATTCGCCAATTGCTAGTCCATCTCGGAGTCTCTCCTAAATCTTGTTTTCTTTTCATTGGGTGTTTATTTTTTTATGCTTTACAGTTATTCATTTGTACATGCACTATCTAGGAAACTTAGGAATAGAGTAGAACATGACACTTATTGTACGAAGGTCCTACTAGCATGGTCATTTCGTCTAGACTCAAATGTTGTTCAAAGGGGGTGATATCGTCATCCACGTATGTGGCTTGATGATAGTGCTTTTCAGGAGAAGCCGTAATTTTGAATTATCATTGACCTTACTATGAGCTAGTCTTTACCCGTGAGTGGGGAGGAAATAATCTTTACAGGTACAAATGGTGACTATGTGTCCTAATGTTGACTAGTTGTTTTGGCAGTGACTATTGGTTCTAATGGTCACCATGTGTTCTAATGATGACTTGGTTTTCATTTGTTATGTGTCGATCCTTTGAACTTGGTATTCTCGGCATCTTCAGAAACAGTACATTGGATTAGCAGTAGTATGGAAACCTTGATTCTATGTGTTATTGTCCTTCCATCATGGCATATTTATTTTTAGAAAAAAGAAACGTAAAAAAATGTGTATATGTCTAAAAAAGTAAACCTGAATTTGCATTTCATTTCCAGGGTGTTTCAAAGTATCCATCAATATCAGAAATGGAAAACAACCATGATGCCTCCAAGAGTGATACCAGAGACATTTTCGTCTATATGTTCGACACTAGTAGTTGGCCTTGTTTGAGAGAGTTGAGCAAGGCAGTGGTTTATCAAAATTTGCATGCTTTTAGCAAACAATACAAGGATCTTTTGTGTTTATTCAATACTTAGGTAGATGACAGAGCTCTCCAAACTTTATTGCAATTCTATGATCCGGAGCTACAATGTTTCACATTCCAGGACTATCAGTTGGCTCCGACTCTTGAGGATTATTCTTAAATATTGGGGATCAAAGTCACTGATCCCATTCCTTTTTCCTGTATTCTAGAGGAGCCCGGTCATGAAGTTATCGCTAAGGCACTTTATTTGAGCCTAGGTGATGTGAAAATTAATTGGAGGAAAAGAGGCACGACTAATGGACTTTCAGTGAAATTATTGATAAACAAAGCTAAAGAGACGAAAACCAAGGGTTATTGGGTTTCTTTCAATGCATTAATGGCAGTTTTGATTTATGGCCTTGTCCTATTTTCCTGATGTTGAGAACTTGGTAGACTTGGCCGCCATATGCGTGTTCATGAATCTGAATCCAGTACCAACTATCTTGGCCAACACTTACTATGGAATTCACTACATGTATGATAAATAAGGAGTTGTAGTATGACGTAATCCATTGTTGTACAAGTGGATCATGTACCATCTGCCACCTAAAGGACTATTCGTGGATACTTAGAGTACCCGTACATGGGCAACACAGGTCATGGCTCTCACTTATTTCGATATAACTTTGTACAGACATAAACTTTACAGTGTTGTAGTCATTACAGACTGTGGAGGATTCTATAACGTCCCACTTATGGTGACACAAGGGATGATTAATTACAACCCTTTTTTATTCCTAAGCCAGCTAGGGTATGCCATGCAATGCCCTTATAATAGCAGTGAAATTAATGAATCAATATTTTGAAAAAGGGAGGAGATCTTGGGATGCTACAAAGAGTAGTTATTACTTGGGCTAAAATCATCAAAAAGAGGAAGGACTTCTTTAGACTGAAAGAGCTGATGGCCTATGGAGTCTATGTTGATTAGGTCAGGGAGAGAGTGAAAACACTTTTGTTACTATTCTCAAGGGAATACCCTCTGTACCCGCAGCCTAACAAGTTGCAGCATGATGTTCCCAAAGAACGATTCTATCAAGTGTAGAGTGAGAATCAACATCTTCGAATTGACATGGATGCCAAAGAGATGGATCTATACTTCTTAAGGGAAGAGAGGAAGGATTTATCCCACAAGCTCATAAAGTTTGAAGCACCAAGCACTACCAGGAAAAGATCTAAATCTGAAGATGATGATGCTTCTGGTGATGATCGCAAAAGAATTGTTGCTACAATCGAGAAGAAGTACAAGCAGAGTCACCGAGACTATGACATCCTTGGAGTGTCTAGGACTGAATTAGAAAAAAGGTACGAAGCCAAAGTCAAGGTTCTAGAGAATAAACTTCTAGATAGAAGTGCCCATCATAAAGAATAAAGCATTGAAAGGCTCGCAATTGAGGCCTAGCTCAAGGGGCGTAGTACTCAGCTAGTGCATGCCATCAAAGAAATTTCTAGGCTCAAGATCCAGATGGGAAGAAAACAAAAATTTCAAGTGAATCGAAGCTCGATGTTTGATTGTTCTTTCATTTTTGTTTGAAAAAACCACCACCAAACTTGTTGGTTGGGGTTTTATTCACTCTATCGTGTTATGACTGTATGGCTTGCCCGAGCTCGGTTGCCTTAAGGTTTTATGAATGAAAAAAAGTATTTCCATTATTGTGCTCTCTGGATTATTTGATTATCTCTTATCATGTTTTACGTTATTTTTTGATAACTGACAAAACTCTTGAGTGCCCTGGAAATGGTGAAACATTGCATGCATAATCATGCATTCATTCATTGGATACCATTACAGGTGGTTCTAGCCGAATGTATAATTTATGATTTGGGTTTCTTTTCAGAAGATTCCTACTTCAAACTCTCACCGCTATAAAGCTCAAAGTAATTCTAGAAGACAAATGAAATAGATCCAAGCCGATGTTGCTACTATGGGTGTCAAGATGGACACTCGTGTCGAACAAATTATGGAAATTATCCAAAATATGGCCCATCAGAAGAAAGAGGTGAGAGCCTTGATTGTAAGGATTACTGCAACTACAGATAATGGGAATGAGACTTTGATCATTAATCTACAAGAGGTTATTGTTAACAATCCGAATGGAAATCTGGGTGGTCCTACTCTGAATGGTAATCCAGGAAGTGCTACGTTGAACGGTAATCTAGGTGGTCAGAATATGAATGTAAATGTTTGTTTGAATCAGAATGGTAATGCTACTTTAAACCTTAGTACCCCTCTTGGTAATAATCAAGTTGTTCCGTTGGTCCAACTTATGGGAAATAAACCTCCACCCACTCATACTCGATAAAACAATGAGCAACCTTTTGTTCAACTAAGGCATGTCCGTATTCCTGTTCGTTAGATTGAATAGGATAACTATGATTACTGGATGTATAATATTGATGAACCAATAGAGGTTGACAAAAACTTGTGTATGCTCTAGGAGTGTATGCGAATGTTTGAAAATCAGGGCGCTATTGGCCATGATATGTCTGATTTGGGCTTAGTCCCTGGAGTGAATATTCCTCCAAAGGATTTAAATTGGAATTAACCTGGAAAAGATTCAGGATGTCTTTGTAACTAATTCTTGTAATGCAAATAATTCTTTTGGTGGCTACCGGAAGAAGAAAGAAAGTGAAGCTAGTGCGTTGTATGTGTGGAAGGGTAAAGGTAGGACTCATTAGGAGTCTGATCACCAAATTGCTGTTGTAACAATCCCAATTTCTGCACCTCAACGACAGACGTATGCGCCTAGGAAAGGCAATCAACAAAAGCCGAGGCAGCCTCCTAGGAAATTTTACGCACTTCTCATGTCCTACGCGGAGTTGCTACCTTAGTTGCTTGATTTGAAATTAAACGAGTTACTTACTTGCAAGGTTGATACTTAAATTTTACCATCCAACTTTTACACAAATGCTAGATGTTATTATCATTCAGGTGGACAAGGGCATACCATTGAGAACTGTATTGCATTTAAGCACAAAGTACATGACTTGTTAGATTCTCAGGCTATTAATTTCAGACCAACACCGATGCCCAATATTCTTCAGCAACCTTTTGCCACCGCATGGAGGCGCCACTGTCAGTGCCATCGTTGATGATGAAAGTTTGAATCTGGTAATGGATTTAAATCTGCTGACTACACCTCTATTTTTTGTGAAAGAGAAGTTGTCAAAGAAGGGTGTGTCTTTGGGTTATGGTCTTGACTGTTAAGATTGTTTGATTCAGATAGAGGGTTGTCAATGTCTAAAGGATGCAAATCAAAGTTTGATTACTAAAGGAATTCTTCAGTTTGACTGTGTTGTTATTAAACCTAAGGTTGAGGAAGATGAGGTTGATGTTATTACTATTCCTGTCAAGTCAAAAACGATTCCTGTCACAATTAAAGATCCTGCCAAAAAGTCACCAGTGACCATCAGTTTACCTGGTCCAGTTCCATATGTAAGTGATAAGATGGTACCCTGGAATTACAGTGGAGAACTTTACTATTAAGTGCAGAAACTTGTTACTCAGAAGCTTGAGGACAGTAAGCTTGAAGAAGAGAAGCCTGAATTTCATGACATCGTAAGTGAAAGTAGGATTACCCAAAGCGGACATATTTTTTCTCCACCTAAACAACAAGAAAGTAGTGCATATGCCTCAAATAAGGCTAAAGGAAATCATATTGTGATTAATGGTGAAAAACCAGGGCAGAATCCTCATTTCCCGACCTTGTACGCCGAGATGACTAAAGATGTCATAATACTGATGTGATATATAAAGAAGAGTGACTACAAGATTATCGATCAATTATGACACGTTCCTGCAAAGATATCGATTCTTTCTTTGCTCTGAGATTCTGAATCTCATAAAAGTGCACTAGTGAAGCTATTTGGGACTTATTTTGTTCCTCGGGAGATTTCAGTGAATCAATTTGAAGGAATTATGGCTAGAATCTCTGAGTAATGGGTTACGTTTCATCGATTTCAATCTACCTCCCGAGGGGAGGAATCATAATAAGGCGATGCACATCTCAATGGTGATCGCAAAGAATACCTTATCCCGTGTGCTGGTTGACACGGGATCATCCCTCAATGTTCTACCAAAGTCTACTCTCATGAAGTTGGATTATGAATGGCTTGTGATGAGGCCCAATGATTTAGTGGTCAAAGCGTTTGATGGGTCGAAGAGAGCTATGTTTGGGGAAGTTGATTTTCCTATCAAGATAGGTCCTTAGATCTTCGTCGTGACTTTTTTTATCATGGATATCAATCCTTCTTACTGTAGTTTGCTAGGGCGCCCATGGATCCATGGGGTCAGTGTTGTTACTTATACTTTGCATCAGAAGTTGAAATTCCAAGTTAATGGGAAAGTGGTCACCATTTGTGGTGAATAGGATTATATTTTCAGCCATCTGAGTAATTTCCGCTATTTTGAAATGTGGGAGAGGTACATGATACTATGTGCTAAGCATTTGAAATTGTGCAGGTTGTCAGAACTCCTCGTCAAGAGGTTAAGAAGTCGGAAGCCTCTATGGCATTTTACCGACAAGCTCAAGCAGTTGTTGAGTCTGATAATCCTGAAGGGTGGGGAAGAGTGTTGGATCTCTCCATACATAAAGACAATAAAGGTTTAGGCTTCGTGGTTGGACGAAGCGCATCAACTTCCATTCCTCTCAACATTCATGTTATTCCTCCTCTGATTTAATTTTGTCTGTAGTGGTGTCATCCACGAGGAAGCTCATGATGTGAGTGAGGAAGTTAATAGTGATTGTGAAATGCAAGAATGGGTTCGTCCTACTTGTAGCGGTAGAAATGTTGAGACTAAGCCATTGGATTGCCTTAACTCGTACATATCAACTAAATAATCGCCACTGCACTTTATTGTTTCCAAAGGAAATGGGAAAAGAGCGAATAAACCCAAAAGAGAGGGAGAGAGAATCTAGGTACAAATGTTGGTTATACAAAGGGAAGGTATTAGAACCAAAAGAATCTACGGTATTCCCCATGAACCGCTTTTAAAATCTGTGTATTTTGGCTATAAAAGGTGTATACAAAATAAGATGGTGGAGATGAGAAAAGAAGTGTTTTTTTACAATTTTTGCACCAGCCACAGTCGTGAACCTTTAGTGGATACGTACCATCTTCCGTGCAATAGGGGATCATGGTAATCGTAGTTCACCTCAAAAAATTTAAAACATTTGTGTGTTGGTTAATTTTAAGAGAAGATACACCATCATCATATCCAAGCAGAAAACATACTTACTACCCACAATTATGAGAAAGGAGCATTTGCATCATCTCAAAGTGGAGGATATAACTTGGATTTAAAATCCATCACTTAACACCCAAGTGGAAAATAGGTCTTTCACTACATATCATAGAAGTATAATATCTTACGTCACTACAAGAATTGAGTAGAGTCTAATCTTTTGAGAAAAAATTTAAATTAAAAAGCCAAAGTTGCAAAATGGTTTGAATGAGGTTATTGACTTTTAGTCTTTCAAAAAATATGTTAAAGTAAGATTAAATTGATTAATGTTTGATTAATAAAATATTTTGAAAATTCATGGACCTAAGTCCGAGTTTATTATGAAACCAGTTTAAGTTAGAAAACAAGAAGAAGTTTAAAAAGGAGGGAAAATATGTTTGAAATTAAAGAAGATAGGAGGAGATGAATGGACTATACTAAATCATAAGGTAAAAGCTAAAGAAAATAACAATCTAACCAAAAAGAAGCTAACACTTGACATAAGAACTCAATATAGAATTCCCATCCTTTGGATTAAAACCAAGCAAGCAAAAAATACTAAACCTCTGAGGAATACCAAGCTTCAGATGAATTAAGTCTTCAAAAAAATTGCGCAGAGTAACAAGGTACCCAAGTATCAAGCCTTCTAATCCTAAGTCTGAGATATCCAAAACACCACAATACCAAGGATAGTAACCATGTAGTCCATACAGAAATAAGTCTTTTAAGGTTCAAGTTGATTATTAAGTGTCTTTAAAAGAATATGAAAAGCTCAAATGAGCAAAGAAGAAAAAGACACAAAAAATAAATGCTCAAGTGAGCAAAAGAAAAATGGCATGAGATGTGAATGCTAAAAATAAATGGTATATAAAAGTAAAGGAACAAAATAAAGGCATAAAGTAAACTTAGTTGTTAGTGAATTAGAAGTTAGAGGTCAAATATAATAAAAGGTTAGTTGAATGACCATCTTGAAGCTTTCTTTTGAAAACTCATTAAAAGATTGAAAAAAGCAAAGCCTCTAAACAACAAGTTTCATTTTCTTTTTGTCAAGTATATCATTCACTTCAAGTACTCAAGACAACCACATATGATCAACGATGTTCAAATGATTCACTTAGACCAAAATTCATGAAGTTCATTTGAGGATTGATATATCAAAGCCTCCTAACAATGAACTTCAAAGTTATTTGGATCCAAGGTTTCAAATTAAACATACTTGGGCTTATAAACATGCGTTTGGGCCATGAATGATCATTTTTCGAATCGGGAAAATTTTAGCGCTATGTTAAGAATCATAAGTCGCCTTATGTAGAAGCCACAATTATTTTGAGGCCGGTCAATAGCAATCTATGTACCAAACATGTTATAGAAATGATATGTAAATCATTCTCCAAAAACATGTAGCACAAGTTAAAACAAGAAAGGGATCAGATGAATAGGGAGGGAAATGATTGTGTAACCAAAGTATCAAATGAAACTAGGGTTTCAAATATCATTAACATCATGCATCCATTTTGGTGGTTTTGGTTTTTCAACCTGTCAACACCCAAGATCCAATGAGGTTGAGGAACTTGTCCCAAAATAACACTCAAGTGCCTCCAAATCAGGACCAATCAAATAATAATAAAATGTATTTAATATAAAACAAAAGTTAAATGATTTTAAAAAGGAAATAATTGGTAAAATAAATAACATGTATTAAAACACCAAATAAAAATCCTAAAAAAATATCACAGGTTAAACATGAGTCAACAAGTGTTGACAAATTTTTTTAGAATTTTTTAAATTCAAAAACTATTTTTAAAATATAAATAAATAAGAAAAATAAGCCAAAATTTGGGAAAAATAGTAAAATAAAAAATATAAATAAAATGAGATCACCAATATTTGTCAGGAGGTCATTGGATCCTTCCATAATTTTTTCAGAATTTAAAATGACCAAAAAGTTTTTTTAACCAATTAAAACAAGTCAAAGAAAGAGAAAAATCATAAAAAATAACAAATCACAAAAATATATTATGAAAAAATAAGAAATAGAGAGAGAATATTCAAAAATATTTTTCTGAATTTTTTCATAATTTTTAAGTCAGAAGTGATTTTTTTTTGAATTTTTGAAGTTTAAAACATTAGGGCATCTGATTATTGTCAAAACCAGTTAGTAAGCAAATTAGAGGGACCTTACGCATTATGCATGTTATGGACCTCAATGAATATCACAATGGATCTTTTATTTAAAATAGATTTTAAAAAAACACGTGGCAATTCCCCATTGGTTGAAGACTCCAACGTCATCGTCTTCAAGATCTGAATGCTTGAAATTGGTGGAATTCGAAGGTAACCAAATGAGCTCAGACCAGTATCAATCTACTCGTCTCTCAAGAACCGATCCAACCATGTACTTAGTTTGAACTAACACTCAAAGACGAAGGAGATTTTTGTTAACACAATTTGAATCACAAAACTTTAATCAATAATGAAATGCTTATTTCTCAACCAAAATCAAAACCATAATAAACTATAGCTTCAGGTATGAAAGGACTACAAGCCTATGTAAAGAAATTCCTCAAAAGGTAAGAGAATCTACCTGTTGAAATTCAACTAAGAAGCTTTGAAACTGGTCTTGGTGAGAGAAAATGGAGGCACGATTCTTCAATGTAAGGTGATGAGAATTTTCACTAAGTTCACTAAAGAGAAATAAAATGAGTATTTGTCTTGAAAAGCAAAGGAAGAGTGAAATCGAGCTTAGAGAAAACCGAGTGTGGAGAAAATGTGACACGATGATTTTGGCTTTCTAAGCATGATAAAATGAATAGAACATGTCCCTCTATTTATAGGAGAGTGAATGGCGATAAGCGTTGGAAGAAATGGTGAGGTTTGGAGGGAAATTGTGTGTAGCCTGAAAATGAGAAAGTTGTGACTTGCAAGTTGTCAAAAATCACTCAATTCCTGCATTTTGATGCTTAAATAAATTTGAGAAAATTTGTTAAACATGTTTAAGTGAAAAACATGCACAAAATTGGTTTTTAGAAGCCACATTATGAAAATCAAAATATGACATTGGAGGAAAACTTCAGTTTCAAGGTAAAGACATTGCAGCCATTGTACACACAACTCATGAGGCTTTATGGGATGATTCTTTAAGCATTTGAAAGATCTCATAATAAACTTCATAATGTGCCAAGAAAGGTAGCATTTGGTGATCTGAGTTGAAAATTATGATCAATTGAAATCGTGAGAAACAAACTGACTTTTGTACTTAGAAATACTTCTAAGTGGTAAACTTCAAAATGACCTATAATGTTCTTCCAAGTGACACGCCCTTCCACTCAAAATTTCATCTTGATACTTGTATATGAAATGAAGTAGACCCTTTGAATTGAATTTTGGAATTGAGATCATTCAGGAATCATAAATAACTAAAGAGTTATAGTCTTTGGATGGTGATGAACAAATTTGGGGAAATTCACAAAATACCTATAATCTTTTCAATTCTTTAACAACTTACCATGAATTTTCAAGTCTTGGATATTGAAACGAAGTTGTAATATACACCCCAAAGATTATTGTAGAAAAATAATGAGCTTAAGGAGGTAAAACAGGATCAAGTTATGATCATTTGGAGCCAAGCCCTAAAATTCAAAGGCTTTTCAAAGGGACTTGTAATCTTCTTCAAACTTAAATAGTTCTTCATGCAAAATAAGCCTTTGATCCTTGAAGAAAATATATTAAGGACTCTTTAAAGAGAATAATGGCTTTGGAATCAGTTAAAAATCACAAAATTTGAGCAATATATGGTCTTTGGAAGTCAGCAAACCCTAGCTTAGAGAATGTCAAAAGGACTTGTAACCCCTTTCAACTTTTGATGACTTTTCTTGCACAATTGGATCTTTTCATGTGAATATAAGTTGTTTTATATGACGATAAGAGTCCATATAAAAAATAACCAAAAAAAATGTTAAAAATTGAGAGAGTTATGCACTTGTGATCACTGAATCAAACAATTGCTTAATTAGGTAAATCTTGTTGAATCAACCTTGAATCTTTTGAACTTTCTTTTCAAAATAGAACATGATAGATCACATTAGACCTTGAAATGATGTTATATTGAATCACACTCAAAGGTGCAGCTTAAGTATCTATAAAACTCATTAAAGAAAGCACGCAAATAAACACATGAACCTATGAATCTTATTGATGAATACCACCACCAACTTTGAGGAAAACTTGATCTATATAAAGTAAAAGAGCTCATTGAATCTTAATCTCTTTGCAATCCATTGAAGAACCATTTGACTAAGGACCATCCCTCAAAACCCTAGGTTAGATGGTGAGATGGAAGCAGTTGTGTCATCTCCTATAATATGAACATTCAAAGAAATATATATACCTATTTTGATGTTAGTTAAAAGTTAATCCAACTAAAAAGACACATGTATAAGACGCACAATTCAAGGTGTTTGGTGATCCCTCAATAGCAAACTTAAATATATGATGAGGTAGAAGGTAGAACCAACCATATTGTGTGATCTTGATGTATTGATAATATTAGATAATGATAGATCTTAAGGGAAAATTTGGGGAATAATAGATGCCCTTATATAAGTGTCTTCTATATGGAGATATGAAGGTTAAAATCTTCGTCTCGACGCGATTGAAGATGCTTAAATATAAAACAAACCCTATTTTTGGTCCTAAGATGCCATACAATGCTTATGATTATGAATGCAAATGATCAACTCTGAAGGCGGCACATAACACCACTTGGGAAGCAAAAATAGAACCAACGGACCAAAAGGAGAATTCGACCAGGAAAATAAAGTGTTGGGGAACAATACAACTCTATGGATGACTAAAAATTGGAAAAAACAAAACCACGATCAAAGAATCCAAATGCATAGAAATATTTCAACGACAAAAAACTCTTAACAATGCAAGCAACAAACTATAAAGGAGGTAATAATTAAGAAAGGATTATGGGCTCGAATGGAGGAAAGAAACTCAACTCCATTGGAGGAAAATCAATTGCGCTGGAGAAAACAAGACTCAGCTCTACTTGGGTAAAGCCCGAAGAAGAGAAAAAGTATCATCAACTCAATAATTGAGTAAAAAAGCAATGGATAACAATGACCGATAGATAACTGTGAACTACCCACTCATAGAGGAGATAGAAAAAAGAGAGTAACATCGACTCACAAGGGATCATAAACTAACAACCTGGAGGATGCGAATAGAAACACTAAGATAATATTGGCTCAGAGATAATGGTAAACATTAATATTGAGGTAGATATTGAATGATTGACAATAGTACTTATGATCGGGAATAAATTATTGACATCAACGCTTATGGCTTGGAATAAATGGTTGACATCAACACTTATGGTTGGGAACAAAGGTTGATATCGACACTTATGGATGTGAACAAAGTTTTTGACATCAACACATATGGATGGGAACAAAGGTTTGACATCAACACTTATGGATGGAAATATAGGATGACATTAACACTTATGGCTGGGAACAAAGGTTTTGACATCATCACTTATGGCTGGGAACAAAGGTTTGACATCAATACTTATGGCTGGAAACAAAGGATGGCATAAACACTTATGGCTAGGCACAAAGGTTTTGACATCAACACTTATGGATGGGAACAAAGGTTTTGACATCAACACTTATGGATGGGAACAAAGGTTTGACATCATCACTTATGATTGGGAACAAAGATTTGACATCAACACTTATGGATGGGAAAATTGGTTGGTATCATCACTTATGGTTGGGAACAAAGGTTTGACAATCAACACTTATGGCTTGAAAAGTCCAATGAGGAGAAAGAGATAAATGTCGACTAACGAATGACGGTGAACTACTACCTCAAGGATGAAGGTAGAAAAAACATACAACAATAAAAAGTTTCCCAAAATTCTGGAATTTCACTTAGAACGGGTCTTAACTTCTTCTTTGACCAAGGCATTCTGCCTAGAATGGGTAACAAGCCTTACTAATTTAAGGATTTCACTGAGAGCGATAACAATTTCTTCTTTGATCAAGATATCACTTGAAAAGGGTAATAACTGGTGTAAGAATCTTTCAACAATCTGTCTTTGTCATTGAAGTACAACCAATCTCAACAATAAATTATCTCCCATAATGTAGAGACTACTATTCATCAGAGTAAATACATCTTCTCTGCAATTAAAAGACTTACTGGGGAAGTACAGGTTACTCAAATAAAGAGACTGCCACTTGCTGCTATGAAAAGGTTTGTGATAACACTGTTGGGAAATGCATTTTTATTTCATGAGAAAATACTAACACATTCCTGCTGAGGGGATAAAGTCTTCATGTGCAAAATAAATGCACATTCTCAATCCAGGACTCACAGCCTATAGGGATCAAAATACCTTGAGATTAACCAATCTAGACAATCTATGGAGAACTAACCAATCTAGACAATTTGTCATATGCAGGTTCCAATACCTTGAGATTATAATAGTTCTAATTCAGTTTTCTTCCTTTCAATATTAATCTATATCTCTTGTTTTCTTAATTCGATTTGCATAAATTATATTGATTTAATTCGATTGATTGTATGATCCTAACCATAGTCACATTATCGTTTGCTCAATTCGTAATCGTGTATGTTTAATTCATGTTTGCTTAATTCATGAAACTTCATCCCGTTTGCTTAATTTTGATAAGAGGAACATATAACTCATACTATAAATTGCACTTGTCAGTGGATATTATAATCTAATAGGAATAGATAATCCACTTAGAAGGTTGGAATTATAATAGTCGATGATAGGTAGGAACCGAATCAACATATTGACTTTTTAGCTTATTGAATAATCACTTATCTTAATCTGTTATTATAGTTTGACCCTAACCCCCCCCCCAATTTGATTCCTATTAGTTAATAATAATACAAGAATCCTCGCGATACAATACTCGGGTTGTCGTTACTGTAACTAAATTTAAAATTTACTCGTTTTTGATTTGTGCGCGGCAACGAATCAAATTGGCGCTGTTGTCGGGGATTCTTTTTTTTATTAAGTGATATTATATTCATAGGAGTAAGTTCTTGCTAGTTTTTTCCTTGTTATTTTTGTTGTGTTTGTTGATTTTCAGGGTTTCAATACTTGTTGCAATATAGTGGTAACTATTCCATCCTGCTAGGTAAGTTTGTAAGCTATTATTTCGAATTGGTCCAAATTTTTTTGTGAATTTCATAAAAAAATCGACGTACAATACTCCTTTAGAATGAAATTCTAAAATATTTCGGCCCTCAAAATCGCAAGTTCCTCTTCTTTCTAATTTTAATTATTTGTCTACTGTTTTCATAGTGTCGAAAAATTTCAAAGAAATTCTCAAAATTCTTATTTTACATCATTAGATTAATTTTGGTGTTTTTATATATTTTTTAATTTATTTTGATCATTTTGTCTCTTTCTATTTGTTTCTGCCTATTTGAGACATAATTGATATTTCTGTGTTTGTTGATAACATGGGTGAACAAAGAACTTTGATAAGAACTATAATGGTGTATGTATTCACTATCCTGCAGCTGATGCACCTACTGAATTGAAATCTGATTTAATACACTTGTTGCCAAAGTTTAATGGTCTTGCAGATGAGGATTTGCATAAGAATCTGAAGGAATTTCAGGTTGTGTGCTCTGCACCTTTCCGGCCTTCACTAGAGGATATTGTCAAACAAATTGATGCAAATAATCTCCAATTTCAACAATAAATAGATTCTACTCTCCAGATTTTGCAAACACAGAATGAACAACTTCCCTATTTGATTAATGCCATGCAACAAGCTCAAGGATCTAACCAACAACCCTTGGAAGAGAATTTTGTTTTTCCAATAGAGTTTCTATTTGAGATTATTGATAATACTTGTAATGATTTATTTGCAGTTGATTTTCCATCATTGTATGATTTTGATGATGTTTACTCTTGTGATGTTTGTACTGACACTAAAATTTTCTCTGTTTGTGTTGAAATTGAGGTTGCGTTGCAAGTTGATATTTTTATTATACATGAGGTTGCAAATGAAGTTGTTCATGTAGCTGAATCTCTCGACACCCCAGTTACCCAAAACAAACCATCCATCAAACAACCACCTTCCCGAGAGCTGGAACCAATTCTTGAAAATCTTAAATATGCTTAAGTAGAGATGAATGAAAAACTCATGTTTATAATTTCTTCTAAACTTTATTTTGATTAAGAAAGTATATTTTTACAGGTTTTGAAGAAGCATAAGAAAGGAATCTGATGGATCTTGGATGATATTTATGATATTAGTCCATCCATGTGTATGAATAGGATCTCACTTGAAGATGAACCAAAAGTAGTGAGGTAGCCCCTCAATATTTTTATTTTATGGAAAATAAGATCACTTTCCTATTCGATACTTTTACTTATCAAAGATTCTTCTTAGATCCTGGAATAAAAGGCGAAGCCACTTATAAAAATTTCAAGTTCAATGGACATTAACCAAAGCTACTCTATGAGAGCCCCACTTTGGAATAAGAGAATGTAGAAGATCTCTCTTTGGAAAAGGCTGCTAATGTGATTACTTATCCTCCTTGACTATTCGGGTGTGCTCTTTCCTTTCTCTCACTCTTATTTAATAGTTATATCCTTTAATTGAGGACAATGCATGTTTTAAGTGTGGGGGAGGGAATCACTTATTTTGTTTATTCCCAATAGAGTAATTTCTTCTCCCAGTACAAGTCTTTGTTGGCATAAATCTTATAAATATGACTTCCCTAGTGTAACTTGTACCGTTGATATTGGTGTCAAGAGCTTTCTTGATCCTTAATGAAAGATATAGCTTTCTCCCTAGTTGGAGTCGAGTTTCGAGGATTTTCTTGATCAATTTCCTCTTATCCCGATTAATGCAAGTTTTCTCTTCCCTAGCAAAATTCAGTAATGATGAATATTCTACAAATTCTCGTAACCCCAATGTGGTTTATACATTGGAGTGTTGGTTGGAACTCTTTTATCACGAGTGATAGAGGATTGTTGGAGATATTCTAAGTGGAGTTTTAAATCTGAAGTCTTTGAAAATTTCAAATTTCTGGGATCGAGGTATGATTTTTAATCCCTAAGTGAAGACGTGTATCCCAATGGTAAGATCCCCAATGTGGTCTGAGTAGAATTATTTTTTTAAAATAATTTCTATGATTACTCAGTTGAAGTTACCTTCATTGAGGACTCTACACAAGAAGATCCTAATTCCCATCGAAGTTCTCTTTACCCCTAGAAAGAGATAGTGGATTTGTTCCCCAAGAAGTTAAAGCTTTAACCAGAGCTTAATTTTTCCTCTGGACTACAATTTTCTTTTGCAGTATTCCTCCTAAGAATTAGTTCCCCAATGATTTCGATCTTTGGAAGCTGATATTTCAGATTTGCAATTTCTCCATGAAGTTCAGATTGATTATGCTTGATTAGAAGATTGGATGTGCGAAGTTAGTTGTTCAGAAGTTGCTTGTCTTCTCATTAGTCGTTTACTACCATGTTTTCCCCAACACATTGCTAAAAATGCATCATTACATTGCATCTACAAAAACGCATAGCATTTCCATTGTATGGAGCATTACGCTATAAAAAAATTCAAACATGCATTAAGGTGTAAGTTAATTAAGTTTACCTAAAGTAACCAGAGTGGTATGTGCTAATATTTGAATTACTTTTGCAGCTTAGTTTAGGGTGATCCTATCTTGTTTCCCCGACGGAGTCCGCTTTGGTTTGCCACTGTTCGGGTCTTTGGTATTTCCATATTCCCTTGTGAGTCGTGGTTTTTCCTTGCCTCTGTAAGCCCTCAGTTATTTTACTCGTGTTTTCTTGGCCATTAGAGTGTGAGTAAGAGTCGGTGTATAACCTTTCTTATTTCTTATGTATTTGAGTGTACAAACTTGGTGTGTGGTAATTCAGATAATTTCCACTCTTGAATATTTACACCCCACCTTTAGCCTGAGGGATATTGTAGTTCTTACATATTTGCAACCTCTTAAAAGTCAAACATGTTTTGGAAATTCTTGTTAGAGTCCCCTCGACCCGTCTCTTTCTGTTTTGAAAGTTCACCTTCGATCGACATTCTATTGGGATCTATTTTGGTAAGAATCCTTATTTGTAGTCCTCTTTCGCGGGTCTCTTTTTCTTTGAAAACTCTCCTTTGATTGGCGGTCTATTCAAAATTTGATATATTTTTATCCCCAGTAACTCCGTCTTTAATTGGCATTCTTTATTTAAGAGCCTATATGTGGCTTGTTTTCCTTTCCCCGTGAGTTTGTTTTGTTCGGGAATTCCCTGCTAGAGTCTGATTTAGTCGGTCTCTTTCTCATATATGTTGATTCCTTGTTTAGGTCCTGTTTTGATCAGTTACTTTTCTTTGGTTTATCCGTTTTGATCGGAATCTCCATCTGTTAGCTTAGTTAACACTCTTGTTTAGAGGTCTATTTTGATCAGTTCTTTACTCTGGTTTATCTGTGATTGATCGGATTCTCCTTCCATTATCTTGGCTAACATTCTTTGTTGGAATGCTTCAGTGCTTCCTCAAAGTCCAATTGTCTTAAACACATGGTTGGGCAGATGTGTCCTTCCTTGTTATAGTCCATTTCAGCCAGTCTCTTTCTTGATGTGTGTTCAACATCCTTACCGAGCATGCATCGTTGATATCTTTGTATGTGTCCAATATACTTACCAGATAGATATATTTGAGCCTTTGATCGGCGTTCTTTGGTTGTAATCGTTGTGTCATATTTCTTCCTTCTTCAATATCTTTGGTCGAGTTCTCTTTGTTAGGTATCAACAATCCTTCATATCTTTTGTCGAAATCGCTGTGTTAGATTTCTTCCTTCCTTGATATCTCTATTCGAGATTACTGTGTTAGATCTCTTCTATCTTCGATATCTTCAGTTGAGTCCGGTTTGTTAGGTGTCTTCCATCTTTGATATTTTTGGTTGAAATTATTGTGTTAGATTTCTTCCTCCCTTGATATCTTAGGTTGAAATACTTGTGATAGATTTATTTTTCTTTTGATATCTCCGGTCTAGATTTCTTTGTTATATTTCTTCCATCTTCGATATCTTTGGTTGGGTTCACTTTGTTAGGACCCTTCCATCTTTGTAATCCTTGGTTGAAATCGTTGTGTTAGATTTTTTCATTCCTCGATATCTCGGGTCTAGATCACTTTGTTAGATCTCTCCCATCTTCGATATCTTCGGTTGAGTCTGTTGTGTTAGGTCCCTTCCATGTTTGATATCTTTGGTCGAAATCGCTATGTTAGAAATCTTCCTCCCTCAATATCTTCGATTGAGATCGTTGTATTAGATCTCTTCCATCTTCGATATCTTCGGTTGAGTCCACTGTGTTAGGTCTCTTCACCCCTTGATATCTTTGGTCAAAATTGTTGTGATAAATTTCTTCCTCCCTTGATATCTCTGGTCGAGATCGATGTGTTAGATCTCTTCCATCTTCGATATCTTTGGTTGAGTTTGTTGTGTTAGGTCTCTTCCTTTTTAGATATCTTTGGTCGAAATCACTGTGTTAGATTTCTTCCTCCCTTGATATCTTTGGTCGATATCGCTTTGTTAGATCTCTTCCATCAATGATATCTTTGGTCGAGTCCGTTGTGTTTGGTCTCTGCCCCCTTTGATATCTATGGTTGAAATCTCTATGTTAGATTTCTTCCTTCCTCGATATGTGGTCAAGATTGCTTTGTTAGATCTCTTCTTTCCTCGATAACCACTATTCATCTAAAATAAAAAAATAAATAATACTCGATTGTCTTCAGAGTGTAAATTTTACGGTTCTATTGAGTATTTAATCCTCTTTTACCTTGATTGTTCGAAAAGCTACCGCCAATCTCACCTTTTGGTTAAAGAATATTGAATAGGGGCAGTCGTTGCACCCCTAAATTTACCCTCTTCATTTTAACCCTAATTGGGTTATACATCATTGTCATATGAATACATACATGTCATTGGGTTTATATTCATGGAACCAAGGGTTTTCTTTTAAAAGAACTGTGAACATTGATTTTTTCGCATTTAAATGCATGGTGCATGTGTTCTAAGTTATCAAATCAAGGATTAATCAAGTCATCCTCATACCAAGTTCTTATGTATTCTAACACGCTCTGAATTGTGCAGAAAGTCAAGTGTTTTAGTTGATTTGAGACAGTGCAGACAAAAATTCAGTATTGTGCGTTCCAAGCTCAGAAATTCATAACTTCAGATCAGAAAATGGTTTGGGAATGATTCTTTGGTCATTATAATCGTCTCAAGGTCTTCTTCATTTCATCTATTCAACTCGAAGGCTTATTTTGAGAGGAAGATTTTCTAAAGTGCAAAATACCTGAAATGCGTTATACAATAGATTTACCACTTCTATGGTTTTTGGATGCTTAAATATTCATAAAACTTATGACTTGAAAACCATGTTTTAGTTCCACTTGGAGAATTTGAAGCGTCTTGTTATTTCCTCCAACTTTTGTGTTCAGCTCGGAAGCCAATTCATTGAAGAGAATCTCCGAATGCTCGAGTACTTGGAAGCTATACAATGCAAAAAATAGTGAAAATAATGTATTGAACAGGTATTTTCTAAGTGTTCCAAAATTCATAACTTTTTCCCAGTTCATTATTTTCAAGTGGTTATCTGGGAAAAAAATATGTCTTCATTTTATGTTTGATCCGTTTGTTCGGGTCGGGAGCTAATTCTTTGTAGAAGACCTTCGAAAGTGCGGATTACCAAAGAAAATTGCATTCTGAATTGTTTTTCTACAAGACTATTTTTTCAATATTGTAAAAATTGCAACTCTCTCTATTTTTATCGTATCAAGACGATTTTTGAAGCATGAGTTCACAAATTTTGTAAGGTTCAACTTTGCTTCAGGGCCCGAGTTCGGATTATGCTCTGAAGACTTTGGTTTATGGCTCGTATCCAAAAGTGTGCACGAAAATAAGCTGAAACTGTTCAATACGGTCCTTTGTTTCTCGTCATTCGAAAAGTCACAACTTGCTCATTTTTTATCGTATCAAGGTGATTCTTTTAGTACGAAGCTGTGAAGTTCTGCATTGTGAATTTTTACATTATGGTTCTCGTCGTTCAGGGCGACATAACTTGCTCAGTTTTTATCGTATCGAGATGATACTTTTGTCTTCGTATCAAAATTTTTGTCACCAAGAGCTTTCTTTCAAATCGTGGTCAGGATTTCGCATCGATTATTATGAGCTTACGGTTTGATCTCACACTGTGCACAAAATAAGTTGGAAAATCAAGTTTGGAGCCCAGACTATATATTTTGAATTTCAAATTCTAAACACAATTGCACTCACATTTTTTACTCTCACATAATAAATAAAAAACCCAAACTCTCTCAAATCCTTTCAATTTTTCTCTCATCTTCATCAAGAATTCAAACAACAAATTCACAAAAAACTCCTTCAATCTTCATCTCCCACAAGGTTTCCACAAGCATCATTGTCTCTGACCAGTCACTAGCCACCGTGCGCGCCACTGTCCGGTAAGTTTTCCGACCGTCATTCTCCATATTCCGCCATTCAAAATGGAGGATTGCTCCCTCCTTCCATCAATAACACAATGGCGGTTCTCTCCCCTCCGTGCCTTGGATTTTCTGGCGAGTATAACTCCCTCCTCCACGAGATTTCCGGCTATATCCATCACCTTCTCCGATTCAACTTCAATTCCGATAAATTTTCTCAAATCTCTTGAGTTTGCTCGATATTTTCTTGAGATAAATTAGGTTGAGGTTTAATTGAATATTGAATTATGGTATATTTGAATTGTTGAACCTTGAGATAATTTGATGCTTGGATTTCATTGTTGTATGTAATGGAATTCATAATGATGAAGAGAATTGGAATTGGTTGATTTATCATTGAAATGTTGTTACCCTCGAGAATTCTTGAGTGGTGGTTTAATCCAAGAGTTTTCATAAATTGAATTATGATACTAATTGAGTTTTGATTAATTGAAGCTTAATTGAATTTTTAAAGTATGCTTGATTCTTGAGATTATAATTAATGTTAATTCTTTTTTTGATTTTTCGATATTAAAATATGTTGAATTGTGTTGAATTGAGGAATTGTGATGAAGTTTAGATTTAATTCCATGAGTTAATGCAAATCTGTAGAAGCAAATCTTGTTCTAACAAAACAGATGGAAACACACTATAGCAGATGGAATCACACAATGGCAGATGGAAACACACAAACTCAACAACTTCGGGTGGTCTTCCACCTCTTACCCCTATCAAAGATCCCCGTGCGCTCGTTGGTGTCGTCACCAACCCTCCTATCAATAAAAAATTGAATAGGTATATAAGGCCTCAGATCATAGAGGAAAAGCATAGTATTTGTTGCATTCCTCCACACCTGTAATTTCTATAAAATTCCTCAATATTACGAGTTCCAATCCCATTGGTTGTGTTCTCAATTTGATTTAGTTAAAACATAGCAATAATTTGTTCCTTGTTTTCCATATGCTCCAGAGTAACCTCCTTTCCTTCAACAAGATTTTTTATTAGTATATTGTGATTATCAAGATTCTTGTTACAACCATGTTGAATGAGATATCTGATGTCATTCGGATCTTTATAATGAAATGTTATGACATTTTACTTGACATTTTATTCCTTCAACATTTGTTTCATCCATGCCAGTTTTCCTCCCAACAAATTTTTTCCATATTCAGCTTAAGCATTAATCAAATTGTTTCTTAAGAAGAAACATCCATCAGTACTATTATCCAAATTTGCCTTGCAGAATTCTTTCATGCTGAAAGAATAAGGCACACTATAACAACTGATTCTAATGATGTAGTTCCAGATTTCCTTTCTTAAATAGTAGGACACGTTCTTGATTCAAGCTTATAAATAAGACATGAATTTGATATTTTCTTATTGCATTCAGTGATGTCCTTTTCATTAATGTAGCTTGAAATCAATTATTTAGATTGCTCTATCTGACTTGTAGTAGAGAAACCTTTGTTGGCTTGAGAAATCACTAACTCAGTGCTTGTGAATTCACAAATTATCTCCCTTACTTCTTTATCAGTCTGCACAGAGGATGTTCCAACATTGTCTTCAACATCCATCCTTTGTTCAATAATTGAATCATCAATTACCACATTTATAGATTCCATTGTCATTCCAATTCTGTAGTTAAAAACTCTATAAGCTCTCCTGCTTGAAGATTAACTGAGAAATATCCCCTCATCGCTTATGTGATCATTCTTACCCTTCTGTTCTTTATCAGTTAAGACACAACATTTACTTTTAAATATATGAAAGTATTTAACTTTAAGCTTCCTTCCTTTCTGTAGCTCTAGTTGATTCCTGTATAGCTCTAATCTTTTGCTTAATAATACCTTCAGAATAAAAAATTTCTTGTCCTGTTCACTTCTAATCTTAATAATCATACTATTCTTCTATTCTTGAATGTTTAGACACAAATTTTTTGAAGACTTCAAAAGCATTTTATTTTTCTCTAAGAAAGTTCATCCAAGTATACCCAGAAAAATTATCTATAACCACAAAGTCATACCTCTTCCCATCCAGGATTTCTATCTCCATTGGTCCGATTATATCCATATGAAGAAGTCTTAGCACATTAGAAGTAGCTTGATGTTGCAACATTGGATGTTGTCATAACCCGGGAAAAAAAATAGTCACCACCATTAATTTTTGTCCTAAGGACGGGAGAACAATGGGTAACCCTATTTCGTACAGAGATTCTAAATCCGTAAGTTGATTAGAAGAAGAGAAGGTGTTAGGAACCCTTCATCTCCCTTATTCTCAAATGGGTATCATTTCTTAGGTTTAAGGGTAGATCAAGAATTTCTAATTAAAGGTTGTTGTTTCCATATGTTTAAGAAAATGTTTAATTTTTTAGTTAAGGTACTCGGTTTGGTTTTAACTGCATGCCTGCGTATCTCCTTGTGAAGAATCAGAGTCCAAATTTATAGTTTTTATGTGTTTGGTTAGTTTTTTTAAAGATTGAGTAAATGCTTTCGAGTTATCCTTGAATCTTGTCTAGGTTTGAAAATAACATAGTCGTAGACGAAGTTCGCAGTTAATTTTGAAAACAGATCCACAATCCTTTTTGAAAATGATATTGAATTTGAAATTATGTTAGTGGAAAAAAATTTAAGTTTGGTTTATTAGATGTCTTGAATGCATGATGCAATATTTGAAAACATGTTTGAATGGTGCTAAATTTAGCAAAAAAAGTTGTCGAATTGATAAAAAGATGTTGGTAACCTTTTAAGAAAAAAATAATTAATAAATAATTATCATACTTATTATTAGAAATATATCAAATATTTATAATAATAAAAAACATTTATTTATTAACATGATATTTATGAAAAAATATTTTAATGCAAGTGTTAAAATGTGATATAGAGAAAATAAATGCCCAAAAATGTTTAAATAAATAAATCATTTAAATAAATAAATAAATTATGAAATAAATAAATAAATTGAGTAAACTAAAACAAATAAATAAATTTATTTATTTTAATAACAAGGGGAGTGTATTTTTATTTTACGTAGTAAAATTGGGGGTTTAATTAGCACGGATGGGCCCAAGATTTTGTATTGGAGCCCAATAGTCAGGGGGTGTGAATTTACATTGGCATAGTAAAAAGGGATGCGAAAAATAAATGGGCTAAGCCCATAATCCATCTGACCCATTTGGACGTGGTAGGGACAAACTAGAGGACTACTGTGTGTCAGGGCAACAAATATCGTTTAATCATGATCAGAAGGTTGCCAGGAGTTAATCCCGGAGCGCCGAGCTTGAGTAATCAAACTGAATGACCATTATCAAAGGTTGACTAGGGGTGTACCATGAACGAGCGTGTATCGGATACGATTAACATATTCACATCATGTGGCCGGTGAGCAGCCACATGTCGTGCATCCACGAGACCACAAAGAGAGTATTTGTTGATGCTTCTTTCACAAAAAATCATTTGTGACTTCTCCTTCTCTCTCTTCACTCTCTCGTTCTCTCCTCTCTCTTCCACAAAGGTTCACCGGATGTCGCTTCCTTTGGTCGAACCATCGCCCTATCGCATTTTCTTGTTGAGTTTCAACTGTGAAACTCAACCAAACACATAAATCAACATAAACCCTAAGAACCCCTTAGAACCATAACCCTAAATAACTCTGGACCACAACCAACAGTCGTTAAGGCCACCATGAAGATCCCTAGTCCTTAAGAACCCTAACTCCAACCTTCAACCATGAAGAACCCTAACCCTGACATTGATGAACCTTAAACCTAGTATTAAGAACCCTAACCTTAAAATTTCTAGAAACCCAAATTATACCCAAAATTTCAACAACCACACAACAATCGAGGCACTAAGCTAAGTGTTATTCGTGTTTACCTCTCCGTAGTGGTTCTCGTAGTATAATCCTCTCTGGTTTCTCTTCCTCGCCTCTAATCTCTTTCTTTGTTTCCAATTACAGGTACAAGGAATTTTGAGGATTCGTGGCAAGTTTCAAAGATTTGAAGGCTTTGCTCTTCAAATTCTCCTTCCACTCCTCATCTTCAATCTTCGATCCTTTTCTCAGTTTAGCAATTAGGCTTTTATATGCATTAGGTTTAGATAGATTAAGAAATTAGTCATGTAATTGTTGTTACAACTAGATTCATTTCTGATTGATTGTAATTTCATATTTGATTTGTAAGTTTGAAAAGATTTGATTAGAAAATAGGAATTAGGGTTTCTAAGCTATGTACTTAGTCCTATTTCTGTATGGATTCATTTGATCCATTAATAAAAATTCAATCTTTCTCAATCTTCACTTTGATTTTATTTGATTTTATTTGATTTTTTTAATTCAAAAACAATGGAGCTGGGCTTTAGATGGCTTATGGACAAAGAATCCAATTTTGGCGCAGCTTGAACCCAGTGTTGAAAGAAACCTGATTTTTGACATTTGGTCAATTAGTAATAAATTAAAATAAATAAAAGTAAATAATAACAATAATAAATAGTAATAATACATACATGCATGTTTATTCCAGTCAACAAGAACAAATATAGTATATTAAAAACCCAATAATCATAAATAAAAAAAATAGAATAATAATAAAAAAAATATTAAAGTCTTGTTGACTTCGGTCAACCCTAAATAATGACTAACTAATTAACTTAATGGGCCTATTAACAACTTAATGGCCAAATTAGTGCAAATTAGACTTATTTGGTAATTGTTAAGCACACACCTCTTTTATAAATTGATAAATAAACACCCCTCTCCTAAATTTTTAAAAACCAATGATTTTAAAACAATGAATACCAAGTTAGAATTATGATTTTAAACAAATATGTAGCAACACCAAAATTTAATAAATCAAAAGATTAAATAAACTAGATTGACTATTAATACTAGTATGGAATATTTTGGGTATAACAGATACCCATATTTAATTAACCTTTGATTGAAGGTGCGAGAATACGAAGGTATCACACATTCAGATCGGAGGATTGTTAAACAAGGGAATGCAAGATTTGACCAAATGATTTGAAAGAGATAAATTTTACAATAAACCAAAAAGTGAATAGGCAAGGATGACGCAGTTAACTCATCAATGTGTAGAGAAAGAACATAAGCGACCTAAATGTGACGACGCGGATAACTCGTCAACAGTTAGAAAAAGTAATCGCAAATTTCATGTATTTACCATAACCTAGGAGGTAAATAGTGCGGAGTTAAGAAAATAAATAACTTATTACTGCTTCGAGACTGATGCAACAAGTTATACCTCAATTATTGCATATTTACCACAACCTAGGGGTAAATAACACACGTTTGATAATTTATTATCTCTTTAAGACTAACATAATGAACTATATCATAGAAAAATAGATAACTTATTGTTTCTTCGAGACTGACGCAACGAGTTATATCTCTAATTCTTGTATATCTACTATAAACTAGGGAGTAAATGATACGGGCTTAATAATATCTTACTAATGCTTGGAGACTAACATAGTAAGTTACATCGTAGTTTCGCGACATTTAGCACAACCTAGGGGATAAATGATGCGGGTTTCGAATAACATATATTTTATTGTTGCTTTCAGACTAATGCAACAAGTTATATCGCATATTATACACGTCTACCACAACCTAGGGGGTAGAAAACGTGGGTATCAACTCTATTTAAGCCAGGGGACAAATCTAATAGAGCTAGGTGTGGTAACAAACTAGCTAAAGCTTTGAGACTAACATAGCAAGTAGTTTTGAAGAGTTGCACTTTTATCACAACCTAGGGGATAAATAATTCGGGTTCGAAGTTCGAATTTAAGTTTTGAAAGTTTGAAAAGTTGAATCACTAGGACATATGTATGATTCGTAGATATACTGTCTAGTATAACTCTTGGTTCGTAATACCTCTAAGTGTTATGTCTGTTCTCAACCGATGTATTGGTAATAGTGAGAAAAATGCTAAGATTTGAATGTTCGATTCGCGTAGGGAAGTTAGCTGATGATATGCCTTGGGATATTTTGCAGTAGTCTTGGTCTATGCAATATATAATTGATATATATACGCATAATGCCCAATGATGATGTTATTGATATGATACCCAAGTGTTTTGTATGTGTATGCACTAAATGTTTGTGAATATTTTTTGACAATTATATCCCTTTAAACCATTGGGTTCTTTGATTCACTGCCTTCCCAACTTTCTTTGCTGCTAATTGTAGTATCTCCAAGTTGATTTGTATTTTGATATATTGTGGTGAATAATGTTAATGCGATGTTGGAAATTTTTTCGTAGGAGTAGGCGTAGGTGTGGATTTCTTTTGACGTTTTTTTTAACCAAAGCGCTTTTTGATGTTTTGTCAAATAATCTTATTTTTTGTCAAGTCCACAAAATAAATATCGACCTAGTGTTTACAAGAAATAATCGTAGTATTTTGCAAACAAGTCGGAAAAAGAAAAACACAATTGAAACAGAATTGAAATAAAAATTGTTTTATTAATGATAATGCCTTTAAAAAGGTGAAAGTACAAGGTGCAACTCTTAAAAAGAGGTTATTACAAAAAGTTTTAAGAAAATTGAAAATGGCAATGAACTGCTAATTCTCCAATCTCCTTTGCTTCTAAGTCGAATGATTTAGATTAATCCTTCCCCTTAGTCGTAGTTGTAGTAATAAATTCTCGAACCATATTCTATTTGTTCATTTTTTCAATGAAATCCATAACTTTTTCTTAGATCTCCTTTTCGGGTTTTCAATCCACCGCGATGATGATATTGTTTAGATGCCCCTAATTTTTTCCTGGACCGCCCTTTAGGGTTTTCAATCCACCAGGTCGCCCCTTTTTCCTAAGTCGCCCATTTAGGGTTTCGACTTAGCGGGACTTTTATATATTGTATTTTTTACTGCGTCAGAATTCATCGGATGTGGTAGTCCTTTCCCATCCATTGTGTTGAGGATAAGAGCTCCTCCAAAGAATGTTATTTTAACCACATAAGGATCTTCGTAGTTAGGTGTCCATTTACCACATGAATCTAAAAGAGGTATCAAAATCTTCTTGAGAATCAGATCTCCTTCTTTGAATACCCGAGGTCAGACCTTTTTGTCGAATGCTTTCTTCATCCGCCTTTGGTATAACTGATCATGGCATAAAGTTGTTAGGAATTTTTCTTCAATAAGATTGAGCTGATCAAGTTGTGTCTGAACCCATTCTGATTCTTCAAGCTTGGTTTCCATGAGGACTCATAGTGATGGAATCTCTACTTCAATAGGGAGTACAACCTCCATGCTATAGACAAGAGAGAATGGAGTTACACCTATTGAAGTACATATTGTGGTACGGTAAACATGTAGAGAGAAGGGAAGAATTTCGTGCCAATATTTATATGTTTTCACGATTTTCTAAATGATTTTCTTGATATTCTTATTGACAGCTTCAACGGCCCCATTCATCTTGGGTTGGTAAGGTGATTAATTATGATGTTCAATTTTGAAATAATCGCATAACTCTTTCATCATTTTATTGTTCAAGTTTGACCCATTGTCTATAATAATTCTGCTAGGAATCCCATATTTGCATATGATGTTTTGCTTGATAAATCCAGTAACCACTTGTTTTGTCACATTTACATAAGACATAACTTCTACCCAGTTGGTGAAATAATCAATGGAAACTAGTATGAATCAGTGTTCATTGGAAGCCTTTGGTTCGACCATTCCTATCATATCAATTCCCCATATCGAGAATGGCCATGGTGAACCTTGTCAGCATAGATTTGGAACTTGTGACATGTCTTATTATAATTATGGCAGTCAGCTTCCATCATTAACCAATAGTAACTTGCTCTTAAGATTTTTATAGCCATGGCATGTCCATTTATATGAGTCTTGAAGGTTCCTTCGCAGATCTCTCTCATGAGTGTATTTGCTTCATGTTTCTCCACGCACCTGAGGAACACCACATCGTAGTTTCTTTTGTACAATACATCTCCATTTAAGAAGAACTTCACAGCTAGGTTTTATAGAGTTCTCTTGTTTATAATTGAGGCACCTTCTGGATATTATTTCCTTTCTAAATACCTCTTGATTTTCTATAACCATGGTTTGTTATCTAGTCCTTCTTCAACTGTGATACAATGTGTTGGTTATTAGAAATGTCAGATCGTGATGCTTGGTTTGTGATTAGGCCAAGTTACTTTGAACATGACTAACGCTGTGTCTTTATATACTTCGAGGTGTTTAATCATTAGATCAATAGCCGCTTCTAGACTAAGGATACAAGCTTCATAATCAACAACATTGTTGGTGCAATCAAAACATAACCTTGTTATATAAGGTTTATGAAATTTTTCGGAGACGTCAATACAACCCTAATACCGTGTCCTAGTGCGTTTGAAGCATCGTCAATCATGAGTGTCCATTGTGTCCCTGGTTCAGGTCCTTCGTCGGGTCTTTGTATTTTGTAATCAGCTATAACCATGATGTCTTCGTCTGGGAAATCAAACTTCATTGGTTGATATTTTACCAATGGTTGATGAGATAGGTGATCAGCTAGTACACTACCCATGATAACCTTTTGAGTAACATATTGGATGTCATATTCGGATAATAACATCTTCCATCATGCAACTCTTCCTGTGAGATCTGGCTTTTTGAACATATATTTAAAAGGATTCATTCTTATTGTTAACCACGTGGTGTGACTTAACATATATTGTCTCAGTCATTTAGTGGCCCAGGCTAGAGCATAACAAGTCTTTACTAGGAGTGAGTATCTAGTTTCACAGTCAATAAATTTCTTGCTTAGGTAATAGACTGCATGTTTTTTTCTACTTGTTTCGTCATGTTAACCTAATGCACATCCCATAGATCCTTCAAGTACTGTTAAGTACATGATAAGTGGTCTCCTAGGAACAAGTGGCATCAGAATTGGTAGCTCTTATAAATATTGCTTTATTATTTCAAAGGTTGTTTGACAACCTTCATTACACTCCACTGATTGATCTTTTTTGAGTAGTTTGAATATAGTCTTTCACGTGGCAGTTAGGTGTGATATGAACCTTGATATGTAGTTCGATCGCCCCAAGAAACCACAAACCTCTTTTTCTGTTCTTGGAGTTTGAATTTCTTATATGGCTTTCACCTTGTCGGATTTACCTCAATACCTCGTTGACTTACAATAAAACCCAGTAGTTTGTTCTAATTGGGCCTTAGTCAAAATTTTCATAAACGTTCGAATAAATTTTGTAAGTTAATGATGTGATCCTCCTCTATGTGACATTTGGAAATCATATCATCAACATGTACCTTGACTTCTTTATGGATCATGTCATGAAATAATGTGACCATTGCTCATTGATAAGTTGCCCCTGCATTCTTTAGACCGAAGGGAATTACTTTGTAATAGAAGGTTCCCCAAGGAGTCATGAAAATATTCTTTTCCATATCCTCGGGTGCCATCTTGATCTAATTATATCTTGAAAAACCATCCATGAAAGGTAATACCCAAGGTTAAGCGGTATTGTCCACCAAAACATCTATGTGAGGTAACAGGAAATCGTCTTTAGGACTTGATTTGTTTAGATCCCGATAGTCTACACACATGCGTACTTTTTCGTCTTTCTTGGGTACCAACACGATGTTAGCCATCCAAGGTGGATAATTTACCATGGCTAGGAACCCTGCATCAATTGGCTTGAGGACTTCTTCTCAAATTGTTTCAGACATGTTAGGACGAGTTCTTCTGAGCTTATATTTTACAGGAGAACAACCTTCTTTGTGTGGTAGTTAATGCACCACAATATTTGTATCCAAACTTAGCATATCTTGGCAAGACTAGAAAAATATACCCATGTATTCGTGTAGGTTCTTAATCAACCTTTATTTAACACTTTCCTCCAAGTTTGCACATAGCTTGGTTTATTTTGGGTCCTTTTCGATCCCAATATTAATGGTCTCAATAGATTCCTGGTACAATTGTATATTATCTGCCTTTTTCTCTAGTAACCTCGCCAATTCTTTGGAGTTTAAGATCTTCCTCATCTTCCTCTTCAGCTTGATTAATTGGCGCATAAAAAACATATCGGATTGTAGCAGTATCATTATCGGTGATTTTAGATGTGGATATGCACATTTTATCATGTTTTGGTGCTTTTTAGAAAATATTGTCAATTCAAAAAAGGTAGTAAATAAATAAAAGACATGGACCTTAATTGAATGCAAAACACAAATTATATTAATTGAAAACATTTTTTAAAAATAGATGGGGTCGTTACAAGCTACCCCTATGTCTCTGGCAGGACATACGTTCTTTTAAAAACATAAAAATTACTTTGGAAAGAAAAATATCTCTGGAATCTCCATAGTTGTCCAATTTTTGAGCTCTTCGCCTGGAGCATATTCTCGCATGAGGTTAGATGCTCCTTTGTTGTTGCCTTTGTTGGATATCATTGACACTTGCCCACTATGCTTTACTCCTTTGCTGAAGAAGGTTTCCTGGATAGGGGGAAATTTCCCTTTGCATTTCTTTGTAGTCTTTAACGGTTGATAGCCAAACCCAAAGTGATCTTTCTTCTCATGTATCTCCACAAGCTTCCCTTAACCTTTAGATGTTCGATCCTCCACATATATTTGTAAATTTCTCCATGATGCCATAGGGGTTCAAGGTTTTGAGACTTTCTCTACTGGGAGTTTACCACTGTAGCCACTTCCAAGACCTGGAATGGCGTCTCCACACAAATTTTTCCAAACTATTATATCTTTAGGAGTCCAGATGACTTACGAAGATGTCTTCTTCTCCATCAATTATCACCAATTTTCCTTTGATGAGGAACTTCTGTTTTTGATGCATGGTTGAGGTAACAGCTCCTGCAACATGAATCCAAGGACGCCTGAGCAGGAAAGTATATGCTCGTCCTATATCCATTACCTGAAAGGTGATGTAGAACATATGTAGGTCAATCTTTACAAGGAGATCCACCTCTCCAAACACAGTTCTTTGAGAACCATCGAAATCTTTAACCACCATGGAACTAGGTATTATAACAATGCCATCCATTGTTAGTTTCATCAAGCTGGCCTTTCGTGGCACATTGAGGGAATAACCGATATCAATGAGTACTCTGGATAGGCTAGGTGTCCCTATTTGGATTGAAATGTGAAACACCTTGTTGTGAGCTCTACCTTGTGAAGGTAACTCATTGTCATTGAAACCCAAGCATGTTCTTGACCTCAGATTAGCCACGACTCCATCAAAGTGGTTTATTGTGATCTCTTTTGTAACACGCGCAAAGCTTAGAATTTTCATCAAGGATTCTCGGTTTACCTCAAATTTGATCAATAGTGAGAGTATTGAAATCTTGGTCGGGGTTTGGTGTAGTTGATCCACCACCCTATAGTAACTTTTCTTAATCATTTTTAAGAATTTGTCAGAGTCTTAATTAGTGAAAGTTTTACTCGAAGGCTCTTTCCTCTGATTAGTTTCAGCCACAACCTTTCATTTATCTTTAGTCAAGGTATCATCCATCTTGTGTTGATCTGGAGCGAGTATGTGACCACTGCGATGCTTGTCCCTTGTTCCTGTTATGTTTGTAATAGAAGATCCTTGACTTGTTCATGGTTCACATTCTTGTTTCTGTCTATTTATATAGACTATAGTCTCATAACTCCATGGAGCGACTTAATAACTTTTGTAAGGAGTGAGAGACAGCCCCCTGATCACCATTGTACTCTTTAAAAATAATGGTATTGTTACTGGTACTTTTCTTAAGATTGGATCTTCACATGGAATGACAAGTGGTTTCTTTGCAAAAATTAGACATTGGCAAGGAATCACCAATGGTCTTCTTGTATTCCCATTGATTGCAGCTACATACCCTTCTTAGGGTAATGCCCAAATTGGACTATCCCTTGATCGTCCAATTTCTTGAAATTTTTCTCGAAGGCATCATTTTTCTCCAAGAGAAATCCATGTTCCAATAAATGCTCCTTAAACATATCTATTAGAACTTTTACTCATTTAGTCTCTCCAAGATTAGTGACAATCTCAATTGCTTTCACAATTGGACCACCATGCCGAGGCATAGGGTTTGTCTTGATATTCGGCTTATCAAAGGTGATATCTTAGGAGTCCAATAAATCCCGAACCTTGTGGCTGAAGGCCCAACACTTATTGATGGTATGCCTTGGCGAATTAGTATGATATTCTCACCTTGCATTCGCATCATATTTTGGTGGGAGTGACCCAATTAGAGGAGGAAGTGTCTTCATCTCTACCAAGGATGCCTTGAGTAGGTCTTGTAGTAATTGACTGTATGGCATGGGGAGAGGACCAAATCTTCTTGGAGGTCTGTCAAACCTATTTTATTGTTGTTCTCATGGGACCAAATTTTTTTTTTGTTGCAACAACATTAATTTCTCCTTCCTTCTTCTTTGAGATGTTCAGAGTATGCTTCTTTGGGTTATAAGGAGTATTGGGTGATGCTCCTTGTATCTTGCTTCTTTTCACATCAGCTTCAACTTATTTTCCAATTGCCTGCCATATTTTCATAATATAAGCCTTGTAGAGCACTCATGAACATGTCAACCAACTTCTTTTCAAGGAGTGGTGGCTGCACTCATGCTTCCATTTCTCTCCATCGTTGAGCATATTCTTTTTAAGATTCGTCCTTCTTTTAAGACAAATTCTGAAGTTGCATGCGATTATGAGCCATGTCAAAGTTGTACTTGTATTGCTTTAAGAAAGTGTTTGCAAAATCTGCCCATGATCGAACATGTGCTCGCTCCAACTGCATATACCAATCTAGGGACGCTACACTCAGACTATCTTGGAAGAAGTGGATCATTAATTTTTGATCATGAGCATAAGCATACATCTTCCTACAATACATGCGTAGATGATTTCTTGGGAATGTGGGTCCCTAATATTTTCCAAATTTAGGTAATTTGAATTTAGGAGGGATCACTACATCTGGAACTAGACCCATTCAAGAGCGTCGACGTTGAAAGCATTATAACCCTCCACAGCCTTCAGTCTTTCAACAATTTTATACTAGTTAACTGCCACAGAATCTTCAAAAGTTTTTGATTGGGGAACTTGAGTTATGCCTTCTAAATCATGGTCCCCATATTGTAGGTCTATATAGTTATCCACGTTGTTAATTGGAATTTGAAAATTAGGGGATGCCTCCACCTTCAGAGGAGGTGGAACGAAACCTTCGTTTATGATGATCTCTTGTTGGGCGACAATTGACTTTGCGGGACTAGATTTTGGTTCGTGACTTGGTTGATGACCGATGGTTTGGGCTATTTCTTCAAAAGCTACCTTGGGAATCTGATCTTATATTTCTATGATGTTCTTCAAGGCGGGTAGAACTTGACTCATATTATCCTTGACTTAATCGATGCTTCCTTTCACTTGTTCCAAGTCTTCTTGAAAAGAAGCTTGATTATGTTCGAGTTTCTCCATTACTTTCTTTTGATAAGCTCTTGTTTGATATGGAGGTTTTGAAGGTAGTGTGGTTTTCCAAATGATTTAACTGGAGATGATATGAAAACAATGAGTTTTTTATGAAACATGAAATGCGATGCTTATAGTTTGGATGAATGCGTATGAATATGCTAAGAATTTTTTAATGTCTTATTCACGTTGGGTTTCCTTTTATTTTTTATTCTTATTTTTTCAGGTTTTACTTTTTTCTGGTGGGTGTCCTAAAATAAATAAATAAATGAAATATTGAAACAAAAATTATTTTATTGAATAATAACCATCATCCTTGAAAAGGGAGAATACAATTCAAATACCAAAAAAAATACTGAATCAAAAACAAATGTCAAATACTGAACGAAATGACCAAATGGAAACTAAAATATCATAAGCACGCTTGCACACATCTTCCCTAAAACCATCAACCATCTCCCTAAAAATCATGAGGAAGTCTTCAACGTCCTATAAAAAAGGGACCATCACAACTTCTCCATCTCTCAAGCTTCTAGGAATGTCATTAATGAGATTGTTTGCTAAGAAGGCGAGCTCTGCATGCTTGTCCTTATACTTCAGATTCTCCTTATAAAGTGTAGGGATTATGACCTTGTTGTCTTCTCCCATTTGGGCTATCTTTGCATATTTCTCTTCCCAATATCTCTTTTCAGCTCTCATCTCCTTATAGAGTTCCCTTTGTATAAGGAAATCCTTTCGGAGGCCTTCCAATTCTTGACAAACTTGTTCATACTCACTCCCCTACAATTCGAGAGAGAAGTTCTTCTGCTATGATTTTTCTAAGGCGTTCTCTCACCTCTGCTTGATAGCTTTCTTGGAGACTCATGATAAGGATTTTTGATTTGCTCCTCTAAATCTAGAGCACCTTCTGCTAATCTTTGAATTTGGGCTCTCAAATCATCTTCCAATTCTCTTTTGTCTTGTAATGCCTTATCATACCATTTCTTTAGCCTGGAAATTTCTCTTGCAGCATAGTCCAACCGTTGATTATGGGAATCAATATTTAAATTAGCACTTAGAAACACTTCCATCGTACGCTTACGTTTAGACCTCTCTTTGTTAGCCAATTCATGGTCGTTTTGAATTTGTTGGTCCTTCATCTCAAGCTCTTGTTGGAACTAATTCTTCTTAATAGGAAGGTCATAAAAGTTATGTTCCAAATTCTCATTTTCCCTTTGAGCTTGCTCAAGGGAATTCTTTAGCTCTTTTATCTCTTCTATTGACATTGGAAGGGGATCTGGTACATCTGGTGTGTATGTAGGATCAATATCAAATAGCAACTTGTGGATTCTAACCCTCCATAAAACCCGTTGAGTATAGGGTTCCCTTGCCACCACATTCTTCCTTCCAAATTTAGTGTATTTCATGTGAATCCTACTCCAATCTTGGATGACTTTTGCAAGTAACTCGGGGTTGTTCTTACCCATGTCATAAAGGACCAATTGTTGAAGTTACTCGTCAGAAGTTTTATCTTCCAAAGGGTTACCAAGTTGAAGTAAAGCCAATGTGGGGGTTATAGTTGATACATCCTCTCGTCCCAACCATAGGAACATTTGTAAATTCTCCACAACTATAAATAATATCACCTATGTTCAACTTCCTATCATACCACAAAAAAGAATCAGCACTAAGAGCCCATAAATTTTGGGACTATTCATTCATTGTTAAGTCCTTCACCATGTAGTCATCATTGTAGAGGTGAGAAATGAACCAAGAGTGTAAGAGAGGAATACAAAAATTTAGCACACCCCTCCCCTTCTCATAATATGTATGAAGGGCGTAGTAAACATCATAAGTAGAGCAGGAGTAGGATCAACATTTAACACCTTTACGGGACAAAATACATTAATGACTGCTGAGTCAATATAGTAGATAGAATTTTGAAATAAAACCAAACCAAAAATTAGTAATGCCAAACAGTCCACACAAGCTTCCCATTCTTTCTTATCAGCAAAAGAAAGAGCCTTGGATTCTAAGTATTTTCTTTTAATCCCTTGAACTTCACCATCTTTCTTATAATTGAGCACCAAATCAATAAACAATATCCCTATCTCCTTAGCCAGATTTCTGATACTGATATTCTTTCTAATCCCTACGTAAGCTACATCTTTGATCCTATAGAAATCCAAGATCCTACCAAATTCTTCCAAGGTAGGTGCTAGTTGAAAGTTCTCTAACATGAAGCACCTTAGTTGAGGGTAATAGAACTGAGCTAGGGCAGTAACTTTTTCCACTTGCATAGTCACCTTGGTGAGCTCAATGATATCTCCATAGCATCGAACAAACATATTCATATCCCTTTTAGGTAGTTTCCCTCTGATCAATTTCATTTTTTTCATACCAAGCATAGGGGAACTAACACGGACAATTAGTTTCTTATTGGTATTTATCTTTAGTATACTCACCAAAAACCTTTGATTATTTTTTATTAAATCCTATAAATAAGACAAAGCAAATTCAAAAATAATGAATATTTTAAAATGCAACGATGTATATATGCTTGGTGATGTAACGTGGTCGTTGGATTATGAAAAAAAATCCTTAGTAGGTAGGTTCCTAGTTTCATCCTACGAATATTCTACCCTCCCCATAAGCATGGCTTCCTTAAGGGTATGATGTATAATACCAAAGAGAAAAGGCTCAAGGGCCTACCTTAGGTTGAGCCTCTTTGTAGACCGTGACCTTCATCTCTTAGTTCATTCAAGGTCTCGGCATAAGATTTTTTTTTAGGTTTATACAAAGAGTCATTGGAAAATCCTGAAGTTCTACCTCTAAGAGTGTCTAGCCCTCTAAAAGATATTCCTAGGAATTCAACCGATTCTAGGTGAAGTCGTCGCAAAAACTCATAGGGATGTTAAACCCCCTTGGCCAATTAACAATCCTTCTTTCTAAGGTTTGATATTTTTTAAATTTAAATTCCACCAATAATAATATGATAATAAAGTGATAAGAAAATAAGTAAACAATAAACCAAATAAATAAAAATGGAAACATAAAATACCATAAATATAAAGAACCCACAAAACCCTATATCTAAAAAAAATAAGGGATAACTCTAACACTAGGGTAGTTTCCCTAGAAGAGTTGCCAGCTGTCGTAACCAGCATAAAATAACGAGTCACCACCATTAATTTTTGTCCTAAGGATGGGAGAACAATGGGAAACCCTAATTCTTACATAGATTCTAAATCTGTGAGTTGATTAGACGAAAGGAAGGTGTTAGGAACCATTCATCTACCTTGGTCTCAAAGGGGCATCCTTTCTTAGGTTTAAGGTTTGATCGAGAATTTCTAATTAAAGGATATTGGTTCCGTATGTTTAAGAAAATGTTTAATTTTTTAGTTGAGGGACTCGCCTTGGTTTTAACTGCATCCCTTCGTATCTCCTTGCGAAGAATCAGAGTCCAAATCGTAGTTCGTATGTGTTTGGTTAGTTTTTTTTATAAATTGTGTAAATGCTTTCGATTTATTCATGAACCTTGTCTAGGTTTAAAAATAGCATAGTCGTAGATGAAGTTCGTAGTAAATTTTGAAAACTGATCCACAATCCTTTTTGAAAATGATATTGAATTTGAAATTATGTTAGTGAAAAAATGTTAAGTTTGGTTGGTTAGATAACTTGAATGCATGATGCAAATTTTGAAAAAAGGTTTGAATGGTGCTAACATTAGCAAAAAAAATTGACGAATTGATAAAACATATTGGTAACCTTTTTTAGAATAAACAATTAATAAATAATTAGCATACTTATTATTAGAAATATATCAAATATTTATAATAATAAAAAAATGTATTTAATAACATGATTTATGAAAAAATATTTCAATGAAAGTGTTAAAATGTGAAATAGAGAAAATAATTTCCCAAAAATGTATAAACAAATAAACTATTTAAATAAATAAATAATTTACTAAAATAAATAAATAAATAATTTAAATATATAAATAAATTACATAAATAAATAAATTGAATAAACTAAATTAAATATATTAAATTAATTATTTTAATAACTGGGGGAGTGTATTTTTATTCTACGTAGTAAAACTAGGGGTTTAAATAGCAAGGATATGCCCATGATTTTGTATTAGATCCCATTAGTCAAGGGGTGTGAATTTACATTGGCATAGTAAAAGGGGTTGCGAAAAATAAATGGGTTAAGCCTAGAAGCCATCTGACCTGTTTGGATGTGGTAGGGACAAACCAGAGGACTACTATGTGTTTGAGCAATAAAGATCGTCTGATCAAGATTAGAAGGCTACCAGGATTTATTCTTCGTGCGCTGATCTTGAGTAATCCAATTGAATGGCCATGATCAAAGGTTGATAGGGGTGTACCATGAGTGAGCGCGTGTGCGATACTGTCAATGTATTCACATCATGTGACCAGTGAGCAGCTATAAGTCGCGCATCCGTAATACCATAAAGAGATTATTTGTTGCTTCTTCTTTCACAAAACATCATTTTTGACCTCTCATTCTCTCCTCTCTCCACCAAAAAGGATCGCCATAAATCTCTTCCTCTGGTCGAACCACCGCCCTTTCATAATTTCCGATTTAGTATCAACCATGAAAGTCAACCAAACCCAAAAATAAACATAAACCCTTGGAACCCCTTAAGGCTGCCATATCGATGCAAATTCGCCCGGGCTTTCATTTGTTTCCCCATAAAAGTTCTTAAGAACCCTAACCCTAACCTTCAACAAGAAGAACCCTAACCCTAACATCGATGAACCCTAAACCTAGCAATAAGAACCATAACCCTAAAATTTCTTGAAACCCAAATTAAACCCCAAATTTTAACAACCACACAACAATTAACAAGGCCCTAATCTAAGTGTTCTTCATGTTTACCTCTCCGTAATGATTCTCGTAGTATAATCCACTCTGATTTCTCTTCCTCGCCTCTAATCTCTTTCTTTTTTTTCCAATTGCAGGTACAAGGATTTTGGAGGATTCAAGGCAAGATTTAAAGATTTAAAGGATTTTCTCTTCAAATTCGCCTTATACTCCTCTTCCTCAATATTCGGTCCTTTTCTCAGTTTAAGAATTAGGCTTTTATAGGCATTAGGTTTAGATAGATTACAAAATTAGTCATGTAATTATGGTTAGAATCAGTTTGATTTGTAATTTTTTGAAATAGCATATTTGGTTTGTAAATATGAAAAAATTTCATTAGAAAATAGGAATTAGGGTTTTTGTACTATGTACTTAGTTCTATTTCTGTATAGATTCATTTGATCCATTAATAAAAATTCAATCTTTCTCAATCTTCGCTTTGATTTGATTTGATTTCTTTTGAATCAAAAACAATGGATTTTTGGGCTTCTGGTGGCTTAGGGATAAAGAGTCCAATTTTGGCACAGCTTGAACCCAAAGTTGAAAGAAACCCTAATTTTTACCTTTGGTCAATTAGTAATAAAATAACAATAATAAATAGTAATAATACTTACGTGCACGTTGATTCTAGTCAACAAGAACAAATATAGTAAATTAAAAACCCATTAATCCTAAATATAAAAAATAGAAGAATAATAAAAAAATATTAAAGTCCTGTTGAGTTCGGTTAACCTTAAAGAACAACTAACTAATTAACTTAATGGGCCTCTTAACAACCTAATGGGAAAATTAGTGCAAATTAGACTTATTTGGTATTTGTTAAGCACACACCTCTTTTATAAATTGATAAATAACCAGTCGTCTCCTAAATTTAAAAAAAATCAATTATTTTAAAACAATGAACACCAAGTTAGCATTATGATTTTATAAAATGTGTAGCAAAACCAAAATTTTATAAAATAAAAAGAATAAATAAACTACATTGACTATTAATACCAATAGGGTAAATTTGGGGTATGACAAATGTTACATCATGGTTATCTTTCAAATTTCACACTCGTCATAGACTTTATTTTCTTCAACCTTAAGATCTGGCATTCCCTTAATAGCTAATTCATATAAGATTTCCTTCATTTCTTTTAGATGAAGGTGTCAAGATTTTGGTTCCATAGATTTACTTCATCTTCATTGGTTATCAAACATGTGGATGAATAAGCAGTTATTTGAGATTCCCACAGATAACAATTATCTTTAGACCTAATTCCCTTCATTAAAAAACATTGATTTCATCTTTAACTAGACATTCTGACTTTGAAAAGTAAACTAACAATCCTTGGTCACACAATTGACTAATGCTAATTAGAATAGAAGTTAATCCTTTAACAAAAAGAAAATCTTCTAAGCTAGGAGAACCAACATACATAAATCTTTCAACTTCTTTGATTTCACCTTTAAATCCATCACCAAATATGACAAAACCTGTGGGATGAGATTTGACATCCACCAATAACTTCTGGACCCTTGTCTTATGTTTATGGCATCCAATGTCAAAGTACTAGTCTTCTCTAGCTATGTCTTTCAAGGAATTATGAGCTATAAGGTTGATATCCCTATACTTAACACTTCTCTTTCTACTCACTTGATTAGTTGATAACACCAAAACACATTTAATATTTGACTCGGTTTGCATATGTTTTATAGTTTTTTTATCTCCATTTCTAGATTATATTGGTATTTTGTCTTTATTTCAGGTATTTTACCAAATGGGAGTCGTACGCGAAGAAATGAAGTAATTCAGATGAAAAACATAAAAGAAATGGGAATATAACACTCAAGGCGACCACTACGGTGTTCACAAAAGAGGTGGCCAAGAGTGGTCCATGGGCCAACGGTCATAAAGACCGAGTCATGGCCATTTTGTGAGCATGATGTTCGTTATACGGGTGTGGAGGTTGCCACACCTTGTAAAAACGCAACAGTTACAAATGGGTATGGCTTGGTATCACACTCCCTCCTATATTTTCTCCCATGAATCCAACAACTTCACACATGATATCTTATGTCTTGGAACATTATAAATAAGTTTTTAGCTTCACTTTCTGGATCATCTAAGCTTAGTACAAACTTAATCCGTATATTGTTGCTTTTTTTAAGTTTAACTCTTCACTTCGGAGAATTATAGCATTGTCCGTTGAGTTTGCATCTATTTTGGAGAAACCTCTGTAGAAGTTTAATCTTGCCGCCATTTTATTTGTCGCATTCAAATTTTTCCATTAGTTTACTTCCTGTTCCGTATTATAGTCTCTTAGGAGCATGTTTTTATTAATCATATTACTTTTATTTTATCGTCTATTAATTTATATGCACTTAATTCGCTTTAAATTAATTTCTATCAATTACATGTTTACAACCTTAATTTATATGCCTATTATGGTTTATTCCCTGATCGAATCAATCATTTTGTTGTATATTGTAATCATGTCTAGCTAATTTATAAGTGTTGAATTGTGAGGACCTTCGATTAGACAAGACTCTAAATTGTTGTTCTTTGTGAAATACTTATGGGGTTGTTTTGATTTTATAACAACTTTTCTAAACATGATTTGGTCGGTTACTATGAAAGTAGAACCATTTATATGTCGTGTAAGATCGAAAGACGTCTGGTACAAAAGATTAAGTTTGTTTAGTTTTTAATTGTTAAATACCGTGAAAGATCTTTATTAATTAATTTGGAAATTTAGTATTTTTTAGAAAGTTTCTTAAAACCTATTTTCATATGCGTTTATGAATTTAAGGTACAAATGGCCGAGCAAATGTCGGGAACCCTTTAAAGTCTAATTTTCCAGTCAAAACTATTTTTCATCTGAGTAAAAGAAACTTATTTCTGAAAAAAGGTACTTACTTCTTTAAATCGAAATGTGTCGGGCACGTGATAGCGGACATTATAAATTAAAGGGTAAAATCCAGTTTCCGTTATGCGACAACGATTGTTCCTTTTTAAATAGTTCTTTTTTGAAAACATTGTCCCATAGGTAGTTCAATTTAGGAACAATAACAATTCAACAAATTGACGAGATCCACATTCCAACATTGCATTTATGAATTAATTTTATTCCTTTATTCTACTTTATTTTTCGTATCTCCAATCATTATTTTAATCGTCTTAAATAATTAATATAGCAATAGAAAATGATAGGTTGACTATTAGGTCTCTATGGGTTCATCAATATTTGTATTACTCTGATACATTTCGTGCACTTGCAAAATATCACATCAAGTTTTTGGTGTCGTTGTCGGGGACCATTTATGTCAAATATCATAACTCCATTGTTACACGGACTAGATTAAGGCACCCTTTTAGTTGGATCAGCCAAAAAATTTCAACAACCACCACTATAAGTATTTTAAGGGACCAAAAGTTCCTTATAATCCGATCTCGAAATATTAGTAGAGAACTTTGTTAATATGCAAACCTTCTCTAGGATAGAATTTGTAATGCGGAGGTTCGTGGCAAAACCAACCATCCAAAATAATGAATTTAGAAACAAAGTTCTCAATGTTAATGAAACCCTTAGACAACTGAACACTGTGGTCGAATCTCTAGTAACTAGAAATAAACAATTAGAGAAAAAAATCTCACTCCTTGCTCAAACACCTCTAGGACTCTCCGTTGAGAGGCATGAAGATGTTATAACTACCGGTAGTGAAAAACTAGTATAAAAGCGTATGGGAGGAAATAATGTGATGAAGGAGAACTACAGTAAAAAAAAGATTAGAAATCTCTTTCCATCAAATTCCTTAGAAACCAAGATAAGTTTGCAGTATAAAAGGCCCCACATAGAAGGGAAAAATTTTAAAAAAAACCTGTAAATCTAGAGACAACATAAATTTAAAAAACAATAAGTCATCCTTTACAGCAAAAAGTGAATGGGTTAACACCAAAGCAGAGAATCTAATAACTAAGATAGAACCAGAACTACCCCCACCATACCTGAGATATGAACCACTCTATATTGGAAATAAAAGACAAGGTGAAGGATATAAGAGATGACTCGATAAATGGCATTGGAAATCAAACATTACAAAAGATTTGACTGAGAATTCGTTCTAAATAGAGCCGCCATGATTATATTCTTAGTCGAGCTACTGAAATTAAACGAAGTGATGCATGGAAGGCAACCCATGATTCTCCCTTTTTATTATTTTACTATTTTTTTAAAACAATGAATTATTTATTCTAACACAACTAACTTGTGTGATTTCCTACATTTCAGGTCTCATTGTTCTACATATCTTATTCTAACTATATTTTCAAAGTGTAGATCTTTGATGACATGGAAATCTAGTTCAGAGATGGCAACCAGAGGATTTGCTACACAATCGTATCTAAGAGACCTATGCTACCCACCAGATATCTTCAATCCATTTGCATGGAAGCCATAGGGATTGGTTCTAACCTTAGGTAGTAGAATGGGATGAGTATGTAGATCCAAAATATCACCTACCAAACACTCATCCTCAAGTTCCTTAGCTTAATTATTTACCATCCAAATCAAGGTCGTGGATTCTACAAATGTCAAATTTCATTTAGGTTTTTTGGGAAAAATTATAAGGTAAACCACCGAGATTTAGGTTACCTCTTAGGATTCCAATATGGTCCAACTGTTGCACTTGAAGTTCCCATTGATATTAACACGCAGGACACCTGGGAGACTTATGGAAAGATATTGCCAGTAACAGAAAGCCCCGACCCGACCATCCAGTTTTCATGTTGTATCCATAACCTAACACGTAGATATTTCCAGATGATTTTAGCCTATACATTCTTTGTTATAAGTGACACTAGTGAGACCATGAACGTGGAGTAGTTATTTATTCTTTATTGCATCACTGAATCTGATCTTGTGGATTCTTGAATATTTCTCATAGAAAATCCAACAGGTATAACCCAATCTACAATATGACCTATTCATGTAGAAGCTTACCCAGATAGTACCCACTATGGTTTTAAACTTCTGGACATGGACCATTGTCTTGAAAAAGGCATGGTACGACGAGTTTACTTATGGATTAATGAGTACAAAATTCTCATTAATAATGAAGCCATTCACCACTTTTACCTACGAATCCCAGAAAGAACAAATGTCCAAAAAAGTGAAAATTGAATTTATGCTTTAGAGGACCAAGGTGAAACACAATACAGACCTGCCACCCCACATACTCCTGAGTATCAACCCTTACCTTTCTCAGATAGGACTATTATGATTTCCTTCAATGGTCCCACAGAGTGGCGTGACATGGACTATAAGCTTACTATCAAGGAGGCAGAATACCTCTCCCAAGAGATTCTCAGTCTTCGACGTCAGGTTTCAGAGACTCGTGCATCCCGTCCACGCCAGATCCGCGATCCCACTTATCAGTCTATTTAGTAATTTATTAGAGTTATTTCACCGTTATTATATTTTGATCATAAATATATCTCTTACTATTATTAAATTTATTTTCTCGTGTAGGCTTGCATTTTAAAAAAAAAAATTGGATTATTTTTTATTTGGGTTAATAGTCATTTACCCCCATACAATAAAGGTGAGTTTTTATTTACCCCCTTTAAAATAATTTTTTTATTACCCCCTGTAATTTTTTGGTTACCCCCTAAGCGTGTAAAAATGAGGGGAATAAATAAAAATAATATTATTTTACAAGGGGGTAATATTTGCACCTAGAGGATAAAAGACTTAGAATTTTAACATTTCAAGGGATGTATCAAAAAAGTTTTTTTAAAGAGGGGTAAATCAAAACTGGCCTATATTGCAGGGGATAAATGACTATTAACCTTTTTTATTTTTATACACTCTTTGGTAAACTTTCCCATTTTTAGTTATCATTATTTATTCTTCGACTAACCCTTATTAATATTTATTATTTAATATTATTCTCTTTCCTGATTTTCAAAATGTTGTCTTGGCAAGCAAAAATGGGTATCTACACTCCCAAAAACCAAACAAAAACTTGAAAATCCACTCCAAAGGCCCAGTCCGCGAAATTACAAACATGGCGAACACTTGAAATTTAGGCAAATGCCAAGGCTTCAGGATTTCAAAAATCTTGACAATAGCGTAACTAACCCTCTTCCACTCATTTTTCTCTATCTTCTTCCTCCAAAACACACTATTTTCCTCCACTAACACCCACCATAAACCCATGCACTCACATAACTCTCAATAACTTTCAAAACCTCTCGTTATTCAATAACTTCTCCATCTCCCATATATAAAAGCCATCTTTTTCATTCAAAAACTCACAAACCCTTCATTCTTACAAAAAAAAACCCAAACTCTTTTTCACCAACACCACCAACAATGGCGGAAGGGAACATGGAGATAATTTTTAGAGAGGGACCCGCTGGAAACAGACAGATGAGAAAGTTTGAGTCTCTGTTGAACTGAAAAATATTCTCCATGAGGTATGTCGATGACTCTTGTCTTTGTACTTTATGGATTCATAATGATGTTTATTATTTGGTAGACAACTCAGGATTGCAAGGTCTATTTGATCGAGGAGATTATACCTATGTGATTTTGACTCTTGTATTTCTAAGTTTACTCATTTACACTGTTAGATATGAGCCTACAAGTATCTTAAGCACCGTTTAATTCCATATGTTTTACATAAAATATGAGTACAATATTGACGAAATTGTAGAGTTATTGAATTTTCACTACAAGGAAGGAATACCTTGTGATGCTCCACGTGAATCTGAATGAGGGAATGAAGCTTGATTGTTTTAGGGAAATATTATAGGTGTTGTAACTTACTCCTTTGAGAGAAACCACACTTCTGAAATTCATAACCCGACCACCCGATATTTTCGCCAGATATTGGCGGATACAATTGTTGGCCGAGAGAATACTAACAAAACAAAAGCAAAGGAGATGTTTTATTTGGAAGCACCCTTACCCGAAGAAAGGTAAACTCAACCCTTCTTATGAAAGCACATATGAATGCCTCTATAGGAGGCACTATTTTATTTGGAGGCTTAATTACCTCATTAGCCCGTGCTTTAAGCCTTGATGAAAATCTTGCTAACATGGAACCTCTTCCACCCCACATTCTAGATCTCGAATGTGTCTGACACGTGCTGATTTATAGAAACTGTAAGGAAGTTGGAAAAAAACTTATGGTTCATAATGATACCATTGAGAATATTATTTTACAGTGGCCTTTACGTACTGACGTACGAGAAAGGGCCAAGTGGACTTATGATTTATATGCTCCCCCATTTACCGGACCATTAGCCACATCAGTTCTCGCTTATATAGCAACAAGTAATGATACTGATGATGATCTTAATCATCAAGAACATATTTCAACTATGCTTAATTCACAACCTTCACACACAACACCAAATTTAACTAGTAATGTTGCAGGTACTTCCTCTTGTCATCAAGATTGCGCTAGAGAGTTCCCTTAGGAGGGTCCTGACACTTTGTTGTAAACTAAGTACAAGTGACAACAAGATTTAAGAGATTTTATGCAAGCATCTCATGATCCGACACAACACACTCTACAGTCAGTACTAGAGGCCCAATTCACACAGGCCGATAGTCCCAACGCTAACAAGTTGCGATTGATTGTCTGACATCTAATATTTTCCTTGCACAGGTAAACCAGGCATCCATACCTGGTAACATACGACACCTGAGAGATTCAAATTTCGCATTGACAACACGGGTGGAACGATTGTACTTATCTTTGTACTCCTGCAGATGAAGTTGAAGCCATCAACATATACGTGACCGCCCAAATCTAGGTCAGAGAAATGGTGGTTCAAGAGGCTTGCATTAGCACACACCAGATTTTTTCCTTCCTTTCTCACCTTGGATCAAAGCATTGAGGAAAATGTTAGGTTTAAGTGTGGGAGAGGAACTTTACATTCTTTCTAGTTAGATTTCATGATTTCTTTATTGCTCTCTAGTATTCCATTTTTTTTTTAATTTTTAGTTTGTTTTATCGAGTCATTGCATGTGATGTCGAGTCTTTATGTATGGTTTTTGATGTTTATTAAATATTTTTTATTTATTGAGCCATACTGAATATTTTGCAGAATGATACATGTTTATTTTGAATTTGTGGGCTATTAGACAATATCATCTTAACACCATAATTCTCCAAATTATAGATCACGGTCTAGATAATTATTATGCCTTAGTCTTAAATTCTTACCCCAAAATAAGTCCTTAAGTAGTTTATTTTAGCAATCAGCACCATCTTAAGCATGCTCTACGTAGGGAAGCCTGTGAATATAAGTGAATGATCCTAATGTTTTCTACTACAACTAATTAAAAATAAGGAATGTAACCTCTAATTTAGGTGACCCCCACCCGGTCGCTTAAACCAACGATTGTGGAACCTGTAAAAATAAAATAAAATACCCGTTGTTAGATGGTTCAGAGGTTTCTAGTACTGAACTTGGTAGGGAGGATCATGGTCCGATGCCCCACAACTACAATAGGGAAAATAAAGGGGTTGTGTTAATTAATGTACCAGAACCCCGTGCAAAAGATCATATTCACTAATTGGTCGCCTTACTATATGTATGTTCAGATAACGGGCTTAATGTGATTGCGCCTAAATGAAAAAGGATGAAAAAATGGGATGAGTAAGTTAGCTTTAAGCATAATAACTTGATACATATCAGCTAATATAGGTAGGAAACTTATGCTTGGAAAATGCGGAACGAGTTATTATAATGCCCTTGTTTTTGTGAATTAGTACCTATTGACATAGCCTTGTTCAAAGTAATGTCTTTAAGCCCATAGTAGTTATCGAGTCTCACTATTTACTTTCATTTGATTCGATTTACATATGTTTTATTTTTGTTTTATCTCCATTTCAAGTATTATGTTGGTATTCTATCTGTATTCCAGGTATTTGATCAAATGGGAGTCAGACACAAAGAAACAAAGTGATTCAGATGAAAAACCGAGAAGAAATTGGCATACTACACCAAGGGCGACCACCATGGTGTTCACCATAGAGGTGGCCATGAGTGGTCCACGCGCCAACAGTCATAAAGACAGAGTCATGGCCATTTTGTGAGCATGGCGGCCGCCACACCTTGTAAAAAAACAATAGTTATAGTTGGGCTTGGCTTGGTATCCCATTCTCTTCATTCACTCCTATATTTTCTCCCACAAATCCAACAATTCCCCACATGATATTTTATGTCTTGAAACAATATAAATATGTGTTTAGCTTCACTTTTTGGTTCATCAGAGCTTCGTACAAACTTAAATCATATATTCTTGTATTTTGTAAGCTTTAACTCTTCCCATGGGAGAGTTATGCCACTGTCAATTAAGTGCGTATCGAGTTTAGAGCAACTTCTGTAGAATTTTAATCTTGCCACCATTTTATTTTCTCGCATTCAAGTCTTTCCATTGATTTAATTTCTGTACCAGATTATAGTCTCTTTGAAGCAGTTTTTTATTAATCATATTACTTTTATTTTATCGTCTCTTTATTTAACTGCACTTAATTTATTTTAAAATAATCTCCATGAATTGCATGTTTCCAACCTTACTTTCTATGTCTATTATGTATCATTCCATGATCAAATTAATCGTTTTGTCGTATGTTATAATCAAGTCTAGCTAAATTATAAATGTTGGAATGTGAGGACCATCGATTCGACGGTACTCTAAATTGTTGTTCTTTAAGAAATACTTATGGGGGATGTTTTGATTTTATAAAAAATTTCGAAACATATTTTGGTAGGTTGCTATGAAAGTAGAACCATTTTATATGTCAGGTAAGATCGAAATTCATCTGATACAAAATATTAAGGTTGTTTAGTTTTTAATTGCTAAATACCACAAAAGCTTTTTGTTAATTAATTAGAAAAAAATAGTATTTTTATAGAAATTGTTTTTAAACCTATTTTATGATGCATTTATGAGTTTAAGGTACAGTTGTCTGAGCAAACGCCGAGAACCCTTTAAAGTATAATTTTCCTATAAAAACTATTTTTCATCTGAGTAAAAGAAACTTATTTCTAAAAAAGGTATTTACTTCTTTAAAGCAAAACGCGTCGGGCACGCGACATCGAACATTATAAATTAGTAGGTAAAATCTGGTTCGGATTATGCGAGATTGATGATTCCTTTTTAATTAGTTATTTTTCAAACAGGAAAACATTATCCCATATGTATTTCAATTTTGGAATAAAAAGAGGATCAACGAATTGATGAGATCCTTATTCCAGCATTACATTTATGAATTAATTTTATTCCTTAGTTCTACTTTATTTTCCATATCTTCAATCATTATTTTAATCGCCTTAGGTAAACAACATACCAATAGAAAATGACAACTTCACTATTAGGTCTCTCTGGGTTCAACACTCTTTGTATTACTCTAATACTTTTCGTGCACTTGCGAAATACCTCATCATTAACATTAAATTTAACTGAATGATTTTAATTTCCAAATAATTTGAAACAAAAAGGCTTTATATGACCATACTCACCACAATAATGAAATCTCCTAGTTGAGGATAGAAATTTTGATGACTTTATATCAAGTATGTCAGGATGTTGTAACATTTGGTTGGATACTTATATCATTCTTTTAATTTTAGAAGGAAATAACTTTTCTTCGGGCCTTTTCTTTTGTTGATAATAAGAAGAATAATTAATTATTGTATCTTCATCCTCTTCCAACATATCAGTTCCATTTTGAGTCATTCCTAAAGAACTTTTCATGTTGTCAAGCTTGGAATTTAAGAGAGTTGTCTCACTTTGTAGATAAGAAAAAGTACATATAAGTTCTGTCTTCTCATTCTCCAATTCAAATATAGTATTTCTCTGTTCTTCTTCTATCTTAAGACTTTCTTCACACTTGTCACAAGTATCCTTGTAAGATACATCCATATCTTTATAAAGATCATTCTCATCACAAGCTTCTACTTCATCTGCCCATATTCCAGAAAGAACCATCACAAGTTTAGCAATCTCAGGATTAGATTAATCTTTTGATTCATCATCATCAAACCATGCTATAATGAAGCCCTTTTTCCTCTTCTTAAGAAAGTTGGGACATTCTTGTATAATATGACCAAAACCTTCACACTTATAACATTGAATGCCTTTTCTTTTATTATACTTGTCCTCAGTTCTAGTATTTTTCTGAAAATCATCATCATTCCTGATGTCAAATGATATGTTCCTTACATTTGGTCTTCCTCTTTTGTCGGTTATTTTCATAATACTATTGAATTGCTTTCCAAGTAACATAATGGTATTGGACAGTCCTTCATCAGTATCCATATCATCCTGACTCTCTTTATCTTCAGCTTTAGAATTAAAAGTTATGGTCTTGTTCTTTTTCTTAGTCTTGTCACTAATAGCCAATTCAAAATTTGAAGTGACCTAACATGTTCATCAACTCTCACATTGTTGATATCTTGAGCTTACTTAATAGCAATTACCTTTATGTAAAATTTCCTAGGTAAAGACCTAAGAATCTTAATAACAAGCTTTTGTTATGACATATTTTCTCACAAGGTACTAGATGCATTTGGTATTCCTAGAACCATGATATGATATTCCAGGATTGTCTCATCATCATTCATCTTTAGATTCACAAATTTAGTAGTGAGAAGTTGGAGTCTTGACCTTTTTACTTTGGATGTACCTTCATGAGTTGTTATGAGATTTTCCCAAGTATCTTTGGATACAATACAAGTATTAATCAACTCGAACACATTCTTGTCTACTCAATTGAATAAATCATTCAAGGCTTTGGAATTTCCAAAATATAATTTATCATCCTCATTATTCCAATCTTGCTCTAACTTCAAAGACATATTCCCATCTTTGTCCTTCTCAACAGGATGTTCCCATCCTTTCCAAACAGCCTTCCGAGCTTTGTTATCCATGGATTTTAGAAAAGCCACCATTCTATCCTTCCATTAATCATAATTTGAACCATCTATCTGAGGTGGTTTGTTGTTGTATCCTCCTTCCTTATCCATAGTACCATATATATTCTCCCTGGAGCTCACCCAATAAACCAAACAGGGTGCTTTCTCTAATACCAAATGAAATTTTGGCACTTGCAATACAATTGTTAAGACTGATTTCTCAACATAAAACACAATGTCAAAACAGATGTTATAACATCACCTGCTGACAGAAACTTGCTAAATCAGGAGATTGTGTAGAAAATAAGTTGTAGAAAATTAAATAACACAATAAATAGTTAACCTAGTTCAGTGCAACATCACATATTCTGGGGTATACCAAGCTAGGAAGGAAATTCACTATAATAGTATTAGTTCAAAGCCTAAACAAACCTAGTCTACAACTTCTCGCCTAATCACTTACCTTTTGCAACTTCTACATAAACACCTCTAGATATGATATCCCCCTCTCACATCCAATCACCAGAGTGATACCTACAATTGCAAATCTGTGACTAGAAAAAAGAACCAAATATAAGATTACACTTCCAATAAACAATACTTACTTTTTCTTAAAAGCTTAACTAAGAATAATACTTAACTCTTTGCTTAAAATATCATGAGTGAGAACAAGCAGTCTACCACAATGTATCAAAAGATACACGAGTGACATACAAAGAAAACACAAACACCTTAAAGACTCCTAAAAACCTAAACCATTATGTTGCACTCACAGTTTCATCAATGTGAATGGTTGATATTTTAGCTTTAGCGAGTCCTTATTAATAGACTCTTACAGAATGGGCTTGGACTCTTAAAATAAAATCCAATCTTATGTTTTAAATCAATTGCAAGATCTTCACATAAAAATAAGAACAAATCTACAAAGTTTCCTAAAATTTCTCCAAGATCCTTTTTATTAAATCAGATTAAATATGCACTTGTTCCTAATAGAATCTCCTTGACCTGCACAAAATAATGAGATATATCCAAAAGGATCTCACAAAATCTAATCTAATATATCAATAGATATAACAGCAGCACCTGATGTACAATAGGCCAAGATGTCAAGACATTTGGCTTAACATCTGTCTAATACACAGGACCGTAGAACCTGTCATGATAGTTGGTTAAGATGTTTTGACATATTGCTCAACATTAGTCCAGAACAAAGTTTTAGCAAAATTTATGCCAATCCTAAAACCATGGATTTAACACATTACAAATATTTCAATAGGGCCAAATCTTTCACCTGGTAACTCCCTGTGATTTGGCTAGAGACTATCTGAGAAATGTGTGCACCGACATATGGGTAACTCCGACTTTCTTGGCCAACATTAAAGCGACAATAATCGCCCAATATGCTCCTTAGATGGTGCTCACCTGAAAATTGAAGCATAATGAATGCTCAAGAATAATATCTTCTGGTCCTTCTAACGTTATTCTTGCTCCACTACCCTTGAGATTATATGATTCATCAATCAAAATTATTCAACACTCTAATACTTCTTCCAACAAGGGAGAACTCAGCTCAATCGAAAAGTTCACTAGAAGTTGGGATTTGGTACTGCTTTGAGCCTCAAATGTTAAATCATTCTTTGACAATTCCACATCCCAAAATATTATCCTCCTGACCAAATCCAACTTCTTCAATATTTGTCTTATAGGGTAGTTTGTTTTGATCGTGATGGGATACCCTTGGAAATAATGTCTCAACTTCTTGTTGGTTACCACCACGACTAGTAACATCTTTTTGATCTTCTGATAGCATATCTTTGCTCCCTTCAAGACATTTATAATGAAGTGTACTTGTTTTTATCTTTCCTCTCCATCTCGAACCAACACAGACTTGATGGCTTTCTCTTAGACGGACATATACAAGATGAGATAGGAGTTAGCCACTGGCTGGAACAAGACAGGTGGTTATAAAAGGAAATGCCACACGTCTTATAGCGCCTTTTTAAATTCCTCCGCCTGGTTGAACTTGGATGACTTTTTGATAGTTGTGAAGAAGATTATCGCCGTCACAAGATAGGAAACAGGACAATGCGACAAATCTCTCGGTCATTTATTGTTTTTTTGTGAGTGCAACTTTCCTTAAGATGTGTTTTCCATGATGTCAAAACTACAAGAATATAACATTTCTGTATATTGAGCAGTATCTCTGAGTTTTTGTGGCACCTTATCCATTTATAGGTCTTAGGAATCATTTGAAACATAGTCAAAACTGACCCAGTCTCAAAAAATCATTTTCTACAATAGAAATGCATACACTAGTCGGCTCATAAGTCATTACAGTCCGACTTGTGTACTTTCCTAAATAAGAAGTTCTCTTCTGTCTTAGTTAGGCCGACTCATAATCCATTTGAGGCCGGCTCATGTATTTTCCTAAATAAGAAATCATTTTCTATCTTGTTCAGCCCGACTCGTAGGCCATTTCAGGCCGGCTCATGCTATTAAAATTAACACTATGAGTCGACTCATCAGAGCTATATGCCGACTCATACTGTTTCAAGAGTCAAATTTTATATTTTCTTTTAATTCCAAGTTTTCTATAAATACATCTTTCATGCATCTTTCTAACTTGATGATACCATAAAAATTTCCTACAATTGCTCTTCACCTTCAACCTCAAACCTATGCATACACACTAAAAAACTATTGTAATGATCTTTTGTTGGGGTTCCATATAGATGAGGTTTGATAATCTCCAATTAGGTTCTTGTGTAGTCGAGAATATTGGGTTGAGAACTGTAGGGTTCTTCATCCAGAAAAACTGCGGGTTTGTCCTCTAAGATCATTGATTAATTTGGGGGTTTTGGTATAATATATTCAAGAGAGGATTATGGTCTAGTGAAATTATTTTGGAGATAAAGAATGCAAAGGATACTAGGTAGATAAAGAATGCAAAGGATCCTTTAAATATAAAGAACTCAAAGGAAGTAGCATAAAAACAGTGAGTCAAATTGAAGTCTTGTGTTGCAATAGATACAATTTGATCGTGTGTGAAAGCTTTGGAGATAAAGAATGCAAATGAGTAGCAATATCGAAAATTAAATTGAGATCTATTGTGTCTTGGTCCTTCTCAAGATCAAAGGAAGATAATGGGTTTAATCAACTACAAGGTTAGGGTTTGTGGAGTTTCTCTTGGAACACTTCTCTTGTATCATCTTTTGGCATAGTAATAACTATCCTAATTGCATTGGAATTAGGTGCAGACGTACCCACACGCAAGGACAAAAGTGGGGATATATGAAGACAAATCCCCGTGTCTTTTTTCTTTTATCGCTTTACTTGCTTTAATTTTTATAAATCAATTTGTCAAATAGAATTGAGTAATCTATCGATGTGTAGGAATTTTTTAAAACTATTTTTGTTTTGAATTGAGTGTTAATCTGCTTATAATCACTTTTAATTATAAGTGATTTTTCATATCAACATAACTCAAAGGAAAATTCAGAAACTTTGATTGCACGCCAAGTGTTTCACAAATTATTTATCTTTTTTAAATCAAAGGAAAATTCTAAAAACTGTGTTGCACACCAAGTGTTCGACAAATTATTTAGTTTATCATTTTGCTTGTTATCATTGGAAATAACATTACTAGTAACTCGCTATAGTCATTAAATAAAATTTTAATTGATTAAAGTATAGTAATTTCATTTATTTCTTTCATAAAACTTGTGGAGCATAAAAATTGTGTTTTAGTAGAGTTGTCAAGAACAATGCTCAATGATTGTGGTCTACCAAAATATTTGTAGGACGATGTTATAAGCACGACGTGTTATTTTTACATTAAACTTTCACGTATTCTTATCAGGCGTGACAGCACTAGTGCCATTAATCTAACCAAGAATCTTATGCTACATTCTCGCACTAAATTTATCAACATACATCGCCACTTACTTCACGATCATGTTGAAAAAGGGGATGTTGTGTTCCAGCATGTTGATAGTAAAAATCAACTTTTCCATATTTCCACTAAACCACTCGCAACTGAACCATTTCTCATTATACATGGGGAATTAGGGGTCATTGATAACTCAAATGTTGTTTAATCCTATATTGTAATTTGCATTTTATAGTTTCACTTTAACTCTTTGTTTGAGTATTTTACATCATGTGAGTGAAACTACCATTGTATTAACAGTGAGGTAATGTTGTTTTAATTTCTCTTTGAATGTAAGATTTTCCTCATTTGCATGTTTATTGTTGACTAAAAATGCTTGATCTTTTATGAAATGATGAAAACCATGAATGTTAATTTCCAAAAAAAATTCATTGATAACTATTGTGTGATATCAATCTATAAGCTTATAATGAAATTATGTATTAACCCTTTCACATTTGTATAAGTAGATTCATATTGTGCAAGCATGTGTTTCATTTAACTTTATTTCTTGCATTATTGCTTGAGTTAATTGTATGTGTGATTGTTGTTGTATGCAGTTCTTGTTGTATTTGGTCACATGTTATGACATCTTCATTTTAGTTTCGTGGTGACATGTTCTTGTCGCTATGCTAGGCACATGCGCGTGTGGCATCGGGAGTTCCATTATGAGGTGTTACATAATCATGATGCTATAGACGCAACTTGAAAACTTTTCCCTTACTTGTATACTTTATTCTTTGTTAACCCGCATTACATTTATTGTAATGTTATTTGCCGGTTATTTATCAATATCGCTTCATTACATATATATTGGGATATGTAATTGTTGTTCTTCTATGATAGATTTCCTCTGTATGATATTTTGGTTGTTATGGAATACTACGATACGTCTAATGATATGCTTGTTCTATTTTTGATGTTGTCAAAGGGGGAGAAGGATTTTCTAGATGAAGTTTGGAGGAACATAGTCAGGGGGAGGGTCAAATACACACTAAATGACATCATTGTCGTAGTTTTTCCATCATCAAAAAGGGGGAGTAAGTGAGTGCAACTTTCCTCAAGATGTGTTTTGCATGATGTCAAAACTACAAGAATATCACATTTATGTATATTGAGCGGTATCTCTAAGTTTGGGTGGCACCCTACACATTTAGAGGTCTAAGGAATCATTTGAAACATAGTAAAAACTAACCCAGTATCAACAAATCATTTTCTGCATGAAAAATGCATATATAGGTCAGCTTATTAAGTCATTACAGGTCGGCTCATGTATTGTCCTAAATAATAAGTTCTCTTATGTCTTGGTCAGGACGACATACAAGCCATTTTAGGCTGGCTTGTGTATTGTCCTAAATAATAAATTATTTGTTGTCTTGTTCAGGCCGGCTCAAAGGCCATTTTGGGCTGACTCATGCTGTTAAAATTAACACTATGAGTCGGCTCATCCAAGCTATAGTCCGGATCATAATGTTTCAAGAGTCAAATTTTCTATTTTCTTTTAATTCAGAATTTCCTTCTTTTGCCCCAATATTTCCATAACTATATATACATCTTTCATGCATCATTCCAACTTGATGATACCATAAATATTTCCTACAATTGCTCTTCACCTTCAACCTCCAACTTATGCATATATAGTAAAAACCATTATAATAATCATTTTGTTGGGGTTTAATGTAGACGAGGTTTTCTAACATACAATTAGATTCTTGTGTAGCCGAGAATATTGGGTTCAGAATTGTAGAGGTCTTCATCCGGAAAAACTGCGGGTTTTTCCTCCAAGATCATTGATTGATTTTGAGGTTTTCGAGCAAGACATTCAAGAGAGGATTGCGTCCTAGTGAAGTCCTTTGGAGATAAATAATGCAAAGGATCCTTTGGTGATAAAGAATGCAAAGGAAGTAGCGAGAGAATAATGAGTTAAATTGAAGTCTTGTGTTGTAATAGGTATAATTGATTGTGTGCGAAAGCTTTGGAGATAAAGAACACAAAGGAGTAGCAATATTGATAAGTCAATTTAGATCTATTATGTGTTCATCATTCTCAATATCAAAGGAAGAGAATGGGTTTAATCAACTACAAGCTTAGCGTTTGTTGAGTTTCTCTTGGAACACTTCTCTTGTATCAAATTTTTGCATAGTAAGAATTATCCTAATTCCATTGGAATTAGGCGCAACCGTACCCACCCGCGAGGAAGAAATTTTTGAATGTGAAGACAAATCCTCATGTCCTTTTTCTTATATCTCTTTACTTTCTTTAATTTTCATACATCAAAATGTAAAATAGCATTGAGTAATCTATCAACGCGTAGGAATTTTCTGAGACTGGTTTTGTTTTGACTTTAGTGTTGATCTGCTTATAAGCACTTTTGATTATAAGTGCTTTTTCATATCAACATATTTCAAAGGAAACTTATGAAACTTTGATTGCACACCAAGTGTTTGACAAATGTTTAGCTTGTTCAAATCAAAGAAAAATTCTGAAAACTATGTTGCACACTAAGTATTCGACAAATTGTTCAACTTATTCTTTTGCTTGTTATCATTGGAAATAACATTACTAGTAACTTACTATAAACGTTAAATAAGCATTAATTGGTTGAAGTTTATTAATTCCATTTACTGATTTTATTTCATATTAAATTTTTTATATTTGCATATCCCACTTCCAATAACGGTTCGTATAGACGGGGCAATTTGAAAACCTTTCGCTTGCACTTTTTTCTACACAATTTTAAAAACACTTTTTTTGGAATTTTGGTTGGGGTATCTATTCACTCCCCTCTAGATAAGGCTCCATCGTTTCACACTTCTTTCATCGAAATCAGAATGCTCATGTCAAAGATCGTATTGCACTTGTCTGAGTTGGCTTCTATGTCCCAATGGGTGAGCATAAAGCCTAAGAATTTCCTAACCTATACCATGAAGTGCATTTATTAGGATTGACCCGCATGTTCAACTTACTTACCAACTTGAACATATCATCGAGGTCTTCCACATGACCCCTCCCTTCCAGAGTTTTGAACACCATTTCGTCCACGTAAACCTCTAGGTTTCTTTCAATCTATGAAGCAAACACCATATCCATCAATCGTTGGTAGGTAGCTATTATACCCAAATTTCCCCCTAAGATCTCTCATCATCTCATATTATCAATACATCAAGATCACACATTAGGTTTGGTTCTCCCTTCTACTTCATCCTATCTTTAAGTTTTCTATTGAGGGATCACCAAGCACCTTGAATTGTGTATCATGTACATGTTTTTTTTAGGTGGATTAAATTTTAACTAACATCAAGATATGTATATATGTTTATTTGAATGTTCATATTGTAGGTGATGACACAATTGCATCCATCTTGCCATCTAACCTAGGGTTTTTAGGGATAGTCCTCACTCAAATGGTTCTTCAATGGATTGCAAGAGCTTAAGCTTCAAGGCTATGTCTATGATATCAAAAGTTTTTGGTTCAAAGAGATCTCTCACTTTATTTAGGTCAAGTATTCCTCAAGTTTGGTGGTGGTATTCATCAAGAAGATTAATAGGTTCATGTGTTTATTTCCATTCCTTCTTCAACAAGTTTCATTGAGATTCAAAGTTCATCTTTGATTATGCTTCAAGACAACATCATATCAAGGGCTAATGTGTTTTATCATTCTCTATTTTGAAAATAAAGTTCAAAATATTAAAGGTTGATTCAACAAGTTTGACCTAATTGAGCAAGTGCTTGATTCAGTGATCACAAGTGTGTAACTCTATCAATTTTCAATATTTTGAGTTGTTTCATTTTTCTATGGGTTATTATCATCCTCGACAATAACTTCTCTTCACATGACAGGATCCAATTATGCAAGAAAAACATCAAAAATTTAAAGGGGCTCCAAGTCATTTTGATACTCTACATGCTAGGGTTTGCTGACTTCCAAGGACCATATCTTGCTCAACTTTTGGATTTTTGATTGATTCTAAAGCCATGATTCTCTTTAAAGAGTCCTTAATAAGTTCTCTTCAGGGGATTAAGGTTAATTTTGAATGGAAGATCACTAATGATTGAGAAAGATTACAAGTCCTTTAGGAAAACTATCAAATTCTTGTATGACCTCAAAGGATAATAAATTGGTCAATTTTTATCTCCTTGAGCACATTATTTTTTCACAATAATCTTTGGGATGTCTACTACAAATTTCTTTCAATATGCAAGACATGAAAATGCTTGGAAAGTTGTTTAAGAATTAAAAATATTACAGGTCTTTTGTGAATTTCCATAAATTTGTTCATCATCTTCCAAAGACTATAACTCTTTTAATTTTTATGATTTTTGAGTGATCTCAATTCCACAAATCAATTCATGAGGTCTACTTCATGTGACCTTCAAATATCAAGAGCTAGTTTTGAATGGAAGTGTTGTACCCCAAAATTTGCCCTCTGATTTCTCAAGGAATCACCCTAGATCCTCAAGTTTGCTTCCATCCAATTCCAAGCCTTGAACTGCAATTTTTCAAGAAAAGTCATCCGCAAGGGAAAAATGGTCATTTGCATGCTGAGAAGTCTAACTTTGACTTTTGGATCAAAATAAAATCTCAAAAAATCATATTTCATGACATGTTGGAATATGAAGTTTATTTCACAAGAATTTCAAATGTCAAATTTTACTTTGGAAAAGTCAAATTCTAAATACTTAGAAATTTTTCTATGTGTTTAAGAAGCATGACAAAACTCAGAACTTCTGACCAGATTATCACCATAACACTCAGCAAATTATGGACACACTCAAGGTAGATTTTGGTCAGAACTTTTGGGCAAGTTTTCACAAAAAGCTTCAGTCAGAGGTTGCAAACACGGTTCAGAACATGATGCTTCAATTAGAATGTATGGAAGCAATGTTCTCCTTCAGAACATGCTGGAGCCAGAAGATACAAAGATCAGAGGTTGGATGCTACGCTGAAGCAGAACTTTGATCCAGAACTAAGCCTTGGTGTAGAATATCACGTTGCAAGATTTCTGTTTGTGATAACTCTCATCATCATTTAATTCCCACAACCACTTTCTGAGTCTTTATCCAAAGGATTTTCACCATGTGTACCTCTACTGTCTTGGGATAGCAACTTTGGTACTAAGCCCATACTTTGCTTTTTGCTTTTCCTTAATTCATACTGACAACCACCATACTTTGCTTCATCACACGTTCAAGTGGCTGGCTTTTGGAAAGAGAGAACTATCAAGAGAGAAAAGAAAGTTGTGAAACCTTCATAAAAATCCATATTTCTCATACACAAAAACAAACCTTTGTTCTTCCCTTTGAATCAAATGAACTTGGCATTTCCTCTTCCGTTTCTCTTGCTGACTCAGAACATCCAAAGGCAGCCACTCAAAGCTCCAAGCCCACGTTCCAGGTTCAAGGTAAGTCTTTCTAACCTTGTTTGTTTTTTCATTCTGAACATCATTAACATGTAAATATCATAGTATTAATGTTGTTCATATCATTGCATAAGTAGAAAAAACTGTGGATCAGAACTTCTTGATTAGGGCTAGACTCAGATTTAGGATTAGAACTTTTGTAAACTGTGGTGCTTTTATCCTTCTGACTTGATGATTGTTGAAAACTGAATAAATTATTGATGTGTTGATTGAGTGTTGAAATATGGCATTAAAACTTCTGATGTTCATTCATAGTTTTAACATACAAAACTTATATGATTTTTCTCACTGTTAAACACACACAGAACATCTGAGTTCTTTTAACTATTTTAACACACAGAACTTCTATGATTTTCCTCACTGTTAACACACACTGAACTCCTGATGCTTACATGCTGATAACGCACTGAATTGCTAATGTTCACTCACTGGCTCAGCACAATACAGAACTTCCGATAATTCACTCACTGTTCTAACACAACACAAAACTTCTAAGTTCTCCTTACATGTCAAATACACTGAACTTCTGATGTTTCGACTCGCTGTTTTCAAACACTCAGAGTTTCTGATTTTTACATGCTGATAACGCACTGAACTGCTAACGTTTACTCACTGTTTTAGTGTAATACATAACTTCTAACTTGTGGCCCACTGTCTGAATACCACCAAGAACTTGTGTTTTCCCTCTAGCGTTTCTTGCAGGACCTCATAGATTACCAATTCAGAACTTCTGATGCCCACTGATGTCTCCTGTTGAGTCACAGTGCTATTGGCTTTAGAACTTCTGATCCTAGTTGTTCTTCTTGTAGCACCACACTGTTTCTCTGTTTAATTTATTTTCCTTTTCATCATTTTTAATATTAACATAAAAAACATAAAAAAAATTTCCTTAAGACAAAAACATTTTCTAAACAAGTTCGTTTCTTTCTTATATTATGTATTTCAATATGGTTGTAATAGATAACTAGGACTTAAATTCCTTGCAATCCCCATTCATAAATATGTACCCCCATCCCCTAAATATTGTAATAGCGTAGAACTTTACATTTATGTAATTTATCGCTTTCGAATGCAAATGCTAGTAATTAGGGTGTTTGTGGAAAGACATTAAATTGATAAATAGATCACCCTAATCAAGACTAAAATTCATGTAATCAAATACACTTGCACACTAACATCCCTAGGGTTATTCCACTTGTTGCCTTACAAAAATGGTCATGTTATGCATGTGGGATGTCTTAGCATAAACAAATCAAAATACAAGATCATAGTCCCTCGATGAGGCTATCAAAGTTGCCTTTCGAAATGATCTTAGTCCCTAAAAAGAAAAGTGCTAAGTCATCTCACAACATTGCTATCATGGTCATATGATGTCCCAATGTCTGTCCCTTCACATCCAACGATGGGGCTTCTTACCAAAACAATGGTAAGATAACAACGTCTAAGGGAGGAGGAAAAGAACACCTAAGACCTCTTGAGTATGTAGATTGATCCTAATTACTTTATCAATTTCAAAACAAACATCCTTGCTATTTTCACAAACAAACACTTTCAAAAACACTTTCAAAACACTTTCCAAACATGGAATATTATCAAAAGCTCAACACTTTGTATACGTTCTCACGAACGAGAACTATTACAGAGTTTGCTTAAACGATGGCGCCTTTTAAAAATACTTTAAAAAAACCACAAGCACATTCAAACAAAAGCAAGGGATCTAGCAAGTAACTAAGAGCCCATGGTAAACCATGGATGAAAGGGGTTCTAATACCTTCCCTTTTCATAATATACCCCCCAAACTTAAGAAAACATCTTTAAAGGTCTTTCCTGTGCTTTTTCGCCTTTCCTTATTGGATAAAAGAAAAGTCGGTGGCGACTCTTGCTAAACCGCAAGATTTGCAAACACAAATGCAAAAACCTCAAGTCAGCTCTCCCACCGTATCATAGAACTGGCGAATCTGTTGGGGAAGTACTTAAAGGTGGGCTTACCTTAGGGTTAGATCACATTTAATTGCTTACATTGTTTGATTTGTTTGCTTTATATTTTTGTTCCTTGTTTGGGTTTGTTTTTAATCCTACACCCTGATTTGGGGACACCTTTTAGGTAAATAGCAATAGACTATGAGGGAACTGTGCGGGGTACACCGACATGGTTGAAGTAGTAGCTACGTTGATGTGGCACTTTGGTTGGTACCGGTAACCCTTGAGTCAATCAAGGAGAGTACGGGGCCTCCGCATGGTGTTGTGAAGCATCAACTGACCTTAGAACCTTACTTGACCAACTTGGCCATTAGGATGTAGTAAGATGACCGGCTTTGGTGGAGTCTGAAGTTGGTAGATACTCGATGCTACACTCATTGAGGTTGGACTCTTGAGCTTTGTTTGGTTGCGAGTCAATCGCCTATTGAATGAAGCTGGGAGAAAGATCGGTGATATTAAGATCCCTTAGAACCCGGTTACTATTAACTAGGACAGGTTGAGCCAACTAAACTTCAAGAGGGTACTTACCTACAAACTCCATGCAAGGATAAACCTAAGGATTTGTCTACTTTGTGTGTATATGATTATTTGTATATAAACTTGCTCACCTCGTATATTTGTACATAACATCATACCATAGCATTTTCAATAACCATTTCAAGGATCTCGAGGGTCTTTGATGCAGGGTCACGTTGAACCAGACGTCTATCAAGAGACAAGAGGATTTATTTTCCTCTAACCAAATGCCGTCAAAGATCAAGTACAACAAACTTGAGTTAAGGGCTATGACCCACTTGATATGGTGAGGTTAATTCTCGTGGAAAGACATCCACAGATACAAATTTCTCCAATCAAAGTTGTAAGTGACTACTAACATTTACCCCGCGAGATCCTTGAAAACATGCATCCACATATCATGCATCATATCATGACAGTTTTCTCCCATACAGGTTTCCTTATCTTCCTGCTGTTTATTTCAGTAAGATGGATATGGAACAAACGGTGAAAGATCTCCAAGTTAAAAACGCTCAATTCCAACAAATGTTCAAGACTATGGCTAAGGGGCAAGAGGACTTGAAAACTCTCCTTCTCAAAGACAAGAGGAAGAAGTCCAAGAAGTTAGTAGGTGTCCTGAACTCAAGAAGAAGACCTGGAGGACCAGTCAAGAGAGCTCTAGATCTTTCAACTCCGTCCAAAATGGGGGATAGTCTCGAAGAAGACCACAATTTAGAGATTGATGAAGTTGAAGTTGACTACTCCGAGGAACAATATCCTCCCACTGATGACAAGTACAAACAGTTGGAGGATCGCCTCAGTGCTATGGAGATTCAACAGATACCCGATTTAGATTTAGGAGACATGGGTTTGGTTTCTGGAGTGGTCATCCCGCCAAAGTTCAAAGTCCCTACCTTTGCCCTGTACGATGGAGTCTCTTGCTCTAAGATGTACCTAAAGTATTACGTCCACAAGATTCAACCTTACACAACTGATCCGAAGCTTTAGATCCATTTCTTCCAAGAGAGCTTAGTTAGGACACAACTTGAATGGTTCTATCAATTGGACAGTTCCCACATTCGCACTTGGGATGATCTAGCTGCTGCTTTCTACAAGAAGTATCAGTACAACGCTGATCTTGCACCAACTCGTGTGCAATTGCAGAACATGACCATGGGTTCCAATGAGAGCTTCAAAGGATACACCCAAAAGTAGAAAGATTTGGCTAGTAGGGTGCAGCCCCCTTTAACTAACAGGGAGTTGATTGAAATCTTTATGGGAACTTTGACAGGGCCTTTCTTCAAACACTTGATTGGAAGCTCCTCAGCCGGGTTCACCGAGCTAGTACTGACTGTCGAAAGGGTCGAAGCTGGCATCAAAAGTGGAAAGATCCAAGGAGCTACACCTTCTGATGCTCAGAAAAATCCCTACAATGGGAAGAAAGAGTCCAATGATGTGTATGGTCAAAAGAGTCATCATGACCAACACGTAGGAGCAATCTTGATCTCTAATCCTACGCCTGCTCAATAAAGACAGGGGCATCAGCGTAAGGAGATCGCACCTAAAAGACAATACACTAAGATCAACATGTCACTGGCTCAAGTGCTACAACACATGTTGAAGGCAGAGTTGATTACGTTAAAGGCTCATCATCCGAACCCTAAGACTTCTTCTCCTAACTATAAACTGGATGCAAGGTGTGCTTATCATTTTGGTAGCCTAGGGCATGCACAAACAACTGTTGGGCTCTGAAGAACAAGGTCCAAGACATGATTGATGCCAAGGAGATCAAGTTTGACCCTCCAGAGACTCCAAACGTGATCACTGCTCCTATGCCAAATCATTGAGAGTGTCTTGTTCATTTCGAATTTTCAATTGTAATTTCTTTAGTTGTTCAAACAATCATCTATTAATGTCAAACTTGGTTTCATTAATGCATTGCATATGTTTGTCTTGAATTCGTCCATTCGCTTTCAATATGTTTAAACTATAATTTTTACTCTCTTTATGAAATTCAACTCTTTCTAAAAGTTACAAGCCTTTAGAGGGAGGATGCCGAAAACAATGCCATAATCTCATACAGTATGCTTTTGTACAGACGTTGCTGACGATGTACAGGCATTCTTTCAAATCCTAAAAACTGTAGTTATAAGGAAGATAATCCCTAGTCAACCCCTACGAGCTAAAGAAGTAGAATTTTTCCTTTTTTCACAAAAAATTGAAACCTTTAATCAAACCTGGGGCAGGGTAGTCTCAGTTAATTCAATGTGCGTAATACAACGAATGACATAAAAAACATTCCTCTGAAATCAAAATATGATGATGGTTCCCTATCAGATAGGCAATCATTATTTCTCAAAAAAGTAAAGCCCACTAAGTCAAAACCTACAAAAGAGACTTAATAAAACTGGGGCATCCCGCTGACTGTAATCTCGAAACAAGAACAGTCAGGCAAAAATCAGGGATAACAAATCAAAAATAAGTCACTACAAATTCTCAACAACATGAAAAAGGTTTCAAAAAAATGATTGCCTTCCGATAAACTTAACTTGTCTGAAACCATCACCAAAATGTCATTCCAGACTCAATTGGAGTTCAAACGTACAATTAACTGAGTTTAGGACCGAAGAACGTCACGAAGAGCGGGTGGGTCCAAATATACTTTGAGTCTTTATCCTTTGGTTCTTAAACCGTGAACCAAGCCACGTTACAACTCTTCAAAAGTCCTAATTGAAGCATGGTTTAGTTCGAAAGCATATTGTTACAAAAGGTATCCTGACTCCTATAAGGCTTTGCTCTAAATCTTGAGTTTGAATTTTCTTAGAAAAATTTCTTTACTCGCTAAAACGCATTTTCAAAAAAACTTCAAGACAAACATAAACTTTGCATTACTTGAATATCACTGTTTGCATATGGCTATTTGTTTGACATCAGAGAAATTCACACAATGAATATCCAGTGAACGAAAGCTCTCTCAGTGAACAAAATCAATTCAAGAAGGATGACACTCCCATTGACAAATCTCCTATCAACAGGGGGACATGACATGTCACTATCGAGCACACCCGGGGCAGTCCAGTCAAGATTCTAAGAAATCTCTCAAGAAGTGAAGAGTAACCAGGGGCAAGTCTCTATCTTCGTCACTTGGGCCATTGAACGTCAATCTCAGCGAAAGGTTACGTACAATCAAACATTTTGTGGCAATGCCACAAACACTTGCTACTAGGAGCAATGATAAATCTCCCCAAAATCCTTCTCATAGGATGACTTCCAGCAAGGGTTTAATCTCTGAAAACCTTCCCAAAGTTGAGACAACCTCAAGAATCCTCGAGGACTTTCCCCAACAAAGTCGTCACCTGTCTAGAAGACCGGCAACAGGGTTTATTTCCCCAACAAACGGCAGGAATCCTTAGCTTGAGGTGGCCTCTCTGACTACTACAAATCAAAGGACCACATCTCCTCTTCCCCAGCAGACTAATCTACAATTCCTAGCAAGTTATTGTGAAACCTGGACCCGACCAGATATCAGTTCAACTTCGACCCCAGTAGAGCAACGGACAACGAGACTCCAGAACTCTTTTCCTAAGAAAGAATCAACACTCTCCATAGATTTCTCAAAATTTCCCAGCGGAGTTCTCCTCAAACAACAAAACAGGAATCCCCAGTGGAAATATTCTAAGCAAAGTTTGAAGACACACCAACTCTTAAACAACAGTCCAGGATTTAACGATTACCCGGTATTTGTCAAGGATTTATTTTCCCAGACAAATATACATTTCAAATAAACATGTCACATTTTATACATCCTATTTGCATACATGATAAGTGCATACGAAACAATCTCATTTATTTTGAGAACATCATGACATCATGCATTTCATACATCATGACATTACATACAGCTAACATTTTACATTTTTAGGAAAAGGTCAATCAACAGATGGCTACCATCAACCTTTTCAAGTTCCAGATTAATACCTGTAGCAAGCCAGGAAAACTATATGTGGATGACTGATTGTAGATTAATACCCGTAACAAGCCAGGAAAACTATCTACATGAAGAGATTAAAGATTAATATCTGTAGCAAACCAGGAAAACTATCTTTCTTTCTCAAGTCAGAGATTAATACCTGAAACCAGACATGACAACTATCTCATCAACCAACATTTTCAAGTTCCAGATTAATACCTGTAGCAAGCCAGGAAAGCTATCTGTGGACGACTAATTGTAGATTAATATCTGTAACAAGCCAGTAAAACTATCTACATGAATAGATTGAAGATTAATACTTGTAGCAAGCCAGGAAAACTATCTTTCTTTCTCAGGTCAGAGATTAATAACTGAAACCAGACAGGACAACTATCTCATTGACCAACCTTTTCAAGTTCTAGATTAATACCTGTAGAAAGCCAGGAAAATTATCTGTGGACGACTGATTGTAGATTAATACCTATAACAAGCAAGGAAAACTATCTACATGAAGAGATTGAAGATTAATACCTGTAGCAAGCTAGGAAAACTATCATTCTTTCTCAGGTCATAGATTAATACCTAAAACCAGACAGGATAACTATCTCATTGATCAACCTTTTCAAGTTCCAGATTAATACCTGTACCAAGCCAGGAAAACTATCTGTGGACGATTGATTATAGATTAATACCTGTAACAAGCTAGGAAAACTATCTACATGAAGAGATTGAAGATTAATACCTGTAGCAAGCTTGGAAAACTATCTTTCTTTCTCAGGTCAGAGATTAATACCTGAAACCAGACAGGACAACTATCTCATCAACCAACCTTTTCAAGTTCCAGATTAATACCTGTAGCAAGCCAGGAAAACTATCTGTGGACGACTGATTGTAGATTAATACCTTTAATAAGCCAGGAAAACTATCTACATGAAGAGATTGAAGATTAATACTTGTAACAAGCCAGGAAAACTATCTTTCTTTCTCAGGTCAGAGATTAATACCTGAAACCAGACATGACAACTATCTCATCGACCAACCTTTTGAAGTTTCAGATTAATACCTTTAACAAGCCAAGAAAACTATCTGTGGACGACTGATTGTAGATTAATACCTGTAACAAGCAAGGAAAACTATCTACATGAAGAGATTGAAGATTAACACCTATAATAAGCCAGGAAAACTATCTTTCTTTCTCAGGTCAGAGATTAATACCTGAAACCAGACAGGACAACTATCTACTCGACCAACTCAAACAACTCACTCATTCAAATACAATCTAGATACGCTCCAGATACGGATGTCATTCTGATAATCATTCGGTTCCAACTTACAGATACAGTCCAGCAATCATTTCTGGATTGCATCTTTAAGCCCATCTCCAACAACTATCCATTATCTCACCAAATGGCATCTTTAATCTCATTCCCCACTTAATCAACTAACACATCTTCGAGTGCAAATTTTCTGGGCACTCTAGTGTTCAATCATCTTCCACCTTCAAGTCACGAATGGCAGATTTACCAATCTAACTCTTCAGGTGTAAGAAAATTGAACATGGGAGGCTGTTGTACCCTAAAATTGTCCCTCTCATTTTTCAAGGAATCACCCTGGATCCTCAAGTTTTCTTCCATCCAATTCCAAGCCTTGAACTGCAATTTTTCAAGAAAAGTCATTCGCAAGTGCAAAATGTTCATTTACTCGCTGAGAAGTCTAACTTTGACTTTTGGATCAAAATCAAATCTCAAAAAATCATATTTCATTAAGACATGTTGGAATATGAAGTTTGTTTCATCAAGAATTTCAAAAGTCAAATTTTACTTTGGAAAAGTCAAATTCTAAATACTTAGAAATTTTTCTAAGTGTTTAAGAAGCATGACAAAACTCAGAACTTCTGACCAGATTATCACCATAACACTCAGTAAATTTTGGACACACTCAAGGCAGAGTTTGGTCAGAACTTCTGGGAAAGTTTTCACAAAAAGCTTCAGTGAGAGGTTGCAAATATGGTTCAGAACATGATGCTTCAATCAGAATATATGGAAGCAATGTTCTCCTTCAGAACATGCTGGAGCCAGAAGATACAAAGATCAAAGGTTGGATGCTACGCTGAAGCAGAACTTCTGATCCAGAACTAAGCCTTGGTGTAGAATCTCATGTTGCAGGATTTCTGTTTGTGATAAGTGTCATCATCATTTAATGCTCACAACCACTTTCTGAGTCTTTATCCAAAGGATTTTCACCATGTGTACCTCTATTGTCTTGGGATAGAAATTTTGGTACTAAGCCCATACTTTGCTTTTTGCTTTTCCTTAATTCCTGCTGACAACCACCATACTTTGCTCCATCACACGTTCAAGAGGCTGGCTTTTGGAAAGAGATAACTATCAAGAGAGAAAAGGAAGTTGTGAAACCTTCATAAAAATTCAGATTTCTCATACACAAAAACAAACCTTTGTTCTTCCCTTTGAATCAAAAGAACTTGTCATTTCCTCTTTCGTTTCTCTTGCTGACTCAGAACATCCAAATGCAGCCACTCAAAGCTCCAAGCCCACGTTCCAGGTTCAAGGTAAGTCTTTCTGACCTTGCTTGTTTTTTCATTATGAACATCATTAACAAGTAAATATCATAGTATTAATGTTGTCCATATCATTGCATAAGTAGAAAAAACTGTGGATCAAAACTTCTTGATTAGGGCTAGACTCAGATTTAGGATTAGAACTTCTGTAAATTGTTGTGCTTTTATCCTTCTGACTTGCTGATTGTTGAAAACCGAATGGATTACTGATGTGCTGATTCTGTGTTGAAATATGGCATTAAAACTTCTGATGTTCATTCATAGTTTTAACATACAGAACTTCTATGATTTTTCTCACTGTTAAACACACACAGAACTTCTGAGTTCTCTTCACTATTTTAACACACAAAACTTCTATGATTTTCCTCACTGTTAACACACACTGAACTTTTGATGCTTACATGCTGATAATGAACTAAATTTCTAATGTTCACTCACTGGCTCAGCACAATACAGAACCTCTGATTATTCACTCACTGTTCTAACATAGCACAAAACTTCTGAGTTCTCCTTACATGCCAAATACACTGAACTTATGATGTTTCCACTCGCTGTTTTCAAACACTCAAAGTTTATGATTCTTACATGCTGATAACGCACTGAACTGCTGATGTTTACTCACCGTTTTAGTGTAATATAGAACTTCTAATTTCTGGCCCACTGTCTGAATACCTCCCAGAACTTCTGTGTTTTCCCTCTAACGTTTCTTGCAGGACCTCAGAGTTTACCAATTCAGAACTTCTGATGCCCACTGACATCTCCTGCTGAGTCACAACGCTCTTGGCTTCAGAACTTCTGATCCTAGTTGTTCTTCTTGCAGCAACACGCTGTTTCTATCTTGCATTTATTTTCCTTTTCATCATTTTTAATATTAACATAAAAAACATAAAAATATTTTCCTTTTAATTTATTTCCTTAAGACAAAAACATTTTCTAAACAAGTCCATTTCTTTCTTATATTATGTATTTCAATATGGTTGTAATATATAATTAGGACTTAAATTCCTTGCAACCCCCATTTATAAATATGTACCCCAATCCCCTAAATATTGTAATAGCATAGAACTTTACATTTATGCAATCTATCGCTTTCGAATGCAAATGCTAGTAATTAGGGTGTGTATGGCAAGACATGAAATTGATAAATAGATCACCCTAATCAAGACTAAAATACATGTAATCAAATACACTTGCACACTAACATACCTAGGGTTATTCCACTTGTTGCCTTACAAAAATGGTCATGTTGTGCATGTGGGATGTCTTAGCATAAACAAATCAAAATACAAGATCATAGTCCCTCGATGACGCTATCAAAGTTTCCTTTCGAAATGATCTTAGTCCCGAAAAAGAAAAGTTCTAAGTCATCTCACAACATTGCTATCATGGTCATACGATGACCCAACGCATGTCCCTTCACATCCAATAATGGGGCTTCTTACCAAAACAATGGTAAGATAGCAACGTCTAAAGGAGGAGGAAAAGAACACCTAAGACCTTTTGAGTAGGTAGATTGCTCCTAATTACTTTCTCAATTTCAAAACAAACATCCTTGCTATTTTCACAAACAAACACTTTCAAAAACACTTTCAAAACACTTTCCAAACATGGAATATTTTAAAAGCTCAACACTTTGTATACGTTCTTACGAACGATAACTATTACAAAGTTTACCTAAACGATGGCGCCTTTTCAAAATACTTTCAAAAAACCACAAGCACATTCAAACAAAAGCAAGTGATCTAGCAAGTAACTAACAACCAATGGAAAAACATGGATGAAAAGGGTGCAAATACCTTCCCTTTTCATAATCTACCCCCCAAACTCAAGAACACATCTCGAATGATCTTTCCCGTGCTTTTTCACTTTTCCTTATTGGATAAAAAAAGTCGGTGGCGACTCTTGCTAAACTGCAACATTTGCAAACACAAATGCAAAAACCTCAAGTCAGTTCTCCCACCGTATCACAGGAAGGACATGTAATTTTGAAAAAAAGTTATAGGTCATTTTGAAGTTCTACAATTAGAAATATTTCTAAGTACAAATACCCGTCTATTTTTCCTGATATCAAACTTGATTAACTTTTTTCTCAAGCATCCAAATGCTACCTTTCTTGGAACATTGTGAAGTTTGTTGTGAAATCTCTCCAGTGAAAAAAGAATGAGAACATAAAACCTTTTGAGCAGCTTGACCCATGGTTTTGAAGTTAGCACCATAAAAATTGATTTTTTGTTTTGGTGAGAATTGAAACTCCCATTACAAGACCTTTAAGCATGTGTTTTGGTTTCTAATCATCATTAGCAAGTTTTTAGAAGTTATTAGACACTTAAAATGCAATATTATATTGAGTTTTTAGCATGTACAAGTCACACATTCACACCATGCGAATTAGCATGATTTGCACGATTTGAGAATCATACCTCTCATTTCTCACCATCATTTACTTCCATATGAATATAGGATGCCATCCATCTCATTTCCACAATCTTAGAGAGCCAAAATCACCTTGCCAAACTCTCTCCATAGCTCACAACTCTATGTTTTTAAATTCACTTTTTCCTTGTTTTTCAATCCAATTTATTTGTTCATTCATAATCCTTGGACTTCACTGAAGCTAATATAAGAAGAAATAAGCCTTGAAGTTCTCTAAATCGTGCTAGCCAAGTCATGTTTCAGAGCTATGAAGTTGAGCTTTAACAGGTAGACTCCTCCATCCTTTCTCTCCAAACTTGTTACTATAATGTAGCTCTCATCACTCTAATACTCAAAGCATCGTTGATTTTTAACTGGAAGTGAGTTTTGCCCATGAATTTTCAAATCCCTTTTCAATTGTTTCCTTCTGGTTTTTTCCAAATCGACTAAGTTGTGGTTAATATAAATTTTTCGCGAGGCTACCCTTGGAATCGTCTTGAAGAGACGAATCAAATGTCACCGGTCTGAGCTTCTAATTTTAAAGATTGAAGGACCATCAATTTGCACGTGGTTGGGGGTTGAAGATGATGACATGTCATCTCTCAACCAATGACATGATGCCACTCTATTTTTTTCAAAATTTATTTTATATTAATTTTCTGGTGCTTTATTCACTAATAATCATAACATGCACAACGCCCATGGATTTGATTGCTAACGCTATTTGATATTGATCAGATGATCCATATTTTTTTGGTTTATTATTTTACTTTCTGATTTTTGTTTTAATTGTTTTAAACTTCAAAAATTAATAAAAATCATTTTAACTTCTAAAATTGAAAAAAAATTATCAAAAATACTTTTGATTTTTCTCTTTCTGATTTTTATTTTTTCACAATTTTATTTCGTGATTTGGTATTTTTTATGACGTTTCTCTTTATTTAACTTGTTTTAATTATTTAAAAAAAAATCTTTTCTTGATTTTAAAATTCTGAAAAAATTATAGAAGGATCCAATGACCTCTTGACAAATATTGGTGACATCATTTTATATTTATTTTTGATTTTACTATTTTTCCAAAATTTTGGTTTATTTTTCTTATTTCTTTATATTTTAAAAAATAGATTTTGACCTCATTAGGATTTTTATTTGTTTATTTAATACATGTTGTATATTTTACAAATTATTTCCTTTTTAAATCATTTTAAATTTTGTTTTATGTTAAATATATTTTATTACTTTTTTGATTGGATCCTGATTTAGAGACACTTGAGTGTTATTTTGGGACAAGTTCCTCAACCTCAGTGAATCTTGGGTGTTTATAGATTGAAAACCAAATCCACCAAAATGGATGAATGATGTTGATGATATTTGAAACCCTAATTTCATCTGACACATGTTTGGTATATAGGTTGTTATTGACCAGCCTCAAAATAGGTGTGGCTTCTACACAAGTCCACTTACGACTACTTAACATAGCGCTAAATTTGTCCCTTTTTGAAAAATGATCATTCATGGCCCAAACCTATGTTTGCAAGCCCAAATATGTTTAATTTGAAACTTTAGATCCAATAACTTTGAAGTTCATTGTTAGGAGGCTTTGATTATATCAATCCTCTAATGAACATCATTGATCATATGTGGTTGTTTTGAGAACTTGAAATGAATGGTATACTTGACAAAAAGAAAATGAAACTTATTGTTGAAAGACTTTGATTTTATCAATCTCCTAATGATATTTCAAAATCAAACTTTAAGATGGTCAATCAACTAACCTTTAACCTCAAATTCACTAATAATTAACTTTACTTTATGCCTTTATTTTGTGCCTTTATTTTTATGTACAAATTTGCTTTAGAATTTACATTCCATGCCATTTTTTTCTTTTGCTCGCTTGAGCATTTATCTTTATGTCATTTTATCTTTGCTCACTTGAGCTTTATTTTCTTTTAAAGAGACTTAATAATCAACTTGAACATTAAAATCTTTAAGGTTACTTGGACTACTTGGTTATTATTTCTAGAACTATGGAGTTGTGGATTCCTGAGACTTAGGATTAAAATCCATGAGACCTTGGAACTCTGTGATCTTTGTTTGATATATTTTTGTGAATATTTTTTGAAATCGTTGGGGTTTACTCCAAGGCATTGGTTTGAATTTTTATTTGTGCAGGTTTTTCTGATTTTATGCTTTGTCTATGATTAAGAGTTCCTCTGTATATAGCCATTACTGGGCCCAATTTTTGTGAATACTTAATTCATATGAAGCTTGGTGTTCCTCAGAGGTTTAGTATTTTTGCTTTCTTGGTTTTAATCCAAAGGATGGAAGTTCTACATTGACTTCATCATGTCAAGTGTTGGCTTCTTATTGGTTATACCATTCTTTTCCTTAGCTTTTACCTTATGCTTTAAGATTGTCCCTTCATCTCCTATTATCTTATTTAACTTCAAAAATCTTCTCCCTCCTTTTCAAAACTCTTCTTATTTTCTAGCTTTAACTACTTTCATAACAAACTTGGACTTAGGTCCATGCATTTTCAAAAATCTTTTCTTAATCAAAATTTAATCAATTTAATCATACTTTGACTTATTTCTCAAGGGTAAAAGTCATTAACCTCATTCAAACCATTTTGCCACTTTGGCTTTTTTTACTTTAAAACTTTTCTCAAAAGATTATACTCTTGTGGATTCTTGTAGTGATGTGAGCTACTATACTTTCATGATATGTAGTGAAGTGAGATATTTCCCACTTGGGTGTTGAGTGAGGCTTTGCTGATTTTAAAATCCAAGCTATATCCTCCACTTTGAGATGATGCAAATTCTCCTTTCTCATAATCGTGGGTAGTAAGTATGTTTTCCACTCGGATATGACGATAATGTATCTTCTATTAAAATTAACCAACACACATGTGTTTTAAAATTTTTGAGGTGAACTATGAGTTCCCTGATCCCTATTTGCATGGAAGGTGGTACGTAGGAACTAAAGGTTCCCAACCGCGGCAGGTGCAACATTGTAAAAAATACTTCTTTTCTCTTATCCACCATCTTATTTTGTATACACCCTTTATAGCCAAAATACACAGATTTTCAAAGATGATCTTGCGGAGTACGATAGATGTTTAGGATGCTAATACCTTCCCTTTGCATAAACAACCCCCGTACCTAGATTCTCCCCCCTCTTTTTTGGGTTTATTCACTCTTTTCCCATTTCCTTTGGAAACAATATAGCACGGTGGCGATTTTTATTTGATCTGTACGAGTTAAGTCAATCTAATAGCTCAGTCTTAACATTTCCACCGCTACAGAAAACTGGGACTTCACTGGGGAAAAATCTCTAAGCGTGTTGAGCCTATCTTTGTTAATTTTTTATATGCTATTATTTGTTATATATATGTATGTCTGGATTTTCCTTGTTTTCCGGGTGCTTGGTGATCTCTTATAAGTCCTATACACGGAATTGGGAAATTTTAAAATAGTACGGGCGGTATAGTCATGTTAACTTCGAGGGAGTAATTTCGAAAAAGTAGACATGAGATCCCCCACTCAGTGGAGGCCCCTTTGATAGTAGAATTTGTTTACTGAGAAATTGGGAAAATATTGCTGCTTTCGACCGAGGAGGTCCAGAAGTTAAGAGACCGTAGAACCCTTAACCCATCTTGGCCTTTTAGTATAGTGCAGAGACTATAATGGAGTAATTTGGAACTAGCTATCACGCGATGTTGCACTCAGACGAGTTTTTCTAAGAACAATGCTAATAACCGAGCTAATCAGGATGTTGGTAATATCTGAAGGAAGAATGTAAACTCTGAAATTTCCTTAGAACCTTGTTCGGTAGGTGATAAACCATTAGTTCTTAACTTATGGGTAGTTTTTTTGACTTCATGCTCGTGACGTTGAACCTATGAACTCCCATATTTATGATCTTGTGTGTGATTTTTGCATCATCATGCATTTATGCACCCATAAGCATTCTCTAAACATATTTTCAAGGGAAAGGGAAAGACTCAAAAAGGGAAATACTCGGAAGTACAGCTTCCAGGATCCTAAGATAGAGGATTTAATGTGTTTGATTCCTAAGATTAAGAGTACAAATTCCCAGAAGAAGTATGGAGCCATTATGCCTTTTATGAAGCTCAATATGAAGGAGGGTATTCTTTCTACATTAGTTCAGTTCTATGATCCGCTATATCGGTGTTTTACTTTTCCTGATTATAAGTTGATGCCCATATTGGAGGAGTACTCTTACTTACTTGGTTTACATATAACTAATTTTGTTCCTTTCACCGACTTATAAGGAGAGCCCATGTCTCATGAGATTTCCCCAATAACTCACTTGAAGAAGTCCGAGGTTGAGGCTAACATGAGTACCAAAGGGGGAATCATAGGTTTACCTGCTCAGTTTCTATTTGAGAAAGCTCGTTACTTTGCCAAGATGAAGAGTACAACTGCTTTCGAGGCAATCTTTGCTTTTCTCTTCTAAAGGTTGTTCTTGTTTCCTAACATCGATAAATCTGTGGATTTTAATGCTATTAGGATCTTTTTGATTGGGAATCCAGTCCCTACGTTGCTAGGAGATGCTTATTATTTCACCCGTCTTTTGAATTTCTATCAGGAAAGGATAATTATTTCTTGCACAATGTTGTTATACCAGTTGTTTATTTCTCACATACCTCGGTCTACTAATTTTTGGGATATCAAGAAGGAACCGCGTTGGGCCCTGAAGATTATGGCTCTCACTCATTCTGACATTGATTGGTATTGTCGGGCTTATTACGATGTGGAGATTATTGATAGTTTTGGTATTTTTCCCAATGTGCCTCTTCTTGGTACAAAGGGTGGAATTAACTATAATCATGTTCTTACACGCCACAAACGTGGATATCCAATAAGAGACGAGCCAAATAACATTCATATGAGTTGTTTCTTTCTCAAAGAAGGAGAAGATCACAATGAAACTAAGTAAGAGACTGAAAAGGCTTGGCACCATATTCATAGGAAGGGTAGAAAACATTTGGGACGAAGAAGAGTTGTTTCTTTAGAGCCTCATCTCCATTCGGTACAAGCAATGGGAATTCATTTTAAGATGCCTTATTCTCGTGAGGAACCTTTAGCTGGCATGTTTATGAGGAATACTCCTCCTCTCATAGATTACGTGGAAGAACTTCAGCTTGCTTAGTTAGGATGCAACAAGAGAAGGAAGCATGAAAGAACAAGTACTAGACTTTGGAGGTATCCTACTCAATATAATTAAAAGAAAAAGATGACTTGATTGAGATCATTGAGAGTCATGTTATAGAGATGATGGAGAATAAAGAAGATTTATTTTCCTCTAGAGTTCAACCAAGTCTCGGTCACCCATTTCTGATTATGATGGATGGAAAGAAGTCACCGACAAGTATGCAGAAGAGAACAAGTAGTTGAAGGCTCAGATTGTAAGACTCAGGGGAAAGCGTCAGTGTGTGGAGAGATCTTCATTAACTTTGGCTCCTTGGGATTTTTAAATTCTATCTTTACTCTCTTGTACTTAGGATTATTGAAACTCGTACTAAAAGTTGTATTCCATTCCAAAGTTATTATTAAAATTAGAATTTTCAGTATTTCCAAATTTCTTAGTACTTCAATATTTGCAATTGTTCATAATTCTTTGAGTTCCTTGAATAAACACAATAAATCATATGCATTGCATACCATACATCATTTTGCACAATATTTTTGTCAGTCTTATCTTTCACAGGTGTCTTACTTGTTTCTAAACTTCATTCAGTTGGCAAGCTGTCTCATTGCTATAAAAAAATTGGCTAATTCTAGAAAGATGATGGAAAACCTTGAACAAGAGAAACGTGAGTTGCGCGAAGAAGTTATTTCTTTGAGAGCTGGTATGGACAAGCTTTCTGCTTTGGTAGAATAATTGGTGGCTGCTCACAATCAACCAACTCCTCCTCCTTCATCTCCTCAAGCTACTCAACCACATCAAACGACAATTATTTCAGAGGTCCTGTCAGTTCCCATCTCTGGTACTCTAGTTACTGCTACTCAATATTGTATGCCTCGCGGTTACCCGTGGGGAATTCCTAAGAATTTCATGCCACAAGGTTACAATCCTGCTGCTCAAGTTGCTCCATTTGATCAAAGTCTTGTTGCTTATGCACCTCCTGTGGTGCATGTTATCCCTATTGCTAATAAAGACATTCATCATGATGAATCTCCTATAGTGAATGGTATGCCTATTATTAACGATGAAGTTTATCTTCCTTATCCTCCACCAAGTGATTGTTTGGGATTGTATGACCGAATGTATGAATTTGAGGATCAATTCAATGAAATGCAGAAAGAAGTGAAGGCTCTCAAAGGGAAAGTGTTATTCGGACAGAATGTTAGTGCCGGTAAAGTTTAAGGTGCCAATATTTGAGAAGTACAACGGAAACTCTTGTCCCCATGACCACCTGTTAATGTATATCATAAGGATGTCCACTTATACTGATGACCAATGCTTGATTATTTATTTCTTCCGATGACTTAGGATAATCATTCGTAAAACAATATAAGTACAACATGTTTATGGCATCTAACTATGACTAATTGAGAGCGATGGCTTAGAAAGATAAGGAATCATTTAAATAGTATGCACAACGTTAGCATGAAGTTAGTTCCCAAGTGGTACCCCCAATGGGAGAGTAAGAGATGACTAAGGTATTCCTGATAACCCTTGGTTCATTTTACTACGAAAGAATGGTTGCCAATTGTTGTACCCCAAAATTTACCCTCCCATATTCTTTAAGGTTTGTCAAGAGTCATCTTCAAAAGGTTCAAAATTTCTCAAGGGATGCACAGTCCAAATGCCTCCTAAGCCAGTCAAAATTAGGGTTTTGTTTCTTTCAAGGAATTTGAGGTTTTCAATGGTCCAATCAAGTCCCATAGGCCTATATACATCCTCAAGCACCTACATGCCAAGTTTCAGGATTCACAATGCCAAATTGCACAGTCAAAAGCTCCATTTGCTCTACAGTCAACTGCAAGGGCAAAATGGTCATTTTACAGTCAAAAGTCAGAATTTTTGGTTAACATCTTATTTTGAGTCCACAATCATCATTTGATCAAGTCTTGATCATGATTCCACAAGCATGGCTCAAAAATCAACAAGATGCAAAAAGTTACTATTTTTGGACAGCAGAAAAGTCAATTGTATCTTGACCAGGGCATACCTTTTTCATGGTTTATCATAAAAATCCCATCCAATGCTCATTTTGAAGGGTATGACATTTCCTACAATCCATCTTCACATTCCAAGTCCAAGAAATGCTCTTACAAAAAGTTATCAATTTCTACATTATAGGTCAAATTCAAAAGTCAACAAAAATGCACTTTAAGTCAAAGACCATAACTTGAGATTGGTAAATCCAAATGACATGGGACCAAAGGCAATGGTTAAAGGACTTCAAGACCTTTCCAAAATGTACAAGAACATGTTCATATGATCAAAATTGAGCAAGATATGCATTGGAGAAGTTGGGAAATTTTTGTGAATTTGCAAAAGTCAACTTTGCTCAAAACACCTCATTTTTGCTAATGGGCCTCAAATTTATTCTTGAAACTTTATCCATGGCCTATGCACGACCCATCAAGCTTAAATTGATTTATTTTCTTACTTTTATTAATTAATTGGATTTTTTATTATTAATTCATTTAATTAATTTAAATTGTAGGAAAATATAAAGATATGGTTTTTCAATCTTTTTGTGAAGCAAAAATGACCTAAAAAGGCTGGCAATTTCGTGTACCAATCAAGGATATCAAAATATCCAAAATTAGCAAGTTTCTTCAATCAAAAAGATTCAAAAATATTTGATCTTCAATCAAATATTCCATCATCATTCCATGGATTTTTTGTGCAAGATTTTACCTAGTTTCATTCTCCTATATATACACAACCTAACCCTAATCATGCATACGTGAATTTGCTCCAGAAGAAGCCATAACCACATTGAAAAAAATTCAAGAAACTTGAAAACTATTTTCTATATTCCAGGCCAATTCAAAGGTTTTTATTGATTCTAATCTATTGCAGGGGTTCCCAGGAACCTGTAGGAAACAAAACCAAGCACTAAAGTTCAAGAAATCACCAAGAACAGTTTCACGGTTTGCCTGTTATTTTGAAAATCGAATAGCTTAATTCATGCATCATTAACATGATTTATTGTTTGTTTTGCATTGCTTGAATCCATATGAAGCTAATGGTAAAGGTTAATTGAATTATGATGCACAGAATCAAGAGTTGCCATTGACGAATTCTAGGGTTCTTATGCTGTGAATTTGGGGCTTTACAATCCAGGCAAAATTAGAACCTTTAATGGATATGGTTGAACTCGTTGAGACCAGACGAACACATGGCCACCCTCGCGAAATATTTATATTCAACACAGAGCTATTGGCTATTTTTCGTGGTTGCAGTTTGTGGGGGTTAAAAACCCCGCTATCTAATGTGTTTTATGCAGGTACAAAGGAGGAAGACGATGACGTGTTGATTCATGGTTGGATCATTTGAAACGCGCGCGTGTTTTTGCTTTTGTGCAGCATATGAATTAATTATCTAATATAATAATTGCTTCTTATATTATTAATGACTAAAGCGTGCAGCTCAGATGGCCAAGGCATTGGTGTATTGATCATTGGGACCTGGGTTCGAATCCCAGGTCCCACAAAACTCTTATAATATTTTTCATGACGTGATCATATGCAGGCTTCCCAACGTGTTCCATCATGTACCTCTCGCTTCAGCGTGCCAAGTGGCTGGCAAAGCAGATCCAGTGGCCAAAAGATGATGAGTACCATACTCCCAGTCAACGCTTACCTGGACAATTACCAAAGTCAAACGTGGCTGAATAGTTTGTTGGGCCTAGAAATTGCTTCTTCACCTCCTAATGGGCCAGCACCCCCCTGGGTTCTTTTTTTTCTTTTTTTTTCTCTTTATATTTTCTATTTTATTTATTTAATTATTTACTATTATTATTATTATTATTTAATTAACATAATTATTATTTTCATAATAAATTCAGAAAAAAACTAAAATAAAATATTATTATTATTATTATTTATTTCACCTTTAATTTATTATTTTTGTAAATAAATACTAACAAATTAATTTAGTTAATTAGGTTAAATTTGACTTTCTTTTTTTAAAATAAAATTAACATTAGAATTAGGGTTTTCTTGACAATTTTAATTTCTTTTCTTTTATTTCATTAAAACATTAAAAAACTCAAAAAATATTTCTTTTATTTAATTAATTAGAATTAGGTTTAATTAAATGCAAAAAGGACCAAAATTTCTTTATTTCTCAAAGGGTCAAAACCCTAAGGACTTTTCCAATTCAATTTCTTTTCGCGCATATTTTTGATCATATTTATGTAATTGCTCCGAGGATGTAATAGATAATTAGGACCCCTTTTATCGCTTTCTTTATTTTCTCGCATTTATTTTCCAAGGGTTTGTTTTTGGCGATGTAAATACCCGACTCCTTGTAATAGCGTAGATTTACTTTTCGCAATTTATTTTCCGCAACTATTAACTGTTAAATATATGTTAACTATGCATGACAAGACTTGCCTGAAAATTAAAATAAAAACATAGCTCACCATAACATGTGCAAAGATAATTTAACTGAACCTGACACACTCGCACATGCCACTCCTAGGGTACGCCTCACTTGGTTGCCTCGACGTGGTCATTAAGTATAGGGTGTTTTAGAGGTCGCCCTCCTGTCTAAAGATCCAAGTTGCCTCGAAACGGTTTCCTCGGATAAAAAGGATCTAGGACATTAAGGTTACCGCTAAGGCGTCCTACTATTGCTTTGGTGACCACATTTCCCTATAATCGAATTGACCCGAAACTCCAACGACGGTGCTACCTACTTCTCAATAGTGGGATAACACTGTCTAAAGGACATTTATGCAGCTTAATTCCTTTTGAGTAGGTAGAGGTTCTAAGGTACTTTCTCTTTCAAAACAAAAACAACTTTTCGCACCTACACTTTCTCTGACAAAAGTTTTCAAACAAATACTTCACACACTCTTGAGGACAGATACAAGAGTTAAATCGGAGTTTTCAAACAAACTTTTTTCAAAACCCACAAACACAAGAAAAGCAAACATTTTTGAAAACATAGTGAGCAAGTACCTAAGAGCCTGTGGATAACCACAGATAGAAAGGGTGCTAACACCTTCCCTTTCTATAATCTACCTCCCGAACCGAGAAACATCTCGAAAAGGAATTTTGTTGTGATTTTATCCTTTCCTTGTTGGAGAAAATAAAAGACGATGGCGACTCTTGCTTACCGCGACATTTCGCGAACCAGCATTTCAAAACAGTCAGTTCTATTTCCACCGATCACAGAACTGGAGACTCTGCTGGGGACACTAATAAGTGAGGTGTACCTTAGGATTAGATCACTCTTGTTTTCAAATGTATGCCTTGTTTGCTTTAATATTGTGGGCTTGCATCGGAGTTTCATAGATCCTAACCCAGATCTGGGGAATACCCTTTAGGTAGCAATAAACTGTGAGGGACCTGTCCGACGTAGACCGACACGGGTGAAGCAGTAGCTACGTTGGTGTGACACCTTGGTCTGTACCGATATCCTTTGTGTTGGAACGAGGAGAATATGGGTCTTCTGAGGAGTCATTGAGCACCAACTGACCTTAGAACCTTAAATTGACCCAACTTGGCCATAGAACAGTAGCAGTATGCTACACTCATTGAGGCTAAACTCTCGCGATGGTTCCGGCCGCAAGAAAAGATTGTGAAGCTGGAGTTATGACCGATTGAGGGTAGTCAGTGATATTGAGATCCTCTAGAACCCGATTACTATTTTCTAGGACAGGTCTTAACCAACTGAAACTGAAAGAGGGTAGTACCTAAACTTCATACTGGCCTGAACTCTAAGGGCTGTCTTGTGTGACTTGTGTGCCTTACCATGTTTGCCTTTTGTGAATATTTGTGGTGTGCCTTATCATAACATCATACCATCATAACATTGCATACATCCTGCATAAGGACTAACCCATTTCAAGGATCTCAAGGGTCTGTGATGCAGGTCATGATGAATCAAAATGTATAGCAAGGGGCAAAGGGGATTTATTTTCCTCTAGCCAAGGTTGTTTGGAGATCAAACATGACAACTTGAGTCAGGGGCTATGACCCACTCGATATGGTGAGCTTTGACTCTTGAAGAAGGACTCTCAACAACATGAAGTTCCTTCAATCAAGCAACCGGATTCAAATTCTAACAAGTTTCTCTGTTTACCCTGCGAGATCCTTGAAAACATTGCATGCATATCATACATATCATTGCATTACAGGTACCCTTTCTACAGGTCACTTATATTCTTCGCTGTTTATTTCAGCAATCATCATGACTTCTAAACCTTCCACTGAACAAGCTATCAAGGCCCTCCAGGCCCAGAATGCCCAGTTCCAAGAGTTGGTTATGAGCCTAGCCCAGGGTCAACAGGATTTGAAGACTCTGATTCTGAAAGAGAGGAAGAAGAAGAAGAAGAGGACTGTTTTGTTCAACACTAGACGCAGATCTGGGAATGGGTTACAGAATGAGGTTGAGCTGACTACCTCATCTGTAGGCAAAGACAGCCCACAAGAGAGAAGGGTTCCTAGTCCCGTGGTCTCCGACAACGAGACAAATTATGATGAAGAACAATACTCTCCTGCTGAGGATAAGTACAAACAGTTGGAAGACTGTTTGAGCGCCATGGAAATACAGAAGGTTCCCGGTATGGACTACGGAGATCTAGGCTTATCCTCTGGGGTGGTGATTCCCCATAAGTTCAAGGCATCTGCTTTTGCAAAGTATGACGGAGCTTCCTGTCCTAAGCTGCATCCTCGATCGTATGTAAGGAAGATCCAACCTTACACAGCCGACAAGAATTTATGGATCCATTTCTTCCAGGATGGTCTTTCAGGGACTCAACTCGAATGGTTCTATCAGCTGGATAGAGCCAGTATTCGTAACTGGGAGGACTTGGCTACTGCGTTCTATAAGCAGTATCAGTATAATTCCGACCTCGCTCCTACGCGTACCCAACTCCAGGGTATGTCACTAGGGACGGGTGAAGGATTTAAGGAGTATGCTCAAAAATGGAGAGATCTTGTTGGAAGGGTGCAGCCACCCCTAACTGACCGTGAACTTGTTGATATGTTCCTGGGGACCCTGTCTGGTCCGTTCTTTAACCATTTGATTGGAAATTCTTCAGCCGGATTTACATACCTTATCTTGACTGGCGAGAGAATTGAAGCTTGCATCAAAAGTGGGAAGATTCCGGAAGCTGCACCTTCTGACACTCAGAAAAAGCCTTACAGTGGGAAGAAAGAGTCCAATGCTGCGTACAGTCAAAAGAGTCGTCGTGACCAACATGTAGGGGCAGTCATGATCTCTGATTCTGCGTCACGCCGACAACAACAAAAGGGAAATCAGCGAAGGCCAGACGAGCCTAAAAGACAGTTCACCAACATCAACATGCCATTGTCACAAGCATTGCAGCACATGTTGAAGATGAATATGATTGCGGTGATAAACCCTTCTGCGAATCCTAAGACTTCTTCTCCAAACTACAACCCATATGCGAGGTGTGCTTATCATTCCGGTAGCCCGGGGCACGATACTGACGATTGTTGGGCGCTGAAATACAAGATTCAGAATATGATTGACGCTAAGGAGATCGAATTCGAGCCTACTGAGACTCCCAATGTGATCACTCCTCCCTTGCCAAAACATGGCTAAGATTGAGAGACTTTTTTTCATTTGAATTCTGATATTGTATTTTTTTTTCTTTGCTTATTCAAACAATTATCATGTCAAACTCTCTTATTTCATTAATGCATTACACGTGTCTGTTTTGAAGTAATTGTGTTCACTATGCTTAAAATTGCTTTCATTTTTTGATGTTCAACTCTCGATTAGAAAATTCTAAGCCTTTTATGGGAGGATGACGAAAACGATACCACGATCTTTACAGTATGCTTTTGAACAGACCCTGCTGATGAAGTACAAGCATTGTTTCAAATCCTAAACAGTGGAGTTATAAGGAAGATAATCCCTAGTCAACCCCTTTGAGCCAAAGAAGTTGGAGTTTTTCTTTTCGCAAAAAATTAAAACCCTTAATTATAACTTGGGGAAGGGTAGTTTTCTCAGTTGATCCAGGTGCACAATGAATGGCATCAAAGGAGTCCTTCTAAAACAAAAGACGGTGATGGTTCCGAATAATCATAAAGACAGGCAGTCATTATCTCTCAGAAATAAAAGCCTATTAAGTCAAAACCTATGAAGGAGACTTACAAAACTGGGGCATCCTGCTGACTGTAATCACAAAAGAAACAGTTCAGGAAAAAAACAGGGATAACAAAATAAAAAAGAAAGAGGTCCTACAAACCCTCAACAAAAAAGAGATGAATTCCTATTCATAATAAACTGTCAATATCCGAACCATCACCGGAATATCAGAGCAAAGACTCAAACAAGGTCTACTGCACGATTAGCTGAGTTTAGGATCGAAGAACATCACGAAGAGCGGGTGGGTACAAATAAATTTTGAGCCTTTATCCTTTATTTTTTAAACCGTGAACCAGGCCACGTTATAACCCTTAAAAGTCCTAGCTGAAGCGTGGGTTAGTTCGAAAGCATACTGTTACCAAAGGTATCCTGGCTCCTGTAGGGCTTGCTGTAAAATCCTGAGTTGACATCACATTTTACAAAAATTCACTTATTTTATTGAAAACTGCATTTTCAAAAACTTCAAGACAGACATAAGCTTTGCATTCTTAAAATAACATTGTTTGCATATGACTATTTGTTCAACAGCAGAGAAATTCGCACGACGAATATCTAGTGAACAAAAATCTTCTCAAGGATAACCTCAAGTGGAAAAACACTTCCAACCAAGGGGCAGACATGATCACGGTCCGTCATCTGGGGCAGTCCAGTCAAGATTCAAGGGATCTCTCAAAAATGCCAAATAGCCAGGGGAAGATCTCCATCTGAATCAACTGGGGCATTGGGCATGAATTCCAGCGACAAATTTGGTACGATCAAACATCTTCTGGTAATATGACAACACAACACTACTGATAGTGACAACTCCCTACATTCTGAGAGCGTGGACATAGTCGAAAAAATACTACGCATAATCAAAGACCTGCTAGGTCGACTGGCCTAGGCAAAAATAAGGGCTTCCCAGCGAACCAAAAGGGTTCGGGCAAAAATAAGGGATGAAAATGAAAAAATTTGTACACCCGGCAAGTCGAAAACCTGAAAAGGCGGCTTGGGCAAAAAAGGGTATCCCGATGTACTGAAAACCCGAAGGGGCGGTCCAGGCAAAAGTTAGGGATCAAAGCGTACGACTATGTCTCGTCATCTCGTCACTTGCCTACCAGAAGAAGATTTGTCAATCGGCAGTTATCAAGACCTCCACAGGTACCTTCTCCCATAGAAGCTGGGGCAATAAGAATTGTCCGAACTGTACAAGATGCTCCGTTCTCCACGTACGAGGAAGATTCATCTGAAGAATATGACCAAGATACCTTCACTCCCCGCAGAGTAAGACAAGAATCAACAATACTCTCCCCAAACAGAGTTGGTCTCCCATCAGCCCTAACAAGGCACAGTATCCCTAGCAAGTCAGCAACACTCTCCCCCGAGCAGAGTTGGTCTACCATCAATCCTGGAAACATTGGGTATCCCCAGAAGATCTTAATATTCCCTAGCAGAGTATAAAGATATCCTCAGTAAGCATCCCCAGCAGTCTTAATATTCCTCGACAGAAATATAAGATTGTTCCCCGGCGGAATACAGATACCCCCAGTGGAGCCATTTCCCCAATACAGTCTGAAAAGTTTCCCCAGGAGAGTTGAATCACCTCCCCAGTAGATTCTGGAAGCTTGTCCCCTGCAGAGTACAAAGGCGTCCCCAGCCATATTCAGGAGGTTATCCCCCACCAGAGTCTACTTGGGTTATCCTCAGCAAGTTGTTACAACGGAAAGATCGTCCTCAGCGAAGTTCTTCCTATCCCCAGCGGAGTTCATCAAATTCCCCAACAGAGCTTATCAACGGAATCCCCAGCGGAGTTATCGTTAAAATCTCAGCGAAGCATCTCTTCCCCACAGAGTAATTCCCTGCAGAGTAATCTCTTCACCAGGTTTACCCCCCAACGGAGTTATCTTCTCCTACGAGTTTATTCTTACAACCATCTTCGTGCATCATCCCCAGCGGAAACGAAGAGCTCAACACTATTCTCCAGCAGCTCCGGGATTTATTTTCCCAGACAAAAATACATTCATAAACATCACATCCTCATACATTGTGACATGCATACGCATCATACAACACAAATCTCATTTATTCTTGAGAACATCTTGACATCATGCAGTTCATGCATTATGACATTGCATACAACTAACGTTTTGCTTTTTCAGGAAAAGGTCAATCAAAAGATGATTACCATCTACCTTTGCAGTTCCAGATCAACACCTGTAACAATCTAGGAAAATCCTGTGGACGACTGATCATGGGTTAATACCTGAAACCAGACAGGACAATTATCTACTTGATCATCCTCAGGCAACCCTACACCGGTTCCTTCTCAATTCCAAGATGCAGTTTTACACGGACTCATCATCAGGAAACCCTACATCGGTTCCTTCTCAATTTCAGATGGAAGTTTTACACTGACTCATCATCAGGAAACCCTACACCAGTTCCTTCTCTCTTTCAGATGAAGTTTCACACGGACTCATCATCAGGCAACCCTACACCGGTTCCTTCGATTTCAGATGCAGTTTTACACGAACTCATCGCCAAAGTAACCCTACACAGGTTCCTCCTCCCTTCCAAGACGAAGTTTTACACGAACTCATCCTCAGGCAACCCTACACCGGTTCCTCCTCAGTTCCAAGATGAAGTTTTACACTAACTCATCGTCAAGATAACCTTACCCCAGTTCATCCTGAAGTTTTACACGAACTTATCCCGAAGTAACCTTACCCCGGTTCATCCTGAAGTTTTACACGAACTTATCTCAAAGTAACCTTACCCCGGTTCATCCTGAAGTTTTACACGAAATTATCTCAAAGTAACCTTACCCCGGTTCATCCAGAAGTTTTACACGAACTCATCGTCAAGATAACCTTACCCCGGTTCATCCAGAAGTTTTACACGAACTTATCCTGCAGTAACCTTACCCCGGTTCATCCAGAAGTTTTACACGAACTTATCCTGCAGTAACCTTACCCCGGTTCATCCTGAAGTTTTAAACGAACTTATCCTGCAGTAACCTTACCCCGGTTCATCCAGAAGTTTTACATGAACTTATCCTGCAGTAACATTACCCCGGTTCCTCCAGAAGTCTTACACGAACTTATTCTGCAGTAACCTTACCCCGGTTCATCCAGAAGTTTCACACGAACTTATCTCAAAGTAACCTTACCCCGGTTCATCCAGAAGTTTTACACGAACTTATCTCACAGTAAACTTATCCCGGTTCCTCCTAAAGTTTCACACGAACTTATCTCACAATAACCTTACCCCGGTTCCTCCTGAAGTTTCACACGAACTTATCTCAAAATAACCTTACCCCGGTTCATCCAGAAGTTTTACACGAACTTATCCCGAAGTAACCTTACGCCGGTTCCTTCTCAACTCCAGACGTAGTTTTACACGGACTCGCCGTCAAGAAACCCTACACAGGTTCTCTCTTTCCAAAGATGAAGTTTTACACGGGCTCATCATCAATCAACCCTACACAGGTTTCCTTCATTCCAAGATGCAGTTTCACACGGGCTCATCATCAGTCAACCCTACACGGGTTTCCTTCCTTCCAAGATGCAGTTTCACACGGACTCGTCATCAGTCAACCCTACACAGGTTTCCTTCCTTCCAAGATGCAGTTTCACACGGACTCGTCATCAGTCAACCCTACATAGGTTTCCTTCCTTCCAAGATGCAATTTCACACGGACTCATCATCGGGCAACCCTACACAGGTTCCTTCTTTCAACCTACCAAGTTACAATTCAACAAACAATCTCTAGATGGCATCTATAAGCCCATCCCCGATAAGATTCTGTCACATCTCCAGATGGCATCTATAAGCCCATCCTCTTATCCATCATCTCTCCAAATGGCATCTGTAAGCCCATTCCCGACATCACATTGCTGATACTACACTATGCGAGTGCAAATTTCTGGGCACTCTAGTGTTCAATCATCTTCCACCTTCGGATCACGAAAGGCCCGAAAGCCAATCTACATCCTCAGGTCTAAGAAGATTGAACAGGGGCAACTATTGTACCCCAAAATTTTCCCTCCCATATTCTTCAAGGTTTGTCAAGAGTCATCTTCAAAAGGTTCAAAATTTCTCAAGGGATGCACAGCCCAAATGTCTCCTAAGCCAGTCAAAATTAGGGTTTTGTTTCTTTCAAGGAATTTGGGTTTTCAATGGTCCAATCAATTCCCATAGGCCTATATACATCCTCAAGCACCTACATGCCAAGTTTCAGGATTCACAATGCCAAATTGCACAGTCAAAAGCTCCATTTGCTCTACAGTCAACTGCAAGGGCAAAATGGTCATTTTACAGTCAAAAGTCAGAATTTTTGGTCAACATCTTATTTTGAGTCCACAATCATCATTTGATCAAGTCTTGATCATGATTCCACAAGCATGGCTCAAAAATCATCAAGATGCAAAAAGTTACAATTTTTGGACAGTAGAAAAGTCAACTGTATCTTGACCAGGGCATAACTTTTTCATGGTTTATCAGAAAAATCCCATCCAATGCTTATTTTGAAGGGGATGGCATTTCCTACAATCCATCTTCACATTCCAAGTCCAATAAATGCTCCCACAAAAAGTTATCAATTTCTACATTATAGGTCAAATTCAAAAGTCAACAAAAATGCACTTTAAGTCAAAGACCATAACTTGAGATTGGTAAATCCAAATGACACGGGACCAAAGGCATTGGTTAAAGGACTTCAAGACCTTTCCAAAATCTCCAAGAACATGTTTATATGATCAAAATTGAGCAAGATATGCATTGGAGAAGTTGGGAAATTTTTGTGAATTTGCAAAAGTCAACTTTGCTCAAAACACCTCATTTTTGCTAATTGGCCTCAAATTTCTTCTTGAAACTTTATCCATGGCCTATGCACGACCCATCAAGCTTAAATTGATTTATTTTCTTATTTTTATTAATTAATTGTATTTTTTATTAATATTAATTCATTTAATTAATTTAAATTGTAGGAAAATATAAAGATATGGTTTTTCAATCTTTTTGTGAAGCAAAGATGACCTAAAAAGGCTGGCAATTTCGTGTACCAATCAAGGATATCAAAATCTCCAAAATTAGCAAGTTTCTTCAATCAAAAAGATTCAAAATTATATGATTTTCAATCAAATATTCCATCATCATTCCATGGATTTTTTGTGCAAGATTTGACCTAGTTTCATTCTCCTATATATACACAACCTAACCCTAATCAAGCATACGTGAATTTGCTGCAGAAGAAGCCATAACCACATTGAAAAAAATTCAAGAAACTTGAAAACTGTTTTCTATATTCCAGGCCAATTCAAAGGTTTTTATTGATTCTAATCTATAGCAGGGGTTCCCAGGAACATGTAGGAAACAAAACCAAGCACTAAAGTTCAAGAAATCACCAAGAACAGTTTCACGGTTTGCTTGTTATTTTGAAAATCGAATAGCTTAATTCATGCATCATTAACATGATTTATTGTTTGTTTTGCATTGCTTGAATCCATATGAAGCTAATGGTAAAGGTTAATTGAATTATGATGCACAGAATCAAGAGTTGCCATTGACGAATTCTAGGGTTCTTATGCTGTGAATTTGGGGCTTTACAATCCAGGCAAAATTAGAACCTTTAAGGCATATGGTTGAACTTGTTGAGACCAGACGAACACATGGCCACCCTCGCGAAATGTTTATAATCAACACAGAGCTATTGGCTATTTTTCGTGGTTGCAGTTTGTGGGGGTTAAAAACCCCCGCTATCTAATGTGTTTTATGCAGGTACAAAGGAGGAAGACGATGACGTGTTGATTCATGGTTGGATCATTTGAAACGCGCGCGTGTTTTTGCTTTTGTGAAGCATATGAATTAATTATCTAATATAATAATTGCTTCTTATATTATTAATGACTAAAGCGTGAAGCTCAGATGGCCAAGGCATTGGTGTATTGATCATTGGGACCTGGGTTCGAATCCCAGGTCCCCCAAAACTCTTATAATATTTTTCATGACGTGATCATATGCAGGCTTCCCAACGTGTTCCATCATGTACCTCTCGCTTCAGCGTGCCAAGTGGCTGGCAAAGTGTTGTACCCCAATTTTTGACCTAAGATCCCGCATTCCATCCGCATCATTGCATGGCAAGAGTTCACAAGCAATTCGACCTATTTTTGCCAATTCCCGAGTCAGATTTCAAAAATTCATAACTTCTTCAAATTTCAATATTTTGAGGGGTTATTTTTTTGCATATGATTTTTCTTGACACCATCTACAATTTTTCTTTACAAGACAAGAGATGATTATGCATTGAAAAGCCACGAAAAAGTTATTAACGTTCGAAGTTGTTTCACGAATTTAATGGAATTTGATTCTTAATTTTGGACTATGTTTTATCCGACCATAAATTTTACACTTTCTCTTCTTTTATTTTTAATTCCATGAAAAAAATCCTAAAAAAAAAAATATTTAGTTCATGTCATCTTAATTTTATTTACATTATTATTCAAAATATCAAAAAAGTAGTCTCTTCAAGTTTCATTTAGATTTTTATTCTTAAGTCAAAATTATAGTCTTCTAGATTTAATTTAGTCAAAATCTAAAAAAAACATGTCTTAGCATTATTTTATTTTTAGCATTTCACTTTAATCACAAAAATATATAGTTAATATCTTTTCCTTTTAATTCTTTTAGTTATTATAATTTTCATTTCTTTCTTTCAATATTAATCTTGATTTGGTTCTAATTTTAATTCAACTTTTTAGTTGAGTTATTATTAAAATTAAAATTAATTTTAATTTCTCTTTAATTTTCATGTTTTGGAAATTTTTAGTTTAATATTTTTTATTTTTATTTTTTGTTATTATTATTGTTATTATTATTATTATGCTATTGTCCCTATCCTAACTTTCCATAGAACCCAAACATGCTACACAACAAAACTTGCTGCTACTTCACTCCAAAAACCTGCATAAAAACCAGTCTGCAAACAACCTTTTTACTACCTTTGCTGTCCAAAAGCTTGCCCAAAAATGAAATCACAAATCCCTGCATCAAGAAAGCATAAGGAAGTTGACATAAACTAGAATTCAACTGATATTTGGCTCCAATTTTCCCTCCGATTCTATCATACATTCATTATAAAAACATAAGCAAATGGTGAAGAGCAAGGGGGAGAAAACAAAAAAACATAGCAGTACTTTTATCTAACTTTCAATCCCCATTTTTCTATTAGCAGTAAACCCTCTCTCCAAAAACAAAAAAAGGCATAGCAGTAAACAACCCATTTCCACCTCTTCTCTCTTTCAAACGTTGTAACTCAGATCAACTTATCCAATCTTGCTCTAACCGGAACATTGCCTTACGGATTAGACCGCCTCACGTCTCTCATCAATCTAGACATGAGTAACAACAATCTTGTTGGAACCATACCATACCAACTTCCTCCTAATCTCCAACGTTTAAATTTTGCTCATAATAACTTAACCGGGACACTCCCTTACTCTATTTCTAACCTCACCTCTCTTACTCACCTGAATCTCAATCATAATCAGCTCCAGCAACCACTCAATCTCAACTTTCTTAATCTTTCTACCCTCTCCAAATTAGACCTCTCTTTCAATTCTTTGACAGGCGACCTCCCTCCAACTATGAGCTCACTTTCAGGCATTACCACCATGTATCTGCAAAACAACCAGTTTACAGGAACTATTGACATTCTTGCTAATCTGACCCTCAATAGTTTGAATGTAGAAAACAATAATTTCACAGGTTGGATTCTGGAGCGGTTGAAAAACATAGACGACCTTCAGACGGATGGTAATGCATGGAGCTCAGGACCTGCACCACCCCCCTCCTCCTGGGACGCCTCCAATACCTAAAAGCAAACCCAATCCGCTGTCAACTCCCTCCAATTCGTTGCTTAACAATTTCAGATCGCCACTGCATCTCCAGCCGTGTGAACCTCCGTCTCACCACCGGCAACCAGCGACTAGCTCCTCTTTGTTTTCCTCCACATTTTCCGTTCAGCAACAACACTTCCTCTCTCCGACCTCACATCCGTGCCGCCACCTTCGACCGACTCCTCCAACTCCCGCCGCAAATAGATCTGCACCGGACAGCCCCCCGCCACCCGCAACCGTCTCCGCGTCGAAACTTAGGTCGGTACCGTCCTTCATGTTTGGTTCTTGAAATATTGGGTTTTGGCGTTGTATTGCAAAGAGAAGAAAAGTAGGTAGTGAGATAAACTTTTTTTCCTGACTTTGTTTCAACTATATTTGTGTTACATTTTGTTTGATTTTTATTTTTTGTTATAATGTTTTGCCACGTGTCAGCTCCTCATTGGACCTACTTTTTCAAAGCAATTTTTAAGGGATGGGGTGTTGAAATATTGACCGAGTATTGATGATGGAGTAGGCATGCTCACATTTTTTTATTATCATTATCACATTAGCTTAGGATTAATTTTAGTTAGTTTTGAAATAGGTACACTATATTTTAACCTAACAGTCAATACAACTAATTTTTATTTTTCAATTTTTCAATTTTTAGTTTTGATTTAAGATAGTAATTTTATTATTAAATAGTTTAGATTAACTTAGTAATTTTATAATGAATTTAGTTTATACTTAAACTAGTTTAGATTTAATTTAACAACTTTAGAATTTTAATTTTACAATTTAATAATTTTATAATTAACTTAATTTATATTTAAATTAGTTTAGATGTAATTTAGTAATTTTAGAGCTTTAATAGTTTTAGAATTTCATTTGATTTAGATTTAATTTAATAATTCTAGAATTTTTATTCGATTTAGATTTAATTTAGTAACTTTAAAATTTTCATTTTGGTTTAGATTAAATTTAATAACTCTAGAATTTTTATTCGATTTAGATATAATTTAGTAACTTTAGAATTTTATTTGTTTTAGTTTTGACTTAGTAAACTTTAGAATTTTTTGTTTAGTTTTATTTTAGTAACTTTATGATTTTATTTCATTTAGATTTGACTTAGTAAATTTTAGAATTAGATTTTATTCCATTTAGATTTGACTTAGTAAACTTTAGAATTAGATTTTATTTCATGATTTGACTTAGTAAACTTTTAGAATTTTATTTGATTTATATTTAGTTTAGTAACTTTGGAACTTTCTTTGTTTTAGGTTAGCAACCTTGGAATTTCTATTTAGTTTAGATTTAATTTACTAATTTTAAAATTTTTAATCTAGTCTAGATCTAACTTAGTAATTTTAGAATTCTAATTTATTTTAGATTTAATTTATTAACTTTAGAATTTTAAGTTAGTAATTTTATAATTTTAATTTAGTTTTAGTTATTAACTTTGAAATTTTATTCAATTTAGTTAGACATTTTAGAATTTAAATTTAGTTTACTTAGTAACCTTAGAATTTCAAATTAGTTTAGATAATTTTTTAATTATACTTTTCTTTTATTCATGATTCTTCTTTGTCCATTCATTTAGTTTTTTTACAATTTACCTTGTTATCTACCTTGTTCGTTTCTCGTGGATTTTAATTATTTATGATTTCTTACTCGAATATTAGATCTACCTGCTTATGATTAACTCCAAGGGAAAGAATTAAATTTGTTGACTTCATGTCACCGAACCTATCTCATGCGATTGCGCGAACCCCTTCATTCATTTTTTTGCTTGTTTACTATTTTGCTAAACTTAAGATAATTTTCCCAAAAGACTCCATTTTTAAACTCACCCTTTTTAAGTCAAAACTTCGACACTAGGTCGTCGTATCTTCAAAATCTCGTCCATACCCATCTTTTAGCCAAACGAATCATTTTAATCAAACAAACAATTTTAAACCAAAAAACAGATATTTCAAAAGGTTCCTGCGGAGTACCGCAGATGCATTGGGTGCTAATACCTTCCCATTGTATAACCAACCCCCGAACTCTCGATCTCTTTCAAAAACGCATTGTATTTTTATTACTTTTAAGTATTATTTTACATTGCATAATTTAGGGTTTTATTTCGCTCTTTTCCCTTTTCCCTCGGAAATAATAAAGCGCGGTGGCGACTCTTGCTTTTGTGAGTCAAGTTAATTAATAGCTTGATCTCCGATTTTCACCGCTACAGAATTGGCGACTCTGCTGGGGAAAGATTGACCTCTTGCTGGTCCATCCCTAAGTGGGTTAAGCCTAATTTGTTATATTTGTTTTTTTGTTATTATTACTTGTTTGTTTGATTAATTGTGATATATTGTGGTTATTTGGGTGTTGATTACAAAGGACGAATCCTATACCCGGATTAAGTTACACTTAAGAATAGGACGGGCGGTATAGTCATGTTAACTTTGAGGGAGTAATCCCGAAGAAGGAGGCATGAGATCCCCCACTCAGTGGAAGGCCCTTTTGAATGTAATATTTGTTTACCGAGTAATCGGGAAGACATTATTATTTTCGACCTGGGAGCCAGAGAAGCTGGGAACTGTAGAACCCTAACCCATCTTGGCCTTTTAGGTGTAGCGCGAAGATTATAACGGAGTAATCCAGAAGTAATTGTTACGTGATGCTACGCTCGGATGAGTTTCTCTTGAGAATATTGCTGATTATTGAGTAATCAAGATGTTGGTAATATCCGAAGGAGGAATGTAGACTCCGGGAACTTTTAGAACCTTGTTCTACAGGTGTGATTAAACCTTTAGTACATACCTTGGGGATGTTTTTTACCCTTGACTCCATGCTCGTGACGTTGAACCTTCCGACTTTATTTGTGACCTTGCTTGTGGTTGTTGCATAGCCATGCATTCATGCATCCATAAAACCCTTTTCACTTGACTTTGAAGGAATTTGGAGGTCTTTCTTTGTAAACATCACAAGTTTCGTCAAGCTCAATGGATCTTGGGTGTTGATAGGGCGAAAACCCTAATCCACCAAAATGGATGATTGATCTTGATGATAACTTGATCAATGTTCGGAGCCAATTTAAAATTCATCTTCCAACTTCATACTTTGATGTTTACAACTTAATATCTTGAGTTCCTTGAAAATCAAATAAAAACTCTCTTTTGCATATCATACATCATTTTTTATTTCACTGTCAAAGGTCTTTTTCCAAGTCTTATTTTTTCCTTTGGTCTCACCAGTACAACACTGGCGCTAAGAGAACAATGGAGAATATCAAGCAAGAGATTTCTGAACTCCGTAGAGAGATGACTATTTTGAAAGCTAGTATGGAGCGCTTAACTGGTTTGGTTGAAATTCTGGTTGCCGCCCAAGTCAATCCTTCTAGGAGGGACGAAGCGATGATAAAAGTATTCACTGAAACTTTAAAATCATTCTCTCATGAGAAGGTGATGGTTAATGCACCTAATGACTTTCCTGACAAGGAGAATGTGGGAGTGCGTCTAGAAGAAGATGTCGGAAAAGGATGTTCATATGAAGATGGTAGCTCAGCTAATGGTGTGAAGAAGTTTGATAATAACTTTTCCAAGAAGAGAACCAGAGGAAGAAACAATCATCATCAGAATCATCACGTTTCTCCTATTCATCAACAGAATCAGCAAGTTCCTAATCAAAGAAAACCCAGTTTGATCCAATTCCAATTACCTATACAGAGTTGTTCCCTATCCTGATGCAGAGGAATTTGGTTCAGACCCGACCTCCACCGAAGGTTCCTGAGGAGATACATTGGTACTACAAAGCTGATTTGGCTTGTACTTTTCATCAAGGTGCTCCTGGGCATGACTTGGAGGGTTGCTTTGCTTTGAAGATTGAGGTTCAGAAGTTGGTCAGAAGTGGTACCTTGTCATTCAAGAAGGTTGGTTTTGAAGTTCAAATCAAGCATGTGCCGAAGAGTAAACACGATTGATGGTCACAGATGGAAAGCCTTCCCAGATTATTAACTTATTTCTACTTTTTGTAATTTTTCTTGTTTATCAAAACATTGTTTGCATGTAAGAACTTGTTTGCATCTGAATGATTATCTTAATACAATGATTATGTTTGTCTTGAAGAAATTCATTCGTTTCACTCATATTTGTTTTCAAATTTTAAATTGCTTTTGCACTATGATACCAAATTGTTGCTCATTCTCTTGCCTAGGCAGAGATTGAAGGGAGGATGATGATCTAAAGAACACAAAATCTCTAGTTGTTTGCTTTTGGATAAAATCTTGCTGATGATGTACAGGCATTGTTTCAAATCCCTAAACACCGGAGATATAAGGAAGATAATCCCTTGCTAACCCCTTTTGAGCCTTTGAAGCAGAAGTTTCTTTTCTATACGAAAAAACCTTGAATTTTAACCTGGGGCAGGGTAGTTTTTAGTTAATCTGACTGAGTGTTCAAAACTCATAAGGAAGATGTTTTTTGAAGAGAAACTACGAGGGCTATCTTTCATGTATAATGAAGCCAGAAGATGTGGAACCACAATGTTATCCCTCATTCATCAAGAAACGAGGCAATCACAATCCTCTCAACAAGCAAATACAAGCTAATGTCACACATTTTGTTCAAAAAGTCAAAAATCGAGAAAAAAGAAAAGCCTGCTAAGTCAAGAAACATGAAAACGTGTGACTTAGGCAAAATTAAGGCATCCCGCTGGACTATCAATTCAAAAGAATTAGTTCAGGCAAAAGTTAGGGAAAATAAAAATTGCAAAGAAAAGGACTGCAAAGAAAAGTCCTCAGCAAAGAACAAATTGGTGACTACAAACACGAAGACATGAGGGTGGTTTCTACTCCGAAAGCCTCGTCGTTTCCTTGACCGCCACAAAATTCTTTTGAGAGATGAATGCTCATGTTGAATTAACTGAACATAGGATTGGAGAACATCATGAAGGGGGTGGGCACCAAATATTTTGAGCGTTAAAATCTTTTTTCTAAAAACCATGAACCAGACCACGTTACAACCTTCAAAAGTCCTAATTGAAGCAAGGTTATTTTGAAAGCATACTTCAATGAGATAGTGTTCCTGACTCCCATGAATGTTCTAAATAGTTATGTTGGTATCATATGTTTTTCCTATACAAAAATAAATGGTGCTTTAGCTCGTAAAATTTGTGCGATATCTTTCAAAATCTTCAAGACTTACATAATTGTTGCATTAGAATTTTCATTCTCATTGTAAACTTTTTCTAACTGCAAAACATTTGTTTGATATCAAGGAAGCTCACATAAGCACCAGTGATGAGTTTATTCTTTTAAGGCTTGAAACTATGTTGAGTAATTGGCGGATCACGTCAAGAAAAATCATATCCATGGGTATGTCACCTGAAGACCGTAAGCACGAACATGCTGCTTCTCCCAGTTAATGCTTTCCCATTTTGTTTACCCTTTATTGGGGCAAAATTTGAAGACTTTGTTGTGCCAACTACAGTCAATCCGGGGCAATCACGTCGAGATTTGTTGAATTCCTCTAAGAGTTTGAAGACACCAGAGCATGGTGAATGCCAGGTCTTTTGTAAAATCCTCTTGAGACGATTTCTCCCCATCAACCTGATAGCTTGGGGCACGTTAGAAGTGAAGCTATTCGCAAGAATTGTCGTGCAACATGCAGCTCATCAACAGTAAACTTGGGGCATCCAAAATTCGTCCCAGGGGCAATCTAGATTTGTCAAGATATGTGATATGTATTGCACACATTATCAGAGGGTGGTGTTCCCAGTGTCTCCAGCTAAGCATGACTTTTTCCAGCTAAATCATTGTTCGTGTTGTTATCCTTTCAATGGATTGTTGGTGATAGAAGACTGGACTTTGGGTTTTCTACCGAAAATACTTTCCTCTCCAGAGAGATTTAAGCCTTGTAAAAGGACTTTACTCCAATGATGGCTTCTTTTATTCTATCTCCAGTAATGTTCCCCTTTCGTTGAGGTTAGATGAGCGTCGGGTTGTACTGGGACGTCTTATCATCTTCTGTCTATCTCCCCTGTCTGTTTTGTCAACATATACATGAGATTCATTTATTCATTCACACTTGCATCATGCGTGCACAGTTGTATTTGTTGATGTCTTTGAGTACGTATATCTTGGTTATGTCTATTCAAACAACATATTTGATCTTTCCAAATAGAGTGTCAACTTAAGCAGAAAGTGCGCCTCTTTTCTAATTCCCCACTGAGTTAACTCTCGTGGAAGAATCTTGCTTTAGCTTTCCTTTTCCATCTCTGGATAGGGTAAATCTCCATTTGAGTTGTTTCCTCATTGGGTGGAGTCTTGTTTGACTATTTTTTTCCTCCAGTTTATTCCTGGATTGAGCTTTGTCTCTTGTGAACGATACCCTGTGGATCTCTCTAGGCTGTGAAACCCAGATGGGGAGTGCATTTTTTTTGCAACGTAAATACTCGGTCTCCTCAAGAAGGATTTATTCATGGTTCCCCATTGAAGATGAACTTTATTCCCCAGCAGTGTTATCATAACCTTCTTCTGGAATATCAACATGACAACAAGCGACTGACTCTTTATTTGAGCAGTTTGATTATTTCTGATTTCTCTACGACAAATGGCGGTCTCTTCATGAGCAGTTTGTCCATCCTCGATGAAATTATTGGTTCTCACCTCCAGCAATATCTTCACGATATTTTATGGGTATTTTTTTTTTTTTTTTTTTTTTTTTTTTTTTTTTTTTTGCAAACAGCAAGCGGCAGTTTCTTCATGAGACAACTTGTGTGTTATGGATACTCTTGACAAACAGCAAGCGGCAGTCTCTTCATGAGGCAACTTGTGTGTTATTGTCACCTTCGAAAACATCAAGCGGCAGTCTCTTCATGAGGCAACTTGTGTGTTATTGACACCTTTGGAAGCATCAAGCGGCGGTCTCTTCATGAGCAACTTGTATGTTATTGAAACCTTGAAAAAAAACAACAAGCGGCGGTCTCTTCATGAGCAACTTGTACGTTATAGACATCGAAAAACAGCAAGCGGCGGTCTCTTCATGAGCAACTTGTGTGTTATTGGTAATTTTGAAAAGAAAACATCAAGCGGCGGTCTCTTCATGAGCAACTTGTGTGTTATTGACACCTTTGAAAACATCAAGCGGCAGTCTCTTCATGAGCAACTTGTATGTTATTGACACATTTGAAAACATCAAGCGGCGGTCTCTTCATGAGCAACTTGTATGTTATTGACACCTTTGAAAGGAAGCAAGTGGCGGCCTCTTTATTCGAGCAGCTTGTGTATCCCCAACAATAATGTCTATTCAGTAAATGGCATCCCTTTCGAAAAAGTCCCATGGGGAAGTTTGTTATTTTATCATTTTCAAGCGATATCTTGGTTAAAGAAGAAATGTGCTACCGTTCTTGGTAAAATTCAGAAATCAGAGATGTTTATCTCCAGCCACAGTGCTGATGTTAATCACTTTCCAGTCTCAGTACTGATGTCCATCATTTTCTTTTCCAGTCACAGTCTTGATGTCAATCATTACCTGTTCCAGTCTTAGTACTGATGTAAATCATTTCTCTTTCCAGTCTCAGTACTGATGTCCATCATTTTCTTTTCCAGTCACAGTATTGATGTCAATCATTACCTGTTCCAGTCTTAGTACTGATGTAAATCATTTCTTTTTCCAGTCTTCGTACTGATGTAAATCATCTCTTTTCCAGTCTCAACATTGATGTAAATCATTCGAGAGCCTCTCATTTGAAGTCTATGACTTTGTTTCCCAGTGGAGTTACAACCTCTTCCTCTGTGGGATTACTGTATAATGTGCTTGGTTTCTCCAGCATAGTCTGGCTCATATGTCGTCATTCCCCGTAAAATTCAGAGCATTACATTCATATCATATCATGAACATGATCGCGGTATCTTAAGGCCAAAAATTGTGTATTCTATATTTAAGTCCCTTCAATCTCGTCGAAATGAAGATCCAAATCTTCATGTCTCCAGATAGAAGAAACTTAAATAGGGGCAGCTGTTGTACCCCAATTTTTGACCTAAGATCCCGCATTCCATCCGCATCATTGCATGGCAAGAGTTCACAAGCAATTCGACCTATTTTTGCCAATTCCCGAGTCAGATTTCAAAAATTCATAACTTCTTCAAATTTCAATATTTTGAGGGGTTATTTTTTTGCATATGATTTTTCTTGACACCATCTACAATTTTTCTTTACAAGACAAGAGATGATTATGCATTGAAAAGCCACGAAAAAGTTATTAACGTTCGAAGTTGTTTCACGAATTTAATGGAATTTGATTCTTAATTTTGGACTATGTTTTATCCGACCATAAATTTTACACTTTCTCTTCTTTTATTTTTAATTCCATGAAAAAAATCCTAAAAAAAAAAATATTTAGTTCATGTCATCTTAATTTTATTTACATTATTATTCAAAATATCAAAAAAGTAGTCTCTTCAAGTTTCATTTAGATTTTTATTCTTAAGTCAAAATTATAGTCTTCTAGATTTAATTTAGTCAAAATCTAAAAAAAACATGTCTTAGCATTATTTTATTTTTAGCATTTCACTTTAATCACAAAAATATATAGTTAATATCTTTTCCTTTTAATTCTTTTAGTTATTATAATTTTCATTTCTTTCTTTCAATATTAATCTTGATTTGGTTCTAATTTTAATTCAACTTTTTAGTTGAGTTATTATTAAAATTAAAATTAATTTTAATTTCTCTTTAATTTTCATGTTTTGGAAATTTTTAGTTTAATATTTTTTATTTTTATTTTTTGTTATTATTATTGTTATTATTATTATTATGCTATTGTCCCTATCCTAACTTTCCATAGAACCCAAACATGCTACACAACAAAACTTGCTGCTACTTCACTCCAAAAACCTGCATAAAAACCAGTCTGCAAACAACCTTTTTACTACCTTTGCTGTCCAAAAGCTTGCCCAAAAATGAAATCACAAATCCCTGCATCAAGAAAGCATAAGGAAGTTGACATAAACTAGAATTCAACTGATATTTGGCTCCAATTTTCCCTCCGATTCTATCATACATTCATTATAAAAACATAAGCAAATGGTGAAGAGCAAGGGGGAGAAAACAAAAAAACATAGCAGTACTTTTATCTAACTTTCAATCCCCATTTTTCTATTAGCAGTAAACCCTCTCTCCAAAAACAAAAAAAGGCATAGCAGTAAACAACCCATTTCCACCTCTTCTCTCTTTCAAACGTTGTAACTCAGATCAACTTATCCAATCTTGCTCTAACCGGAACATTGCCTTACGGATTAGACCGCCTCACGTCTCTCATCAATCTAGACATGAGTAACAACAATCTTGTTGGAACCATACCATACCAACTTCCTCCTAATCTCCAACGTTTAAATTTTGCTCATAATAACTTAACCGGGACACTCCCTTACTCTATTTCTAACCTCACCTCTCTTACTCACCTGAATCTCAATCATAATCAGCTCCAGCAACCACTCAATCTCAACTTTCTTAATCTTTCTACCCTCTCCAAATTAGACCTCTCTTTCAATTCTTTGACAGGCGACCTCCCTCCAACTATGAGCTCACTTTCAGGCATTACCACCATGTATCTGCAAAACAACCAGTTTACAGGAACTATTGACATTCTTGCTAATCTGACCCTCAATAGTTTGAATGTAGAAAACAATAATTTCACAGGTTGGATTCTGGAGCGGTTGAAAAACATAGACGACCTTCAGACGGATGGTAATGCATGGAGCTCAGGACCTGCACCACCCCCCTCCTCCTGGGACGCCTCCAATACCTAAAAGCAAACCCAATCCGCTGTCAACTCCCTCCAATTCGTTGCTTAACAATTTCAGATCGCCACTGCATCTCCAGCCGTGTGAACCTCCGTCTCACCACCGGCAACCAGCGACTAGCTCCTCTTTGTTTTCCTCCACATTTTCCGTTCAGCAACAACACTTCCTCTCTCCGACCTCACATCCGTGCCGCCACCTTCGACCGACTCCTCCAACTCCCGCCGCAAATAGATCTGCACCGGACAGCCCCCCGCCACCCGCAACCGTCTCCGCGTCGAAACTTAGGTCGGTACCGTCCTTCATGTTTGGTTCTTGAAATATTGGGTTTTGGCGTTGTATTGCAAAGAGAAGAAAAGTAGGTAGTGAGATAAACTTTTTTTCCTGACTTTGTTTCAACTATATTTGTGTTACATTTTGTTTGATTTTTATTTTTTGTTATAATGTTTTGCCACGTGTCAGCTCCTCATTGGACCTACTTTTTCAAAGCAATTTTTAAGGGATGGGGTGTTGAAATATTGACCGAGTATTGATGATGGAGTAGGCATGCTCACATTTTTTTATTATCATTATCACATTAGCTTAGGATTAATTTTAGTTAGTTTTGAAATAGGTACACTATATTTTAACCTAACAGTCAATACAACTAATTTTTATTTTTCAATTTTTCAATTTTTAGTTTTGATTTAAGATAGTAATTTTATTATTAAATAGTTTAGATTAACTTAGTAATTTTATAATGAATTTAGTTTATACTTAAACTAGTTTAGATTTAATTTAACAACTTTAGAATTTTAATTTTACAATTTAATAATTTTATAATTAACTTAATTTATATTTAAATTAGTTTAGATGTAATTTAGTAATTTTAGAGCTTTAATAGTTTTAGAATTTCATTTGATTTAGATTTAATTTAATAATTCTAGAATTTTTATTCGATTTAGATTTAATTTAGTAACTTTAAAATTTTCATTTTGGTTTAGATTAAATTTAATAACTCTAGAATTTTTATTCGATTTAGATATAATTTAGTAACTTTAGAATTTTATTTGTTTTAGTTTTGACTTAGTAAACTTTAGAATTTTTTGTTTAGTTTTATTTTAGTAACTTTATGATTTTATTTCATTTAGATTTGACTTAGTAAATTTTAGAATTAGATTTTATTCCATTTAGATTTGACTTAGTAAACTTTAGAATTAGATTTTATTTCATGATTTGACTTAGTAAACTTTTAGAATTTTATTTGATTTATATTTAGTTTAGTAACTTTGGAACTTTCTTTGTTTTAGGTTAGCAACCTTGGAATTTCTATTTAGTTTAGATTTAATTTACTAATTTTAAAATTTTTAATCTAGTCTAGATCTAACTTAGTAATTTTAGAATTCTAATTTATTTTAGATTTAATTTATTAACTTTAGAATTTTAAGTTAGTAATTTTATAATTTTAATTTAGTTTTAGTTATTAACTTTGAAATTTTATTCAATTTAGTTAGACATTTTAGAATTTAAATTTAGTTTACTTAGTAACCTTAGAATTTCAAATTAGTTTAGATAATTTTTTAATTATACTTTTCTTTTATTCATGATTCTTCTTTGTCCATTCATTTAGTTTTTTTACAATTTACCTTGTTATCTACCTTGTTCGTTTCTCGTGGATTTTAATTATTTATGATTTCTTACTCGAATATTAGATCTACCTGCTTATGATTAACTCCAAGGGAAAGAATTAAATTTGTTGACTTCATGTCACCGAACCTATCTCATGCGATTGCGCGAACCCCTTCATTCATTTTTTTGCTTGTTTACTATTTTGCTAAACTTAAGATAATTTTCCCAAAAGACTCCATTTTTAAACTCACCCTTTTTAAGTCAAAACTTCGACACTAGGTCGTCGTATCTTCAAAATCTCGTCCATACCCATCTTTTAGCCAAACGAATCATTTTAATCAAACAAACAATTTTAAACCAAAAAACAGATATTTCAAAAGGTTCCTGCGGAGTACCGCAGATGCATTGGGTGCTAATACCTTCCCATTGTATAACCAACCCCCGAACTCTCGATCTCTTTCAAAAACGCATTGTATTTTTATTACTTTTAAGTATTATTTTACATTGCATAATTTAGGGTTTTATTTCGCTCTTTTCCCTTTTCCCTCGGAAATAATAAAGCGCGGTGGCGACTCTTGCTTTTGTGAGTCAAGTTAATTAATAGCTTGATCTCCGATTTTCACCGCTACACAAAGCAGATCCAGTTGCCAAAAAATGATGAGTACCATACTCTCAGTCAACGCATACCTGGACAATTACCAAAGTCAAACGTGGCTGAATAGTTTGTTGGGCCTGGAAATTGCTTCTTCACCTCCTAATGGGCCAGCACCCCCCTGGGTTCTTTTTTTTTCTTTTTTTTCTCTTTATATTTTCTATTTTAATTATTTAATTATTTACTATTATTATTATTATTATTATTTAATTAACATAATTATTATTTTCATAATAAATTCAGAAAAAAAACTAAAATAAAATATTATTATTATTATTATTATTATTATTATTATTATTATTATTTATTTCACCTTTAATTTATTATTTTTGTAAATAAATACTAACTAATTAATTTTGTTAATTAGGTTAAATTTGACTTTATTTTTTAAAAATAAAATTAACATTAGAATTAGGGTTTTCTTGACAATTTTAATTTCTTTTCTTTTATTTCATTAAAACATTAAAAAACTCAAAAATTATTTCTTTTATTTAATTAATTAGAATTAGGTTTAATTAAATGCAAAAAGGACCAAAATTTCTTTATTTCTCAAAGGGTCAAAACCCTAAGGACTTTTCCAATTCAATTTCTTTTCGCGCATATTTTTGATCATATTTATGTAATTGCTCTGAGGATGTAATAGATAATTAGGACCCCTTTTATCACTTTCTTTATTTTCTCGCATTTACTTTCCAAGGGTTTGTTTTTGGCGATGTAAATACCCGACGCCTTGTAATAGCGTAGATTTACTTTCCGCAATTTATTTTCCGCAACTATTAACTGTTAAATATATGTTAACTATGCATGACAAGACTTGCCTGAAAATTAAAATCAAAACGTAGCTCACCATAACATGTGCAAAGATAATTTAACTGAACCTGACACACTCGCACATGCCACTCCTAGGGTACGCCTCACTTGGTTGCCTCGACGTGGTCATTAAGTATAGGGTGTTTTAGAGGTCGCCCTCCTGTCTAAAGATCCAAGTTTCCTCGAAATGGTTGCCTCGGATAAAAAGGATCTAGGACATTAAGGTTACCGCTAAGGCGTCCTACTATTGCTTTGGTGACCACATGTCCCTATAATCGAATTGACTCGAAACTCCAACGACGGTGCTACCTACTTCTCAATAGTGGGATAGCACTGTCTAAAGGACATTTACACAGCTTAATTCCTTTTGAGTAGGTAGAGGTTCTAAGGCACTTGCTCTTTCAAAACAAAAACAACTTTTCGCACCTACACTTTCTCTGACAAAAGTTTTCAAACAAATACTTCACACACTCTTGAGGACAGATACAAGAGTTAAATCAGAGTTTTCAAACAAAATTTTTTTAAAACCCACAAACACAAGAAAAGCAAACATTTTTGAAAACATAGTGAGCAAGTACCTAAGAGCCCGTGGATAACCAAGGATAGAAAGGGTGCTAACACCTTCCCTTTCTATAATCTACCTCCCGAACCGAGAAACATCTCGAAAAGGAATTTTGTTGTGCTTTTGTCCTTTCCTTGTTGGAGAAAATAAAAGACGATGGCGACTCTTGCTTACCGCGACATTTCGCGAACCAGCATTTCAAAACAGTCAGTTCTATTTCCACCGATCACACCAATACACCGAGTGATTTCACTGAGATGGTAAGTATGTGTGTTCGTTTAGAGGAAGATGTTAGGGAAGGATGATTGTCAAAAGATGGAGGTTCCAGTGGAACAAGGAAATCATCATATGGGTTTTCTAGAAAGAAAAAAAGTGAAACAGATGTTGTTTCTAAAGAAAGAAGGGTTAGGCCTCCGAGAAGACATCATCAGCAGCAATGACAGGTTCCTTCAGTAACTCCGATCGTCAATGTAGCTCTGATTGTTGTCGCATATTAGAGAGCGCCTCCTCAAGGTAATCAAGGGCAAGGTCAGCAGAGAGAAGCTTTTGATCATATTTTGATGAGTTATGCATAATTGTTTCCAGCTTTGTCCCATGTTGAGAATATTTGTTGAAGCTAGTCGGGTAACTCGTAGTGGTCGTGTCTTCGTCCCTACCTTTCACGGAGATGTTAATTCTTGTAAGAAGGTAGTTGAGATTGTTGAACCTAAGAAATTGATAGGAGAATCTAGTGACATCGGCTTGGAAAGGATGTTGATGATCTACTAAAAATCATCAAGATGAGTGATTACAAGATTGTAGATCAAATGTTGTAAACTTCACCTGAATTTCCATTTAAGCCTTATTGATGAACTTATCTGCTCATCGAGACTCTCTTATGAGGGTTTTGGACAAGGATTTTGTTGAAAGGGATATGCCTTTGGATCAGTTCAACAGTGTTGTGGGGAATATTACGTCTTATAACAATCTGAGTTTTTGTGATGAGGAACTTCCTGATGAAGGGAGACACCATAACTTAGCTCTACATATATCTATGAATTATAAGAATGACTCTTTGTCTAATGTGCTGATACATAATGGATCTACTTTGAATGTCATACAAAGAAGCAATTTTATGAAGCTTAAGTACCAAGGAACTCTTATGCTCCCTAGTGGCATTATAGTAAAAGCTTTTGATGGTTAGAGAAAATAAATCATTAGAGAAGTGGATTTTCCTTTTCACACAGGCCCACAGTTATTTCAAATCACCTTTTCAGGTTATGGATATTGTCCCAGCCTATAGATTTTTATTAGGAAGACCATGAAGCCATAAAGCATGAGTTGTTACTTCAACCTTGCATCAGAAGCTGAAATTTGTCTGAGAAGGAAAGGAGGTCATTGTGAATGGTGAGAAAGCTCTGTTGATATCTCATTTGTCTTCCTTTAGCATCGTAGAAGGTGGTGAAACTGCTGTTGGAACTTAGTTCCAAGGTTTGTCTATTGATAGTATGAGGAAGAAGGAAGATTCTATCATCTCATTTATGGATGCGCAATAGGTAGTGCAGAAGGGACCTAGCAAGGTGTGGGGGCAGGTTATTAATCCACATGTGAACAGGAATGAGACTGGTTTGGGTTTCTCCATGAAGAATGAAGTTGTGCGTTGGTTATAGAGATTAAAATTAATCAAGTCCGAAAGATGATTTCCCATTTCCCCATATTGATATGTTGGTTGATAACACATAATAATTCAAAGTGTTCTCATTCATGGACGGATTTTTCGGATACAATCAAATTAGGATGGCTCTTAAGGACATGGAAAAAACAATGTTTATCACACCCTGGGGAATATTCTATTATAGAGTGATGCGTTTCAGGATGAAGAACGCTGGTGCAACGTAATAGAGAGCTATTACATCCCTTTCCATGATCTGATGCATAAAGAAATTTAAGTATATGTTAACGATATGATCTCCAAATATCAGATTGATTGAAGTATATAAAACTTGTTGAAATTGTTTTTGCGTTTCAGGAAGTATCGTCTCCGCTTGAATCCAAATAAGTGTACTTTTGGTGTTCGTTTAGGAAAGTTTCTAATTTCATTGTCAGCCGGAAAGTATATGAAGTTGATCCAGATAAAGTTAAGGTAATTCAAGAAATGCCTACACCAAGAACTGAAAATCAAGTTAGAGGCTTCCTTGGACGTTTAAATTACATTTCTAGGTTTATTTCCCATATGACTGCAACATGTGAACCAATATTCAAGTTGTTAAAGAATGATCAAGGTTGTGTTTGGACATTTGATTTCCAAAAGGCATTTAAAAGCATTAAAGAACATCTGCTTGAGCCTCCTATCTTACCCCCTCCTGTTGAAGGAAGACTGTTGATTATATATCTGATTGTGTTGGATAGCTCCATGGGTCGTATTTTGGGACAACAAGATGAATCACACTACTTGGTTGATTTCAAAAATAGACCCAATTAAGTATATTTTTGAAAATCATGCTCTTACTGGAAGAATTTCCTGTTGGAAGATGCTATTCTCTAAATAAGATATTGAATACCATACTCATAAGGCTATTAAAGGAAATGTGTGGGCGGAGTACCTTGCTCACCAACAAGTTAATGATTATCAGCCTGTTAAATATGATTTCCTTGATGATGATGGGATGTATTTAAAAGTAAAAGACTATGATGAGCCTTTTCCTGGAGAAGGTCCTGATCCCGAATCATGATGGGTATGATTTTTGATAGAGTTGTTATTGCTTATGGAAAAGGAATTGGTGCCTTGATTATCACTCCCCATGCGTCACATATCCCTTTTACAGCAAGGTTGACATTTAATTGTACCAATAACATGGTGGAGTATGAAACTTGTATCACTAGTCTTGAAGAGTCTATAAATCTCATAATCAAAATGCTGGATGTATATGGTGATTCAGATTTGGTAATAAATCTGATCAAAGGAGAATGAGAGACTTGTCATGTTTACTTGATTCCCTACAAAGATTATGAAAGAAGATTATTATCTTTCTTCAGTAATATTGAATTCCATCATATTCTCGGAGATAAGAATCAGATAGAAGATGATTTAGCAACTTTGGCTTCCATGTATCAAGTGAATGGTTGGAACAATGTGCCTCAGATTAAAGTTTGACGTCTTGATATACCAGCTCATGTGTTTTCTACAAAGGGGACGTCAGATGAAAAACCTTGGTATTATAATATCAAGTACTTCCTTTAGATTCAAGAATACCCGCTTGGTGCGTCCAACAAATATAGAAAGACATTGAGATGGTTGGCAGGTAGCTTTTTCCTCAATGAAGATGTGTTATACAATTGAAATCATGACATGGTCTTGCTCAGGTGCGTGGATAGACATGAAGCAGACTTGTTGATGCATGAAATCTATGAAGGTTCCTTCGGTACCCATTGTCATACCCCAAATTTGTCCTACCTTTGCACTTTTATCTTGCTCCGACTTTGCATTTCACTGGCATCATTTTCATTAAGTCAATCACACATCTTTCCTTCATTCAATAATCTAGAGGCTCAAAGCATCAAGGGTTGTGCCAACTAGGGTTTAATTTTGGTTTGAGGCTTCTACATTCTACAATTTATTTCCTTGGTTCTTCCTTGGGAAGTGGACAAAGGAATCAGGTTTTGAAGTATGGTCATCACGAGTTTCATATTCATCCATGTACAAGGATATTTATCATTCAAATTCATCAAGATCTTAGATTAGGGTTTATTTCCCCTGTGTAATTAAACATCAGGGTTTGTTAGCATCAAGCCTCAACTAGGGTATGAACTTTTCAAGTGTTCAGTATGGCTAATTATTGATTCTCAGAGTCTACTTCATGAAAGACTGGCCTATAATCTTAAGAACACAGCAAGACTTCATCATTACTGGTTCACGTGGGCATTAATATGCATTGGAATGCAAGGAAAGTACAAATTTGCAAGTTAGTTCAAAGCACTTTGACCAACAGCCAACATTTTCAAGATCAAGTTCAAACGATTGTAAGTTCTTCATTATTCAATATTTTTGAGTGGTTCTTTTTGCGTATGACTCTCCTTGATGTCATCTCCAACTTCTTCTTACTAGTCAAGAGTTGATTATGTGCGAAGGATCATCAAAAGTTCAAATACTTTAGAGGTCATACTGTGGAATTTGACCTAATCTCAAAATGGTTGTTCCCAACTTCCAAGGATCATAACTTCTTCGATTCTTGACATTTTGAGTCGACTCTTTTTGCACACTGTAACGAATGATGTCATCTACAAGTTTACTTCAAGGATTGTTGGAAAACTTTGTTTAGAAGACCTTGAGAGTTATCAGATCGTCATAGGTCATTTTATTAATTTACAATGTTCTTAACTTCTAATTTCAATTCATTCCATAATTGTTTTCTTAGGACTATGATTCTCATGTTGAGATCGTTCATGGAACAAGATGTTGAGTTCAAAGATTCATATTGAGTTCGAACAAGATGTTTCTTATAATACAAGTCACCATGTTGGAAATTGATTTAGGACATTGGTGCAAATGATTTGTGGATTCATTTGAATAATGTCTTTGATTTCAATACAAGTTAGCAAAGCATTACGCAATTTCACAAGTTTCATCCAAATTCTTTATGGTTCATTCACGTGAATTATTTTGAATTAAAGGTAATAATGACAATTTCACTTAAATTTTCTCAAATTCGTTCAGGCTTCCAATATTCGAGCCTCATTGGAATTCAAACATGATAAAGTTGTGCTTTGATTCATGGGTTCTCTAAGTTACAATTCTCATGAACCAAACAAAGTTGACAAACCTAATTCAAAGTTCATGGTTATTCATCTATTTTCAAGCATGTCATTATTCAAATCCAAGACTTTTCAACATGAGAGTTTTTACATCTATTCAAGCATTCAAGTTCCATGAAATAAATCCAAGTTACTTCTTAAAAGTTCCAAGAACAAAGTGGAATACTTTTTCTTAGTTGCATTACAATTCAAGATAATTCAAGTTTCTACAAATTTTCAAGTTACAACAAAAGGAAAATAAAACTCAAGTTCTTATTCCTAAAGCAAATTCATCCATATAATTACAAAAGAGGATGAAGGAGTTACAAAAGAAATTATAAGTCCATGATAATTTGTTTCTAATATTCTAGGCCTATACTTAAACTTCATACTCCAAAACCATGCTACATCATGCTAAAAAAGGTCAAAAATCCAAGAAAAAACCTTGTTGTCCAGACCTATCCAAAAAAGTTGCTGCAACTTGCACCAAACTGTCCAAACCTACAAAATCCTTGCCAAACCGATTCACAAGACAGCCCAAAGTCAGTCTCTGCTACAACCTATCTACACTAATCCACAACACAACAAAACATGTTGCCCTGCATCAACCTACTGCAAAATAGACCAAAAATAATGCCTTGTATCATACTATCAAAACATGTTGTCCAAAACCAATCTATTCACTCCAAACTGCCTGGTATCAAGAACCAATAACCAAACCAAGTTCATTAAAACAGTTTAACATACAAACCTTAAACTTGTTTTTAAAAAAAGGGTCCTGCTATTATGTTGCTATCCAGAAATGTCAAACCTGCCATTCATTCCTTGTCTCTTTCCATCTAGTTTCATGCTCTAAAACAGCCCAAAACAGTCCCGGCAAAGACATCCTCCTATGCTTTCCCAAAGCCAGTTGCTACTAGCCTGTAAAAATAGGCCAAAAAACCTGGCAATTCCCCTCCAAAACCTGTCAACATCGCACACAAATGGCAAGACAAGAATTTGCATCAACATAGCAATAAAACAGGGCAGCAAATATGTTCAAATCCTAGAGTTTTCCCCCCAAAACCACACTCTCATTCACTTTAAACAACAACAAAATCATAGAAAAAGCTACTCCAATACACTCTCCAACCTCTGCTCTTACACATAATTTACCTTACAAAACTTTTACTATCAAACCTCTGTCAAAACTACATCAAACCTTCTACACTTATACACAATCTCAAATCCGTCACCACTAATTTTACAGACCTTAATCATTCATCACAAACAAACTAACCCCAACCTGCATTCGTGTCACAAACCTCCAGCATACTCCCTGCAACACTCAACACTCAGGCTCACGACTTGCTTACAATAAACCAACACACACACACACACACAGTGATTCACAGAAGAAGAAAATATTAGAAGAAAAGAGGCGAATAACAGAAAGGAAGAAGCATACCTTAACCTCGTCAGATTCAAGTCCCATCGAACAAGCTTAGGTTCCCTAAGTTTCTTCTTTTCTCTATTTTCTTCATGCCATCATGTTCTACTCGATTTGTAGTTGTTGTTTCTTTGCTGGTGATTTAAGCGATGTATATAGAACTAATCATATATTTTAAGTTGATATATTTTTTTGTGCAAGATCGAGTGAGGAACCGATTAACAAAGTTGCTGTTGTTTGTCACGATTTGAGAGAGATAAAGTGTAGTATCTGAAACAAAAAAGTAGAGAAGGTTGGAAAAAAAGATGAGTTTTATTATTGTTGTTGCCATGAGATATAGTGAAACTAAGGCATAACATATTGGTTGAGAGAGATTAGAGAAGAAGAGAAAACAAAGCTTGAGATATATTTGTTATTGTTCTTCGGCTGTGGAAGGAGATATGAGAACCGATCGAGAGAGTTATGGACGATGGAGGGAGTCAATCAAGTTGTATTGTTGTAGTCAGAGCATGAGGAAATAGCGATCTGGAGAGGCTAACCGAGAAAATAAGAATTGGGGTTATTTGTATTGAAGTAAATAGAACAGATTAAAACAAAGAAAAGAGAGAGAAGTATTAGTTTGAGACAGTAAGAGAGGCTTGCACTTGTAGTTTAGGGTTTCTTTGGTCCCTCTCAATGATATTTCGAATTGGCCTAATGCAGTGAACTCAATTCAAATTTATTTTGTTTGCAGCCCAATATGGATTCCAGTATATACCACCCTTTTATTTCTCTTACATTTTTTATCCACGTTTTATTAATTTATAATGTTGATTTTTACTAATTAATTCGATTTTTCTAGCAAATAAGTCTTGTAGATTTTTGATAATATTTTAGTTAGTCATTCAATTAGATAGTTTTTTTTCTTCTTTCTAATTAGTTTAGCTTCAAAATTCAATTTAGTAATCTTGTGTTGTTTTTCATTATTTATTTATTTTAATATTTATTTTAGTTTAGTTATTTATTAATGTTTAGTTATTTTGCTTGATCATAATTTCTATACTTGACATGAAAATCACAAAAAATATTAGTTATGTATTTCTGTTACTTTTATTCTTGATAACATGATCCCTTAAGTGATTCCACGAATCGATTAAATTTATTTTTGATTACTCCGTGTTGAATTAGACCTTAAGAAAGAAACCATACAATTATAATATTTTAGGATAGAATTTCCCTTTTACACTCAACATTAGGTCCATCTTTATACATGACAATAATTAGGGTTTTTTCCTAGTCTCCCTCTTAGACTCTTTCTTCTATTGTAATTAAAACAAAAAACTTCTTTCCTTTAGTCAAAAAATCCAAAAACACTTAAACGTTATCCAAACCCATTTCCCATTTAACAAAACATTCAACAAATCAAAAATCCCCTCAAAAGGGAATGTTATCTCCGTTCTACCGTGATACAGGCCATGCATATTGCTAGAATGCATGCATTAACGCCGCCTACTAAAAAACACCCACAAACCAACATGTTTTTAGAATAACTACGGTGTTCTGATTCCTTCATTGGATACGTAGGCAAAGGGTTACGAGACCCTCACGAAGGCACTAATAAAAAACCATTTCAATCCGCTTAGCAAGTATAGTTAAAGATAGACACACCCTTAGAAGCAAACAATCAAAATGGATCCCGTTGAGTACAATGGATTTGAGGGGTGCTAATACCTTCCCCTTGCATAACCGATATCCTTACCCTCTCTTTTGGTTGCAAGGCCAACTTATCCATCTTCTTGGGGTTTTCTCAGTATTTCCCCTTCCTCCGGGATAAATAAAGTTTGATGGCGGCTCTTTGTTTTTTGCCGGTCGCTTCAACTCGATATGCTGTATCTTCTGTGATGTTAGGATGGGTGAATTCATTTTATAAGTCCTATACCTGGACTTGAAACATTACCATTATAATACTGCCATGGCTCCTAGCCGTACTCAGCTTAAAGGGATGACACTGAAATCTGAAGAGTTTTTTAAAGACTACGCCCAAATATGGCGTGAACTAGTTGTAAGGGTCCAAGATCCTCTCTTGGATTATGAATTGATTGATTTGTTAATGGGTACTCTACAAGGTCCTTATCTCCAACATATGCTCAACAATACTTCTACTTATTTCTCTGATATGGTCATTATTAGAGAACATGTTTAAACTTGTATTAAAGCTGAAATGATCCAAGGTATCCCTAGCAATACAAACAATGATATTGGTATTGGTAGGAAGCCATTTTGTGGTTTCTTCAAGAAGAAAGAGGGTGATACTAGTGTTGTCACCATCAACCAAGGAATGGCTCCTACGTATCCTCAAGTTTGATTTCCTTAGTTCCCGAATCCTACTGTTGTTCCTAATCAATATGTTACTCAAGTGTATACTGCTGCAACTCCAGCACCCTGGATGGCCCAACAACGGCCTTTCGCTCCTCAACCACAATATCTTCGACAACAACAATTTGCACCACTTCTTAATTATCAACAACAGAATCAGAAACCTTAAGGTCTGAGAGCTCAACGGAGACAAAGATCTCCCAAGAGAAGATTTGATACCATTCTTATGTCCTATGCTCATCTTCTCCCTCAATTACTTGCCAATCAGTTAGTTCAACTGCATGAACTTGGTCCACCACCAAATCCTCTCCCAAGGGGGTATGATGCTAATGCTCATTGTGAATTTCATTCAGGAGCCACAGGCCATACAATTGAGAATTGAAGAGCATTTAAACGTAAAGTTCAAGACCTCCTTGATGCAAAGACCATAAATTTCAACCTTATTGGTCCCAATACTCAAAATAATCCCATGCCTCCTCACCCAGGGGCAGAGATCAATGCTATTGAAGAAAGTAGTGAACAGACTCAGGTAACCAAGGTTGACGAGATCAAGATGTCATTAGGGATTGTTAGAGAATATTTATTAGAGCACAAGGTGCTTCTAGAACTCCATGATTTTTGTTTAATATATTCCTCTAAATCTGTAGAGTGTGCTAGTTTAAAGACGACTATCCAATAACTAATGGATGAAGGTGTCCTACAAGTAGAGAAAATATTTCAAGAGGAAGAGATTGATGTCTTGGATATTTCTTATTATCCGAGGAACGTCTCAGTAACACCAGGCACCCCGTTGATGATTCAGGCTCCTGCTACCCAACTAATGATTCAAGCTTCAGTTACCCCCGTGATAGCTCAAATTCCTATTTCTCTTCTGTGTGACAACTCAAAGGCAGTTCCGTGGGAGTATAATGTGGTCTATATTCTTGGGAAGAAATATGAGTGTCCCCCGGTGGGTGACAAGAGTATTACAAACATCGCAGGAACCAGTAACGTGACTCGTAGTGGTAGGGTTTTTCTCCCCCTCCACCGCCTCCCAAAGTAACCAATTGTGATACTCTAGCCAAGGCTAGGGGCAAGCAAGTGATTGATAGTCAGCCAGAACCTTCTATAGGATGGGAAGCTGAGAAACTTTTGAGGATTATTAAGAGAAGTGATTACAAAGGAGTGGATTAACTCAATCATACGCCATCCAAGATCTCCATTTTGTCTCTTCTCTTATGTTCAGAGACCTACCGCAATGCCTTACAGAAGATTTTGTATTCTTTCCATGTTACACAAGAAATTTCTCGGGTCCTGTTTGAAGGGATCGTAACCAATATCAATCTAGGAAATTGTTTGGGTTTCTGCAATGATGAGCTCCTGGTTGAAGGCAGAGCCCACAACAAAGCACTGCACATTTCTATGAAGTGTTTGGATACGGTTTTATCTTGAGTTTTGTTAGATATAAATTATTTACTCAATTCGATGCCTAAGGATACTCTATTTAAGCTGAACATGGATGGGGTAATGATGAGGCCTTCCACCCTATTTAGAGCATAAGAGAAAACATATCGGTTGAGAGAGATTAGAGCAGAAGAGAAAATAGGGCTTGAGATATTTTTGTTATTGATCTTCGACTGTGGGAGGAGATATAAGGACCGATCGAGAGAGTTATGGACGATGGAGGGATAAAATCTAGTTGTGTTGTTGTAGTCAGAGCATAAGGAAATAACGATCTGGAGAGGCTAACCGAGAAAATAAGAATTGGTGTTGTTTGTATTGAAGGAGCTAAAACAAATTGAAACAAATAAAAGAGATATAAGTATTACTTTGAGAGAGTAAGAGCGGCTGGCACTTGTAGTTTAAGGTTTCTTTCGTCCCTCTCAATGCTATTTCGAATGGGCCTAATCAAGTGAACTCAATTAGAATTTGTTTTGTTTGCAGTTCAATATGGATTCCAGTATGTACCTCCATTTTTATTTCTCTTACAATTTTTATCCACGTTGGCTTTATTACTAATGTTGATTTTTACTAATTAATTCGGTTTTGCTAGCAAATAAGTCTTGTATATTTTTGATAATATTTTAGTTTGTCATTCAATTAGATAGTTTTTTTTCTTTACAATTAGTTTAGCTTCAAAATTCAATTTAGTAATCTTGTGTTCTTTTTCATTATTTATTTATTTTAATATTTGTTTTAGTTTAGTTATTTATTTATGTTTAGCTATTTTTCTTGATCATAATTTCTTTACTTGATATGAAAATCACAAAAATATTATTTTTGTATTTTCATTACTTTTATTCTTAATAACATGATCCCTTAAGTGATTTCACGAATCGATTAAATTTATTTTCGATTGTTTTGTGTTGAATTAGATCTTAAAAAAGAAACCATACAATGATAATATTTTAGGATAAAATTTCCCTTTTACACTCAACATTAGGTACACCTTTGTACATGATAGCAATTAGGGTTTTTTCCTAGTCTCCATCTTAGACTCTTTCTTCTTTTGTAATTAAAACAAAAAACTTCTTTCCTTTAATCAAAAAATCCAAAAACACTTAAACATTATCCAAACCCATTTCCCATTTCACAAAACATTCAACAAATAAAAAATTCCCTCAAAAGGGCATATTATCTCCATTCTACCCTGATACATGTCGTGCCTATTGCTAGAATGCGTGTGTTAACATTGCCCACTAAAAAACACCCACAAACCAACATTTTCTAAAAGAACTACGATGTTTTGATTCCTTCATTGGATACGTAGGCAAAGGGTTGTGAGACCCTCACGAACACACTAATAAAAACCATTTCATTTCCCTTAGCAAGGATAGTTATAGATAGACGCACCCTTAGAAGAAAACAATCAAAATGGATCTCGTTGAGTAAAACGGATGTGAAGGGTGCTAATAACTTCCCCTTGCATAATCGACTTCCGTACCCTCTCTTTTTGTTGCAATACCATCTTATCCATCCTCTTGGGGTTTTCAAGATATTTCCCTTTCCTTAGAGATAAATATAGTTCGATGGCGGCTCTGTGTTTTTTTCCGGTCGCTTTAGCTGGCAACTCTGCTGGGGATCTTTGAGAGTCTATCCTAGTTTTGTTTATTTGTTTCTTCGGGTGTTTCATTATTTACTTTATTTGCTTTACCGCTTTATTTCTTTATTGCTTTATTTCTTTCTTTTGTACATATTGCATTATAATGTTGCTACTCACATGTTCGGGATATGATGTATCTTCTGTGATGTTGGGATGGGTGAATTAATTTGAAAAGAAATACTTCACCTAAAAGAAATAAAAGAACAACTCGCTAAGTTGAAAACTCGAAAGTACGGCTTAGGCAAAAAATAACGTCTCGGAAGGATGAAAACCTAAAAGGGCGGTCTAGGCAAAAGTTAGAGATAGAAACAAAATAAATTTTCTCGTTAGGTTGAAAACCCGCAAGGGAAACCTAAGAAAAAGTTAGGGATTTCCTGGCAAGTAACTGCTCCAGACAGGACTTGATCATTGAAGTAACAACCTTCTCGAATTCTCATGACACTTCAACTGAAGCCTATGCTCACGAGTTCAAAGTTTTTAGGGAGAATAGTTGTCATTGTGTTTCAATGTATCTTTTTCATGTATTTACTATTTTTCAAAACTTTGTAATCATCCATGGAGTTACGCTATTTTTTGGACTACCATTCTATTAATAAAGTTTAATCCTTTATCAAATTCTTTGTAGTTCTTATTTTATGTTGTTTACAAAAATTTTATTTATTATTGATAGTAATTTTAAAAACAAAAAGACTTAATAATAATAATAAACATGTTTTTGAAAAAGTTTGCAAATTACTTTTTACCTCAATTATATGATTCTAGTGAGACAAAAGTAGTGATTCCAAGGAGGGACGAACTCCGAATTTTTGAAAAGATTCCCCAAGGTTTATCCTGGATTACTCTTGTTGATATGCGCATAGTCAGCATATGTTTTTGGATTTCATACAAATTGATATGTGGTGAGGTGTTGGGTTTTTAATCCCATTTTTCCCTAGTTAAGTCCTGATTAAGATTTTCTCCAAGTTGTTATGATTTTGGGTTTGGGTGGTTTGATACCTTTATCCCGTATTTCCCAGTCGGGTCTTATTGTGATTTGCTTTAGCTAAGTGTGAATCCTTTCCCAAGATGAGTTATGATCAAGCGGAGATTGTAAAGTTATGAATTCTTTGCTCATTTGTTGGATTCTTTCTCATTTTGTGTGTTAATACTTGATGTAGAATCTCTTGCAGAGCGTTGCTCTCTCAATTTATGAAATTGGGGTTGTTGTTTGATCCCCAAGTAGCCTGACAACGGCAGTATCTTTTCTAAGAATTGTTGAGACAACCGTCAACTTTTTGGGGTATTCACTCGCCAATAGTTGGGTTTGATTTAAAATCCCTATAATTTTCATTTCCTATTATGATGGTAACTTCTTAATTCCCTATATGAATCAAAGGTGATGCTTATGTTGATATCCCCGTGAAGTTTCATATATTTTTATCAGAGAAGTTTGCACAACCACTATTTTTTATATTGAAGAATGTATTTGGGCTCCCCTAGACGATGTGGAATTGTCTTCCCTAGTGAAGTTAGTATAGCATCCCTAGTTTAAGTCTAGATGATATGCCATTGTCTTCCCATGCAAAGTCTGTATGATATTCCTCGTTGAAGCCTGAAAGAGGGTGTTATATCCCTGCAATTATTTTTGTTTATTGCTATGGGATTTTGCTTTGATTATTTTTTCAAACCATGAAGTTAAGTCGTGAAGTAGGACTTTGTTTTTTCAGTTGGTTCTTATTCTTTCCTGGAATCTTCATCCTGGATGTGATTTAGCCCAATTTTATCTTCACCCAGTGTTTTAGAAAAATTTAAGTCAATCCTAAAACCATAGATTTAACAATCTCCCCCTTTGGCTAATTTTGGCTAAAACAAACATTTCACAATAACCTTTAAGAGAGAAATAAAACCACAACACAAGCTACATGTGAATATGTAAAGATTATACAAACTGCAACAAAAACATATATCATAGAATGCATGCCATTACAAATCACCATCTTCAATAATCTGGAAGGAAAATGTTCAAACAATAGGTCTGACATTATAGACAAAACCAAACTCCCCCTATCACATACAATCAAGACTCCCCCTCAAAGTTAAAACCCAAATCACGTAAAATCCAGAAAACCAAATATGAACTACCTAAGTTCACACATCAGAGGCAACAACATCATAAGATAAAACAACCTCACATCAAAATTTTCATACAGCTTCACCAGGCGTGATGTTAGAACATCTGGTAAGACATCCTACCATATCAGCAGTAGAAACAACCCCACAACCAACAAGCATGAAAAACTATCAAGCTCCCCCTCAATAGTTGCATAAAGAAATTGTAATACGATGGGAGAAATGGCTTTACTGGTTTTGTATTTTATCATAAATGTTGCAGTAAGCAAGAGTCGCCACCGACTTTTATTTTATTCAACAAAGTAAATGGTGAAAAGAACATAAAAGACCTTTTGAAAAAATTTCTTAGTAAGGGGGGTAGTTTATGGAAAGGGAACGTGTTAGCACCCTTTCCATCCATAATTATCTACCAGCTCTTAGTTGCTAGCTCACTTTAAAAATCCTTTTTTGGTGTAAGTGTATTTGAAATTGTTTTTGAAAAGACGCCTTAGTGCGGTGAATTTTGTAATGATTCTCGTATCGTTGAGAATGCATAAAACTATTTTTGTCTTTGAAAATATTTAGAAGATAAAGTGTATGTGTGAGAAATTGTTTTGTTTTTTGAGCAAGAAACTACAAGCTGTGAACCTACTCAAAAGATGTTTGTTCTTTTCCTCATTTCCTTTATATAGTGTTATCCTACCATTAGTTAGTAGGTAGCCCTATCATTGGATGTTTTGAGGGATAGGCGCGAGTCATCGTACAGTCACAAAGACAACTCGTAAGATGCTTTAACATTTTTATTGTAAGGAACTAGATCGTTTACCGAAGGCAGCATCAAAAGGGTCATTGAGGGACTACAATATTTTTGTATTGGAGGGACTTTTCTAAAGCGTCCCCACGTTCGAGGGACATGACTGTTTATTTTCATAAGGCAACAAGTGAGGGTCACCCTAGCAGTTATATATATACAAGTGCGGAAAAATAAAAATACGAAAATTAAACTGAAATTATGGTATCAGATACGTGATGTCGAAGGAGATGTCACAATATAAATATCTGAGGACAAAGTAAAGTGAAACAATAATAAAAGCAGTAAAAAACAAGGGATTGTTAACCCAGTTCAGTGTACAACAACACCTATTCTGGGGAATACCAAGCCAGTGACAAGTCAACTAAATAGTGTCAATTCATAGACCCTCAGTAAACATCCAGTTTACAATTTAATCACTTAATCTCTACAGTGCTATACTTGTACCTAAGACACTCCTAGGTATGAGGCCTTCCTCAAATCCTTCAATCACTTACAGTGAAGAAACAAATGAATTAATAAGTTTTAAATACTCCAATCATTCAATGCTTTAAAGCTCATGAATGATACACAATTAACAACTCAAATAACAACACAAGTATTAAATCAATACTAGAGTGTTTGATAATTAAAATACTTAGACTTCTAAAATAGAAATAAAGTATTCTTCTTCAAAAGTTGTCGTTGAATGAATAAGGAAGCAGGTCCTTATATATGCACAACAGTAGGCTTGGGCTGAAACTCAAATATTTCAATCTTTTAAATATTTCCATGAAAATAGGAGAAGATATATTCCATAAAAATATTCCTCCATATTTTTCGCAGCCAATGAGTCATAAATCCTGAATTATGGTGCACATGAAAACACGAAATAGAAAACTTAAACTGAGATTGGGCTGAGTTTAGTTCAGGAGGCAGATGTAAAGATATGTGCTTTGACATCATTAAAAACAGTTTGCTTCAAATGTTAAGAAATTTAGAAAAACATTATCATATCATTGTTTTACCAAAATTACTGCCAACAAACACTTACAAACTCCCCCTTTGGCAAATTTTGGCTAAAACATTATTTTAGCATTATCAAAGCATTATTAGAGCAGCATCATAAGCAAAGCAAGAAAAAACAAAAAAAAAGACTCAGTTAGGAGTTACATGTTAGCATAGGAAGATGTCAAAACATCTTTTGAGACATTAGGCTCCCCCTAAAGTATTAATCTCCCCCTCAATTAGTGGTCAGTCAGCCAGTTTCTCTCCCCATTTTTAGTCATAATATGCCAAATAACAAGATGCATTCAAGAGAGTATCAGTAATATAGGTACAAACCATAGAATTTAAAATTCAATCACATGCAAGTGACAAAAAGAAACAAAGGGGTCATATGAATAAACATCAAATAGTCTAACTGTCTTCAGGACCAGTAGACTTTGTTGATCCAGAACATCCTTCCTCAATAGAATCTCCTCCTTCAGAGCTCACTCTATCATCAAACTCGTTGTCCTTTTGCAGCTCCTTGGTCATCTTTTCAAAAGTTAGCTTCCTTGCTGAACTAACTCTGATCACATCATCTAGTTCTTTGCATGTTGCACTTAATTCAGTGATCATGTCATCCTTGGTGGAGGTCTTATTTTCAGTAGATGCAGATGTTAAAACAATGTCTGAGACATGTTTTCCTGAATAAAGCTTGAAGTTAAGGGTCAAAGCAGACTCCCTCTTGCACACTTCATCATTACCACATAGAATTCTAGGATGCTGATTAAGAATAATTCCACAGATGAGGGAAGTAAAGGAAATGGGCATCTTAATGGCACAAGTTCATGCATACTTAATAGTCAGATCAAAGATGTAAGAACCTTAATCAAACAGTTTCTTTTTTCCAATAGCATAAGTAAACTTTCCTAAGCCAATAGTGATGGTTGAAGTATGATTAGTAGGAACCCAATTAGCAACTCCAATCCTATGGAAAATAGCATATTTCACACTTAGCTTGCTAACAGGATATTTGTTCTTCATGGGCCACTCACTCACTTGATTAGCAATGATGGCTCTACACACTTGATTATTTGTTACTTCCAGCTTACAAAACTCATCTTCAGACCTATCCAGAAATCTATTTATGATAGCAGGAGAAACTTATACAAACCTACCCCTAACATACACCTTTATATACTCCTTACTTTTATGATCAGCACAATCAACATGAATATTAACAATAAATTCCTTAACAAGAGTCTCATAGCATTTGGCAAACCTGGTAACAGTTTTCATCAATACAACATAAGTGATCAGCTCCATGATTTCTTTGCATTCAAGAGCACCAACTCCCAATTCTCTTGCAAGGGAAATTCTTCTTTGAAAAACATACTTCCACTTTTCAGCATTCCCAACAGAATGGAAGGAAATGTTGTTAAAGGGAGCATCAGGAACCCTAACTGAAATCTTCTTGTTGCAAACTTTTTGATAGGAGAGATGTCCTAGACATCTTGCTCGACATCATAGTCAGAGTCATCTTCTTCAATTAACACAACTTTCTTTTTACTTTTAGATATTTTTATAGCATCATCATCATCATCAGTGGAGCTATCAGGTCTAGCTTTTCTTTTGGTATAGGGAGGTACCACTTTACTTCCGGGCTTTGGGGGACCATACATGATTTTCTTCTTGGTTGTCTTGGCAGGGGGTGTGACACTTACATCCTTCACTTTCCTGGATTTGAGCCTTTTTGCAATTCCAGGAACCACATTAGTAATGAGTTCATTTTCAGACAACTCATCTACATTAACCACATTCTCAACAATTTGACCTTCTACAACCTTGGAGCCAACAAAACCTTCCTTAGTTGGAGAGTTCTCCTCAACATATTGTTCAACATCCTCTTCCACTTCCTTTAGAGCAGAAGCAACAAGCTTATCAAGTTTGCTTTCAGCAGCAACTTTTATGGAGATGGATGATTCAGTAGCACTTTTAGGGTCATTTCTTTTGTCAGCTGGAGCAGGTATACGAGAAAGATGGGTAGAAATTCCAGGCACAACAAAACCTATATTTAACACTCTATCTACTAGTCTTCTAATGCTTCTATCAACATTATTAATCTCTTCTTATGTCCTATCATCAGTAGCAGTAGAAGTGTTACCTTTATCGTCCTTGGATTTCTTTGCAGGTGATGATTTGGGTTTCTTGACCTTTTTCTCAAGTGGTGGAATAGTTGTTAGAGGAGTAACGTCAAGTACTCTGTCAAGAGAGAGTTTCTCAGGGAGGTTAACAGATTTTGAGGAATACGATGTATGACGTTGAGACATCTTTGAGGATTTTTGAGCAAAGAGATGAAGAATGACAAGGGTTCTTTTTCTATAGAGGATAATGAAGAGTTTGTGAAAGTAGAGAGATGTAATTTCGTAACGCGTGGAAAAATTTTGAGACAGTCTTGTAATGATTGCTTTCTAAATTTGATTTATTGGAAACGTAAATATTATAATATCACTTTAATGATATTCCCACATGGCTTTAATTGCTACAAACTCTCATATGGGCAAATCCATAATTTTCCTCTTAAGTTCTCAAATTGATTAGCATCCATAGCCTTAGTGAAAATGTGAGCCAGTTGCAATTCAGTGGCTACATGTTCTATGGCAACAATCTTTTCTTCAACAAGCTCTCTTATGAAGTGATGGCAGATATAAATGTGTTTGGTCCTGCTGTGTTGAATAGGATTTTTTGATATGTTTATAGCACATAGATTGTCACATAATAATGTCATGACATCTTGTTTGACATTAATTCTGTTAGCATTTGTTTCATCCAAATCAATTGAGAACCACTGCTTCATGCAGAAATATACCCAGCCTCTGCAGTGGACAGAGACACACAATTTTGCTTCCTACTGAACCATGATATGGGATTATTTCCCAAAAAGAAGCATCCTCCTGATTTACTTTTTCTATCATCAGCACTTCAAACCCAATCAGCATCACAATAACCAATTAAGGCAGAATTAGATCCATGAGAGTATAGCATACCATAGTCACTTGTCTCATTCACATATTTAAGAATTCTCTTCACATGGTTGGCATGGATAACTATAGGAACAACTTGATATCTTGCACACACCCCTACAGCAAAGGCAATGTCAGGTATGCTAGGTGTGAGATATAGAAGACTGCCTATCATACTTCTGTAAAGACTTTTATCCACACTTACTCCTTTTTTATCTTTAGACAACTTCAGATGTGTGGGAGAAGGAGTTCCTTTTTGACTCGCATTTTCCATCCCAAACTTCTTTACTATATTCTTAGCATACTTGCTCTGAGATAAAAATATGGAATCTTCCATTTGTTTAACTTGCAGACCAAGAAAATAAGTTAATTCACCAACAAGGCTCATCTCAAATTCTGACTGCATTTGCTTAAAAAAATGTTGAACCATCTCATTTTACATCCCACCAAACACAATATCATCAACATAAATTTGTGCAATCATGATCTTCCCTTCTTCTTCTTTGACAAAAAGAGTTTTGTCTATGCCACCTTTCATGTATCCATTCTCACCAAGAAATTTTATCAATCTCTCATACCAAGCTCTTGGAGCTTGCTTTAATCCATACAGAGCTTTCTCCTGTTTGTAGACATGTTTAGGGAAACTTCGATCAACAGATCCCTTTGGTTGTTCCACATAGACTTCTTCATTCAGATAGCCATTTCAGAAGGCACTCTTTGCATCCATTTGAAACAATTTAAATTTCAGTATGCATGCAACTCCCAAGAGTATTCTGATTGATTCAAGTCTGGCCACAGGAGTAAAGGTTTCATCAATGTCAACTCATTCAATTTGAGTGTATCTTTGTGCAACTAACCTTGCCTTATTTCTAGTGAACACCCTTTTTTCATCAAATTTATTCTTGTATACCCATTTATTTCCAATCACATTTGTCCCTTTAGGTCTTGGAACTAGATCCCAAACTTCATTTCTACTGAATTGTTCTAGCTCTTCCTGCATAGCATTAATCTATAAACTCATCAGTTAGGGCCTCTTTGACATTCTTAGGCTCAATTTTTGACACAAAGCAAGAGTTTGATATTCCATCTCTTGATCTGGTAGTCACTCCTTTATTTAGATCTCGTATGATAATATCCTTAGGATGATCTCTCTGGATTCTAATTGAATGTCCTTTATTGAGATGACTAGGCTCAGGATCTTCTTGAGGTGGATTAGAATCAATACTTCTGTCATTTGATTTTGTTGGAATATCAGACAAAGATGTTCCAACATCTTCTGAGACATCTTCTTCAACATTCCACCCTCTATCATCAATAATAACATTTATTGACTCCATCATAACTTTGGTTCTAGAGTTAAAAACTCTGTAAACTCTGCTATTTGTAGAGTAACCCAGGAATATCCCTTCATCACTCTTAGGATCCATCTTCCTCCTTTGTTCACGATCAACTAAGATGTAACATTTACTTCTAAAAACATGAAAGTATTTAATATTTGGTTTTCTTCCCCTCCACATTTCATACAAGGTGGCTGAAGTTCCTTTCCTTAGAGTGACTCTGTTATGGATATAGCATGCAGTATTCATAGCTTCAGCCCAAAAGTGGTAGGGTAACTTCTTATCATTAATCATAACTCTGGCAGATTTTTGAAGAGTTCTTTTTTTACATTCCACAATCCCATTTTGTTGAGGAGTAATGGGAGAAGAGAATTCACGATTGATTCCTTCAGAAGAACAAAAGTCATAAAATTTATTATTCTCAAATTCCTTTCCATGATCACTTATGATTCTAATTACATGACTATCTTTTTCCCTTTGAAGTTTTGGATAGAGATCTTTAAATACTTTAAAAGTTTCTGATTTTTCTCTAATAAATCTTATCCATGTGTACCTAAAGAAGTCATCTACCACAACATAGGCATACTTCTTTCCACTAAAGCTTTCAACCTGCATAGGTCCCATCAAGTCCATGTGAAGAAGTTCCAAAACTTTTGATGTAGTAAGATGTTGGTTCTTCTGATGTGACATCTTAGTTTGCTTTCTAATCAAGCAGTCACTACATACTCTTCCTTCTTCTATCTTGAGCTTAGGAATCCCTCTAACAGCTTCTTCAGATATAATTCTTTTCATTCCTTTCAGATGCAAGTGTCCCAATTTTTTATGCCATATGTGATACGGTGGGAGAACTGGCTTGGAGGTTTTGCGTTTGATTGCAAATGTTGCGGTTAGCAAGAGTCGCCACCGACTTTTCTTTTATCCAAAAGGAAAGGTGAAAAAGCACAGGAAAGACCTTTGAGAATATTTCTTGAGTTCGTGGGGTAGATTATGAAAAGGGAAGGTATTAGCATCCTTTTCATCCATGGTTTTCCATGGGATCTTAGTTGCTTGCTAGATCACATGCTTTTTGTTTGAAATTTGTGCTTTGTGTGGTTTTTGAAAGTATTTTGTAAAGGGGCCATTGTTTAGGAAATATTTGTAATGATTCTCGTTTGTAAGAATGTATACAAAGATGTTTGATCTTTTGAAAATGTTTTCAAGTTTGTAAGATGTTTGAAAGTGTAGGTGTTTGTTTTGAAAATAGCAAGGATGTTTTGTTTGAAATTGAGAAAGTAATTAGGAGCATTCTACATAATCTAAAGTCTTTCTTGTTCATTTTCTTTTCCTTTGACATTGTTATCCTACAATTTATTTGGCAAGTAACCCTATAATAGGATGTAAACGGGACGGGCGTGGGTCATTGTATAACCATGATTAGCAATGTTGCAAGGTATCTTAACATTCTCTTTTAGGGACTAAGGTCATTTGAAAGACAACTTGGATAGCTTCATCGAGGGACTATGATCTTATATTTGTTTGTTTTTGCTAAGATACCTCACATGCGTAATATGGCCACTTTGTAAAGGCAACCAAGTGGAATTACCCTAGGGGTGTTTGTGTGCAAGTGTACTGTTTTCATGCTTGATTTTGTCTCGAACTAGGATTTTTTAAGTATTGGTTTTAGTATTTCCATATAAACCCTAATTACTAGCAATATATGAAAGCAATAAAAAGAGCCGAAAGTGAATATCCTACTCTATTACAATCATTAGGGGGGTGGGGTGTACAGATTTACAAATGGGGATTGCAAATAAAATTAAATCCTAATTTACTATTACAACCATATTGAATGGATAAGAATGTACAAGAAAATGTGAAATGGACTTGTTTTGTTTAAGAAAAGAAATAAGTTTTGTTTAAGAAAATATTTTTGATATTTTTGTTTTAAGAAATAAAATAAAGTATGTAAAATGTAAAATGTTTTGGTGTTTTTTATTAGTGAAAATAGAAGCGATAGCAATAAATAGTAAGGAAAAAGAAAATAGAATCAGTGCATTGCTGAACTAAAAGAGATCAGAAGTTCTGACTCTGGCGTGATGCAAAAATAGAAATCATATTAGTATAAATAGGTAAAGTCATAAGTTCCGGATACACTGGGAACAAAGAAGATTTCAGAAGTTCTAATGCCACTGGCAGAACTTAGTCTCCCTATCCATGTTAGTGAGAACATCTACAACTTAGTCATTTCTCAACAGAACAGAAGATGCACATATAACAGTTATGGCAGGTTTCATAATATTTAAGAAACAAGAGATATCAGAACTATAAATCAGACGCAAGCATGAATTTTCTAATCATAATTTCCCTAAGAAGTTCTGAACTAATTTACTCCCTACTTAGGCCTACAAATACGTGAAACCTCAGAATACGTACAACATCAGAATCATGATGTCTACATTGTATTTTTGAACATGCAAATCTGACAATGCCTAAGTAATATGATGAGAGTCAGCAGAAGCTTACCTTGCAGCTGGAAAATACTCTATTAACTGGAGTCTGGTTCTGAACTCTGGTGATGTTCTGAACAGCTTCTTCATGTACTCAGCAGGTTGGAAGCTTTCAACTTGGGCTATGTGTGATTGGAAAATTCTGGAACAACCAAGGAGCAAAGTTCTGACTTCTTTGAGAGGGATGAGATGGAGAGTGTGTTACAGTTTGACTATAGAAGTTAGGATGGCTTCTGAATGTATATCAAAAACTGTATGGATGGCTTTGGTCAAGAAACACTTGAGAAAAAAATTGAGTCTGAATGCAAGAATCAAAAGCTAACAAGTTTTGTATTTTTGTGTTTGTAGTTTTGGACTCTTTGAATTTTATCAGGAGTTCAAGGCTTTTTATTTCTCAAATTCCTGACCTCCTTACAGTGGCCAATGAAGTTTAATTTATAGGAAAAGGTTTAGTAGCTTGGAGAGGTCAAGGATATAACCATCAAATGTTAGGCGCTGACTTGTTCTTGAAGCAAGTTCAAATAGGTATGGTGGTTAGCAGTCTTAGCCGCACCTAAGCTAGATTTGTAAGCAGGAATTAAGGAAAGGTAACCTCAAAAGCAAAAGAAACGTATGGGCCCAACATAATCTTGTACAAAAGTTTGCTTTTCCAAGACCGTAATGGTACTTCTATGCCACGCGTGGGGAAATATTTTGGATAAAGACCCAAAAGTGGTTGTGAGCATTAAATGATTATGACATTTATCAAACCGGAAATCCTACAATGTGAAATTCTACATCATTGCTTAATTCTGGACCAGAAGTTCAGCTTCAGCGTAACTTAGAATAGACATCCAACTTCTGATCTTTGTATCTCCTTGATCCAGCATGTTCTGAAGGAGTTTTCAGACTTTCCAGGATGCTTGAAGCATGCTTTGCAACCTTCTTTGAATTACCCTTGCAAACTCTGACAGAACCTTTGTGAAAACTGGCCCAGAAGTTCTGACCAAAATCTGTTTTGAAAGTGTCCAGAATTTGCTGAATGCTTCAGTTTCAGGGACGTGTCTTTGAGGATTTAACTTGAAATCCCAGCATTTCTAGGAGAAGTTATGTTCTGCAATGTTTTAGATCTTATTGAAATCTATAACTTTTGTTCCAGAAGTTCTTTCAGAATCAGCTTGCATCATGGTGATAATTTGATCAGAAGTTCTGAGTTTGTCATATTTCTTAAACACTTAGAAAAATTCTAAGTATTTAGAAATTTGACTTTTCCAAAGTAAATTTGACTTTTGAATATCTTGACGAAACAAATCTCACATTCCAACATGTCTTGATGAAATATGATTCTTGAAGCTTGATTTTGATCCAAAAGTCAAAGTTTGCCTTTTCAGTGTGCAAATGACCATTTTGCCCTTGCGAATGACTTTCTTGGAAAATTTGTAATTCAAGACTTGAAATTGGATGGGAACAAACCTGAGGGTCCCGGATGATCCTTTGAGAAATGAGAGGGAAAATTTTGGGGTACAACATCTACCCCTGTTAAATCTTCTTAAACATGAAGAGTTAGATTGGCGGATCCGCCATTCGAGACTTGAAGGTGGAAGATGATTGAACACTAGAGTGCTCAGAAATTTGCACTCGATGATGTGGTGGTTGATGGTGTAGGTAATGGGCTTAAAGATGCCATTTGGAGAGATGATGAAAAATTATTGGAGATGGACTTAAATATGCCATCCAAAAATTATTGTTGGCTGGAATGGAAGAAGTGTCAGAATAAATCTCTGGTTGATTTATACTGAAATAGTGGATGTGTTGGATTGAGTACCAGAATAATTCCCATAAATGGATTGTATTTGACTCGTATCTGAAAGCTGAATCCGAATGAGTATCAGGATGGCATCCGTATCTGGAGCGTATCTGAGATGTATCTAAAAGTTAAATCCAAATAACCATCTGGATGGCGTCCGTATCTGGAGCGTATCTGAATTTTATCTGAAAGCTGAATCTGAATGATTATCAGGATGGCCTCCGTATCTCGAGCGTATCTGAACTGTATCTAGAAGCTAAATCTGAATGAGTATCAAGATGGCATCTGTATCTGGAGTGTATCTGAAGTGTATCTAAAAGCTGAATCTGAATGAGTATCAGGATGGAATCCGTATCTGAAGCGTATTTAAATTATATCTAAAATCTGAATCTGAATGAGTATCAAGATGGCATTCGTATCTGGAGCGTATCTAAACAGTATCTGAAAGATGAATCTGAATGAGTATCAAGATGGCATCCGTATCTAGAGCGCATCTGAACTATATCTAGAAGCTGAATCTGAATGAGTATCAGGATTGCATCCATATCTGGAGCATATTTGAACTGTATCTAGAAGTTGAATCTGAATGAGTATCAGAATGGCATTCGTATTTAGAGCGTATCTGAACTGTATCTAGAAGCTGAATCTGAATGAGTATCAGGATGGCATCCGTATCTGGAGTGTATCTGAACTGTATTTAGAAGCTGAATCTGAATAAGTATCAGGATGGCATCCGTATCTGGAGCGTATATGAACTTTATCTAGAAGCTGAATCTGAATGAGTATCAGGATGGCATCCATATCTGAAGCGTATCTGAACTGTATCTAGAAGCTGAATCTGAATGAGTATCAAGATGGCATCTGTATCTAGAGCGTATATGAACTGTATCTAGAAGATGAATCTAAATGAGTATCAGGATGGCATCTGTATCTGGAGTGTATCTGAACTGTATCTAGAAGCTGAATCCAAATGAGTATCAGGATGGAAGCCATATCTGGAGCGTATCTGAACTGTATCTAGAAGCGGAATCTGAATGAGTATCAGGATGGCATCCGTATCTGGAGCATATCTGAACTATATCTAGAAGCTGAATTTGAATGAGTATCAGGATGGCATCCGTATCTGGAGCATATCTGAACTGTATCTGAGAGTTGTCTTTGAATGAGTATCAGGATGGCATCTGTATCTGGTGTGTATCTGAACTGTATTTGAGAGGTGAATCTGAATGAGTATCAGGATGGCATCCATATCTGGTGCGTATCTGAACTATATCTCAGAGCTGTCTTTGAATGAGTATCAGGTAGGCATCTGTATCTGGTGCGTATCTGAACTGTATCTGAGAGTTGTCTTTGAATGATTATCGGGATGGCATCCATATCTGGTGTGTATCTGAACCATATCTGAAAGCTCAGCAGGATGATGAAGGAATCTTGGATGATTACTACCTCAGCAGGATGATGACCTTTATCTGTTGGTTGATCTTTCCTAAAAAGGTAAAGAGTTAATTGTATGCAATGTCATGATGTATGCATGATGATATTTGTGTTATATGAATTTTACAAGCATATGATATGAATATCATTGAAATGTAATTTTGTCGGAGAATAAATCCTTGAGAAAATGTTGGGGAGTTATTAAATCCTGGATTGCTGTTGAAGAGTAGGTATGTCTTTAATCTTTTCCTAGAATGTTTCCACTGAGGATCCCTATTTTGATGAGGAGAACTCCGCTGGGGAAAGTTGAAAACTCTGTGGAGAGTATTGATTCCTGCTTGGGGAAAAAGTTCAGGAGTCTCGGTTGTCCGTTGGTCTACTGGGGAGTCGAAGTTGAACTAATGTTTGGTTGGGTTCAGGCTTCATAATAACTTGTTGGGGATTGTAGAGTAGTCTACTGGGAAAGAGGAGTTGTGGTCCTCTGATCTGTAGTAGTCAGAGAGGCAAACTCGAGCTGGGGAATCCGTAGTTTGTGGGGGAAATAAACCCTGTTGTAAGTCTGTTGGAGAGATGGCTTCTTCATTGGAGAAAATCCTCGAGGACTCTTGAGGTTGACTTGGTTGGGGAAAAGGTTTTCAGAGATTGAAACTCTGGCTAGGAGTCATCCTATGAGAAGGATTTTTGGGGATATTTGTCATTGCCCCTAGTAGCAAGTGTTATAGTAATTCCAGAAAAAGTTTGCTTGGTCGCACCTGACCCTTCATGTGGGAGCTTGTTTTCCCCCAGAGTTAATCTGGCGACCTCGACGCTTGAGATTTTGATCACATTTTTGGTAGCCCTAGACTTCCTAGAGATATTTTCTAAGACTGTTATGGAAGAAAATGAAGACCTGATACTGACACCATCTGATACTATTGGCACAGACGAACAAATTGGTGGTACCTAAGATCTTTGGTCAATTCTCATAATTTTCTAAGAACCGTCATGGGAGGATCCGAAGACATGATACTGACACCATTTGATACTGACACCATCTGATACTATTGGCACAGACAAGTAATTTGATGGTACCAAAAGTCTTCATAGTGGATTTTGTTCAAACCCATGATCAACGTAACATTGCCCCTAGATTGATACATATGGAGATTTACCCCTGGTTAATCAACAATTCTTTGAGAGATTATTTGAATCTCGACTTTACTTCCCCAGAAGTGTTGGATAATGGTCATGTTGTGCCCCTTGATTATGAGAGATTTGTCATTGGAAGTGTCTTTCCAATTGATGTGATTTTGTTCATTGAGAGAGCTTTCGTTCACTAGATATTCGTTGTGTGAATTTCTTCACTGTCAAACAAATAACCATATGCAAACAGTGATATTTAAGTAATGCAAAGTTTATGTTTGTCTTGAAGTCTTGAAAATGCATTTTAGTAAGTAAAGAAATTTTGTAAGAAAAATTCAACTTAGGAATTTGAGTAAAGCTTTATAGGAGTAATGATATATTTTGTAACAGTATGCTTTCGAACTAACTCATGCTTCAATTAGGACTTTTGAAGGGTTGTAACGTGGCTTGGTTCATGGTTTAAGAAACAAAGAATAAGGCTCAAAGTGTATTTGTACTCACCTGTTCTTCGTGATGTTCTTCAGTCCTAAACTCAGTTAATTGTGTGTTTGAACTCCAATTGAGTCTGCAATGACGTCTTGGTGATGGTTCAGACAAGTTAAGTTTATCAGAAGGCATTCATTTTTGCAACATTTTTCATTTTGTTGAGGATTTGTAGTGACCTCTTTCTTTTGATTTGTTATCCCTAATTTTTTCCTGGTTATTCTTGCCTTGAGATTACGTCAGCGGGATGCCCTAATTTTTTTCTCTTAAGTCTCCTTTGTAGGTTTTGACTTAGTGGGCTTTTATTTTTGAGAGAAAATGACTGCCTATGTGGTAGGTAACCATCATTTGTATTTTTATTTTTGATGTCATTCGTCGTATTACGAAGTGGAAGTTTGTGACTGAACGCACTCTTGAATTAGCTGAGAGACTACCCTGCCCCAGGTTTTGATTTAAAGGTTTCAATTATGTGTGTAAAAAGAAAACTTCTACTTCTTTGAATCAAAGGGGTTGACTAAGGATTATCTTCCTTATAACTCCAGTATTTAGGATTTGAAAGAACGCTTGTACATCGTCAGCAAGGTCTGTCCAAAAGCATATTGTATGAGATTATGGCATTGTTTTCGTCATCCTCCCTCTAAAGGCTTGTAACTTTTAGCAAGAGTAAAATGTCATAAGAAGAATAAAAAGCATAGTTTAAATATAGTGAAAACGAAAGGATGAATTCAAGACAAACATATGCAATGCATTAATGAAACAGAATTTGACATTAATAGATAATTGTTTGAATAACAAAATAAATTACAATTGAAAATTCAAAATGAAAAGAAGCCTCTTTATCTAAGCTTGTCACTTTAGATGATGAGCCTTTGAGGGACGGCAGAAGAATTCAGTCTGGCCATCTTGTGTGAACTCTGACATTCCTTTGTCGATCAAGTTAGGAGCCTTGTACTTCAGCGCCCAACAATTGTTTGTATCATGCCCAGGACTATTGGAATGATAGGCACATTTGGCATCGGGATTGTAGCTGGGAGAAAAGGTTTTGGGATTTGGATGAGGTCTTCATGGTGTAATCAGTTTCATCCTCAACATGTGTTGCAAACCATGAGACAGTGGTATGTTGATGTTGGTAAACTGTCTTTTGGGCTCGCTTTGCCTTTACTGATTTTCCGGTTGATGTTGACAAAGTCGTTGTTGGACCGGTGATGTGGCGGCAATTCAGAATGATCTGTTTTCGATTGAACCAGCTTCTTGTCTTATGGGTGGCTGGATGATGACTTGATCCCAAATTCTATATGTTTCCCCCATTTTGTTGCATCCGTATTGATGAAGCTGGTTGATAAGGACTCTCATCTCTTCTTGTCCCTGAGCCAAGTTTTGGATGAGAGCCATCTGGCCTACCAGTTGTCCCATCATTTGGACTTTCATTACGGCTATCTCAGTTTGTAGGCGCTCCAACTGGTCATTTCTGTCATCCCCAGAATTTCCCATGATCATGCCCCTGGTGAGGAGAGCCTTCACTTTTTCTTGTCCCTTGGACAGATTCAAGAACATCTCTTGAAGTTAGGCGTTTTGATCCTGGATGTCTTTCACCGTGTGTTCCATATCCATCTTACTGAAATAAATAGTAGGAAGATAAGGAGACCTGTATGGGAGAAAACTGTCATGATATGATGCATGATATGTGGATGCATGTTTTCAAGGATCTCGCGGGGTAAATGTTAGTAGTCACTTACAACTTTGATTGGAAAACTTTGTATCGGTGGATGTCTTTCCACGAGAATTAAGTTCACCATGCCAAGTGGGTTGTAGCCCTTGACTCAAGTTTGTTGTACTTGATCTTTGACGGTGCTTGGTTAGAGGAAAATAAATCCTCTTGCCCCTTGATAGACGTCTGGTTCAACGTGACCCTGCATCAAAGACCTTTGAGATCCTTGAAATGCTATGGTTCAATGTTATTGAAAATGCTATGGTATAATGTCATGATGTTATGTACAAGTATGCAAAGTAAGCAAGTTTATATACAAATAATCATATACACACAAAGTAGACAAGTCCTTAGGTTCAGGTTTTCATGGAGTTTGTAGGTAAGTACCCTCTTGAAGTTTTGGTTGGCTCAACCTGTCCTAGAAAGTAAATGGGTTCTAAGGGATCTCAATATCAATGATCTTTCCCACAAGCTCTGTTCCGATCAATAACTGACTTGCCACCAAACAAAGCTCGGGAGTCACATCTCAATGAGTGTAGTATCGAGTATCAACCAACTTCGGACTACACCAAAGTCGGTCATCTCACTACGTCCTAATGGCCAAGTTGGTCAAGTAAAGGTTCTAAAAGTCAGTTAGTACTTCATGACATCAATCAGCGCCCCCGTATTCTCCTTGACTACTCAAGGGCTACCGGTACCCACAAATATGTCGCACTAACGTAGCTATTTCTTAGACCGTGTCGGTATACCCCACACAGTTTCCATAATGTTTTGCTACTTACCTATAAGGTATCCCGAATAAGGGTAGAGGATTCAAACTCAAACAAAGAACCATAATGTAAAGCATACAAATACGTGAAACTTCAGAATACGTACAACATCAGAATCATGATGTCTACATTATATTTTTGAACATGTAAATTTGACAATGCCTAAGTAATATGATGAGAGTCAGCAGAAGCTTACCTTGCAGCTGGAAAATACTCTGTGAGCTGGAGTCTGGTTCTGAACTCTGGTGATGTTTTGAACATCTTCTTCAGGTACTCAGCAGGTTGAAAGCTTTCAACTTGGGCTATGAATGATTGGAAAATTCTGGAACAGCCAAGGAGCAAAGTTCTGACTTCTTTGAGAGAGATGAGATAGAGAGTGTGTTACAGTTTGACTATAGAAGTTAGGATGGCTTCTGAATGTATATCAAAAAATGTATGGATGGCTTTGGTCAAGAAACACTTGAGGAAAAAAAATGGAGTCTGAATGCAAGAATCGAAAGCTAACATGTTTTGTATTTTTGTGTTTGCAGTTTTGGACTCTTGGAATTTTAGCAGGGGTTCAAGGATTTTTCTTTCTCAAATTTCCGACCTCCTTACAGTGGCCAATGAAGTTCAATTTATAAGCAAAGGTTTAGTAGCTTGGAGAGGTCAAGGATACAACCATCATATGTTAAGCGCTGACTTGTTCTTGAAGCAAGTTCAAATAGGTATGGTGGTTAGCAGTCTTAGCAGTGCCTAAGCTGGATTTGTAAACAGGAATTAAGGAAAGGTAACCTCAAAAGCAAAAACCAACGTATGGGCCCAGCACAATCTTGTATAAAAGTTTGCTTTTCCAAGACAGTAATTGTACTTCTATGCCACATGTGGGGAAATCTTTTCGATAAAGACCCAAAAGTGGTTGTGAGCATTAAATGATGATGAGATTTATCAAACCGGAAATCCTGCAATGTGAAATTTTGCATCATTGCTTAATTCTGGATCAGAAGTTCAGCTTTAGCGTAACTTAGAATAGACATCCAACTTCTGATCTTTGTATCTCCTTGATCCAGCATGTTCTGAAGGAGTTCTCAGACTTTCCAAGAAACTTGCGGCACGCTTTGTAACCTTCTTTGAATTACCCTTGCAAACTTTGACTAAACCTTTGTGAAAACTGGCCCAGAAGTTCTGACCAAAATCTGTTTTGAAAGTGTCCAGAATTTGTTGAATGCTTCAGTTTCAGGGACATGTCTTTCAGGATTTAACTTGAAATCCCAGCATTTCTAGGAGAAGTTATGTTCTGCAATGTTTTAGATCTTATTGAAATCTATAAATTTTGTGCCAGAAGTTCTTCCAGAATCAGCTTGCATCATGGTGATAATCTGATCAGTAGTACTGAGCTTGTCATATTTCTTAAACACTTAGAAAAATTATAAGTATTTATTAATTTGACTTTTCCAAAGTAAATTTGACTTTTGAATTTCTTGACGAAACAAATCTCACATTCCAACATGTCTTGATGAAATATGATTCTTGAAGCTTGATTTTGATCCAAAAGTCAAAGTTTGACTTTTTAGTGTGCAAATGATCATTTTGCCCTTGCGAATGACTTTCTTGGAAAATTTGTAATTCAAGGCTTGAAATTGGATGGGAACAAACCTGAGGGTCCAGGATGATCCTTTGAGAAATGAGAGGGAAAATTTTGGGGTACAACACCATAGTTTAACTTCATTTTCTTTGGCCAAAGCACATGTTGAGGAGAAGTTCAACTCTTATGGAACCCATAAATAACAGTTGTCTTTAGATCTGATTCCTTTCATAGTAAATTCATTCTTTTCATTGCAAACAAGACATTCTTCCTTGGTTAAGTTAACTTTGAATCTTTGATCACACAATTGGCTTATACTTATCAGGTTAGTTGTTAACCCTTTAACAAGTAACACATCATCAAGCTTAGGGACTCCTGAACATTCCAGCTTTCCAACTCCTTTGATTTCACCTTTGGCTCCATCACCAAAAGTCACATAATTGGTGGAGTGAGATTTGACATTTGTCAACAGATTCTTGACACCTGTCATGTGTCTAGAACAACCACTGTCAAAATACCAGTCATCTTTGGTTGATACTCTGGGAGAGGTATGAGCTATGAAACTAGCAACATTAGACTTGGGAACCCATTATTTCTTCTTTTTTCTATTTTGGGAATTTTTATCAGTTTTGGGAAGAGGAGTAGTTTTAGGATATCTATACAACTTGAAAAATAAAGTTCTTATATGACCAAGCCTTCCATAATGATGACATCTCTAGGGCTGGGAATTCCCTCTGGTGTGATTAAACTTTTTCTTGTCAAGATGTTTAAACATTTGATTTGACATCCTTGGTTTAGACTCTAATGAAGGTCTTTCTAAATTTGGTTCCTTTTTCTCATTAAACACTAGACCAGTCTTGTCTCCTGTCACTCTTCCTGCTTGAAGAATTTCATTTGTGTCAGTCCCATTATTCAACATCTTGACAGATTTGACCATTCGATCAAGGTTTGAATTCAATGAAGTCACTTCACTTTCCAGATTTGAGATAGTTTTTAGATGCTCTTCCCTTTCTGCCTTAAGCTGAGTTATGAGGGCTTTCTATTTCTCCCCTTCTAGGCACACTTCTACACTTCTGAGACATAATTCTTTGTATGAAGCAGCTAACTCATCAAAGGTTAGTTCCCCATTACTAGGCTCTTCATCGGATACATATTTTCCTGTCAATGCTTTCACATACTTAGAAGATTCTTCAAGATCACTTTCTGAAACCTCTTCAAACCAGGTAACAAATAGATTCTTCTTATGTTTCTTAATATATGTAGGACATTCAGCTCTAATGTGACAAAAACCTTCACATTCATGACATTGTATTCCCTTTCCTTGAGTGGATTTTTTCTTCAGCCCTTTATTTTCTAAACTCATTTGACTTATGGGTGTCAGATGAGATGTTCTTGAAATTTGATCTTTGGTTCTTATCCATTATTTTTATCACTTTGTTAAACTGTCTTCCAAGCATAGCTAAGGCATTTGATATTCCTCCATTTGTATCTAGATCACAGTCCTCCTCTTCATCTTCAGTATTTGATACAAAGGCTATGCTTTTGTTCTTATTTTCAGATCTTTCATTGATGCTTAATTCAAACGTCAGATAGGATCCAACAAGTTCATCCACTTTCATTTTTTCAATGTCTTGAGTTTCTTCTATAGAAGTCATTTTCATATCAAATCTCTTGGGAAGAGACCTGAGCATCTTTCTCACCAATTTGTCTTTAGGTATTTTCTCTCCTAAAGCACTGGATGCATTAGTAATTTCAAGAATGTTCATATGGAAGTCATTAATACTTTCATCATCCTTCATTCTCAAATTCTAAAATTTTGTGGCGAGCAAATGAAGTCTTGACATCTTAACTTTAGATGTGCCTTCATGAGTAGATTGAAGAATTCCCCATGCATCCTTAGCTACTTCACATGTGTTCACTAATCTGAAAATGTTCTTGTCAATTCCATTGAATATATCATTCAAGGCTTTACAATTTCCAAGAGCAATTTCATCTTCTTCTTTAGACCAATCTTCTTCTGGTTTTAACTCAGAAGTAGGTTCTCCATTATCTCCCAATTTGACAGGGAATTTCCATCCTTTTAAAACAACTTTCCAAGCTATGTTGTCCAAAGACTTTAAGAAGGCCACCATACGTGGTTTCCAATAGTCATAATTACATCCATCTAGAATGGGTGGTCTGTTCACAAATCCTCCTTCCTTGTCCATTGTACCAGAAAGTATCTTCCCTAGATCTCACCCAGATAAAGAGTAGGGTACCTGCTCTGATACCAAATGAAATTCTGGTATCAGATATGTGATGTCAAAGGAGATGTCACGATACAAATATTTGAGGACAAAGTAAAGTGCAACAATAATAAAAGCAGTAAAAACACAAGGGATTGTTAACCCAGTTTACTGTATAACAACACCTACTTTAGGGGCTACCAAGCCAGGGAAAAATCCACTAAATAGTATCAATTCATAGACCCTCAGTAAACAACCAGTTAACAATCTAATAACTTAATCACTACCCGTGCTATACTTATACCTAAGACACTCCTAGGTATGAAGCCCTCCTCAAATCCCTTCAATCACTTACAATGAAGAAACAACAGAATCAATAAGTTTTAAAGACTTCAATCATTCATTGCTTAAAAGCTTATGAATGATACACAATTAACAACTCAAATAACAACATAACTATTAAATCAATACTAGAGTGTTTGACAATTAAAAGACTTAGACTTCTAAAACAGAAAGAAAGTATTCTTCTTCAAAAGTTATCGTTGAATGAATAAGGAAGCAGGTCCTTATTTATGCGCAACAGTGGGCTTGGGCTGAAACTCAAATATTTCAATCTTTTTACAATTTCCATGAAAACGGGCCAAGATATATTCCATAAAAATATTCCTCCATATTTTTCACAGCCTATGAGTCACAAATCCTGAATTATGGCGCACATAAAAACAGGAAACAGAAAACTTAAACTGATATTGGGTTGAGTTCAATTCAGGAGGCAGATGTCAAGATATCTGCTTTGACATCATTCAAAACAGTTTGCTTCAAATGTTAAGACATTTAGAAAAACATTATCAGGTCATGGTTTTACCAAAGTTGCTACCAACAAACACTTACATAAACTATTATTACATCGCTTCAGGATGGGGGGAATACAAACCAGAAATTGGTGAAAGAAAAATATAAAAAGTCTTAGTTTAAACTATTACATCCTTTTGTACAATTACATAATTACTATAAGGAAAAAAATAAATAAACGCGTAGAGAAAGAAAAGGGGAAGATATAAAACCTTAAAGAATTCTAAGTAGAAAAATATTTTGTTGTTGTTTTTGTTTAGAAAACAATTGAACTATAAACCTAATTCTAATCAAATTTTAATAAATAAAATACACTTAGAGGAATTAAATTAATTTAATCAAAATTAATAAAAAATAATTTAATTAAAAAAAACTTAAATCTGATATTTTTTGATTTTATGATTTTTTATTGATTAAAGTAAAACTAATTTAAAATAGAAAATGTTAGTTAAAACAAAATAAAGAAAATTAAAAAAAAAAAAGGTCTGCAAATAAGTAAAATTGGGGGTGCAAAGAAAATGGGAGGTGTGAAGATCTGAAGTCACAAGGCCCAACATGACAAAGCCCGGCATTACGCTAGATCTAGCATGGATGGCCCTTGAAGTTCCATAATGGGAAGCATACATCTGAGGTGCTAGATCTAAATCGATTGAGATATAATGGTCAGGACATGGAGTGCATCACGTGCACAATGGATCTATTTGGTACCAGATATCAAAGCAGAAAAAATGCGAAAAATAAAACTCCCTCGCGCCTGGATCGAACCCAGGGCCTGGAGGGGGTATGCCTTAAGTGTGTGTGTGTTTCCACTGGAGTAGTGTGTTACATTCGTTGGTACAATGAATTAATAACATTATCATATAAATTTAATTCCAAAAATATATAAAAAAATAGATACAACGCGCACGCTAGGTGGCCCCCTCTGAAATTTGAATGAACGAATCAGGGGGCAGTGTTTGGCCATGCAAGCCCTTGACTGCCTTCTGCAAAAGTCATACCAGCCAGAGATGGTGGAAACCACCGTCTTCTTCGGAGGTATTTAACACCGAACCTACAAAAATGTGTCAAATTGAAAAAGAAAAAGCACTATCTTGCATGGAATTTCACCCTGAGTCTAAATCTGGGGTCAAAACCGGCTAACAACTAATGGAAATAGGGTTACGATGCAAATGCCAATCACACAGTTGAGAATGGCAAGTGTCCATGTTCATGTTCAAGCTAGCATGTAAGGCCTTATTTCAGTCCTAACCATCACCCTGATCACATCTAACCATAAAAAATTAGTAAACAATGAATGTGCCTGGGGTTCTTCTGGGCACGACTAATAGTGATATTGGCCTGGAGCTTCCCTTGAGAATGTAAGGAAGACGAATGGATGTCTGGAAGTTGTTGAGAGTGGCTGGGGAATGAGTTTTCTGGTTTCCCTAACTTTGAGAAATTTTGAAAATTTGGAGAGCTTTCTTTGAGTAGCTATGCATGTCTGCTTGCTTCTGATTGTGTTTTCTTTATATAGAGGAGTATAGGGCTTGACAAGTATAGTATAAAACCAAGCGATGATGGCCTTAATAAAACAAGATAAAAAAATTCAAAACTTTCCAAAGTTGATATATTTCTTGCCATTCTTGATGCTACATGCACCTGGACAATTTGTGTGTGTCTTGCACGAATTATTGAGCCTCATAGTTGATCAAATCAAACCCACATGCATTAGCCCATACTTTCTTGTGATTTTATTTAATTTATTTTGTTTTAAATTAAATAAAATTAAGATAAATATAAATAAAAATCCAAGGCATGTAAAAATTGACTTTGAGGTTCTCTAATATGTTACGAACATGTTTAAACCTCAAAAACTAGGCCCATTAGTTCAAAACTTTAACTTTGCTCATTTTGCATTTCATGAATTTCTTCAAAATTTCCCAACTTGTGAAATTCATAACATTCTCAATTTTTATCTTTTGAAGATGATAATCGTCTTTTTGGAAAGCTCAAGATGTTCTCTACAATCTTTATCTTGACCATTTTTTCTTTTGAAGACATTATCTCGATGTAAGTTGCCTTGACAAGAAGTGTCTTCGTTGACTTTTGAAAATAACCTATAATGTTTTAGCTCATATCTTCCAAATGAAGATTTTTTTTTACTTGAGATTAAAAGTAAAGTTGTTGAGAATTGAATTTTCTTCAAAATGGGCCTTGGTTGGGGAAAATTTGATGAAGCATGTGAAAGTTATGCCTGGTCAAAGTCCAGTTGACTTCTCCTAAGGAAACCCTAATTTGGAAATTCTTGACTTTTGATGATTTGAGAGCTTTCCTTGGGGAAAGATGATCAACCCTTGATCAGATTATGAATATCACTTGAAAATGTTGATGTTGTCCAAAAATCTTTAAGTTTGATTGTATGTTGACCATAAATGACTTTTTGACCAATACAATTGATTTTTAATCATCTGATCCATTGACTAAGCAAACTTGTGATGTAGGACTTGAAAATAGACATGAACCTTATTGAGGACCTATGGAGAACCATGGAATCCACTTGCGACTTTTTCAAACAAAATTTCCTTAAGAAACTCCAAACCCTACTTGTAGGCCTTTTGCTTAGGAGGAGCATCTTGACTAGTCAACCTTTGAGGGTCTTGAATATCTGAGAAGCCTTGAAAGAATGTATTGATAAGAAAGGGGGAGTGAAAATTTTAGGGGTACAACAACTGCCCCTGTTCAATCTCCCTAAACCTGAAGAATTAGATTGGCATGTCTTTCATTCATGACTTGAAGGTAGAAGATGATTGAACACTTAAGTGCCCAGAAATTGGGACTCGCATGTGCAAGAGGTAATGTTGTTGATTGATTGTATCAGGAGTGGGCTTATATATATGCCATTTGGAGAGGTGACAAAGAGTTATCGAAGATGGGCTTATAGATGCCACCCAAAATAAATTTTTACTTCAACTTGAAGAAGTATCATAATAAATCTTGGGTTGATTTAAACTGAACCAGAGAAAGGTCTACTGGAAAAGCATTAGGATAAATCATTGGTAGATTTAAACTGAACCAGCTGATGTATGTACCTAACTTTAACTGGATAAGAATCAGAATAAATCGTTGAGCGATTTAAGCTGAACCCGAGAAAGGTGCCTACTGGAAAAAGCATCATGGTGTGGATATATTCTGCCCCCATGGACATATTCTGCAGTTGCACTCGAGTTGGTGCCAGATCAACATTATATTGATACTGCTTATAAAAAGCAGCAACCAAATATTCCCTGGTGTGGATATTGGTTCCCTCCAGTTGATAAAACCATTCCATTTATGTACCAGCCAAACTTTCTTGGAAGAAATGGACCCAAAACTTTCGGTCAACAGTGTGAGGATGGATCTTTTTGACGTACAACCTCAAGTGGATCTTAGGTCAAGAGACCCCATCGTACCTAGCAAAGACATGGAACTTGAACTTAGGTGGGATGAACACCCCTAGAAACAGACCTAATTCACGAAAATCCCGTCCTGGAACCTACTAGATATCCATTGCCTTGAGCTAGTCCTCAAACTGCTTATATCTGTTATTCGCAGGAGGATATTGTTCGTCAGAAAAGTATTCATCTTCAAGAGTATTCTCATAACCATGATTGTTCTTAACACTTCATCATTGTTGTCATCTTCTTCTGAGGAGTCATCTTCCACTTAGATTGGTTGAGCAGGGCCCTTGAACCTCCTCCCCATGTTGAGGACAACAACAAGCTTTTTGGTCTTCTTTTTCTTGGTGACAAGCGCCAACAAATCTTTTTTCCCTTGGGCCAGATTCATGAGAGTTTCCTGGAACTGGGCGTGTTGAGCCTAGAGATCCTTTATGGTTTGTTCGAGGGCCATTTTTCTGCTGAAATAAACAGCGAGAAAATGAGAAACATGTATAAAAACCTGTTATGAAATGATGCATGATATGTAAATGCAATGATTTCAAGGACCTTAGGAAATATAAATTTTCTAATCAGGAGGAGACAAGAAACAAAAAAATTATTAGAAAAGTTCAAATTATAACCGCCTTTTAGGCTTACAATGATAAAAAAAGCTTTTGAAGATAAAATGAACTCCTAAAATCTAAGAATCAGGTCTCCCATGGACGCTTCCTCTTTGTACTGATGTATGCATTAAGACTTTGTTCCACTTGAAGTTTCCATGTGAGTTCGAACACTTTCTTATCACTTGAAAAAATTTGGCTCTCAAAGATGTTTAGTTCTTCCTTCAGTTGAATCCAAGAATTTTTCAATTCTTCAAGGGAAGTAGGCATACCAGGGTGGAGAATGGTATAAGGAGAACCCCCCCTTAACAACATGCTCCACCATTATTGGTAGGATGGCTGGATATGGAATCATAATACTTTGAGTGTGAGCTTGCACCCATTTGAGATAAGGATCTAGAGGAATATATTTCTTATGCCCCAACATCTTGCTATCAGCTTTGTTTACCATACCTCAAGCTCGTGCAAACCTTTGTTTATAACTTTAGACATCATTCCTGTAGTTGAATATAATTCCTTGGATGAGTGCGTCATGAGGGCCATATTGTCGATCATAGCCAAATTTCTGTAGTGCAAGAGAAGGGTTATAAGTAATGCCTCCCATAATGCCCAAGAGTGGGACATTAGGGAACTCCACACAATAATCAATGATAGTGACATCCTCCAGAGATTGGGAACACCAATAAATATCTGAATGAGAGAGCGACATTATCCTTTGAGACCATGTCAAGCCTTTTTCATTCTTCAATACTGATTGAGGAAGGTGCGAAATAAACCACCTAGACAGCAAAAAAAATCAACACCTAAGAGTCCCTCTCTTCCTCATGTTGCGAATGTGAATACAATGTAGAATGTCTCCAAGCAAAGTATGCACTGGGTTACGAGAAAGAAAAACCTTGACAGCATTCACATCTATGAGTTGGTCCGGATTAGGGAACAAAACCAAACCATAGACTAGAAGAACCAAGACATCTTTAAAAGCTTGAAAATCCATATCTTCCCAAAACAGTCGAGCCTTCTCAAACATACACTTGTCCAGAAAACCCTTGACTCCACTCCTTGTTTCCCAATTAGCTACAATGTTAGATCTCTTCAAATGAAAGGCTTTAGAAATAACTTCAGGCTTTTGAGTTTCCTCTAAACCAGTGAACGAAATTTGATCAAGCACATGCACACCTAATAGTTGAGAGAACTCTTCCAATGTAGGAACTAATTGATAGTCGGGAAAGGTGAAACAATGATGCATAAGACAAAGAATTGAAAGAGCACACCCATCATGTCTGCTTGAAAACTTGAGGTAGCCAGATTGAGAAGTCAACCATATCTTTTGGTGAAGGGGGAATCTTCAGGAACCCTTGATACTAACTCTTTGAGTTGAGGAAGCACTTTTACGAAGCTGATTCAGATGGTATTTCTACAAGTGGAAGCCATAATATGCAAAACAGAACAAAGATGAATTCCTTGGTCCTTAAAATGGTTAGGAAATGGAATGTTATTGTAGCGGTAGAAATGTTGAGACAAAGCCATTGGATTGACTAACTCGCACATATCAAAATAAAAATTGCCACCGCACTTTATTGTTTCTAAAGGAATGGGAAAAGAGCGAATAACCCAAAAAGAGGGGGAGAAAATCTAAGTTCGGGAGTTGGTTATACAAATGGAAGGTATTAACACCCTAAACATCTATGATACTCCATGGGAAACTCTGTGATAATCTGTATATTTTGGCTATAAAATGTTGTATACAAAAATAGATTGTGGGGATGAGAAAAGAAATATTTTTTATAAATTTTGCAGCCGCCGCAGTTACGAACCTTAAGTTCCTACGTACCACCTTCCGTGCAATAGAGGATCAGAGTACTCGTAGTTCACCTTTAAAATTTTTTTAAAACACAAGTGTGTTGGTTAATTTTAAGAAATAAGACATCATTGCCATTGTCCGAGTAGAAAATATACTTACTACCCACAATTATGAGAAAGGAGAATTTGTGTCATCTCAAAGTGGAGGAAATGGATTGGATTTTAAAATCAACAAAAGCCTCACTCAACAATCAAGTGGAAAATATCTCACTTCACTATATATCGTAGAAGTATAGTTGTTTAAATCACTACAAGGATTGACAAGAGCCTAATCTTTTTGAGAATTTTTTTTAAACATAAAAGCCAAAATGGAAAAATAGTTTGAATGAGATTGATTGACTTTTAGTCTTCTCACAAAAATGTCCAAGTATTATTAAATTGATTAAAGTTTTATTAAGAAAATATTTTTTGAACATGCATTGACCTAAGTCCAAGTTTATTATGAAGGTGGTTCAAGTTTTAAAACAAGAAAAGTTTTCAAAAGGAGGGAGAAGATTTTTGAAATTAAAGAAGATTAGAAAAAAATAATTGTCTAACCAACAAGAGGCCAACACTTAACACAATGAGTCAATGTAGAATTCCCATCCTTTTGGTTTGAAACCAAACAAATAATTAAAAAAATGACCTATTAAGGAAACCAAACTCCATTTGTATTAAGTCTTCACAAAAATTAGGCAGAGTAACAACTGTATACAGATGAATTCTAGATCACACACAAAGCATGTAATCGCAATAACCTGAACACAAAACAAACAAAGAACCCAATGTCTTGGGGTAAACACCAATAAATCTAGACAAAATAACAGTTGAGGTCACAAGGTCTCCAAGATAGGTTAAGTCCTCTAATACTAAGTCCAAGAAGTCCATCACTCCATAATACCAAGGATAGTAACCAAGTAGTCCAAATAACAATAAAGTTTTTATGGTTCAAGTTGATTATTAAGTATCTTAAAAAATAAAATAGAAATGAAAATCTCAAATGAGAAAAGATGACAATGACATATAAGTAAATACTAAAGTGAGCAAAGATGAAAATAACATGAAATGTAAATGCTAAAAATAGATGTGCTTAGAGTAAAGGCATAAAGTAAAAGCATAAAATAAAGTTAATTGTTAGGAATTATTGGTTAGTTGAATGACCATCTTGAAACTTGTATTTTTAACTCATTAGAGTATTGGTAGAACCAAAGCCTCTCAACAACAATTTGCATTTGCTTTTTGTCAAGTATATCATCCATTTAAGAATTCTTAAGGCAACATTAAATGATCAATGATGTTTAAGTGATCCACTTTGACCAAAATTGATGAAGATTCATTAGAGAATTGGTAGAACCAAAGCCTCCTAAGAATGAATCTCAAGGTTATTGGATCAAAGGGTTCAAATCAACATACTTGGGCTTGCAAATATGAGTTTGGGCCACAAATGATCATTTCTCGAATCGGGACAAAATCTAGCGCTATGTTAAGCAATCGTAAGTGGACTTATATAGAAGTCGCACCTATTTTGAGGTCGGTCAATAGCAATCTATGTACCATATACTTTGAGACATGATATTGAAATCATGCTCCAATAACATTTAGTACAATTGAGAGAGATGAGATGAATAAGAAATAGGGTAAAAACTAAACCACATTTGAACCAAAAATTTAATCTAACTATTATTAAAATCATTCATCCATTTTTGTGGAGTTAGACTCAACACCATGGATTCAATGATGTTAATAAAGTTCATGGTCAAAATTTCATAGTCCAAGATCAACCAAAATATGTACAAAAAAATAATATTAATAATAAAACAAAAAAGTTTTAAATGATTTTTAAATTTGGAAATAAGGGAAAATTAGCAATTATATTCAAAACACTCAAGAAAAATTAAGTGAGACCATAAAAAAATTAGAAATGAACTCATATAATTTTATGAAATTTTTGGTAAATTTTTAAAGTCAGGAACTATTTTTAAACTAATTTAAATTTCTCAAATAAAGGAAAAAAGATCAAAAATAGTAAAAAATAATATAAAATTCCACAAAAAATTCAGAAGGTCAGAAATGATGAAAATGATTTTTATATAAATTTTCATAATTTAAAAATGTCAGAAAGTATTTTTAAAACAATTAAAATAAAGCAAATAAAGCAAAAATTATGAAAATTTTCAAACATCAAAATAAAAATATGAAAAAATATTCATAAAGTAAGAAATAATTCAAGGTATTTTTATAAAAAATTTCATAATTTTTGGATAAAAATTAAAAGAGTTGTGAATTTTTGAAATTTAAAACAATTAAAATATAAAATCAGAAAATAAAAATAAAACTAAAAAGATGTGGACTATTAGATCATAGTCAAAACGCGTTAGTAAGCTAATCAAGTGGACCAGACGCGCTATGCTTGATATGGACCTTATTTGAAAATACACTGGATCAGAAAATAGCCAACGAATTAGATTAAAACAATTGCCGCGCTATCATTGGTCGAGACGAGACATGTCATCATCTTCAACCTCCAGACGCCTTGCAATGGAGATTTCGTGAGTTTCTACAAATGGAAAAATTAGAATCTCAGACTAGTATTATTGGATTCGTCTCTTGAAGATGATCCTAACCCCACTATCGCGCCAAATTTATGTAAAGTGTGCAATGAGATATGGATCAAAAACTCAGAAAATAGCGAGCCCCTTTCAGTTGAGATTTCTCTCCCAATTCTTAATGAATTTAAAAATTGTAAGAAGCATAAGATTCAGAAGGATGATTTGAGTAAGTTAGTGCTTCGTTTGGGTCCAAATGGTGGAGAATTCTACCTGTTTGAAGTTCAAGAATGAAGCTCTGAAAATGGACTTCTGTAACTTGATTTATGGCTCGTTCTGCTTAGTTTAAGTGCTGGAGAGCTTGTATGATGATAGAAGATGATGAATGTGCAAAGAATTTTGGAGAAAAAAGTTTAAATCTCATCAACTGATTTCAAAATTTTAAAGTTCGTGTGAGATTTTTACAGGGTGCGTTTGACTCTTAAAGCTTCAGGAAATGAATGGAATAAGGTCCTCTATTTATAGGAAAACGAATGGCAATGAAAATTGGAGGAAACAAAGAAGTTTGGAGTGAAATTGAGTGGAGGTTGAACACGAGTAAAGTGTGACATAATTTTCATCAAAACTCATCCAACCTTTGGGTTTTGAGATGTTAAACACTTCTGGAAAGTTTGTTAATTAAGTTTAAATCAAAAACACAGACAAATCTTATGATTATAAGCCACATTGTGAATTTCATAATTCTGAATTAGTGAGAAATTCAATTTCAAGTTAACAACTTCAAAACAATGGCATTTTTAACTCAAAGGGTCTTAGGACATAATTCTTGAAGCTTTAGAAAGATGAGATTACAAGCTTTACAATGTGAAATAATGGGATCAAATGGATGCTTGAGCTGAAAGTTGCAATGAGTCAAAGTTGAGAAAAAGAGGTTGACTTTCTATACATAGAAAATTTCTTAGTTTTTCTTCAAAAATTACATGTAATGTCTTGCATCCAAACATGGCCTTCATCTTTAAATTTTCTCTTGACCAAAAAAGATGGCATGAAGTAGATCTCTTTAATGACATTTTGAAACTTTAACCATTCAAAATTTCCAAAAATTGAGAAAGTTATGACTTGTTGAAGTTGGAAAAAATTCATGAAATGACCTATAATCTTTTGCATCCTTAGGGCATCTTACATCCATTTTTAAACTTTTCACTTAAAATATGGGTTGAATTTCACATTTTAAAGATCATTGTGGAAAAATAATGGGTTCGAGGTGATAGAAATTGACCAAGTTATGATCATTTGAAATCACCTACTGTAATTTGAGTGTCCATCTGGAGGACTTGTAATGTTTCTTCATTATCAAGTTTCTTGCACACAAAATTTCCTTGATACTTTCTAAGTGATTTGTTAATAACAATTTGAGGAGAAGCATGTCTTTGGAATCATTCAAAAATACCAAAAGATGAGTAAGATATTCCCTTTTGAAGTTCAAAACCCTAGTAACTAGAGCAAGAAAATGCCTTGGGAAACCTTTGAAATTTTGACCTACCTCTTTAGACAAATACTTTTGTAATGTGAATATGAGTTATTGGGGATGATAAGTAGAAACCATAGCAACCAGAATAACTTTCAAATCTAGAGAATTGAAGGAGATGTGCACTTGTGATTAATGAATCAAGGATTTTCCCAATTGAGTCAAACTTCTTCAATCAATCCTTGTACCTTTGAACCATCTTTGACAACTTGAGCTCATGAATCTAGATCAATATTGACGGAATGTGTTGTGCTTTCTCCTATAATCATCATAAATTGGGGGCAAACACTTATAATATTCATTAGTTAAATAGTAATCAAAACATAAATGATCATCAAATACAAGTAAAGGTGCTTGGTGATTCCCCATAGAGAAAAGCTAAAGATAGGGAGAAGAACTAAACCCTAGTGTGTGATCTTGTTGTGATTAAGTTGATATGATGTGATAGAGGGATCTTAGGGTCAAAAATTGGTGTACAACAGGTATGAATGTTATGATGCATGATGTTATGTTCGAACAATTTAATCACACACAAACAAAGCACATAAGGCCTTAGGTTTAAGCTTGCATGGTGTTGTAGATAAATACCCTCTTGAAGTTTTAGTTGGATCAACATGTCCTATAAGAAAGTAACCAGGTTCTAAGGAATCTCAATATCATTGATCTTTCTTCATCGGGCATTGTTTCAGCTCAAGCAATCTTTTATCGCGGCCAAAAGTCCGATCTCAATGAGTGTAGTATCGAGTATTAACCAATCTTCAGTTTTTCACCAAATACGGCTATCTCACTACTTTCTAATGGCCAAGTTGTTTCAACTAAGTTTCTACGCTCAGTTAGTGCTTCGTGACGCCACTCAGCGACCCCATATTCTCCTTGATTCAACTCAAGGGACACTAGTATCCACAAATGTGTCACACTAACATAGCTATAGTTTCAACCATATCGGTCTACGCCATATAATTTCCACGATCTATTGATACTTACCTAAAATGCCCTAGATCCAGGTATAGGATCTTTATAAGAATACCCAAACAACCCTTCAAGAATAAATTAGACCAATCAAACAATGAAAGCATTTTAAATATGAATTATCCTTAAGGTAACCCCACTTTAAGTGACAGTCCCCAGCAGAGTCACCAGTTCTGTAATATTGTTGGAGAACTGACTTTACTGTTTTTTCATTTTATCGCAAATGTTGCAGTTAGCAAGAGTCTCCAACGACTTTTCTTTTATTCGACAAAGGAAAGGGTGAAAAGGGAAGGTGTTAGCACCCTTTCAATCTGTAGTTATCTATAAGATCTTAATTGCTAGCTCACTTTGAAATTGTTTTTTTAGAGTAAGTGTATTTGAAAATATTTTTGAAAAGACGCCTTAGTGAGGCGAATATTATAATGATTCTCGTATCGTTGAGAATGCATACAAAGTGTTTTTGTCTTTGAAAATATTTAGAAGATAAAGTGTATGTGTGAGAAATTGTTTTGTTTTATGAGCATGCAACTACAAGTTGTCTACCTACTCGAAAGATCTTTAGTCTTTTCCTCATTTCCTTTAGATAGTGCTATCCTACCATTAGTTAGTAGGTAGCCCATATCATTGTATTTTTTAAGGGACAGGCGCGGGTCATTGTATAGTCACGAAGGAACCTCATAAGACGCTTTAGAAATTTTATCATAAGGGACTAGATCGTTTACCGAAGGCAGTATTGAAAGGGTCATCGAGGGACTACGAACTTTTTGTATTGGAGGTACTTTGCTAAAGCATCCCCATGTTCGAGGGACATGACTGATTTTTTTTCTGAAGGCAACAAGTGAGGGTCACCTTAGGGGTGTGCGTGTGCGAAGTGTGTTGTGTTTTAGTTATATTTGTCTTGAATGTTAGGTTTTCTAATGTTTGCTTTTAAGTGTTATCATGCAATACCTATTAGCATACATCTAGCAGTTAAATATATACAAGTGCAGAAAAATAAAAACGCGGAAATTAAACTATGCTATTACATCGCTTTGGGATGGGGGGAATACAAACCAGAAATGAGGGAAATAAAAATGTAAAAATTCATAGTTTAAACTATTACATCCTTTGTACAATAACATAATTACTATAAGGAGAAAAATAAATAAAATGCGTGGAGAAAGAGAAGGGGGAGATAAAAAACCTTAAAGAGTTCTAAGCACAAAAATATTTTTTTGTTGTTTTTGTTTAGAAAAACATTGAATTGTAAACCTAATTCTAAACAAATTTTAATAAATAAAATACACTTAGAGGAATTAAAATTTAATCAAAATTAATAAAAATTAATTTAATAAAAAAACACATAAATCTGATATTTTTTGATTTTATAATTTTTTATTGCTTAAAGTAAAGCTAATTTAAAATAGAAAATGTTAGTTAAAACAAAATAAAGAAAATTAAAAAAAAAGGCCTACAAAAAAGTAAAATGGGGGATGCGAATCAGAATTTCTGAGGCCCAAAAATCATGTTCCCAAGTGTTGCAAAAGTAAATGGGAGGTGTGAAGATCTGAAGTCACAAGGCCCAACTTGGGAAAGCCCAGCATTGCGCTGGATCCAGTATGGATGACCATTGAAGGTCCATGATGGGAAGCATATATCTGAGGTGCTAGATCTAAACCTATTGAGATCTAATGGTCAGGACGTGAAGTGCATCACACGCACATGGATCTGTTTGGTACCGAATCTGAATGTAGAAAATATGAGAAAAATAAAACTCCCTCGCCCCTGGATCGAACCCAGGGTCTGAAGGGGGTATACCTTAAGTTCGTGTGTGTTGCCACTGGGGTAGCGTGTTTCATACGTTAGTACAATGAATCAATAACATTATAATATAAATTGAATTCAAAAAATATATAAAAAATGAAATTAAACGGCACGCTGGGTGGCCCCTTCTGAAATTTGAATGAACGAATCTGGGAGCAGTGTTTGGCCATGCAAGCCATTGACTTCCGTCTGCAAAAGTCAAACCGGTCGGAGATGGTGGAAACCACCATCTTCTCCGGCGTTCATCAACATTGAACCTACAAAAACGTGTCAAATTGAAAAAGAAAAAGCACTATCTTGCATGGAATTTCACCCTGAGACTAAATCCGGGGTCAAAACCGGCTAACAACTAATGGAAATAGGGTTACGATGCAAACGTAAATCACACGGTTAAGAATGGAAAGTTGCCATGTTCATGTTCAAGCTAGCATGTAAGGCCTCGTTTCATCCCTAACCATCACCCTGATCATATCTAACCATAAAACATTAGTAAACAATGCATGGATTTTAAATTTCAGATGCAAAATTTTTTACTGATCGGAGAATGTGGTTGGGGTTCTTCTTGGCAAGACTAAGAGTGATATTGGCTTGGATCTTTCCCTGAGAATGTCAGGAAGATGAATGGATGTTTGGAACTTGTTGAGAGTGGCTGGAGAATGAGTTTTTCGGTTACCCTAACTTTGAGAAATTTTGAAATTTTGGAGAGATTTCTTTTAGCAGCTATGTGTGTCCCCTTGCTTCTGATTGTGTTTGATTTATATAGAAGAGTATGAGGCTTGGAAAATATAGTATAAAACCTAGCCATGTTGGCCTAAATAAATCAAGATAAAACAAATTCGAAACTTTCCAAAATTGAGATATTTCTTGCCATTCTTGATGTTGCATGAACCTGGACAATTTGTGTGTGTCTTGCACAAATTATTGGGCCTCATAGTTGATCAAATCAAGCCCACATGCATTAGCCCATACTTTCTAGTTATTTTATTTAATTTATTTTGTTTTAAATTAAATAAAATCAAGATAAATATAAATAAAAATCCAACCCATGTATAAATGGACTTAGAGTTCCTCTAAAATTTTACGAACATGTTTGATCCTCAAAAACTAGGCCCATTAGTTCAAAACTTCAAGTTTGCTCATTTTGCATTTCATGAATTTCTTCAAAATTTCTCAACTTGTGCAACTCATAACTTGCTCAATTTACATCTTTTGGAGATGATATGTGACTTTTTGGAAAGCTCATGATGTTCTCTACAATCTCTATGGTGATAATTTTTGCTTTTGAAGACATTATCTTGATGCAAGTTTCCTTGACAAAAAGTGTCTTTTGTTAACTTTTGAAAATGAACTATAATGTTTTAGCTCATATCTTCCAAATGAATCATTTTTTGGATTTGAGAATAAAAGCAAAGTTGTAGAGAATTGAACTTTCTTAAAAATGGGTTTTTGTTGGGGAAAAGTTGATGAAGCATCTGAAAGTTATTCCTGGTCAAAGTTCAGTTGACTTCTCCTAAGAAAACTTTAATTTGACAATTCTTGACTTTTGATGATTTGAGAACTTTTCTTGGGGAATTATGACCAACCCTTAATAAAATGATGAATATCACTTCAAAATGTTGATGTTTGCCAAAAATCTTGAAGTTTGACTGTATGTTAACCACAATTGACTTTTTGACCAATATAGTTGATTTTCAATCATCTGAGCCATTGACTGAGAAAACTTGTGATGCAGGACTTGAAACTTGACATGAGCATTATTGAGGACCTATGGAGAACCATGGAAGCAACTTGAGACTTTTGCAAACCAAATTTCATTGAGAAACTCCAAACCCTAGTTGTAGGCCTTTGGCTTAGGACGAGCATCTTGACTAGTCAACCCTTGAGTGTCTTGAATATTTGAGAAGCCTTGAAAGAATGTCTTGAGAAGAAAAGGGGAGGGAAAATTTTGGGGTACAACAGCAAGCAACCATAATCACTGCTCTCCCCTTAGCAGTAGCATAGTCCTATCAGCATGCTAATTAATAAGGGTGGCAAACGGGCATGATTGCCCCGTTTAGGCCCGCCATGCAAAAGCCTGCAAAAAAAATGGCGTGGGGCGGGGCAGGCATAGTTTAGGATGAGGGCCAAAAACCTAGGCGCGCCCCGCAAAAAGTGAGTGTGGGGTAGGGAAAGCACGTGGAAACTACACCTTTTAAGCCTAAAAATGAAAAATTATATATTAATGCTCGTGCCCACAAAATCTCGCGAAGAAAACATGACATGGCGGGACGGTCACGTTAAAGGGTAAGAGCATAAATTTTTGGCTCGCCCCGTACTAAAGTGTTGGAAAAGAAGAATTCCCAACGGGCCGGGCCTGTTTTGCCACCCCTACTATTTAAAATGTCAAGACATGTTTCATAACATCATAACACACTGAACAAACTAACACTTTACTCCCTCTTTTTAGCCAAAAATTGACAAAAATAGAGTAAATGCAAACAAAATGGAAGCACAAATAGCACACAAGCACATAAAAAAACAGATGGAAGCATACAATAGTAGATGGAAACACACAAGCATATAACATATTCAAGTGGTTATCCATCTCTTGCCCCTCTCAAAGATCCACCTACACTCCTCCATGCAGTCACCAACCCTTCTATCTGGAAGAAGACCTTGGTCCATCTAATAGCAACTTGCTTAGGCTTCCTAAGCATCAGATCATAGAGGAAAGCTGCAATATCATTTGCACTCCTTCATATCTGTAATTGTTATAACTCCTTAATAGTACAAGTTTAAATCCCAATGCTTATGTTCTCAATCTGACTTGCTTTTAACATAACACTAAATTGTTTCTTGTTGTCAATATGCTCCCAGAGTAGTAACCTTTTCTTCAGCAAGATTCTTGATAAGTTGATTATGACTATCAAGGTTCTGGTTCTAGCCATGCTGAATGAGATATCTGATATCATTTAGATCTTCACAATGTAATGTCATGATATCATATTTGAAATTATGATCCTTCAACATCTGGTCAATCCACACCAACTTAGAACAACCTCTCCTTGTTCCATCATACTCAGGTTCAGTAGTTTCCTAGAAGCAGATATCTGCTTCTTATTGAAAATGAAAGTCAAACTATTTATTAGATATAAATATCTACTGATCCACTTTAACCCAATGATGTAAATCAAGACCCTTCTTTCATGAATAGTAGAACACATACTTGGTTAAAGCTTAGAAGCAATGCATGAATTTGATATTTCCTTGTTAAATTTATTGATGTATAATTCATTATAGTGTCTTGTATTAATATCTTTGAATTGTTCAAACTGAAATCTATCTTCGGAGTTATCTGGATCAACACTTATTCACTAAAGATGTTGAAGACAATGTTGGAATATCTTCTTAGAAAACTGATGAGTTAATGTTGGAATATCTTCTTTTCGTTTCTTTTCTACCTTTCAGTGAATAAGTCATCAATTATAACACTTTTGAATTTCATAAAATCTTTAGTTCTAGAGTTAAAAGCTCCATAAGCTCCTCTGTTGAAAGAGTAACCTAAAAATATCCCTTCATTCCTTATGAGATTCTCCTTACCTTTTTTATCTTTGTTCACCAAGACATAACATTTACTTTCAAAGGTATGAAAATACTTGAATGTAGGATTCCATCCTTTCCATATCTCATAGAGAGTAGTTGAAGTACCTTCTCTCAAAGTGACCCTATTATGAATGTAACAAGCAATACACCTAACTTCAGCCCAAAACTCCAATAGCAATTGCTTAGCAGAAAGTATAACTCTAGCTAATTCTTGTATAGCTCTAATCTTTTTCTCAATAATTCGATCTTGCTGAGAAGAGATGGAACAAAAGAACTCATGATTAATATCGTCATAAGCACAAAATTCAGGGAATTTTGTATTCTCAAATTCTTTGTCATGGTAGCTTCTAACCTTCATAATCAAACTCTTCTTCTCTTATTGAATACTTATACACAAATTTTCAAAGACTTGAAAAACATATGATTTTTCCCTAAGAAAGTTCATCCAAGTATACCAAGAAATATCATCTATAACCACATAGACATACATCTTTCCACCCAAACTATCTATATGCATATGTCTCATTATATACATATGAAGAAGTTCCAACACTTTTGAAGTAGTCTGAGGTTGAAACATACAATGTAACATCATGGTTTGCTTTCTAATTTCACACTCACCACAGACTTTACCTTCTCCAATTTTGAGCTCTATCATTCCCTTGATAGCTCTTTCGGATAAGATCTCCTTCAATCCTTTTAGATTAAGGTGTTAGTATATACATGATAACATTCATAAACTCATACATATATCATGCATAGTTTAATTAAAATGTATTGCTCATTTGCATTCATTGATGTTTTTGTTGGCATATTATTCTCTTTGCAGAGTTATGTTATCTTCTCTCCATTAGAGTGTCAACTTTAAGTAGATAGTGTATATCCTTTCAATTTCCCCACTGAGTTATCCCTTGCAGAAGAGTTTTTCTTTATCCTTCCTACCCAACTCATTATCTGGACGAAATTTGATCCCCATTTGAGTTTATTCCTCATTTGACGGTGCCTTGGTTGACTGTTTCACTCTGTTTTATTTTAAGTTTTAATTTTTTGATCCCGAAAACAATATTATTTTGATCTCTATAGGTTGTGACCCCTAGATTGAGAATGTGCATTTTTTTTGCACAAGAAGACTTTATCCCCTCAAATGAATTTTTTTAATCTCTATTTGTTGGTATTCCCCTACGAAATCAAGATTCATTTCCTGGAAGTGTTATCATAATCCTTTTTGTAACAACTAGTGGTGGTCTCTTTATTTGAGAAACATTTACTTCCCCAACAAGTATGTTAATGCCAGAGAATATATTTACTCTGATGGATGGTAGTCTCTTCATTATGGGAGATAGTTCGTTTTTGAGATTCATTTTACTTTGATGGATGGTAGTCTCTTTGTTATGGGAGATAGTTTGTTGTTGAGGTTTGATCTGTACTCCGATGGATGGTAGTTTCTTTGTTATGGGAAATATTTTTTTGTTGAGGTTTGATATGTACTCTGATGGATGGTAGTCTCTTTGTTATGGGAGATAGTTCGTTGTTGAGGTTTAATCTGTACTGCGATGGATGGTGGTCTCTTTGTAATGAGAGATAGTTTGTTGTTGAGGTTTGATATGTACTCTGATGAATGGTAGTCTCTTTGTTATGGAAGACATTTCGTTGTTGAGGTTTGATCTATACTCCAATAGGGGGTGGTAGTCTCTTTGTTATGGAAGATATTTCTTGTTCTTTTTACACCGATGGATGATAGTCTCTTTGTTATGGGGGGATAGTTCTTTGATGAGATTTATTTTACTATGATGGATGGTAGTTTCTTCGTTATGGGAGATAGTTAGTTGTTGAGGTTTGATATGTATTTCGATGGATTATAGTCTCTTTGTTATAGGAGATAGTTTATTGTTGTGGATGATTGTACTCCAATGGATGGTTGGTCTTTTCTATATGACAAAGACAGTTCGTTAAAAGATTCTTACAACAATTTATTACCCTTTCTAGATGCAATGCCTTGGTCAAAGAAGAAGTTGAGATCCGTTCTAAGTTAAAGAAAAACTTGTTAACTAATTTAGGTTATTTAGGCCCTTATAAAAAAGACCGAAAATTAAAATAAAAAAACATGTTTTTTCTTTCTAAAATAGGTTAGTCTTTGTTAGATAAATTAAATCAATTAGTTTATACACATTTATTCTAATTCCCTTTGTTATTTCAGATAATCACTAACATGTATATAAATTGTTTTTTTAATAAAATTGATTTGGCACTCTCTCATGCGAATCTCTAGTTCAATTTAGCACCCCTATTTTCTAATAACACTTCAATTAGTTAGTTTAATTGGGCATAAGATGAAAATACCAAATAAGTTTGTTTTATTTATTTTGTTAGGTTACTAATCAATAAAAATATAAAAATTTCAAAAATGTTTAATTAGGTTAACTAAATAGTTAGACGTGTACATAATTTCTATACTTTCCATTTTTTAATTTAGTTTTTTTTCTATGTTAATAATGTGTATTTATAATTAAGGTCTTAGATACTTTTGGACCTTGCTTCACTAACTATTATTAGTATACCCCCAATTTTATATTAACTCTCTTCTAGTTCTTAATATTTTTGAATTCATTAAATTTAATTAATGTATTTAGTTCAATTAATCACTAATTACATTAATTTCAAAAAATAGGATATACATCCTTGAGTAATTAGTAGATCAGCTTAATTCCTAACCAATTAATTATTCAAAATTAAATAATTGAAATAAGCTCTACACATCAAATCAATTTCTTCGTCGAACGCGATTTAATTCCAATAAAGATCAACTCTTTATCAATCAATCAAATTAATTTAAAACAGCTAACCAATTTCAAATTATTATTCTACTAACTAAATTCAAAATTATATTTTATATTCAAAAAGAGGATTGTGAACTTGAGTTCAAATTAAACTTCAAACTACGCTCACGACTATGCAACTTTCAAACCCTGACGGATTTCATAGAATCATTCGAAAGCACTTACATGATCCTATAAAAAAACTAATCAAACACATACGAACTGCAAAATTCGACTCTAATTCTTCGCAAGGAGATACGTAGGCAAGCAGTTAAAACCAAGGTGAGTCCCTCTATTAAAAAATTAAATCCTTTTCTTAAACCTATTGAAACATTAATTTCTAAATAAAAATCCCCAATCTACCCTTAAATTTAAAAGTGGAGCCCCTTGAGAACAAGGGAGATGAAGGGTGCCATACAAGTTCCCTTCGTCTAATCAACTCGCGAATTTAGAGTCTATGAACAATTTAGAGTTATACGATTTTCCCCTTCCTTAGGATAAGAAGTAGTGGTGGCTATGCTGGGGACATAACCCTAGGGTTATAGTGTATCCTCCTTTTAGGTCTAGGGTTTTTGTATTCTTTCTATTTATGGCATTGTTATTGTTTTTATATTTATTTATTTATTTATATATTTTATTTCATTATCATGTTATTTATATTGTTGGTGGAATTTAATTTCAAAAAAACATTAAACCTTAGAGAGAAGGATTTTCAATAGACCAAGGGGGTTTAACATCCCGATGAGTTTTTGCAATGACTTTTCCTAGAGTGGGTCGAGTTCCAAGGAATATCTTTTAGAGAGCTAGATTCTCTTGGAGATAGGAATTCTGGATTTGGCCAATGACACTTTGTATAAACCTAAAAATAATTCTCATGGTGATACCTTGCATGACCTCAGAGACGAAAGTCTCGGTCTATAAAATGGCTCCACTTAAGGAAGGCCCTTGTGCCTTTTCCTCTAGTGTTATCCGTGACACCCTTAAGGAAGCCACCCTTATGGAGAGGGTAAAATATCAATGATGAAACTAGGAACCTACCTACTAAGGATATCCATCATAATCCCACCGCCTTGTTACATCACGATGCATACATACATCTTGCATTTCAAAGTATTCATTATTTTTGCATTTTGTTTGTCTTATTCGCATAATTTCTTGAGAAAAAATAATATAAAAAGAAAGGTTTTGGTGAGTATCCTAAGAATGAATCCTAATGAGAAGCCAACTATCCACATTGGTTCCCTCATGCCTGATTTGAAGAAAATGAAGTTGATTAGAGGGAAACTACCTAGCAATGCTAGGGATGATTTTATTCTTCTCTATGGAAATATCATTTACGTACTAATGATGAATGGGCAAGTAGGGTATATCTCCGCCCTTATTCAGTTTTATGATCCTCCGCTAAGATGCTTTACTTTCCAAGACTACCAATTAGCACTTTCCAAGACTACCAATTAGCACTTGCCCTAGAAGGGCCCTACACAAGAATAAGGCAAGTCATCAAAGTTTAAGATTTGGCTAAAGAATTATGGATACCATCTCCTGATCTAATACTTAAATACAAAGCAGATTGTGAAGTCCAAGAAATCAAGAGGCAATATTTAGAGTCTAAAGCTATCTCTTTTGCAGGTAAGGGTGAATGAGAACCTTGTGGATTTATCTTGGCATTGTTGATCTTCGGTTTAGTTATATTCCCTAATACTGCAGATTTCGTAGACTTGGTGGCTATTCGTGTATTTTGGGTCATGAATGTCTTAAATAAAGACCATACTCCTACTTTTCTTGTCGATCTATACTACACTCTTCTTGTAGAAAATGAGAAATGGGGGGAGTACCACAATGTTGTATTCCTCATTTGTATTCATGTCTCTTATCACATCTTGGTAAGGAAAGCTATATGATCAAAGAATTAATAAGAGATGAGTGGTCACAAAAGTTAAAGGCTCTCACTGCTGATTATATTTTATGGTGTCATAGGAGGCTTGAAATAAAAGAGTTTGTCTTTAATTATGGAGACTTTCCTAATGTTTCTATGATCGGGACCCGTGGCTGTATTAACTACAATCCCACTTTTGATTTACATCAACTTGGGTATCCTGTGGAAGGTAAACCTTCCAACGCTAGACTCAAACAATTAGTCCTACACGATATGGGACAAGGTAATCTTGACCTACTAAAAAAACCATCTAAGCTTGGGGAAAGGTCCATAAGCGCGAAAAGGTTTGAATCAATGATCATCCTTATGTTGCTAATCCTCTCTACCAACCAAAGGCACCAATCGTGACGCCAATATCGGTCGAAGAAGTGGAATAGCTTAGGGCTTCGACTTGTCAACTTTAAAGAGACAAAAAGGAGTTAGAGCATTACCTCTACGAAGACAACTATGAAAGGAACAAATTTTTGTCTGACCTTAATCAAAGAGACCAATGAATCAAGGAATTGGAAAGGGAAAACCAAAGTCAAGAAGCGTGGTTCTAGAATCTTATCAGTGTCCTCCGAGAATGCATGGCGAAAGAAATAAGAGAACATTCTCAGAGGGTGAAAGATGAAGCACTCATCTTATAACGAGTATTAAATATGAGAGAGTACATCAAGACCTAGAAGAGTTCCAAGGTCAGTGTCGTTCCTTGATGCAGGCTTACAAGGAGGCACGAAAGACGATCGCGTATTGGAAAGAATAATACACAAATATAGACCCAGCGGGAGAAGACAACAAGGTCATAATCCTTACACTTTACAAGGAGTATCTGCGGTATAAGGATAAGCATACAAAATTTCCCTTCTTAGCAAAAAACTTCATTGGTGATATTCCTAAAAGCATGAGGGATGTAGAAGCTACAATGGTCCCTCTCCCAAAGGATGCCAAAGTCTTCCTCAAGCTTTGTAGGAGAATGATTGATGGCTTTAGGGAAGAAATACACAAGCATAATTAGAAGATCTAGTTTCCCTTTGTATTAAATTTTTACTTAGTATTTACTTATGTTTTCCGACATCCAGTATTTTGCTTCCAAGTTGTATTTCCACTTTGAGGATTATTATGGTTTTCTATATACAATAAAAAGTATTTAGTTTCATCATTATCTTTATATTCTTTTGATGCTCACAAATAAAAATAAAAACCAAAAAGAAAAAAATAAATGATAAACAAAAGAAATCCCATGTGAGTAAGACATTAAAACAAATTCTTAGTATGCATACACATTCATACATTCAATCACATGCATCTACATACATATGCATCTCATAAAAATGTTTTTCAAAAGTACATAATCAGTTAGATCATTTCACAATTACAAAGGAAACCACCACTTCGGCTATGTTTCCTTATACAGGTGGTAAAGCCTTACCATGGGAACATGACCCCACTATCTACATTAAGGGACAAAGGCAATAAAGCTCACCTTCAAAAACCAAAGAGCATGTCGTCATCAACATAGAAAAATCAAGGGGTACGACGTGTTATTGTCATATATATGAATCTTACTCCAATGCAACAAAATAACAAGAAGGCCTTAACTTAAGGAAAAACTGTAAAACTAAGCAAGGGGCAAGAGGTGACCATCAAAGAGAAGGATGCCGAATAGTTTTCACGGATAATCCGAAGAAGTAACCGAAACATCTTCAAAGATCTCAATCATGTCACTGCTCCTAAAGTTTTGAAACTCAACAAAGATCATTGGTGAAAATCCTAAAGTGTTTCTCAAGTACCTAAAAATGTCAATGTGAACCAGTTTTATGTTGTATTAACAAATCTGACCTAAGAGGGGCATCTCTAGGTTAATATGGTAATAAATTACCTTTACAATGGAAGACCCATAATCGAAGCTCTACACATTTTCATTAAGTGCGTGAACACCTACCTATTAAGGGTATTTATTGATAACGGGTCACCCCTGAATATGACTCTTAAGTTTACTATGATGGAGGGAGTAATATTGAAGCCAAGTACAATGACCGTTAATGGAATTCAAAGTTCGTATATGAAGATCATCTAAATAAAAGTTGAACCTCATACCCTTAAAGGAATGGCCATAAAGCTTGCATGTTCTTTCCTGCTTAGAAGATAATGGATACACACAGCAGTGGCAGTTATAATCAAGTACCCATCAAAAGATGAAACTCCTAATGGAAATAAAACTGATTATTTCCATGCGAAGCGACCTAACATTGTGATGCTACATCAAATACAATCACAAAAATCTCAAGATATCTGTTGTTATTAATCACGCAATGGAGAAATCAGAAACTGTCATAGCATCTTGGATAGACTTACAAAATGTTATTGAGAATAAAGACTCTAAAAAACATGGGAATGTTGCTAAACATCCCAGAAAAGGAAGGTCAGTACAGTCTAAACTACCATTCCTCAAAGGGTATTAACGACCATGAAGATAAAATTAGGACATATTTTTCCTATCCGAAGGGTTTTCGTCACCGCCAAGTTCAAGCATAACAAACAACTATCCATGGTGCTCAATAAAGATAATGAGGGGGAATACAGTCTCGTCATCAAATGTGGTTCAGATGAAGAAACTCAACAATTGTATCACCATAGAGATTCTAGAGATCTATTTATTTTTAAAGAAATTTTACTATATTTGAATCCATATGATTTTCCCAACGCATAGTGGTAACTAGCAAGGGCCCGCATATGTTTTAAAACTTTGTTTATCATTAGTAAAAGTCATTTTTGCATTCAATTAAGATCCATTTTATTCCAGTCCATTTCTTTTCAAAATGGCAATACTTTTCATACAAACTTCTCATTCCATAAAAATGAATAAATACATATCTTCACTGAACCAATTGGTAATGACACTGCTATAATCGCATATGACTTTGATTCTTTGATTAACCAAGCCGAAGAGGATGGTGGGGAAGATTGTGAACTCCATGAAGAGTTAGCCAAGACATAAGTCAAAGACAATACAAACACACCAAGAATCGATCGAGGTAATCAACCTTAGAACTAAGGGAGACAAGAAAAATGTCAAAATAGGGGCTACCTGGAATAAAGATGTGAAGATAAAACTGTTGAAACTCTGCACTAATACGTAGACGTGTTCGCTTGGTCAAATCAAGATATGCCAGGACTTGACATAAATATTGTGGTATATAAGTTTTTACTCAGGGAAGGTTGCCCACTAATTAAATAAAGAACATAGAAACAAGACATTACACTCAAGATCCGGAAAAAAAAGTCTGTAAATAACTCAACAATAGGTTTTCTCGCTGTCGTAAAATATCCACAATGGATCACAAACATCATGCTTGTATCGAAGAAAGGAGGAAAAGTATGTATGCATGGAGTACCAGGATTTAACCAAAGTGGGCATAAAAAGATGACTTCCCATTATTCATAAAGGAAGTCAACACATAAAGTTTCAAATCAATCACAAGACGACAAAGAGAAAAATTTTAGGTAAACTTCAAAGCAAATTTCGAAAGAACAACCTCAAGAAAGAACATTTCCTCCAAAACGGAAAATCCAATGATCCAACGAGGAAACTTTACGCATTTGATTAAGAATATCTTCTTACCACGCATTACAAAAAGTAAACATTTATAGAACTTGGTGCTTTTACATATTCATAACATTTTCATTAAGCATTGTGCATAAACATTTCAATCGTTACATAGGCCCATAATTGAATTTGATCATTTGAAAATTTTGAATTCAAAAAATTGAATTTGACAACCTAAAAAATTTGAATTTGCATCTGAAATATTGAATTTTCATAATTTGAAAAAAAATTGACAGTTAAAAGATTCGAAAATTGAAAAAAGTTTGACAGTTAAAAGATGACTAGGTTATAAATACGAATCGTAGGTATACCGCCTAGTGTAGTTTGATGTGTAGTACCTCTAATGATTGTGTTTGTTCTTAATCGAAGTTTCTATTTGTAATAGTAAAAAAGCTAAGATTTCAACTTGTAATTTACGCAGGTGACTTATCTTAAAATGTTTATGCACAATGCTTAATGAAAATGTTTAAACAAAGTCGCCTTTTTTTTTCAAATTATCAAAATTCAAATTTTCATATGCAAATTCAAATTTTTTATGTTGTCATATTCAATTTTTCGAATTCAAAATTTTCAAATTATCAAATTCAATTTTTTTAATTCAAAATTTTTCAAATTCAAACTTTTCAAATGGTCATATTCGAATTTTTCAGACTCAAACTGTTCAAATTCATATTGGAAATATCAAATTTCAAACTCGCATCATTTATCCCATAGGTTGTGATAAATATGCAAAATCTATGATATAGCTTACTATGTTAGTCTATGAGCGTTAGTAAGTTATTTTCAAACTCATATTATCTACCCCCAAGATTGTGGTAGATATGTAAAAAGCTGCAATATAATTCATTGTGTTAGTCTTGAAGCGACAATGAATTGTCAAGCTTGTGTTATTGACCCCCTAAGATGTAAATAATAAGTTTGTGGTATAGCTTACTATAGTAGTCTGAAGCTTTAGTAAGTTATTCTTTCAAAACTCGTATCATCTATCCCCTAGGTTATGGTAAATATGCAAAAATCTGCAATATAATTCATTATGTTAGCCTCGAAGCGACAATGAGATATCAAACTTGTGTTATTTATCCCCTAAGTTGTGGTAAATATGCAATAACAGTGATATAACTTGTTACATTAGTCTCGAAGCAGCAATAAGTTATTTATTTTTAAACTCTTCATTATTTATCCCATAGGGTGTGGTAAATATGCAAAATTTGAGATATAGTTTATTATATTAGTCTCTAAACAATAATAAGTTATCTATTTTCAAAATCACGTTATTTATCCCCTTGGATATGGTAAATACACGAAATTTATGATTACTATTACTTGCCTTGTTATTTAAACTATTTTTCAAAATATTTTAAAGTCTTTGGTCTTATTTTGGGGTCTTCCATTATTGAATAACCTTCCGATTCGAATGAGTGAGAATTTCGTATTCTCGCTCCGTTCAATTGAAGAGTAATTAAATAGGAGCAAATGTCATAATCCAAATTTGCCCATCTCATTTTTCTTACAATCAAGATAATTCAAAACAATTTCTTTAAGTTTATTTCATTATTTTCCTTTTTCAAATACTAACTATAGCCTTTTTAAATAACTTTTTAAAATTATTTGTTTGGGTTAAAATAAGTTTATTTTTCCTAATCTAAGTTTATTTATATAATTGTTTGTTTTAAATTATTTGTTTTTAAAAAAATGCCACTTTCTTATACTTTTTGAATTCCATTTAAGTTTGAATAAATAATATAGCAGAGTTGTTAAGGAAACATGTATAAGGGGTATAAGTACAAGATTGTTACTTCAAGTTCCATTGTACTACTTTTGATATTTATTTTCTTTTGTGAGTTTTTCAATAAAAAAGGATAAAAAAGTCATTTTATTATTATTTTCATTTTCCATTTTAGGTATATTTTAAAAATAATGTATTATTTTTTTTAAATCATTAATTTTATGCATTTAATAGTCAAGATGCAAAAAAATAAATAAAATCTATCAGAATCAAATCATTGTCAATCACAAATCAATCACAATATTGGAAAAAGTCACAAAAGTGTCTAGGTTCATAGTATTGTCCTTCAAATTTTAATTAAGTCTCAATCTCTAAAAATCTTGCCTGAAATAGATGATTCAACCTTAATTACAAACCCTAGCATCCATCCAAAAATAGAGCCAATTTGTTACACTCTAGATCATCAACAATTCATCCACAATTCACTAAAGTCAAGCCCAAAATTATGTTTTAAAAAACTTTAAACCAATCATAAAACCCTGAATTTAACAATCTCCCACTTTAGAAAATTTTATCTAAAACAAACATCGCTCAATAACCTTGAAGAGATGAATAAAACCACAACACAAGCTACATGCAAATATGTAAACATTGTACATACTAAAACAAAAACATATATCAAAGAATGCATGCAGTTACAAGTCACCATCTTCAATACTCTAGAAGACAAATGATCAGACACGAAGTCTGGCATTACAAACAAAAACAAACTCCCCATGTCTTATACGATCAAGACTCCCCCTTAAAGGGAAAACCAAAATCACGTAAAATCTAGAAAACCAAATAGGAACTCCCAAATTCACGCATCAGAGGCAACAACAGTAGAAGATAAAACAACCTCACATCAAGATTTTCACACAGCTTTACCAGGCATGATGTTAGAACATCTGGTAAGATATCTTACCATATCAGTAGTAACAACACCACCACCAACAACAAGTATGCCATACTATCATGCTATCCCTCAACTGTTGCATACTGCAAGCAACCATAATCAATATTCTCCCCTTAGCAATATCACAATCCTATCAGCATGGTAATAGGAGTGTAAAATGGGCATGATTGCCCCGTTTAGGCTCGCCATGCAAAAGCCCGCAAAAAAACTGTGCGGGGCAGGGAAGGCATAGTTGAGGATGAGGGTCTAAAACCTAGGCCCGCCCCTTAAAAAAGTGATTGTGGGGTAGGGAAAGCACGTGGGGACTGCACCTTTTAAGCCTACAAATGCAAAATTTTATGTTAATGCTTGTGCCCGCAAAAGCTCTCGAAGAAAACGGGACATGGCGGGGCAGTCACGTTAGAGGGTGATGGCCTAAATTCTTGGCCCTCCCCGCACTAAAGTGCAGGCAAACGAGAGTTCCCAACTAGCCACACCCGTTTTTCCACCCCTACTATTTAACATGTCAAGACATGTTTCATACTATCATAACACACTGAACAAACTAACACTTTACTCCCTCTTTTTAGCCAAAAATTGACAAAAAAAAGAGTAAATGAAAACAAAGTAGAAGCAAACATCACACACAAGCACACAAAAACATAGACGGAAGCATACAATAGCTGATGGAAGCACACAAGCACATAATATATTCAATTGGTTATCCATCTCTTTTCCCGGTCAAAGATCCTCATACACTCCTCGATGTAATCACCAACCCTTCTATTTGGAAGAAGACATTGTTCCATCTAATAAAAACTTGTTTAGGCTTCCTAAGCATCAGAACATAGAGGAAAACTGTAGTATCAGTTCAACTCCTTCATATCTGTAATTTCTATAACTCCTTAATAGTATAAGTTTCAATCCCATTGCTTATATTCTCAATCTGACTTGCTTTAAACATAACAGTAAATCGTTCCTTGTTATCTATATGCTCTAGAGTAATAACCTTTTCTTCAGCAATATTCTTGATAAGTTGATCATGAATCAAGGTCCTTGTTCAAGCCATGTTGAAAGCGATATATGATATCATTTATATCATCATAAATTAATGTCATGACATCATATTTCACATTATGATCCTACAACATTTGGTCAATCCACACCAGTTTAGACCAACCTCTCCTTGTTCCAATATAATGAGGTTCAGTAGTTTCCTAGAAGCACATATCTGCTTCTTATTGAAAAATAAAGTCAAATTATTTCTTAGATATAAATATCTACTGATCAACTTTGACCTAATGATGTAATTCAAGAACGTTCTTTCATGAATAGTATAACACATCCTTGGTTCAAGCTAAGAAGCAATACATGAATTTTATTTTTCCTTATTAAATCCAGTGATGTATGATTCATTAGAGTGTCTTGTATTGATCTCCTTGAATTGTTCTAACTGAACTCTAACTTCAGAGTTATCCGGATCAACACTTGTGAACTCAAATTATTACTTCTTTTCTTGACTCCTCAGTCTGCTAAGAAGATATTCCAACATTGTTTGCAACATTCTTCTCCCTTTCAGTGAATAAGTCATCAATTATAATACTTGTGGATTTCATAACATCTTTAGTTCTAGAGTTAACAACTCTATAAGCTCTTCTATTTGAAGAGTAACTAAGAAGTATCCCTTCAGTCCTTATGAGATTCTCCTTACCTTTTTTATCTTTGTTCACCAAGACATAGCATTTACTTCCAAAGGTATGAAAATAATAGAATGTAGGATCCCATCCTTTCCATATCTCATAGAGATTAGTTGAAGTACATTATCTCAAAGTGACCCTATTATGAATGTAGCAAGCAATACTCCTAACTTCAACCCAAAACTCCAATAATAATTGCTTAGCAGAAAGTATAACTCTAGCTATTTCTTATATAACTCTAATATTTTGTTCAATAATTTCATCTTGCTGAGAAGAGATAGAATAAGAGAACTCAAGATTGATGTCGTCATAAGAACAAAATTCTAATAATTTTGTATTTTCAAATTCTTTGTCATGGTAGCTTCTAACCTTCATAATCACACTCTTCTTCTCTTGAATACTTAGACACAAACGTTTTTAGACTTGAAAAACATCTGATTTTTCTCTAAGAAAGTTCATCCAAGTGTACTTAGAAAAATCATCTATAACCACATAGACATACCTCTTTCCACCCAAGCTATTTATCTGCATATGTCCCATTATATACATATGAAGAAGTTCCAACACTTTTGAAGTAGTCTGATGTTGCAACATTGAGTTTGACATTATGGTTTGCTTTCAAATTTCACACTCACCATAGAATTTACCTTCTCCAATTTTTAGATCTAGAATTCCCTTTATAGTTCCTTCATATAAGATTTGTTTCAATCCTTTTAGATTAAGGTGTCTATGTTTTTGGTGCCATAGCTTTATTTCATCTCCACTGGTTATCAAACATGTGGAGGAATAAGCAGTTATTTGATATTGCCACATATAACAGTTGTCTTTAGACCTAATGCCCTTCATTAGAATAACATCTTTCTTATCTTTGACCAGAAATTATGACTTTGAGAAGTATACCAACATGCCATTGTCACGTAATTGAATAATGCTAATGAGATTATCAATTAATCGTTTCACATAAAGAACATCTTCTAAACCCATCACAAAATCTGACAGAACTTGTAGGATGAGTGTGATATGGTGGAAGTACTGACTGTTAATACTGGTTTGCATTGTATATTCGCAAATGTCGCGGTAAGCAAGAGTCTCCACCGACTTTTATTTTATCCAATCAGGAAAAGGAAAAAAGTACTGAAAAAAAATCCTTTTTTCGAGATATTCTGAGTACGGGGGTTATATTATATAAAGGGAAGGTATTAGAACCCTTTCTATCCGTAGTTTTATACGGGCTCTTAGGTACTTGCTCATCATATTAAAAATTGCTTGTGTGTGTTTATTTTGAAAAGTTTTGTTCTACTTCGTTTTAACCCTTGCTTCTATCTTCAAGAGTGTTACGAAGTATTTTTGAAAACTTTGTTTGAAAAAAAAAGTGTAAGTGTGAAAGTTTGATTTTGAGCAAGTACCTACTAGCATCTACCTACTCGAAAAAGGATGGTTTCTATTCTCGTTTCCTTTAGACAGTGCTATCCTACTATTAAGGAGTAAGTAGCACCGTCGTTGGAATTTGTAAGGGTCAATTCGAAAGGGACGTAATGGTCATTGAAGGCAACATGTAGGGATACCTTAGCATTTCGAAGGGACTGCCATCATATATTCGTAGGAAACATCGAGGGACAAGATCGTATACCGTAGGCAACTTCGAGGACATTGAGGGACCATGATCTTTATGATGATTTTAACTGAGGGCCTTTGCTAAGGGTATCCCTACGTTCGAGGGACATGACCATTATTTTCCGAGGCAACTAAGTGAGGTATACCCTAAGGGTGCATATGTGCAAGGTGTGTTATGTTCAGTTATTTTAGTCTTGTGTTAAGTTTGCTAATGTTTAATTATTCTTGGCATACAATCCTATTAGTCATACATGTAGCAGTTAATAATTGCAGTAACTTAAAAGTGCAGAAATATAAAACCTAGCTATTACAAGGCTTCGGGGAGGGGGATTATGTACATATCCAAAACTGGGGGGAAAATAAATAAAAGCGGTAAAGGTCCTACTAATCATCTATTACATCCCAATATACAGTTACAATAATAAAATGAAGTGCGAAAAAATAATAACGTGCAAATTTGAAAAGACGTCTAAAAATCCTAAGATATAAAAAAATCTTTTTGTTGTGTTTTTGTTTTAATTTATAAAAATGGTTTAAGTTAAAAAAATAATTGATCTAGATCTATATTTAAAAAAAGATAGTTATTAAAGAAACATGAAATTTAAATAAAAGAAATTAATTCTATGTTTTTTTGGTATTTTTGTTACGAAAAGGAAAATGAATTAAAATGAAATTAAACCTAAGTTCTATTAATTTTAATTTAAAAAAAAAAGTTAAAGTGTTTAGTTAGTTAATTTACCAAAATTAAAATTTAATTAAGAAAAAATCCTAAATCTATTTTTATGTGATTTTTATATTTGTTTATTGATAAAAAAAGGATTAAAAGAAATAAATGAAACAAGAAAATAAAGATGGGCCTAGTAGCAAAAGTAAAAAGGGGGTGCAATCATCAGAAATCCCTAGGCCCGAATCTTCGAAAGCTTCATGCTCTAACTATGGTGTTTTTTTATTCTTGTGTGGAACCTATGATTCAACCATCCATAATTGTTCTATATAAACTCAAACAAACGTTAACATACTATAAAATGTGATTAAAATTAGAGATTCAAAGTTTAAAATTTTACCAAACCGGTGTTGTCAAATGGGGGTGTGTTACGCGTGTGATGGATTGCTCTTGGGCCTTGTAAGACTCCTGAGGACTTCAAGAGGATGGCTTGAGGCTTGATGTCAATTGAGAGAGACCGGAACCTCGAGATATAACTTGCACCAATTCTTTGATTTTTGGAGAGCTTTTTTAAAGAGCTTTTGGAGAGCTTTTTGAAGAGCTTTTTGCGAGCTTTTTAGAGAGGAATTTCGTGTCTTTCAAGCCTGTATGGCTCTATATTTATAGAGTAGAATGAGGAGACAATAAAGCATGGAAAGAATCTCCCTCATAATGTTAATGTTATGTTTTAAGACCATGATCAAGATTTGGGAAAAATGCCATATTTGTTGATTTTATGTCATTTTCACATGTGGATGAACCTGGACATATTTGAAGGGTTATTGCATGAAATCAATTGGCATAAACCAGCATAAAACTTTCCCAAAATGGATTCACATCAAAATTTAAATTATTTCTATTATTTATTTATTTAATTCTGACTTTTAATGAATAAAATATCAAAATAAATAGCATAAATAGTAGAAAAATGTATGGGTGGGCTTAGAGGTCGTGGATCATGTTAGGAATGAGTTTCATACTTGAAAAGATAGACCGATTTGGAAAAAATCCAAGTTTGGTCAATATTTGCTTCATGCATTTTTTTTAAAAATTGTCCAACTTTGACAATGCATATCTTTCTCAATTTTAATCTTATGAGGGTGTTCTTTGACTTTTTAAAAAGATTAGGATGTCCCTTAAGAAACCTTTTTTGTTTCATCTCAATTGGATCTTCCATGTTCATGTAAGAAGCTTTGACCCAAAAGGTGTTTTTGTTGACTTTTCAAAATGACTTATAATGTCCAAATTTATATCTTCTTGTGAGTGCCTATTTTGAACTTGGGAGCTGAAGATTAATTGTAGGGAATTACATCGTCTTCAAAATTAGCTTTTGATGAGTCATTTATGATAAAGTATGAGAAAGTTATTCTTGGTCAAAGTTGAGTTGACTTTTCCTGCAAAACCATAATTTAGCAACTTTTGGGTTTTGATGAATTGTGAGCAATCCTTGAGGAATCATGATCAACCCTTGATCAAATGATGAATAATACTTCAAAATGAGGATGTTAACCAAAAATCTTGAAGTTTGACTGTATGTGGGCCCCAGTTGACTTTTTCCCTAGCACAGTCGACTTTCAGGCCTTTGAGAAATTGAGTGAGCAAACTTCCTCTGCAAGGCTTGAAACTTGACATGGATGATCTTGAGAACATATTAAGACAATAGTGAGCATTTGGGACCCTTTGGACTCAAACATCTTGATGCAAAATGAAACCCTAATTTGAGGTAGACTGCCTTTAGGAGAGAGTTTGTGTGGTCAACTCTTGGACTTCCTTGGGCAATTTGAAGACCTTACTTGAAATGTATTGAGAAATATGGGAGGGAAAATTTTGGGGTACAACAGCTTCCCCTGTTCAATCTTCTTAAACCTGAGGATGTAGATTGGTTTGCTTGCCTTTCGTGATCCGAAGGTGGAAGATGATTGAACACTATAGTACCCAGAAATTTGCACTCGCATGAAGTGGTACTGGCCTTGCAATTTCGGGAATGGGATTATAGATTCCATTTGGAAGTTAATGACGAAAAATGGGCTTAAAGATGTCATCAGAAGAAGTGTTGATTGCATAAGATATTCCTTTGTGAGAGCCCGTATACCTGTTGTTGAGGAGGATTTCGCTGGGGAATGTCGGTCTCTGTCTTGAGAGAAATAGAATTTTAGGAGCTTCAGTTGTCCGTTATTCTACTGGGGAATCATCTCTTAGTCAGGGAGGTTAAAATGAACTTCTATCTGGTCGTGTATAGGCTACATCACGACCTACTGGGGAAAGGTGAAACCGACCGTGTTTGATCAGGTCCAGGTCTTACAATGTTGTGGACTGTTGTCTGGAGATAAGAGAAAACAAACTTGGATGGAAAGGTTATGAGAAGGAACCTGGATAGTAGGGCTGATGGGAAGGAACCTAGGTAAGGTTGCTTCGTGAGGAGTTTGGATAAAACTGCATCTGAACCGAGAAGGAACCTGGGTAAGGTTGCTTTGTGAGGAGTTTGGGTAAAATTGCATTTGAACCGAGAAGGAACCTGGGTAAGGTTGCTTTGTGAGGAGTTTGGGTAAAACTGCATCTGAACTGAGAAGGAACCTAGGTAAGGATTCTTTGTGAGGAGTTTGGGTAAAACTGCATCTTAACCGAGAAGGAACCTGGGTAAGGTTGCTTTGTGAGGAGTTTGGGTAAAACTGCATCTGAACTGAGAAGGAACCTAGGTAAGGTTGCTTTGTGAGGAGTCTGTGTAGGGCTTTAGGAGGAACCTGGGTAGGGTTACTTCGGGATAAGTCCATGTAAAACTTCGGCAGGAACCTGGGTAAGGTTACTTTGGGCTAAGTTTATGTAAAATTCTAAGAGGAACCTGGGTAAGGTTAGTTTGTGATAAGTTCGTGTAAAACCTCAAAATGAATCGAGGTAAGGTTTGAGATAAGTTTGTGTAAAACTTCAGGAGGAACCTGGGTAAGGTTACTTTGTGATAAGTTCGTGTAAAACTTCAGGAGGAACCTGGGTAAGGTTACTTTGTGATAAGTTTGTGTAAAACTTCAGGAGGAACCTAGGTAAGGTTATTTCGTGGTAAGTTTGTGTAAAACTTCAGGAGGAACCTGGGTAAGGTTATTTAGGGATAAGTTCGTGTAAAACTTCAACAGGAACCTGGGTAAGGTTACTTTGTGATAAGTTGGTGTAAAAATTCAGAAGGAACCTGGGTAAGGTTACTTTGTGATAAGTTCGTGTAAAACTTTATTTGGAAATGTATGAGAAAAGACCCGTGTAATATTTTTCAGGATAAACCCGTGTGAAGCTGCATTTAGGAGAAACCCGTGTAAGATTGCTTCGTGACGAACTCGTGTAAAGCTTCATTTGATCGTGCAGATAATTACTTTGTTTAGTTTTTGGAGCTAATCTTGAACTTGCTGGAAGTTTGTTGATGATAACCATCTTTCCTGAAAAGGTACATGATTAATCGTATATGATGCATAACACGCATTGTATGATGATGTTCTCAAAATAAATGAGATTATGCTGTATGCAATATGTATGCGCACATCATCATATATGAACATGAAATGCTATTGTGGCACGTCCGAGTTTGGGAAAATAAATCCCTGACTGTTGTTGGAGAGTAATGGAAATTGAGTTCCTGACTGTCGTAGAAAAAGTGGTTCTTCTACTTCCACTGGAGATGGTGAACCAGAGATGACTATGCTGGGGATTTGCCCCTTGTTTATGGATATTCTGCCGAGGAGAGACTCTGCTTAAGAACAACTCTGCAGGGGAATAATTCCGTTGGAGAGAGAAGCTTCCATAGCTTAAGGGATAAACTCTGTCGGGGATTGAGCTTCTGTATTCAGAGAAATAAACTCTGTTTGGGAGAAAACTTTATGAACCGCTTGCGATTACAAAATCCGGCTGGGGAATATAGACGTCGGCTCTCCGAAAGAGCTTGGCTGGGGAAAGTAACTCCTGTTTGGGGAGGCAGAGATCAAAACTTTGGTTGCCTCCACTATGTGGGGAGTGTAGATGTTACTAGGACGCATGCTGAGGATACGATAATGACTTCGTTTCAACACTTTTCTGCCCCTGTACCTGCTGGAGAAAGTTCATGTGGAGGCCTTGTGGCTTGAGTGTTATCCCAACTTATGAGGTTCCTGGTAACTACCGATCGAAATGATGAGTCTTCTATTGATAGGCAAGTGACGGGATGACCCGACATAGTTGTATGCTTTAATCCCTAACTTTTGCCTGGACTGTCTTTTCAGATTTTCAGTCCACCGAGATACCCTTTTTTGCCCAAGCCGCCTTTTCAGGTTTTCGGCTTTCCAGGTGTACATATCTTTTTTGTTTTTATCCCTAATTTTTGCCCGAACCCTTTTGGTTCGCCGGGATGCCCTTATTTTTTCCTAGTCCAGTCAACCTAGCGGGTCTTTGTTCATGCGCAGTATTTTCTGACTATGTCCATGCTCTCAGGGTGTAGGGAGTTATCACTGTCGGTAGTGTTGTGTTGCCACACTACCAGAAGATGTTCGTTTGATCATACAAGATTTGTTGCTGGAATTCATGTCCAATTCCCCAAGTGATTCAGATGGAGATCTGCCCCTGGCTATTTGACATCTTTGAGAGATTCCTTGAATCTTGACTTGACTGCCCCAAATGATGGACAATGACCATGCCGTGCCCCTTGGTTGGAAGTGTTTTTCCACTTGAGGTGATCCTTTTTATTGAGAAGGTTTTTGTTCACTAGATATTCGTCATGCGGATTTCTCTGCTGTTGAACAAATAGTCATATGCGAACAATGTTATTTTAAAAATGCAAAGCTTATGTCTGTCTTGAGGTTTTGAAAATGCAGTTTTTTTTAGTAAAATAGAATTTTGCAAAGATGTGATATCAACTCAGGATTTCTAGCGGACCTTCAAGAGTCAGGATACCTTTTGTAACAGTATGCTTTCGAACTAACCCATGCTTCAGCTAGGACTTTTAAGGGTTATAACGTGGCCTAGTTCACGGTTCAAGAAACAAAGGATAAAGGCTCAAAATTTATTTGTACCAACCCGTTCTTCGTGATGTTCTTCGATCCTATACTCAGTTAATTGTGCATTTAGATCCCGTTTGAGTCTTTGCTCTGATATTCCAGTGATGGTTCGGATATTGACAGTTTATTTTGAATAGGAAGTCATTTATTTTTGGTTGAGGGTTTGTAGGACCTCTTTCTTTTTGATTTCATAATCCCTGTCTTTTGCCTGAACTATTTCTTTTTGTGATTACAGTCAGCGGGATGCCCCCGTTTTTTCTTAAGTCTCCTTCATAGGTTTTGACTTAATGGGCTTTTATTTCGAGAGATAATGACTTCCTTCTTGGATGATTATGCGGAACCATCATCGTCTTTTGTTTTGGAAGGACGTCTTTGATGCCATTCATTGTGTACGAAGCGACAGATTGTGACAGAATGCGCCTCTGAATTAACTGAGAAAACTACCCTGCCCCAGGTTATGATTAAGGGTTTTAATATGTGTGAAAAGAAAAACTCCTACTTTTTTGGCTTGAAGGGGTTGACTAGGGATTATCTTCCTTATAACTCCAATGTTTAGGATTTGAAACAACGCCTGTACATCGTCAACAAGGTCTGTTCAAAAGCACACTGTACAGATTGTGGTATCATTTTCGTCATCCCCCTCTAAAGGCTTACAGTTTTTTAGTCGAGAGTTGAATATCACGAAAAGGAAATATAAAGCAATTTAAGCATAATGAAAAAAAAATTAATTCAAGACAAACACGTGTAATGCATTAATGAAATAAAAAAGTTTGACATGACAATAATCGTTTGAATAAGCAAAGAAAATACAACTTCAGAATTCAAATGAACAAAAATGCTTTCAATCCTAGCCATGTTTTGGCAAAGGAGCAGTGATCACATTGGGAGTCTCAGGAGGGTCGAATTTGATCTCCTTGGCGTCAATCATATTTTGAATCTTGTATTTTAGCTCCCAACAATCATTAGTATCGTGCCCCTGGCTACCAGAATAATAAGCACACCTTGCATCCGGGTTGTAGTTAAGAGAAGAAGTCTTAGGGTTCGAATGAGGGTTTATCACTGTAATCAAATTCATCTTCAACATGTGTTGCAATGCTTGTGACAATGGCATGTTAATTTGGGTGAACTGCCTTTGAGATCTTTCCACCCTTGACTGATTGTTTCGTTGTTGTGGTCGTTGTGTGCGTGCCGAATTAGAGATCAACACTGCCCCCACAGATTGGTGGTAGTCTGCCTTGCTACTCCTCTTCTGGCCGTGAACAACATTGGCTTCCCTCTTGCCACCAAATGACTTATTTTCTGTACTCAAAGAGGTATTTTTCTGGATCTTACCACTCAGGATCCTAGCTTCTACTCTTTCTCCAATCAGAATCAGCTCGGTGAAACCCGCTGACGAGCTACCGATCAAATGATTAAAGAATGGATCAGATAGCGTCCCCAGAAACATATCAACCAATTCCCTATCAGACAACGAGGGTTGGACTCTTCCAGCCAAGTCTCTCCACTTTTTGGCATAGTCTTTAAATCCTTCACTTGCACCCATGGACATACTCTAAAGTTAAGTACGAGTAGGAGCAAGGTCGGCATTGTACTGATACTACTTGTAGAAAGCAGCAGCCAGATCTTCCCAGTTTCGAATATTTGCTCCATCTAGCTGGTAGAACCATTCAAGTTGAGTCCCTGATAGACTATCTTGAAAGAAGTGAACCCATAGATTTATATTAGCTGTGTGGGGCTGGATCTTCCTGACATAAGAACGAAGATGGAGTTTTTGGCTGGACACCCCATCATACTTAGCAAATAATGGAGCTTTGAACTTCTGAGGGATCACCACTCCTGATACCAGTCCCAAATCTCTGAAATCCAAACCAGGGATCTTCTGAATCTCCATAGCACTCAAATGGTCTTCAAGTTGTTTGTACATATCTTCAGCAGGAGGATACTGTTCCTCATCATAATCTGTATCATTATTAGAAACTGCAGGTCTGAGGCCCTTTTCTTCTTCTTTGTCCTCCCCTCCCATGGATGAAAAGGACAGATCAGGTTGCTGTTTCAACCTATCCCTAATCCTTTTGCCCATACTCAGCAAAACAACCTTCTTCTTCTTCTTCTTATTCTTCTCTTTCTCTTTCAGAATGAGAGCTTTCAAGTCCTATTGCCCTTTAGCCAAGCTCAAGAACATCTCTTGGAATTGGGCATTTTGTGCCTGAAGATCTTTGATAGTTTGATTGGAAGACATTTCTTATGAAATAAACAGCGAAGAAGATGAGAAACCTGTTATGGTACCTGTAATGGTGTGCATGATAATGGGATGCGTATGTAATGATTTCAAATACTTTGGGAGATTTAAATTTGCAAACCAAGAAATAAACAAACTTTATTAGATTAAACTTGTAAAAAGGTTCAACAATGCCTTTAAGGCGTTTAAAAAGAAGCAAATGAAAAACAAATCTAAACTAGAAAAAGCAAAATCAGAAATCCCATGGACACTTCCCCTTGGTGCTGACGTAGTCATTGATCATTCTTTCATTCTCAAGTTGCCTGGTGAGCTTCAAGATCTTCCTTTCTTGCTCATGGTACTTTTCTTGGTAGGTATCCCTCTCCTCTTTCAGCTGAATCCAGGATCTCTTCAATGCTCCAAGATCAGTGGGCATGTAGGGATAAAGGACTGTATAAGGAATGTCCTCTTCATTGGTAGGCTCCACAATCACTATAAATACAGCTTCATAAGGCATCCCAAGCTTCTGGGCTCGAGCTCGGACCCACTGGAGATAAGGCTGCATAAGGAGAGAAGTCTTTGGTCCTAGCTCTTGGGGGTCAGATCTGTTCACCATACCCCAAGCTCATATAAACCTCTAGCGATGGTCGTCAACGTCCCCCTTATAGTCAAAGGCAATATGTGTAAGAAGTAGCTCATGAGAACCGTCTCTCTGAGCACGACCAAACTGTCGTAAAGCCAAGCAAGGACTGTAGGTTATTCCTCCTCTGATTCCAAGCAATGGGACATTATGATATCCCCCACATCGATCAATGACAACAATGCTTTCCATAGCCTTAGAACTCATAAGAATGTTTGTATGAGCAAGGGACATTATCCTGTAGGACCATCCTAAACCTTCTTCATTTTTCAGCACGGACTTGGGGAGGTGCAAAATAAACCACCACACAAGCAGCGGCATGCAACACATGAGAGTCCCTCGTCTTCGCACAGTACGAGTATAGAGGGTATGCAGGATATCACCCAGTAGGGTAGGCACAGGATTGCGAGACAAGAAGATCTTAACCGTATTCACATCCACAAAAGAATCCAGATTCGGGAAAAGAACCAAACCGTAGATAAGGAGAGCTAAGATGTCTTCGAAAGCCTGTAAATCCAAGTTATCCAAAAATAGTTGAGCTTGATCTACCAGAAACTTGGCTAAGAAACCTTCAATCCCGCTTCATGTTTCCCAATTAGATACTACATCAGCCCTTTTCAAATGTAAAGCTGAAGCAATGTCCTCTGGTCTAGGAGTGTCTTCCAAACCTTTGAAGGGCATATGCTCGAGGATGGATATGCCCAATAAGTGAGAAAACTCTTCCATAGTGGGAACTAGCTGATAATCCGTGAAATTGAAACAATCATGCACTGGATCAAAGAACTGGAAAAGCACACTTATCATCTGCTCATCAAACTTTGAGGTAACCAAGTTAAGAAGTTGACCATGTCTTCTAATGAATGAGGAAGTATCCGAAACTCATGAGGCTAAATCCTTGAGTTGAGCAGGTATTTGCACAAAGTTGACTCGAATGGTGTTTCTGCGCAAGGAAGCCATAATCTGCAAAATAGAACAAAGATAAATCCCCTGAAACAAGTATAAAATCTTGAGTTTTCAATGCTTTAGATTTTCTCATGATTTATTTTGATTTAAATTGATTTAAATCAAATCAAAATCAAAATAAATAATAAAAACATGATAATGACAAGTGGAAAGGGCTAGAGCTCGTGGACTATATTTCAAACTCAAAACAAGTGAAAAAGATTGGGCCCATTTGGCAAAAATTGAAGTTTTAGGCATAGTTGACTTTTGGCAATTTTGCAAAAAAGGTCAACTTCAACAATGCATAACTTACTCAATTTTTACTCTTTGAATGTGTTCTTTGACTTTTTAGAAAGCTTGAGATGTCCTATAAGCAACCCTTTTGGTCTCATATCAATTTGATATTCCATGCTCAAGTATGAAGCTTTGACAAAAAAGGTGTTTTTGTTGACTTTCCAAAATGACCTATAATGTCCAAATTCATAACTTCTTATGAGTGCATATTTTGAACTTGGGATATGAAGATGGATTTTAGATCATGGCATACTCTTCAAAATGAGATTTGGATAGGTCATTTCTCATAAAGTATGAGAATGTTATGCTTGGTCAAAGTTGAGTTGACTTTTCCTATAAAACCCTAATTTAGCAACTTTTGGTCCTTGATGAATTATGAGCAATCCTTGATGAATCATGATCAACCCTTGATCAAATGATGAAATATACTTCAAAATGAGTATGTTGACCAAAAATATTGAAGTTTTACTATATGTGGGCCACAATTGACTTTTGCCCTAGCATAGTCGATTTTCAAGCCTTTGAGCAATTGACTGAGCAAATTTTCTCTGTAGGGTTTGAAACTTGACATGGATGATCTTGAGAACATATTAGGACATTGTTGATCATTTGGGATCCCTTGTACTCAAGTGTCTTCATGCAACATGAAACTCTAATTTGAGGTAGACTGCCTTAGGAGAGAGCTTGTCTGGCCAACCCTTAGACTTCCTTGAACAACTTGGGGATCTTTCTTGAAATGTTTTGAAAAATATGGGAGGGAAAATTTTGGGGTACAACACATTTCAATCACAAAAAGAATGAAATCAGAAAACCTTTTGTGCAAGATGCCCCATGAATTTGAAAAAGGTTTCCTGGACCAGAAGTTTCTTGCCATGATCAGATTTTCAAATCACTTAAACTCCAGTTACAAGCAAAGTTAGCACGTGTTTTTTCTTCTAAACATGTTTAACAATCTTCCAGAAGTTGTTTAGCACTCAAAATGTCAAAGAGGAGTGAGTTTTTATGGTTTGTAAGTCACGCATTCCATGCTTTCGACCTTCACATGATTTCACTCATTTTTGATCCAATTCACGCGCTTGAGCATTGCATCATCTTCAGCTATAAATATAGACTTCATTTATATCATTTTGCAAGTTTTTGATAACCAAAATACCCCTACTAAGATCCTATTCAAACTCTTAAGCTTTTTATTTGTTTTCTTGTTTCCACACCTTAAACACTCAAATTTTCCATTCAGTTAATTTCACCAACATTCGATGAAGCTAAATAACTCAAGAGGAAGCAAAATCGTGCCACATTTAAATCTCACCAAGTAAATTTTCAAAATAATTCGAGCATACTTCATTTAGGTAGTTAGAGGCTTTAAATCACTATACCCAAATCATTTTGATGATCTTTGGTTTTTTCTAAATCGAGCATAATTCATTAGCTATGTCTATTTTTTATTATGTTTTAAACTATCCTTGGTTTTTTCTAAATCTACTATGCTATGGTTTAAATAAAATTTTCACGAGAATATGGTTGAGATTGTCTCACTCAAACGTTTCCAATGATACCAATCCCATGCGCATTGGTTTCTATTTGAAGAAACACGAATTTTCCCTAAATTTATGCAAATTCGTGTAGCTGGAGGTTGAAGATGACCAACGTGTCATCCTCAACCAATGATAGCATGACAATTGTTTTAATTCTACTAGCTTGCCTTTTTTAGCTTCTGTGTGCGCGCTTTCATTCACTTCCAATGTGCATCCACACCTCTGCACTATTGGATTTTCCAAGTAGGTTAAGTGAGAAGGATTTGATGCCTCTCATTTTTTTTATTTCTTTTCTTTTATTTGATTAAAATTGTTTTTATCTTTAAAAATTAACAACTCTCTCATTTTAATTCCAAAAAATACCAAAACTATTTCTAAAAATTCCTCTCTTTTTCTTCTTCTGATTCATATTTTTGTTTGTTTTTATTTTTTATTTTACTAATTTTCTTGAATTTTTATAATGTTTTCTTAGTTTTAATTGGTTTAAAAAAAATTTATTAATTTTTAAATTCTAAAAAAAAATTATTATTTGATCCTATTATGGTTTCTGAGATATGGTGATTTTATTTCATATTTATTACTAGTCTTGCTATTTTTCATTTTTCTTATCTTTTTGTTTTATTTTAAATGATTTTAAAATAGTTTCTGATTTCCAAAAATGTGAAACTATTTTCTAAAAATAGTATAGGTTATTCCTGCTTTTTCTCTTGTCTCACTTTATATTTACTTGATGTTTTGATTATACTTTGATATTTACCCTTTTATTTTCATTTCAAATCATTTTTAAAATCCACTTATTAATTGTTTAATTGTATTTTAATATTGTTTGAATTTGTTGACCGTTTGGCCTTGGTTCATGGTCCCTTTGATCACAAGTTTCATCAACCCTAATCCACCAAAATTGATGAATGATATTGATGATAACTTGATCAAGACCTTTGATCCAAGTTGAATTTCTATTTTGTTTGGTTCACTTTACCTATGCTCCACCTCTTTCTTCTTCTTTTACCTTTTTGGATCGATTGGATGATTGATGATTCATCTTGTTCAATTGAATTTGGATTGGTATTTGATAAACTTTCATCATTTCAAATCTACCTCTAAGTGATCAATTGGTCAGTCAAGGTACTTTCGACTAGTGAAAGTTTGTCCTAAGGTATCACGAATGATTTGACTGATGTAATGATCTCATCTCCTTGACTTAGGTCTTTATTCACCTTTGTTTTTACTTGTGATACATGGTTTAAGAGTATGGTTTCTTCCATATCTCTAACATGTATGGTACATACATTGTTATTGAGCGACCTCATATAGTATTGACTTCTCCATAAGTCTGTCTGTGATTGCTTATCATAAGGCTAAATTTGTCGCGAATCGAAAACCTAACATACTAACTCTAACATTTATTGTACTGAATTTTACTTTAATGCAATTTAAACTTCCCCCAATTTACTTTATGTCATTTTATTTTAGCATCTTTATCATTCATTTCATTTATCTTTTTGCTCTTTATTTTATGTCATTCATCTTTTTGCTCTTTCTTTTATGTCATTTTATCTATGTCCACATGGACTTTTATTTTATGTCATTTTCCCTTTATCCACTTGGAAGTATGTTTATGTTTATGCACTTTTTTCCTTTGTCCATTTGGACTTTTATTTTGTTCTTAAATCATTAATAATCAACTTGAACATTAAAAGACTTAAGGCTCTTTTGGGACAATGGTTAGTATCCCTTGGCATAATGGAGTAATTGGACCTTTGAACTTATGATATGACCTTGTTACTTTGAGACCTTTGGACTTTGGGATCTTTTTGTTATTATGTCTGTGTATTAGGAACTTTTTCTGTATGCAGGTGTTACTTTGAAATCCATCTAATGTAAAACTAATTCATCTGAGACACCAAGTTCATCTGATACATGCCAAGTCATCTTTATGTTTTTTTAGAAGTTATTTGATGCAAGCTTGCACCCAAGGCACTTATTATTCATCTGATGCTTATTACTTCATTGTGTGTGGCTTTAACCTAAAGGATATAAATGTTATGTTGACTTTATTATGTCAAGTATTGGCTTCTTGTTTGGTTAGATCTTTCCTACCTTAGCTTTTACTTTATGCTTTAGGATAGTCCCTTCATCTCTTGCCCGTCTTCTTTAATTTCAAAATCTTCTCCTTCTTTTTTTCTTCAAAAAAGCCTTCTTGTTTGCAAACATAAACTACTTTCAATAAAAACCTTGACTTGTTTTTAATCAAACTTTAATCCATGTAATAAAAGTGGAACCTTTTCCTTCTAAGACTAAAAAAATTACAAAACCTCAGTTAAAATTTTTGCCATTTGGCTTTTTATTTTAAAATCATTTCTTCAAGATTAGATGTGAGTCATCTCTGCGGTTGAGATATAATTCTACCATATCCATAACCTTGATTGATATGATGTTGAATATTTTCCACTAGAAGGGGTTAGTGGCATACCTATTGAGTTATCTAGGTTGGAGCACTCCTTTCACTTGTGATGCAAAGGTTTGTTATTCACATGTCTATGGATATTTGGTTGAGTATCCTCCCTAAGATGACATAATGTCTATTCTCTTAAAATTAACCAACCAACAATTTTGTTATCACTTAGAAGAAATACGTGATTCTGATTTCTCCATTGCACATTGGTGATACGTAGGCATAAGGCTCATTGAAATCTTGCTGGATCAAAATTGTAAAAACCATTTATTTTCTCATCTCCATAAACTTTTGCAACCAAACTCTTTTTAGCCAAATGCATATATTTTTCAAGAAGTTGTTGTGGAGTAAGGTAGATGTTTAGGGTTCTAACACCTTCCCTTTGTATAACTAACCCACTTACCTAGATATTTGCTTTTATTAGTTTTTGTTTTAAAAACTTCTTTGGGTTTTATTCGCGCTTTTCCCATTCTTTTGGAAACTATAAAGTGCAGTGACGACTTTGACTTTGTGTGTTAAGTTAATCAATAAATTAATCTTAACTTTTGACCGCCACAAAAATCTGGCGACTTTAATGGGGAGAAACATCCAAGTGGGTTAAGGCTATCTTTGTTTATATCTATATGTGTTATTATTATTGTATTATGTTTACTTATTTGTCTGGTATTTTCTGGTTTTCAGGGTGCTTAGTGATCTCTTGGAAGTCCCATATTTGAACTTTGGAAAACCTAAGATAGGAGGGTGGAATAGTCATGTTGACATGTCTGGAGTAGTCCTTAACATGTTGACTTGAGATCCACTACTCAATGGAGGCCCCTTTAAGGGTGATAATGTTAAAAATCTTTTTGTGCGACATTATCACTTTTCGACCTGGGAGCCTGAGAAGCTGAGGACCTTAGAACCCTTTACCCATCTTTGACTTTTAGGATGTAGTGCGATAACTATTAAGGAGTAGTTCATACATGATACTACACTCAGATGAGTTTCTCTTTAATATATTATTGGTTCCCGAGTAGTTGGTAGACCGATATTATCTAAAAGAGGATCGACGAAACTGGGAACTTTTTAAACCTTTGTTCTACAAGTGGTTTGATATCTTTAGTACACACCTTGTGGTTAGTACCTTTGACATCCTACTCGTGACGTCGAACTTATGAACCCCCCTTGATTGTGATCTTGTTTGTGATTGTTGCATAACCATGCACTCATGCATTCATGAAACATTATTTACACCTTGTTTTTCAAGGAACTTAGACCATTATTTTGCAAACATCTCTTGTACTGTTATTATAGATCTTGGATAAATAAATACTCAGAAGTATAGTTTCAAGAGTCCTAAATTGCAAGAGTTGAGAAATTTAACATCTTTTGTATCTGATCTGGTGGCTTTCAAGGGGAGTAATGGAAGGTTTATTTCTATATTATCTACTGATGTTCAAGAAAGGATTCTTAATACTTTGGTCCAGTTCTATGATCCTTTGCATAATTGTTTCACTTTCCCTGATTATCAGCTTATGTATACTTTGGAGGAGTATTCTTATTATGTGGGATTGTCTGTTTCAAACATCATCCCTTTCAGTGGTTTAAAGGAGATTCCTAAACCCCAAGTCATCTCAAGTGCTCTTCATCTTAAGAAGTTTTACATGGTAGGTAAGCTTATTTTTAAAGGAGGTATTAAGGGTTGACTTATGAGTTCTTCATAGAGAAGGCTTTCATCTTTGCTAGTGCTGGTAGTATGGATGCTTTTGAGGCTATTCTTGCCTTAATATCTTATGGCCTTGTGTTATTTCCTAATATTGAAGGTTTCGTTGATGTTAATGCTATCCAGAGATTTCTTGTTAGGAATCCAGTGGCTACATTGCTTAGAGATACTTACCATTCCATTCATCATAGAACTTTTAGAGGCTATGATTCATCATGTAATGTGGACCTCTACTATAAAAGTTTTTTATTTCGCACTTGCCATATTCCAGACTCTTCTGAAATAATCAAGACAAGCATAGGTGGTCTCAGAGACTTATGGCTCACACTCAGGAAGATTTGAAATTGTACATTTCAACTTATGTTGTTGGGATGATCTTTGACAGTTGCGAAGAATTCCCTAATGTTCCTCTTCTTGGTATACAAGGGGAAATTAACTACAACGATATTCTTGCTAGACGCCAGTTTAGATATCCTATGAGGGACAAACATGATAACATTTGGTTAGACGATTTATTTTATCTTAATAAAGAAGGGAATCTAGGTATAAAGGATAAGATTTTAAGTTCATGGCACAAGATTCATAGGAAAGATAAGGAACAGTTAGAAAGGAAGCTTGGCATTGCATTTTAGCCTTACACTCAATGGGTTTATAATAGAGCTTGCATTCTCAAGATGCCTTACCCTCTTGAGAAGCCCTTGATTTCTATTTATACATCACCACCTTCTATCATTCCTATTGAGAATAAGAAGGAGTTTCAAGAAGCCTTGGCCAGGATGAAGCAAGAAAGGGATGCTTAGAAAGCAAGTTTTGTGCTCTATAGCTTGAGAAGGTAGAATTGCATAAGCAATTGAAAGAGAAGGATGATTTGATCGAGATACTTGAACAACATGATATGGAAGAGAAGGAGAAGCAAGATGATTTATTTTCCTCTAACATTCAGCTAATTCCTAGTATTTAGGATTATTCTCAAATTCTTTTTACCTTTGGTGCGTGGAAGGGTGTTGTTGACAAGCTCGTGGTAGAGAATACTCAGTTGAAGTCTTCATACGAGTGTCAGATTAGGAAGCTCAAAAGGAAATATCAACATGGAGTGGGAACATCCTCAAATGTGGTTCCTAAGGATCCTCAGATTCTAGCTTTCTCTTTTATCTTTTTAAGAATATTTGAAACTTGTGTACCTTAAATTTTAATCCTTCCGAGATATTAATAAAATGATATTTTTATATGTGTTATTTCTTTTATGTTTTTAAATGTTATAACTTCATGAGTTCCTTAAAAACGGAATAAACAATCAAATCATTTGCACTGCATATCATGCATCATCTCGCTCTTTGTTTTTTACATTCTGCAAGTTTTCTAGAAGTCTTATTCATTTCTCTTGATCTTTGCTCAGTCAAGTTATCACATCCCTAAAACACTCGTGCTAATCACAAGAGAAGAATGGAGAACATCGAGCAAGAAAATAGAGAACTAAGAGACGAAGTCACCACTTTTATAAATGGTATGGCCCATCTGACTACTCTAGTTGAATCTTTAATTGAAGCCCAAGATCAGAATCATGCTCCACCTCCTATTTAATCTCAAGCTTAAACTCAACCTTAAGTCTCTATTATTTCCGAAGTTGTTTCAACTCAAGTTCATATTGCTCCTATTAGTGCTGCTTCTCAGCATTAGATGCCACCTGGTTTTCCTTAAGGCTTGCCTGTGAATTTTGTTCCTGAAGGTTATAATCCAGTTGTTGAAGTTCCTAATCATGTTCAACCTATTATTGTTATTTCCCTTCCAGTTTGGCATACTACTCCTATTTTTAATGATCAAATTTACCATACTGCTACACCAAGTTAAAGCTTGGGTATTTATGATCCTATAAATGATTTTTAGGATTTGTTCCTGGAAATGCAGAAGGAAATGAAATCTCTTAGGGGAAAGAGTTGTTTGAGAAGAATGTCAGTGATCTCTTCCTTGTAACTAATGTCAAGGTGCCAGCAAAATTCAAAGTTCCTGAATTCGAGAAATACAAGGGAAACTCTTGTCTTCAGAGCCACTTTGTGATATATGTCAGGAAAATGTCTACCCGCACTAACGATCATTGTATGTTGATCTATCATTTTCAAGATAGTTTAACTGGAGCTGCATTGAAATGGTATATGGCCTTGGATAGTGCCAGCATTCGTACTTTCAATGACCTTGGTGAAGCATTTTTAGGCAATAAAAGTATAACATAGACATGGAGCTTGATCGTGACCAACTAAGGCCTATGGTTCAGAAAGATAAGGAGACATTTAAGGAGTATGCACAACACTTGCACGAGATTGTAGCTCAGGTTATTCCCTCCATCAAGGAGAAATAAATGACCAAAGTTTTCCTGAAGACTCTTAGTTTATTATATTATAAGAAGATGGTGGCCAATGCACCAAGTAATTTTACAAATATGGTCAGAATGGGTATTCGTTTGGAAGAAGCTGTCTGTGAAGGTCGCTTATTAAAATATCAGAATTCAGGTTCTGCTAAGAAGCACGCATATGGGTTTTCTAAAATTAAAGAAGGAGACTCTAATACCATTTCACAAGAAAGGAAGGGTAGATCCCGTGGAATAAATCAATGTAATCAACAATATGTTGCTTGAGTTACTCCAAATGTTAATATAGCTCTTGCAGTAGTTGCTTATCAACCTCCCCAAAGGACACATCAGGAGTCCTACCAATAAAATAATCAAGGGCAAAATCAGAAGAGAAACTCCTTTGATCCCTTTCCTATGAGTTATGTTGAGTTGTTTCCCGCATCGATTTAGAAGAACTTAGAGCAGACTAGGTCTCCTCCTACTATTTTTGAGAAACTTACCTGGTATTACAAAGCTTATTAGACTTGTGCTTTTTAAAATGGAGCTAAAGGGCATGACACAAAGAACTGTTATTCATTGAGGTCTGACGTTCAGAAGTTAGTATGGGATATTATTATGTCTTTTAAAGACATGGGGACAAATGTGCAAGCAAACCTTTTGCCTAATCATGGGGGAAATGCAGCTAGTATGATTTATGTTTGTCCTGGTGAGTTTCAGATCTTTGATGTGAATTTGATAAGAGGTAATATAGTAGAAATTCATGCTACTCTATGTGAATTCAGACATTACCAGCATAATCACGCGGCTTGCAGAGTTTGTATGGAAAATCCTCATGAGTGTTCTATGGTGAAAATAAACATCCCAGAGTTGTTGGACCAATGTCTTATTCAGGTATGCTAATAGATGGATGAGGACCATGAGGTGCATAAGATTGATGATGATTCTAGAACTTGTCATATTTCTGATGTGAATTCAATAAATACATCTTTGATAAAGCTTCATGTTGATTGTGTGTTTTGAGATACTTTGAACACAATCATTTGTCTTGTAAAGTTTGTTCTAAGGAACCTAGAGGGTGTGAAGTTGTCAGGAATAATCTCCAGCATGTGTTGAATATGGGATCTCTTTGTGTTACCATAATGCAAAAGAATAATGAAGAATATGATGTGAATGTCATAGTGACTCACTTCAACATTCCTATGCTCGTGGAGGTTGCGATTCATAGTAAGCCTGCCATAACTCCTCTTGCTATTTACTTACCTAGACCATATCCTTACGATTCCGATAAATCTGTTCCTTATAAGTATAATTCTACCATGTTAGAAGATGGTAAGGAAGTGGAAATCAAGAATTTTCCATCCGTTGAGAATTTTGCTGAAGCTAGTCGAGTGACCCGTAGTGGTCGAGTATTTTCTTCGACACTTTAAAACATTATTGATATTGGTAAGAAATTTGTTGAAACTAGTGCTAAGCCCAAGAAGATGGAAGGACAGACTAGTGGTGCTACTTTAGAGAAAGAAGTTGGTGATTTGCTGAAGATAATAAAGATGAGTGATTACAGAATTGTTGAATAGTTATTACAAACTCCTTAAAAAAATTATCTTGGCTTTGTTAATGAACTCTACCGCTCATAGAGATTCCCTTATGAGAGTCTTGGATCAGGCTCTATTTGAACAAGATGTGACAATTGATCATTTCACCGGTGTTGTAGGTAATATTATAGCTTTCAATAACCTCACTTTTTGTGATTATGTGTTACCAGATGAAGGAAAGAACCATAATTTGGCATTTCATATCTCTTTGAATTATAAAGAAGATACCTTATCTAATGTGTTGATTGATAATGGCTCAACCTTAACTATTATGCCAAAATGTATTATGTCAAAGCCTACCTATCGATGAACTCGTATATGCTATAGTGGTATTGTAGTGAAAGGCTTTGACGGTTTCAGGAAATCTGTTGCTGGAGATGTGGATTTACCTATGTGGGTGGGGCCATATATGTTCCATATTACTATGCAGGTTATGGATATCTTTCCCGCCTATAATTGTTTGTTTGGTCATCCTTGGATCCATGAGGCAGGTGTTGTTACCTCTACTTCGCACCAAAAGTTGAAGTTTGTCAAATATGGAAAGGTGGTTATTATTAATGGAGAACATGCCATGTTAGCGTCATATTTATCTTCTTTCAGCTAGGTTGAAGAATATGAGGTTTCTTTTAGAATTCCATTCCAAGATTTATCCATTGATGATGTGAAGAAGAGTGGAGATTATATCTCTTCGTTTAAAGATGCTCAACAAGTTGTTCAGAAAGGGTCCTAGTAGTATTTGGGGGAAGTTCATTAATCTACCAGAGAACAAGAACATGACTGGATTGGGTTTCTCTCCTCAGAAAGTAAAAATTGAAGTTGTGAAGTCGAAGTCTACTTTCCTTCCTTACCAAGATATCTTCCATAGTGGGGATTTCATCAATTTGACTCCTCTAGAAGTTGATGTTATTCTTGAAGATGATCCAGAGATAGAGAGGCCAAGCTACATGACACATGGAAGAAGAGTTCATAATTGGACCTCTATTGATATCCTTAGTTGTGTTCACATCTCAAAGTAATTTGTTTTTATTTTTTTCCAGAAAATAATCCTTTCACTCTGCCCAAGGTGCAAGTGATGTTGTTCGGACTTGTCTTGGTTTTGATTTTTAAAATCATTAATAAAAGTCATTTTTGTTATCAAATTGTGTTTTATTTTCTGCTTTTTCTTGGAAAATGGTAATCAGAAAAAACCATTAAAAATCACTGTCAATAAATTAGAATAATCACTTATTGTATTTATTTATTTATAAAATCAAGCATAATCATTGAGGGTTTTTCTGAATATAGTTAAATTAAGATGGCTCTCGAGGACATGGAAAAACAATGTTTATCACACCCAGGGGAAAATTTTGTTATTGAGTGGTGCTCTTCGGGTTGAAGAGTGCCAGTGAAATGTACCAAAGGGCTATGAAAATCCTATTACATGATCTGATGCACAAAGAAATTTAGGTATATGTTGATGATATGATTCCTTAGTCTCAGATTGAAGAGGGTCATGTAGAAGACTTATTGATGTTGTTTCAACATTTGAGGAAGTTTCGTCTCCTCTTGAATCCAAGTGCACCTTTGGTGTTTGTTCTGGAAAATTATTGGGCTTCGTTGTTAGCCTGAAAGATATTGAACTTTATCTTGATAAAGTTAGGGAAAATCAAGAAATTCCTATTGTCGTAACTAGAAAAAAAATGAGAGTCTCCACCAGTACTTTTTGTCCTAAGGACGGGAAAGGAATCGAAAACCCTAATTGTTTCATAGATTTCTAGGTTCGTGAGTTGATTAGATAAAGGGAAGGTGTGAGGCACCCTTTATATCCCTTGTACTCAAGGGGACCCTTTTTAACTTTAGGATTTATGGGGGATATTTTCTATTTAATCATATGCTAAATAATAAAACAAAGAAAAATATTTAGCTTTAAGTTAGAAGACTCGCCTTGGTTTTTGAACCGTGTGCATATGTATCCTCTTGCGAAGAAATCAAAGTCCTTCATAGTTCAAAGTTCTTGGTTGGTGTTTTTTTAGTATTGCATAAAATTGCTTTTGAATTATTTTTGAACATTGCCTGAGTTTGAAAATTCAATGATGGTAGACGCGATTTTGAACTTGATTTGAAAGCAATTTTGACAATTCTTTATTTAAAAATTTTTGAGGTTTTATTATATTAGTAGAAAAAAGGTTTGATTGGTTAGCTATCTTAAGTTTGATTTGATTTTTGAAATTGAAGATTAGACGTAAAACTGAATAATGTAATAAATAGATAAGTGACAAATAACATTAGGGTTAGTAACATGTTTATTGATTATAAAATAAATATACAAATGACTAAATTAATATTTGAAAAAAATAAGAAGTGAATATGAAATAAAAATAAATAGGTTTAGAGTTTGAAATATTTTAGTTAGTAAAATGTTTTTATTTATCAAAATGATCGACTAATAAGGTTAAGATTCAAAATTAGGGTCTAAAAAAACTTATGGTTAGAAAAATGTTTTTTAGGTAAATACTGTTAATTAGCAGAGTTACTATCTAAAATTATGGTTAAGAAAAAGATTAGTCGAAAATTAAGGTTAAAAAATTGATATTTAGAAAAAGTATGGTTAGTATAAAAAATAGGTTATTTAATATTTTAAAAAGGGAATTTTTGTTGTTATAATTTATAAAAAAATATAGGTCTTATCATATAATTATAAAGAAAAATATTTATAATAAACAAAATTATGTTAATATTTTATTTTAGAAAAATTACATTTGTTATGTTAAAAAAAATATATTTACAAAGGAAAATAAATTAAAATAATAAGGTAAAAAATGAAAATAAGATCAGAGGGTGTGTTTTAGTTAACCTAAGTAAATTATGGTAGCCGTAAAAAAGAATCAATCTTTTCACATGCTCAAATTCATTTGTGTGTTTAGTATTGGAGTTTTCTGGTGTTTTTAAATTAGAGTTTTCTGGGAAATATGATTCCATGTTGATGACGGTAAAGGTGTGTTGTTAGGAAAAAAACTTTCTAAAAAAAATTCTCAAAGGGAAAGGACAATAAGATATCGAAAGGGAAAAGACCAAACCTTAAAACTAATCATTATACAAAGATTTATAATAATAATTAAATCTAGAAAGGTTAGATTGGTTATTATAAAAGTCACAATTTATAATAAAAGGTTTGGTTGATAACATGGTTTAACTACATTAAAAGATGATTATTAAACACAATAGGTACACAAGGAGATAAAATCAAACCTAGAGTGTCGTGACCCAATTAAGCTGCTTTCTTCCTTTTTCTTTTCGATCCCGTTGAATTCATTCCTTTTTGATGCACAAGTTTTCTTAGATTGATGGAGGCTCTTAAGATTTTCGTGTTGTAGTTCTTGAAGAGAAACAACCTTTATTGTTGTTTGTGAATAGTAACAACTTTTTAGGAGATAATGTTTGTAAAGTGTGGATGTTGCTGATGATTGTTGATGAATTATGTGTAAAAACCAAAGTGTAAAATTGTGTGTGAAATTGGAATTTTGAAGTATTGTTGATAATTGTCGATGTCCAAAACTATGAAAATAGGTACTATTTATAGAGTTGGAAAATTAGGTTAAAGGGAAAAAAGGGCAGAAAATAAAATAAAAGGAATACCTGATTGTATATTGGTTAACAAAATTAAGAACCTTGACCTAATTGTGACTCTGAAAGATTTGAATTGAAAAATATTTAAATTGAAAAAGATTTTGTTTATTTTTGGATTTTTTGGCTATTTTTTAAATAAAATAATGATTTTAATAATTTTTTTAAAATATAATAAATATAGGAATATTAAAATGCTATTTAAATAAATAAAAACACCCTATTTTATGATAATTTTGGAATAATGCAAAAAATGAAAAGAAGGCTAAAAATAAAATAGAACGTAAAAAGTTAGGGATGTGGAATTCAAACACATGACCTTATACTTGCAAGCCTCACCTCCTAACTAATTGTGCTATCTATTTTATTCAAAATAAAAAGTCAATTGCAAGTATATGAAAGAGGGAAAATATTTTCTATTTAAAAATACAAATAATTTAATATAAATTATTATACATTTTTAAAGTTAAAAAATTAGAAAACTCCAGAATATTACTGTAGATAAACCAAAGGAATTTATAAAAAACAATTTTGAAAATCATTTGACTGTAGAAAATAAGACGGGAAAATTTAGGATATGGCAACTTCCTCTACTTAATTACTCTTCGATTGAAGTGCGATAATACAAAGGTTCACAAATTCGGATCAGAGTGTTACTAAATAATGGAGGACCCTGAATTTCGACCAAAAACTTTTGAAAAATGAACTAGATAATAAACCAAAAAAGTAATTAGGCAAGGATGATGTACTTAACTTACCAATGCCTAGAGCATGAACATAAATGATCTAGATGTGAGGAGGCAGATAACTCGTGCATATCATAGGTAATCAAGAGAAGACGATGCAGATAACTCGTCTACACCCCGAAAAAATAATCGCAAATTTTATGTATTTACCAAATCCTATAGGGTAAATAACACGAGTTTAAAAATAGATAACTTATTACTGCTCTGGGACTATCGCAACACGTTATATCACGGATTTTGCACATCTACCACAACCTAGGGGGTAGATAATGTGAGTTTAAATAACAAATCAAGTAACAATAATCATAGATTTCGTGTATCTACCACAACCTAAGGGGTAAATAATACGAGTTTTTTTTAGAATGGCTTACTAACGCTCTGGGACTAACATAGTAAGTTATATCACAAAATTGCAATATTTATCACAACCTAGGGGATAAAAGACATAGGTTTTGAAAATAGATAACTTATTTCAGCTTCGAGACTAATACAACAAGTTATATCGCAGATTATGCATGTTTACCACAAGGTGGTAGAAAACGCAGGTATCAACTCTATTTATGCCAGGGGAGAAATCTAATAGAGTCAGGTCTGATAACAAACTAGCTAAATCTTCGAGACTAACATAGTAATTAGTATTGTAGACTTTCATTTTTATCACAACCTAATGGATAAATAATGAGGGTTCGAAGAAATAAATAAATCATTGTTGCTTCGAGACTAATGAAACAAGTTATATCACTGTTATTGCATATTTACCACAACCTAAGGGGTAAATAACAAAAGCTTGAAACTCATCGTTGCTTCGAGACTAACATAATGAATTATATCACATATTTTGTACATCTACCATAACCTAGAGGGTAGATAATACGAGTTTGATAATTCATCATCGCTTCGAGACTAGCACGATGAATTATTTCACAGATTTTCACACATCTACCACAACCTAGGGGGTAGATAATACGAGTTTTAAAAAATAACTTATTCAGGCTTCAGGACTAACATAGTAAGCTATATCCTAGCTTTGCATATTTATCACAACCTAGGGTATAAATAACACAAGTTTGATAACTCATTGTCGCTTCAAGACTAACACAATGAATTATATCGCAAAATTTTCATATCTACCACAACCTAGAGGATAGATGATGCGTTTTTTGAAAAATAACTTACTAACGCTTCGAGACTAAAATATTAAGTCATATCACAAATTTTGCATATTTACCACAACCTAGGGGATAAATTATGTGGAGTTAAAATTTGAATTTAAATTGTTTCAATCTGAAAACATTGAATTTGACCATTGAAAAGTTTGACAGTTGAAAGCTTGAATAGTACGCCCGTAGACTGATGATGACTTGGCTATAGATATGAATTGTAGGTATACCACCTAGTATAATCTGGTTTTGTAGCACCTCTAATTGTTATACCTATTCTTTACTGAGGTTGCTATTTGTAATAGTGTAAAAGCTAAGAATTTGAATATGTAATTTATGTAGGTGACTTAGCTAGATAATTGGCCTTAAGATATTTTATAGTAGTCTTAGCCTATGAAGCTTGAAATGCAATGTATAATTGATATTCATATGCATGATGCCCAATGGAAATATTATGGATATGCTTATGATGTCCAAATTTATTGACACGTGTTTCGTATGTATATGCATTAAATTTTTATGAATGATTATGATAATTTTCTCCTTTAGATATGATTTTCACATGTCATATGCACCGAATGTTATGAATGATCATGATACCTTGATATGCTTGACGCATGTGTTAATGTATGGTATGTATTTGTAATGTATACTTGACAATAAGGTTATGAGTGAGATGCGTAAGGCTGCTTACGCTTAAATGCTAGTAGGAAATGTATGAGATTGTTTATACTTGAATGAAATGCTGATAGAACTGCATAAGGTTGCTCATGCTCATAGGGCTTCCTACAATATAAATGATGATGGACATGCATGAGGCTGCTCATGCTCGTAGGGTTACCAATGATGAAACGTTGATGCAAATGCGTGAGTCTGCTCAGGTCTTAGTGATGGTAAAAATTTGTGAGGCTAATCACTTATTTATGAAATGCATATGGTGCATGTGGCTGCTCGTGCTTCATAACGCTTCTTACAAAAGAATTGATATATGAAGTTATGTGAGGCTGCTCATGTCTTGAATCAATGAAAATTACACAAGGCTATTAACATCAGTAAAGTTACCAGATGGAAAATACAGTAAGGCCATTAGCGTTGGTAGGGTTACCGAAAAGCAATCAAGATATTAAAGTTACAAATATCGGCAGGGTTACCGAAAAACATCATTCAGTTGATTGGAAAAATGAACAATAGTAAGGTTACTGGCATCAGTAAGGTTGTCAGAAAACATCAATTAGGTGGTCGGAAAAATGAACATCAATAAGGTTACCAGAAAACATCAATCAAGTCATTGGAAATGAATAATCAGTAAGTTTACTGGAATCGATACAGTTACCGGGAAACATCAATCAAGTGATTGGAAAATGAACAATCAGTAAGTTTACTAGCATCGGTAAGGTTACCGAGAAACATCAATTAGGTGAGTGGAAAATGAACAATCAGTAATATTACTGGCATCTGTAAGGTTATTGGGATACATCAACCAGGTGATTGGATTAGGAATTTATGCTATGCGTTATGATTTATGTTTTTTTTGAGGTGCATTTTGATTGATGTACTAAATGTAATGATTCACGAATGCTTGTAATGAGTGACTTTGATATGTATCAATGAATGCTCGATTTTGAAATGCTAATGAATGATTGGGATTTTGATATGTAGGTGTTGGGTGCAAAGTAAGGTTAGGCTTTGATGAATGTTAGATTCATGACATGGAAATATGAATTAGGTTATATGCATGGCTTGATACTAGAGCGAAGCGACATGATTAATGCATTATGATGATATATGAAATGACTTGAATGTCAAATAAGTGCCCTTGTAGTGGATCGTGGAATGATTAAGAGGGGTTGCTTACATAATAGGGCTACTTGTCAAACAATGGTAGTTTCAAACTCGATGATTGCTGATATAGGAGAAAGCTTCACTGAGAATTATGAAAGTATGAAGGGAGATTGCCCCTTTATGGCATGTCTTGCCTCAATTTAATGGTGTTCATAGAGATTCACCTCAATGTGAGTTTTGAATTAGTTTGGCCATATCGCGAACTTGCGATGGTTGACTCGACTATTTTTTATTTTGAAACCTCTATGCCCTTGATTAGCTCTTGGGATAATTTCCCCTGGTGAACCGTTTTGACTGCCCTAGAGTTTCTTAATCTTGAAAGGTATGTCCGAACGTTTGAATTTTATAAGGTATGCCCCTGATCAATAGGGTATATAAGGAATTTTGTAAGGAGGAACTTGGATCTCACCATGATGTAATTTGAATATCATAAGGACTTACCCAAAGTTTGAATCTTAGAAAAGTATTCCCTAGATCAGTTGGCTCTTTGAGATGTGACTCAAGTTGACCAAATATTAGAATGATTGCCCATAGTCAATAGGATCTTCATTTGATATGCCCATATGATCATTTGTATTTTCCCTTGACTATAAGGGGTTTTATTAAATGCTTTTCCCCTAGTCAGGAGCTTATTAAAAAGAATCGCTTTTGATCAAACCATTCTTGATATTTTCGTGATGCTAAGTATTGATTTGCAGGAAAAATTGTTCCGTTTGAAAAGTAACTACAACGTAATGCACATGCAAGTTTTGAAATCAAAATTTGTCATGGAATAGAAATGGATGATTAGATATGAAGATGTTAAAAAGAAGTATGGTTATAGATAATTTATAAAACATTAGGAGTCAGTTTAAACATAAATTTCGTTGAATATGCTTTCATAGTTAACCTAGCTTCAACAAGGACTTTTGAAGGTTGTAACGTGGCGTGGTTTGAGATTTAAGAAAAAAAGGATATAAGGCTCAAGTTTTATATGACCCACCAAATTGTTCTTGATATTATCCCTTCCTAAGTTCAATTAACTCAACAGATGCATTTAACCTGTAAGAGAATTTTTGTAGTCGCAATGATGATGACAAACATTAACAAAGTTCAATCACTGCTGAGAAGCCATGATGATTTTTATGGTGGCACTCACAAGCTTATTTTCCATTTTCTTTGATTTCAATCCCTTATTTTTGCATGGACCAATTCTTTTGAATTTTTGGTCCATCGGGATGCCCCTTTTTTTTGTAATTTTCTCTTGACATAGTTTCTTTTGATTCAAGAACGGCATGACTGCCATGTTTGACTTTTGTGATCTTTATCATTTCCTCGATCTTGGATGGTGTACGTGAGGAAGAAGTTGTTGTGGGCATTATCTTCACTGCTTCCTCAATCTTTGTTGATGCATGTGAGGAAGAAGATGTTCTTGAACCTCTTGCTTAGATTGACTTGATTCTCTTGAGATTAGGATGCATCATTGAATTAATCAATGTGCCCCTAGTTAAAATCAAGGTTTTTTTTATACAAAATGGAGATAACTCCAATTTCTTCCTCGAGGGGGTTTACTACGGATTAAGTCGCTATTTCTCCAGTGTTTAGGAAGTGAAACAATGTCGTACATCGTCAACTCAGTCTTACTATAGAAACCATATGCCAAAATAATTCAATTATTTAATTTAAATTGTTCTCCCTCAAAGTTTGTTAAAGTTAAAAATATGAAAATGGAAAGGTGAAAAGTGAAAATGGAAAGTTATCGATTATTTATGGTAAGGGATGAAAGAGTGAAACAAATTGATTAATTTCGACAACATGCATGCTCATTTTATTATAATAACTAATCAAAAGGTACAAGTTTTCAACAAACAAAAATTCGCAACTAATAAATTACAATTCGAAATGATAAAATCCCAATTATCTAGGGATGAGCTCCTTTGTTGATCCACTGGCTTTAGGATATCTCCTTGATGATCTTGCACTAGTAAGAGTAGGGGTGACCTTTATCCTTTCATCTGATTGGCATACAAACTCTGCTGATAGGGTAATTGTTGTTGATACTGTTTCTTTTGATGTGGGGAAATCATCCACGGTTGTGGAATTTGAGGCATTGTGTAGGCCTATGATTTAAAGGGCCTCCTTCTCTCCTCAATATTTCTTGAGTTCCTTCTTGAGACTTTCTTTGAGTTCTTGTGTGAGTCTCTGAAAATCATATAGCATGGATGGCAATTAGATAAAGGCAAAAGTGGAAATGATACCCAAATGTATAAATGTATGTATTAGATGTATTAAAATTCATGGGTATGCAAAAATATTTAGGAGAAGATATGGAAATGGGGTACCCTATACAGGCTTAAAGATAAATAGACAAATAGAAGTCCCTACGGGCTTGGTATTAGAACATGCAAAAGAAATCCCTTATGGGCTTGGGATAATGACAGACCTGAGGAAACCTCTGTGGGCTAAGGATAATGAAGACCTAGGGAAACCCAAGTGGGTTTAGGGATGGAAATGGTTAACACCCTCTATGAGTTTAGGGTAGTGAATACCCTATATGGGTTTAGGGTAGTGAATACCCTATACCGGTTTTGGGATAGATATAGAAATGAGGAAACCTTTACAGGTTTAGTGATAATGACAAGATATCTTTTGCGGGAAGGTTCCCTATGAATGTCAGGATGTTAACAGAACAACCTACATGAGAGCTCCTATAGAAGTTTCTAAGCTTATTCAACATAACCTAAAGGTGTTTCTCTTAAGGGTATCATGGGTAACACTATAGGGAAAAGGCACAATGACCTCCCTTAAGTGGAGCCTCTTTGTAGACAGAGACTTTCGTCTCGTAGGTCGTACAAAGTCTCACCATGATATTTTATTTTAGGGTTATAAATAGAGTCATTGGTCAAGTCCCAAAGTCCTACCTCCAAGAAAGGCTATCCCTCTAAAAGATATTTCTCGAAACTCGACCTACTCGAGGCAAAGTCATCGCAAAAACTCATAGGGATGTTAAACTCACTTGGCCAATTGACAATCCTTCTTGTAAGGTTTGATAATTTTTTTTGAAATTAAAACCCCAACAACAATAATATGATAAAAATATGATAATAGTGCGATAAGTAATAAATAAACAATAAACCAATAAATAAACATGAAAACAAAAAACATGTTATAAATAGAAATCACCCCAAAAATTCTAGACCTAAAAGATAGGGAAACTTTAAACCCTAGGGTTGTATCCCAAATATAGTTGTCAGTTGTCGTAATTGGAAAAATAAATGAGAGTCGCCACCATTACTTTTTTTCTTAAGGACGGGAAGGGAACGGAAAACCCTAATTATTTTAGAGATTTCTAGGTTTGTGAGTTGATTAGATAAATGGAAGGTGTTAGGAACCCTTAATCTGCCTTGTACTCAAGGAGACCCTTTTTAACTTTAGGATTTATGGGAGATATTTTCTATTTAATAAAACAAATAAAAATATTTAGTTTTAAGTTAGTGAACTCGCCTTGGTTTCTGAATTATGTGCCTATGTATCCTCTTGCAAAGAAATCAGTATCCTTTGTAGTTTAAAGTGCTTGGTTGGTGTTTTTTTATATTATTGTATAAAGTTTCTTTCGAATGATTTTTTAACTTTGCCTAGGTTTGAAAGTTAGGTGATGGTAGAGGCAGTTTTGAATATGATTTGAAAGAAATTTTGACAATCCTTTATTAAAAAAGTCTTGAGTTTTATTATGTTAGTAGAAAAAAAGTTTGATTGGTTAGTTGTCTTAAATTTGATTTGATTTTTGAAATTGAAGATTATAAGTAAAAGTGAGTAATGGAATAAATAGATAAGTGAAAAATAGAATTAGGGTTAGTATAATGTTTATTGGTTATAAAAGAAATAAACAAATGATTAAATTGATATTTGAAAAAAATTAAAAGTGAAGATGAAATAAAAATAAATAGGTTTAGAGTTTGAAATATTTTGGTTAATAAAATATTTTTATTTGTCAAAATGATCAATTAATAAGGTTAAGATTCAAAATTAGAGTTTTAAAATATTATGGTTAGAATAAATGTTTATTTATTTGTAAAAATTGTTAATTAGCAAAGTTACTATCTAAAATTAAGGTTAGGAAAAAGATTGGTCAAAACTTAAAGTTAAAAGATTGATATTTAGAAAAAGTATGGTTAGTATAAAAAATAATTTATTTCATATTTTAGAAAAGGAATTTTTGTTGTTATAATTTATAAAAAAAATATAGGTATTATAATATAATTATATAGAAATATATTTATAATAAACTTAATTATGTTAATATTGTATTGAAAAATAACACTTGTTATATAAAATAAATAAATATTTACAAAGGAAAACAAATTAAAATAATAAGGTAAAAAATGAAAATAATATCAAGGGGTGTGTTTTAGTTAACCTAAGAAAATTAGGGGTAGCTGTAAAAAAGAGTCAATCTTTTCACATGCTCAAATTCATTGGTGTGTTTTTGTATTGGAGTTTTCTGGAAAATATGATCCCATGTTGATGATGGTAAAGGTGTGTTATTAGGAAAATAATTTCAAAAAAAACTCTGAAAAGGCAAGGACAATACGAGATCGAAAGGGGAAAGGACAAACCTTATAACTAATTGTTATACAAAGAGTTATAATAACAATTAAATCTAAAAAGTTTAAAATGGTTATTACATAAGTCAATATTTATAATAAAAAGGTTTGGTTGATAACATGGTTTAACTATGTAAAAAAATTATTATTAAACATAATAGGTACACAAGGCGATAAAATCAAACATGGAGTGTCGTGACCCAATTAAGCGGCTTCCTTCCTTTTCTTTTTAATCCTGTTATATTTATTCTTTTTCGATGCACGAGTTGTCTTAGATTGATGCAGGCTCTTGGGATTTCAGTGTTGTTATTCATAAAGAGCAAAACCTTTTATTGTTGTTCGTGAAGAGAAACAACTTTTTAGGAGAGAATGTTTGTAAATTGAGGATGTTGTTGACGATTGTTGATGAATTGTGTGTGTAAAAGTCAAAGTTTAAAATAATGTGTGAAATCGGAATTTCGAAGAATTGTTGATAATTGTCGATGTCCAAAACCATGAAAATAGAGTACTATTTATAGAGTTGGAAAATTAGGTTAAAGGGAAAAAATGGGAGAAAATAAAATCAAAGTAATACTTGATAGTATCTAGGTCAACACGATTAAGAACCTGGACCTAATTGTGACTCTGTGCAAGATTTTATAAGAAAAATATTTAAACTAAAAAATATTTTATTTGTTTTTTGGATGTTTTTTGCATAAAATAATGATTTCAATACAAAAATAATATTTTAAAATATACTAAATATAGGAAAACGAAAATGTTATTTAAATAAATAAAAAACACCCATTTTATGATATTTTTTGAATAATGCTAAAAATGCAAAGAAGGTTAAAAATAAAATAGAACGCAAAAGGTTAGGGAAGTCGGGTTCGAACACATGACTTTATACTCGCAAGGCTCACCTCCTTACCAATTGTGCTATCTAATTTATTGAAAACAAAAAGTCAATTAAAAGCATATGATAGTGGGAAAAATATTTTCTATTTAAAAATACATTTAATTTAAAATAAATTATTATATATTTTTAAATTTAAACTATTAGAAAACCACAAAATATTAATGTACATAAACAAAAGGAATTTATAAAAAAAATTGAAAATCATTTTAATGTAGAAAATAAGACAAGCGAATTTGGAGTATGAAACGTGCACCAAGAACTGAAAAGCAAGTCAGGGGTTTCCTTAGACGTCTGAATTGCATTTCCAGATTTATTTTTCATATGACTGCTACTTGTGATCCGATATTCAAGCTCCTTAAGAAGGATCAAGGTTTTGTATAGATGAATGATTTCCAAAAGGATTTAGATAGTATCAAAGAGTATCTTCTCGAGCCTCCTATATTGCTTCCTCCCGTTGAAGGAAGATCGTTGGTTATGTATTTTATTATTTGGATAACTTTATGGGTTATATCTTGGGTCAACAAGATGGAAATAGTAGAAAATAATATTCCATTTATTACCTAAGGAAGAAGTTCATTGATTGCGAGTAACAATATTCATTGCTTGAAAAAATATGTTGTCCTTTGGTCTAGGCTGTTAAGCGTTTTCGATAATATATGTTTAATCGTACTACTTGGTTCATATCCAAAAGTAATACAATTAAGTACATTTTTTAAAATCCTACTCTTACTAGAAGAATTTCCCGTTGGCAGATGTTGTTGTCTGAATATGATATAGAATATCGTACTCAGAAGGCTTCTAAAGGTAGTGTGCTGGTAGAGTACCTTGCTCACCAACAAGTTGATAATTACAATTCTGTCAAGTTTGATTTCCTTGATGAGGATGTGTTTTATTTGAAAGTTAAAGATTGTGAAAAACCTTTTCCCGAGGAAGGTCTAGATCCTGAATCTCATTGGGGTCTAGTGTTTGATGGAGTTGTAAATTCTTATGGTAAAGGAATTGGTGTTTTGATTATTACTCCCCCATAGTTCCCACATCCCTTTTACTGCAAGGTTGATGTTTGAATGTACTAACAAAATGGCGAAGTATGAAGCTTGTATTATGGATCTCGAAGAAGCCATGTATTTAAGAATCAAGATTCTTAATGTGTATCGAGATTCAGCTTTGGTGATTAATCACATTAAAGATGAATGGAATACTCGTTGAGGTTTAGCGTTTGATGGAGTTGTAAATTCTTATGGTAAAGGAATTGGTGATGTGATTATTACTCCCCCATGGTTCCCACATACCCTTTACTGCATGGTTGATGTTTGAATGTACTAACAAAATGGAGAAGTATGAAGCTTGTATTATGGATCTCCAAGAAGCCATGGATTTAAGAATAAAGATTCTTAATGTGCATGGAGATTCAACTTTGGTGATTAATCACATTAAAGGTGAGTGGGAGACTCGCCACCCTGACTTTATTCCCTACAAGGATTATGCAAGAAGGTTGTTACCTTTCTTCAACAAAGTTGAATTTCATTACATTCACTGAGATGAGAATCTGATGGAACATGATATCGGCACTTTGTCCTCTATGTACAAGGTAAATTTACCAAATGAAGCACCTCAGATTACAATAAGACGTCTTGATAAACCTGCTCATGTGTTCGCAGCAGAGGTGACATCAGATGATAAGCCTTAGTATTATGATATCAAATGTTTCTGTTAAACTCAAGTGTACCCACTTGGGGCATCAAACAAAGATAGGAAGATGTTGAGAAGTTTTCCAGGTAGTTTCTTCCTCAATGAAGATTTGATATACAAGAGAAATTACGACATGGTATTTCTCAGATGCATGGATAGACACGAAGTAGACATGTTAATGCATGAGATTCATTAAGTTTCCTTTGGTACCCAAGCCAATGGACGTTCAATGGCTAAAAGCATTCTTAGGGAAAGTTACTATTGGCTGACAATAGAATTTGACTCTTACAAATTCGTGAAGAAGTGCCACAAGTGTTAGATTTATGCTGACAAGATATGTGTGCCTCCAATTCTTCTCAACGTTATATCCTCTCCATGGCCATTCTCTATGTTGGGTGTTGACATGATTTTGATGATTAAGCCTAAAGATTATAATGAAAATCATTTCATATTAGTGGTTATTGATTATTTTACCAAATGAGTGAAGCAGTATCCTATGCTAATGTGACCAAGCAGGTTATGGTCTGATTTATCAAGAACCATATTATTTGTCGATATGGTATGCAAGAAAGATTATCATTGGCAACTGTTCAAATTTGAATAAAAACATGATGAAGTAGTTATGTGAAGATTTCAAAATTACGCATCAGAACTCTTCTTCTTACATGCCTAAGATGAATGAGGTTGTTGAAGCGGCTAATAAGAACATTAAGAGTATCATTCAGAAGATGGTTGTTACATATAAGGATTGGCATGAGATGCTCCCTTTTGGTTTGCATGATTATCATACATCCATCCGCACTTCAACAGGGGAAACCCACTTAACTCTAGTTTATGGTATGGAAGTAGTGCTTCCCGTCGAGGTTGAGATTCCACCTTTGCGTATGAAAATGGAAACCAAGTTGTTAGAGGCTGAATGGGTCCAGAACAGGTTTGACTAGCTTAATATGATTAAATAAAAAAGAATGATTTCCTTATGTTATGGTCAATTGTACCATAAGAGAATGAAACAAGCTTTTGATAGAAGGTCAGACCTCGTGAATTCACAGAATGAAACCTAGTGATCAGAAAGATCTTATCTTTTAATACTTATTTTAGAGGCAAATGGACTACTAATTATGAAGGCCCATATGTTGTTATGAAAGCCTTCTCTAGTGGTGCATTGATTCTTGAAAGCATTCTTTGTTGTTTTAACTAACTATCTTTGGTGATTATTTACCACCTTTGTAGAGTATGTATCTTCTCCTATAGAGCATCCCAATAAGCAGAAAGAGTATATACCTTTTTGAAATTTTTCTGGTACATGCAACACATGGTAATACTTATATTCCAATATCAGAACAATGTCAAGACAGATGTTGCAAAACCTGATTTGACATCCTGAACAAATCAATTAAGTTATAACAGATATTGAAACTTAAACTACAAAATAATAAATAACACATAGAGTTGTAAACCCAGTTCAACAATATTAGTTCAAAGCCCAAACAATCCCAATTTATAACTTCTCTCCTAATTCGTACCTAATGAAACTTCTACTTAGGAACCTCCTAAATATGAGAAATCACCATCTCACTTCCTAAATCACCTCAGTGATATCTAACAGTCCTAATCCCGGTGATTATATCAAGAATAAATCAACAAGAAGATCATGCTTCTCTTACAATACTTAGCCAATACTTTTAACTAAGAACAATACTTGGATTTTCTTAAAAGCGTCATCCAAGAACAATACTCAACTCCTTTCCTAAAGGCTTCTAAGTGAGAATATAATGTCGACCACAAGTATCAAAAGATACAAGGGTGGCTTACACCACACAATACATAAGAGACTCTCAAAACTTAAGATTCTTTTTTTCTTTCCCTAATTTTACAATTGTTGAAAGAAATAATTACATTAGGTTAGGTCTTCCCTTTTAAGACACCTCTGCAGTCCATGGGTTTTGAAATCTTCATCAAGAAGTTTCTTAATCCATAGAGTTTCCTAAATTGTCTCAAGGCAAAACTTAGTAACCAATGTACAACTGAAGATATAAAACCTTTTCGAGATTAAATATTCTTGACCTGCAAAATAAACTGAAATATATCCAAAAAAAATATCATAGAATCAAATCAAATCTGTCAAGATTTAAAACAACAATGCCTGTTGTACCAGACCAAGGTGTCATGGCATCTGCTTCGACATCTGGATGAAAAACCCAAAACACCAAAACTGTTATGACAATTGACAAGAATGTTATAAAATCTTGATCAACATCAGTAGATCCATGTTTTAGATAAATTATGTCAACCTTAAAACCATGGAACTAACAATCTCCTCCTTTGGAAAAGTTTGGCTAAAACAATCAAAAGCCAATTACATCTGGAGAGACGAATAAAACCCTAAGGAATAAGACCACGAAGGAATAACACCACAAAGCAAACTACATAAAATATGTATCGAAGATACAACAGTTACACAACACAAACTACAATTCAAACATGTAAACTTTTTACATGAAGAAGAAGATCGACTACATCTTCAAAACCATCTAAGATACTCACCCTCAAACAAAAAACCAATTTTTGTCACAAAGACATAAATATCCTCTCAAGAACACAACACATTAGAAGCACGTGCAGTAGAAGCATCACACATAACTCAAAGCACAAGACACAACAATGCTCACAACTCAGAACTCAAGACACAACAGACATGATGTTACAACATCATACGGGACATCTTGCAGAAGTTACATAAATAAGATAGACAAACTCAAAAAACCCTAAACAGTTGCATAAAGAAACAACACTTGACTAGACTCAATGAAACCTTTTCTCCCCCTTTTTAGCCAAAAATTGACAAAAACATAGTGAAAAGAAACTGACACACTATGAATCAATAGAAGCAAGAATTGATTCAAAAGAAGAATCAAAACTCACTAAAAATAAATAGACCATATGTTTGATACAAGACCAACTGCACCAAACTTGCTAAAAATAAAGGAATAAAGGAAAAAAAAATAAAGGACTCACCCAAAGACAACCAAGCTAAGGGTAAACAACAACAAAAATGACTCACCCAAACAAAACTAAGTCTCTTCAAAGAGACAAACACTAAAGAGATGAAAGAAAAACAAAAACACAAGACTCTTAACATTGACTCAACAAAAAAAACACCTTTTTTTTTAAATAGATAGCATATAACAACAATCCCACACACCCTTCTGAGTCATTGAAATTGACCCAATCATCATCAACATCTGAGTCTGAATCATGTATATGCACATAGTTCTTCTTGAAAGACTTAACCTTGATTATAGGTGTTTTTCCTATCGAAAATGTTCTAGTAGATGTAATAACATTTGTTACAATGTTGAAAAATACTTTCTTTGAACCAAAACTCAATTCCTTCTTGATTTTCAATAGAAGAGTTTTCTTTTGCATCAGTAATGTTGAAACGTAACTTGTGAGGATGGTGAGGTTATAAGGTCTTTAAATATAATGAGAGTTACTTAGGTTGTAACGAAACCTTTCTTGTAATGACCATTTAATCAATGAAATCATTTTTAGAAGAAGATAAGATCACCCTTAGAAATCGTGAACCACTCACAAAAGGAGAGATAGACACGTTCTTGTTCAGCTTTCTCTCTTTCCAAGATTTTACTACTTGAAAAACGTTACAACATTTGAAATTCCATTTACCATGCCATTGAAAATGATTCTTCTGAGATTTCACACTCCACTAGGTGAAAGAATATAGTTGGCAGACCGTCCAAATAGTTACTCCAAAAATTCTTCATTAGTGCAATTCCAAAATTACCCCTCATATTCTCAATGTAAGTTTAACCTCAAGTTTTTGATGAAAATACTTCCAGATCTTCCTAACCATAGCAAGTTTAGAGTGTCAATATAAGCCTGTAGCAAGATCCTTGACACAATAATGAAAGAACCAATAACTTTGTTCTACAAGAAGAATAAAATCCTTATACCATGATTGCAGTAGCATGTCACACTACAATGTCATGACATCCAATTTGACATTTCACTCTTTTAGTAATTAACCCAATTGAAATTACATATTACTTCAACAATGTACCTAATCTTAAAGATATACCAGGATTCCATTAATTCTAATCCAAGTGATCAGAATATCCTCCAATAATATAATTATCTTCAGACTTGGCCAATAGCTTTTTACTCCAAGAATCATTATCATTTTTCATCTCTGAAACACCTGATGATCACAAACCAAAACAAATTCCAAATAATGAAATCCCTTTTAAAATGATTTCTTGAGAGCTTCCTTATTCAGTGCCTCCTATCCCTTTAGAATCTTCAACACACTGGAGTAACAAATTGATGTGATGATGTTCCAACATCTGGTTGAACCTTAGTATCTTTCTCAATGACCATATCACATATTTTGATCCTGAAGTTACTTATCACAAAAAGTACTTCTCTCAAAAAGTAACTCAGAAACATACCTTGTTGTTATTCAAGGAGTAGATAAGACCCCTTTAAGACTTTATAGATAATATATTTCCTTTGTTAAAGGACACAAAAGAAAATCATGTACACCATTCAATCCACTAGGACCCTCACCTTGCATTGAACCAAACATGTCCATATAATAGGTTCTCACGCTTTTGCAACTCTCTAATGTTGCACCTTCTAAAGGTGGAGAAAAACACAAGAAAATGGGGGTTTGCATTATGTTGATAGAAACTTTTTCCCTTTCTAAGGAGTTTGTAGAAACTTTGAGCATGTAGAAACTAATAGCATTAAAGAACACATTCATTTTTATACAAGTTCACCTTCTCAACTAAGGCTACATCTTGTCCACCCTCCTCAGGTGATTTTTCCTTAGAAAAGGACTTAATCCACTAATCTTGAAAGATTAAAACAACCTCTAAGAGTGTAGAAATACCTATTATCCCTCTCAATTATACTGACTAGGAAGTCACTTGAGGAAACACCAATTTTAGAAAGAATCATTTTTCTGGAGATTTACAAGAGTGCTTCTTATCAAGCATATTTATCCTACTTATAGTACATATTGTTTTGACAAGCTTTTAAGCAATAACTCCTTGTCTAAAACAATTTACATGAAGGTTTATAAGAGATACCACAATCAGAGCAACAACTCTTGTGTTTTGAATGTTTCTACAAGATTGAATGTTATGGAGATTAGATGCAACACATCTTGTTGATCCTTCATTCTTTCTGTTGTTGTGATGTTTTTCTTGTATGATTGACAACCTTTTTAGTGCTACTAATTGTTTTGATGTTTTTCTTGAGTAACAATTTTAGTGCTACTAATGGTTTTCTTGAGTGATATTACTTTGTGCTTGTGAAATTATTGGTGTTGTTCAGTAACAAACCATGTAGCCATATATCCACACATATACAAAGTTGCTTTATATAGGCTTGAGAGAATAGTACCATTGGAACAAATAATTTGTTGTAACGTGTATTTTACAGTTTGATATGTTGTCAATGCAAATCTATCTTTTTTAATGATTCATGTGTAGGAGGCGTGATTTCTTCTTTTTATCTACTAAGATATATCTAAGAATTTCCATCATTGTTCTCCTCTAAAATTGTGATCATTTGTTAGTTTTGAACAGAACACTACTAACGATGTATTTGTACTTTTTTGGCCTTTGTTTAACTTGTTTCTGTAGAACTTGATTTCTCTGGAAGATTTTATTTCTGTTTTTGAAGTGCTGAGCTTGAGACTTATTGCTTGTCTTTCTCTTCTGATGAGTAGTTCAAAAACTACTGATTTGATGTAGCATAGAAACACTAGATTGAGCTTTAGGAACACGTCTTATTTTTAGAGCTTTAGGCATCAGCTAATTTGAAGGAAAAATCCAGTTATAGAAGATTTATGATTATTGTATCTTCATGTTTCTGGGTTATATTTACACAAGCTCTTAGAATATTTTTGATGGACGATCGTGTCTTCAGATGTATATGCAGCAACTTATCTTGAGAGACAACTTTAGTTGTAGAAACTTTCTGATTCTTGTATCTTTAGTTTTCTGAGTTATATTTGCACAAGCTGTTAGAATCTTTCTGTTATTAGATCTGCACACTCAAGAAAACCATTAGTAGAACTAAAATTCTTACTCACAAAATATATGGTTGTTATCATAAAAAAAAAGTAATTTCTTAGAAGCTTTCTTGATCTAACGCTTTCTAGTGTGACATCTTGACTTCTTCTTTCATGAGTTCCAAGTAACAGGATAAACATTTAAATACTTGTGAAATCCACAAATAGAAATAGTTCTTAAATACTCAGAGGAACTTCAAATATCTCATTATAGACAAAATATTCTTCATTGATGACTCTGATACGGTGGGAGAACTGACTTAAAGGTTTTGTGTTTGATCGCAAATGTTGCGGTTAGCAAGAGTCGCCACCGACTTTTCTTTTATCCAAAAGGAAAGGTGAAAAAGCACATGAAAGACCTTTGAGATTATTTCTGGAGTTCGGGGGGTAGATTATGAAAAGGGAAGGTATTAGCACCCTTTTCATCCATGGTTTTCCATGGGCTCTTAGTTACTTTCTAGATCACTTGCTTTTGTTTGAAAATGTACTTTGTGTGGTTTTTGAAAGTATTTTGTAAAGAGGCCATTGTTTAGGAAAACTTTGTAATGATTCTCGTTCGTAAGAATGTATACAAAGTGTTTGATCTTTTGAAAATGTTTTCAAGTTTGTAAGATGTTTGAAAGTGTAAGTGTTTGTTTTGAAAATAGCAAGGATGTTTTGTTTTGAAACTGAGCAAGTAACTAGGAGCATTTTGCCTACTCAAAAGTCTTTCATGTTCATTTACTTTTTCCTTTGACATTGTTATCTTACAATTGATTTGGTAAGTAACCCTATCTTTGGATGTAAACGGGATGGGCGTGGATCATCGTATAACCATGATTAGTAATGTTGAAAGGTATCTTAGCATTCTCTTTTAGGGACTAAGATCATTTGTAAGGCAACTTAGATAGCGTCATGGAGGGACTATGATCTTATACTTTGCTTATTTTTGCTAAGATACCTCGCATGCATAATATGGCCATTTTGGAAAGGCAGCCAAGTGGATTTACCCTAGGGGTGCTTGTATGCAAGTGTATTATTTTCATGCTTGATTATGTCTTGAATTAGGGTTTTCTAAGTATTGATTTTAATCTTTCCATACAAACCCTAATTACTAGCATGTTATATATAAAGCGATAAATTGTGGAATTTAAAGTTACTACGCTATTACAATACTTCTGGGAGGGGGTGTACAAATTATAAATGGGGATTTCGATTATAAATGTGGAATTTGAATTTGTACAAGAATTGAAATAAATAATGTACATAATGAATAAATATACAAGAATGCAAATGTGAAGAAAATGGATATTTTTGGTTGGATTTTTTAGAGAAAAGGGATTTCGATTTAACCTAATTAACTAAATGAAAATAATTTAATTAAAAGTGGAATTTAATTTTACTAGAAAAGAATCTAAATAAAAATCCTAGTTTTTAATTGATTAAAAAGAAATTGAGTTTAAGAAAAGTATTTTTGATATTTTTGTCTTGAAAATAAATATAGTGTCATAAAATATTTTTGGCCCTATTTTTAATATTAAAATAATATATTTTAATTGGGGTAAAAGAAAATAACTAAAACCTATTTTTTAATTAAATTTACAAATATAATTAGTAAAATAAATAAAGTATTGATTAAATAAAATAATTTTTGTGAGAAAAAATAAATAAACTATGTCAAAATAAAAATCTAATATTTTTATATTTTTTTATGATTTTTTACTATTAGAAAAATATTTAAGAAAATAAATAAATGAATAAAATAAGAAAAAGAAAATAAAACTGGGCCAGCGTGTAAATAGCCTGCAAGGGGGTGAGAAATAAAAAAAAAATATAAGGCCCAAAGATGAAGCCCAGCGCCTGCCAAAAAAGAGTCAGAATGCAAAAATATGAAGAAAATCAAAAGGGTACCACTAGGGCTCGAACCCAGGTCCCAAAGGTTACAGGCACGCGCTTCTACCATTGGGGTGACAATACATCCATTTATATAAATCAAACAATAAATACATAAGGAAAACACGTTCCTGAGGCCAACTTCATCTTCAACCTCACGCCCAGCCAGAACCTCTGTAACTTGTTCAAATCTCAACAAAAATGAAAACTGTAAACATGAAACTTATAGCAAATTTCCTCACGGTTTCAGAAATGTAAAGCATTAAAACTATAGCTCAAATATAAACATGAATTTTAATGGCCCTACTCTGAACCCTATAAATCTCAGAAAATTCAATCTTAAAATTCTCTAAGCTCTGGAAAAATTAATGGAAACTATGGACATGGTTAGCTTTAGGGCAATGATATTTACATGTTTCATTCACAAATAAATCATTGATGATGCCTATATAAAAAGTTCCAAAGTTAGAAAATTTACCTCGCAAGAGGGTATCGGGTTTGAAGTTTGAGCAACTTTCAGTGAGTTCCAATGATTGGGTTAGCTTCCTCAAGTTCCCAGGAAGCTAATGGGATGCTTAGCTTGAGCTGAAAGTACGTGAAGAGTTCTGGAGAAGTCCAAGTGCAAAGATCTGTTTTTTGAAAATGGAGGAAGGTGTTAATGGTGTCACAATTTTGTAATAGGGTGTGGGATCAGTTCTAAATGATGTTTAGAAGCTTTAGGAACAAAGATGCTTGAAAACGCACGAGGGAGTTATGAGTTTCAAGTTTTTGGTAAGTTTATGTGAAAATGGAGGTATGAGATGTGATTCTGAGCTCTTGGTGTTTTTAGGGGCCAAGCCTTCGTGTCTTTTTGTGGCAAATGGTTTGTGTGTGTATAAACAAAAGAGTTTTAGAGCTTTGGACAATCAGAAGTACAAGTTTTTAGCTAATTGCTAGGTTACTTGATTTTGAAGAAAAGTGTGAAACCAAGTTTCAATGTGAGGTACAAGTATGGGCTAAGTTATTGTAAGTGTCTAACAAGTTTCTTATGGGTTATAGGACTTGTATGATCATAAGAGAACAAGTTCAAGTCTCAAGAAGAAGTTTTGTGTAAAAAAGCACTTTATCAAAATGGCAATGTACACTTTCTTCCCATAATGGACATAATGCATGGCCTTGCATTAAATGCTTGAAATGAGACCTCTAACAGCTATGAAAGGCATTAATTATGGAGTTCCTAACAATTTTTAGGCATTCAAAGTAGAGGTTATGCAACATAACTTTGAATTTGAATTTTGTTCATCACAAAGTGCCTTGTAATTCAAGTGATAAAACCCTAACTTCATCTTTTCGATTCTCCCTACTCAAGAATGATCTCAAGGAGTTCTTGGACATTTTGGAAAAATTGAAATGTTCTCTATAACCCGTATTTGAATTGCTTTTGATGATTCCCCTTGGAACTATACGAAAAACTGCCATGAAGTTGGGTCAAAATCCTGACCAAATTAGGGCAAAATTTCACCAAGTGTTTTGTTTCATGACCATGTATTCTTAAAATTATAACTTGAGATCCAAGAAATTTTGGAAGGATTTGTGTGAAGCAAAGTTGTAGATTTAATGGATATCTACAAATTTCTTGTTGGAAGTTTCTTTTGAATCAGCTTGCATCATGGTGAAAATTTTGCTCAAAGTTATGAAAAAATAAGACATTTCCAACACTTAGAAACATTTCTAAGTTTAGAAATTTTAACTTTTTAAAATGAAATCTTGAATTTTTTATTTCTTGATGAATAAGTTTCATATTTTTACATGTTTTGATGAATTGTCAAAGTTTAGACATTTTATTTTGACCAAAAAGTCAAAGTTTGACTTTTCAGTATACAGTTGACTTTTAATTTGTTGACTGAAAATTCATCTGTCAATCCATTGGACTTGAGCAATTATTTGAGACATGTTATTAGGTAAAAATGATTCAATTTGACTCTTGATATCATGCCTTAAACCAATTGATCATTTTCTAGGTAAAAAATCAGAAATTGCCCTTTCCCAGTCAAAACCCTAATTTTGACCATTTTGCCCCTTTGGAGATTTGATCAAATTTCTTGAGAAATTATGGTCCAAACTTGATAAAATGATACATATGAGTTTATAATGTTGATGTGGATCAAAAATTATGAAGTTTGACTGTAAATTGGCCATAGTTAACTTTTTCCCAATACAGTTGATTTTTAGGTCAACTACTCAATTGACTGAGCAAAAGTGTGATCCAAGGCTTGAAACTTGACATGAGTAATCTTGGGGGTCCATAATGATCCATGAAAGTCATATGGGGCATTTTAAGTTCAAAAAATCCTTGTGCAATCTCAAACTCTAATTTTGGTCATCAGTGCTTAAGGAGGTGTCTTGAGCTGATCAACCCTAGTGCAGTCTTGAGCCAAAGGAGATCTTGTGAGAAAATTCTTGATAAGTGAGAGGGAAAATTTTGGGGTACAACAGCTGCCCCTGTTCAATCTTCTTAAGCCTGAAGAGTTAGATTGACTAGTTTTTCCATTCCTGACTCGAAGGTGGAAGATGATTGGACACTAGAGTGCCCAGAAATTTGCACTCGGTGATGTGAAGGTTGATGGTATATGGATGGGGTTAAAGATGACATTTCGAGAGATGATGGAAAGTTGTTGGAGATGGGCTTATAGATGCCATCCATAAATGATTGTTGAACCATATCTGAAAGTTTAATCTGAATGAGTATCAGGATGGCATCTGTATCTGGAGCATATCTGAATTGTATCTGAAAGCTGAATCTAAATGAGTATCAGAATGACATTCATGTCTGGAGTGTATCTGAATTGTATCTGAAAGCTTGAATCTGAATGAGTATCATAATGGAATTCGTGTCTGGAGCGTATCTGAACTGTATGTGAAAGCTAGAATCTGAATCAGTATCAGAATGGCATCCGTGTCTGGAGCATATCTGAACTGTATCTGAAAGCGGAATCTGAATGAGTATCATAATGGCATCCGTGTCTGGAGCGTATCTGAACTGTATCTTAAAAATCTTTGAAAATTGTTAATGGTAGCTGTTGATTAACCTTATCCTGAAAATGATAAAATGTTCGCTAATATGCAATGTCATGTTGTATGAAATGCATGGTGTAATGAGATTGTGATACATGCATTCATGTTATCGATGTTTATGATATATGGATGCGTTGTATGCGTATGTGAGCTAATCTGCTGAACTGCTGTTGGATTGGGGAAAATAAATCCCTGACTGCTGTTGAGGATATGGAGTATATGTCTTCATGTTTTGGGGAATCCCGCTTAGAGAAATAAACTTTGTTGTAAGGAAACGTCGTGTACTGCTTGTAACATCCTGTTGGGGAATCCTGAGAATTTTGGGCAACTTCTACCGGGGAGTGATAACTGGAAGTTTTATTTCGCTGGGAATTAAACTGCACACTATGGGAGATTTCATGGAAATAGTTTAGAGAGATTTCCCTATCTCTCGAAGCCATCAGTTACTGTCTTTCTATTTTGTTTATTTGTAAACAATAATTATGTTCAAATGCATATGTTCAACAATAAATCATTTGACGTTTTTGTAAACAAAACACAAGAGTAAAGAAAAACATATAGTTTTGCACTTTCAAAGGGATATCTTTGTATTGACTTTGAGTAAGTATTTTTGTACAATGAGACAAACATTCTAGTAAGAGAATGCCGTCATAAAAAAGGAAAGTTTAATACAAAGAAAAGATAGCTATGTGCAATAATCCCATGGGGTTCCCATTCTGCTATAGCCTTCGTGTCTCTGAGCATCTTATCCACTTGCTGCCTTGTCCCAAGTTGATTGAATTGATCAGAACCTCTGAGTTTGTCAGTCGAAGCCAAGGGTTGTGTGTGGGACATAGTCATACGCTTTAATTCCCTAACATTTTCCTGGACCTCCCTTTCGGGTTTTCAGTCCACATGGATACCCTTTTTTACCCAAGTCGCCCTTTCAGGTTTTCAACTTGCCGGCTGTAGATATTTTTTTTGTTTTATCCCTAATTTTTGCCCAAACCTTTTTGGTTCTCCGTGATGCCCTTGTTTTTCCTAGGTGTGTTAACCTAGCGGGTCTCTTATGCGTAGTATGTTTTGACTATGTCCGTGTTCACAGGGTGCAGCAGGTCGTCGCCATCCATAGTGGTCAAGATCATTGCTCCACTAGAGAATATGCTTTTGTTCACAAATGGTCCTTCATATGTATGAGTCTATTTGCCCCTGGGATCACCTTGCGGCAGTATGATACGTTTGATAACCAATCCCCGACTTGATATACTTGGCATCTGACCTTTTTGTTGAAAGCCTTGATCATCTATTTTTGATACATTTGACCATGACAGACAGTAGTAAGCCTTTTCTCATCAGTTAAGTTTAGTTAATTAAGTCGAGTCTGGATGCAATCTTCTTCGTTCAAACATGCATCCTTCATAATTCTCAGAGAGGAGATCTAGACCTTAATAGGAAACACAGCTTCCATGTCGTATACCAGAGAGTAAGGTGTTGCCCCGGTTGACGTGCGAGCTATGGTACGATACCCGTGGAGAGAGAATGGTAGTATCTCATGCAAGTTTTTGTATGTGACTGTCATTTTTTGTATGATCTTTTTAATGTTCTTATTTGCGGCTTCGACAACACCATTCATCTTTGGTTGGTAAGGGGAAGAATTGTGATGCTGTATCTTGAATTACTCGCACAAGGCATTGATCATAGTATTGTTTAGATTCGTACCATTGTCTGTGATGATCCTCTCCGGGATACCGTACCGACAGATGAGATTCTGTTTAATGAACCGGGATACAACAATCTTGGTAATGGAAGCGAAAGAGGCTGCCTCAACCCACTTTATAAAATAGTCAATGGCCACTAAGATGAAGCGGTGTCCATTAGAGGCCGTTACTTTGATCTCCCCAATCATATCAATGCCCCACATAGAAAAGGGCCAAGAAGCCGTCAAGACATTCAGATGAACCATAGGTACGTGCACCTTGTCAGCATAGATCTGACACTTGTGGCAGGTTCGAGAGTGTTGATAGAAATTTGCTTCCATGGTAGACCAGTAATAGCCTTCCCGTAGGATCTTCTTTGCCATCATATGCCCACTAGAATGGGTGCCAAAAGTGCCCTCACGTAGATCAGCCATGATCTTTTCTGCTTCAACCTTATCTACGCACCGAAGTAACACCGAGTCATGGTTGCGTTTGTAGAGAATGCCATTACTAAGGAATAATTTAGCAGATAATCTCCTTAAGAACTTCTTATCAATGACTGAAGCTCCTTCTGGATATTCTTGAGCCTCGAGATACCTCTTGACTTCGTGAAACCAAGGCTGGTCCACTACTTCTTCAGTATTAATTTCGTGACAGTGAGATGGTTCATCCATTCATTCAATGGTGATCTAGGGAGCTTCGTTATCCCATTTAAGTTTAAACATGGATGAAATTGTGGCTAGTGCATCTGCTAGCTGATTTTCTTCTCGCGGGAAATGCTCGAAGGTAATCTTCCCAAAATGTGGGATCAATTTCAACACGTGTTCTTTGTAGGGGATAAGGTTAGGGTGTTTGGTGTCTCATTCCCCTTTGATCTGGCTGATGATCAAAGCTGAATCTCCGAATACATTTAAGGACTTAATCCCCAAATCTATGGCAGCTTTGAGACCAAAAATGCACGCTTCGTATTCTGCCATGTTATTTGTGCAAGTGAAATGGAGTCTTACCGTAAAGGGAGTATAACATCCTTCAGGAGATATGAGTACAACACCTATACCCTTGCTGAGTGTGCTGGACGCCCCATCAAAAACCAAAGTCCATTGGGATCCTTGTTCAGGTCCGTCATATGGTCTGAATTCTTCACAGTTGTTTACCATCATGATATCTTCATCTGGGAATTCGAACTCCATGGATTGGTAGTCTTCCACAGCTTGGTGAGCAAGGTAATCATCTAGTACACTACCCTTTATTGCTTTCTGGGTAGTATACTGTATGCCATATTCTGTCAGGATCATCGGCCATCTCGCTATTCTTCCAGAGAGGGCAGGTTTGTCGAAGATGTATTTTATTGGATCCATTTTGGATATCAATAAGGTAGTATGGGTCAGCATATACTGTCTTAGCCAACGAGAGGCCCATGCCAAAGCGCAATAAGTTTTCTCAAGCAGTGAATATCTTGTTTCACACTCGGTAAACTTTTTGCTCAGGTAATAAATAGCATGCTCTTTTCGGCCAAACTCGTCATGCTGCCCCAGCACACACCCCATTGAATTTTCCAAAGCAGTCAGATACATGATCAACGGTTATCCCTCAACTGGTGGCATCAAAACAGGAGGCTCTTGTAGGTACTCTTTGATCTTGTCGAAAGCATTTTGGCACTCATCATTCCATTTGACTACTTGATCTTTCTTCAGTAATTTGATGATTGGTTTACAAGCAGTTGTCAGGTGAGAAATGAATCTGGAATGTAGTTTAAACGTCCCAAGAATCCTCTTACTTCCTTCTCAGTACGAGGAGCATGCATCTCTTGTATCGCTTTCACCTTGGCAGGATCTACTTTAATACCCTTATTGCTGACGACAAAGCCTAGGAGTTTACCAAACCTTACCCCAAACATGCATTTATTTGGGTTCAACCTCAACTTGTACTTCTTTAGTATCTCAAAGAGTTTCTGTAAATGGTCAAGATGCTCTTCTTCTGTTTGAGATCTAGCTATCATGTCATCCACATAGACCTCTATTTTGTGATGTATCATGTCGTGAAATAGAGCTACCATGGCATGTTGATAGGTTTCCCCAACAGTCTTTAGTCTTAATGGCATATCCTTGTAGCAGAATGTGCCCCACTGTATGACAAAGGTTGTTTTCTCCATGTTCTCAGGCGCCATTTTGATTTGGTTGTAGCCTGAGAAACCGTCCATGAAGGAAAACACTTTGTGTTGTTCCGTATTGTCAACTAGAATATCAATGTGGGGAAGTGGGAAATCATCCTTAGGGCTCGCCCGATTCAAATTTCTGTAGTCCATGCACATTCATACTTTGCCTTCCTTTTTGGGAACGGGAACAACATTTGCAACCCATTGTGGATAGGAGGTGAAGGCCAAGAATCCAGTATTGAATTGTTTCATGACTTCTGCCTTAATCTTCTCCGTCATGTCTGGTCGCATGCGACATACCTTTTGCTTCACTGGTGAACAATCATCTTTTGTAGGTAGACGATGTACTACGATATCTGCATCAAGTCCTGGCATGTCTTCATACGACCAGGCAAAGACCTCAACATAATCGTGTAGCAACTGAATCAGACGCTCTTTGACACTGGGTTCCAGATTGGCACCCACCTTGACTTCTCTTTTGTCTTCTTCAGCGCCTAGGTTGATTATGTCCACTGGTTCCTCGTGGGGCTGAATGGTCCTCTCTTCTTGTTGTAGTAACCTGGAAAGTTCCCCTGGTACTTCACAATCTTCCTCACCTTTGTCTTCAACTTGGTAGATTAGATTTTCAGAGTCACAGAAAGCCATAGCAGAACCGTTACCCATGGGATCCCGAGTGGATGTAGACCTGCATTGTGAGTGTGAGTTTGGTCAAGAGTATAACTATCTTTGAAAAAAATAAAAAATGTAGAAAAAGAAAAACAATGAGCACAAAGTTTATATGAAAAAAAGTCCATGATTCATTAATGTCATATGGAAATGAGATAATAACCCTTACAAATGAACCATTGTGCCTCGGGTAAGACACAAGGTTTTTAAGAGTCTAAATTGTTTTAATATTACAGATCCGACAAAATGTAAAGACAAATTACTATGGGATAAAAGTGACTGGGACGAAATCTCTAGCTTCCTAATTGTTGAGCCCTCCACCGACATTTGGGTAAATCCAATCCTCCAGGTCATAGATGTCTTCACCATCCTCCACGACGCTGACTTGGTGGTTGCTGATCTTCAAGTGTGGTCCTCTGGCACGAGCACGGCGTATAGCCTTCTGGGCACCTGAAGTGAAACCTAGATCAAATTTGTCATATTTGTATGGGATATCTGGGAGTTGGCCTCAAATAGTGCACCCACATTCTTCTATCACTACCTTGGCATCCTTCAAAGATGACATCTTAAGCGGAGGCCTTGTAATATTGGGTACTTGAGACACAACCTTGGTTACTGCCACAGTCTGCGGAACTTCTTCAAAGTGCTGGAGTGGAGTTTCAATAAATTCACCATCTAATTGCACATATCTGAAGGAATTTAGATGGCTGACCATATACTCTTCTTCTCCATGAACAATGATGATTTTCCCTTAAATTGGATATTTCAACATTTGATGCAACGTCGAGGTAATGGCACCGACATTATGAATCCATGGTAGGCCTAATAAGCAGGAATATGAAGGGCGAATATCCATTACATAAAAAGTTGAATCAAATGTTTGATTTCCATCTTTTATGGGGATGTCCACTTCCCCATGTACCATCCTTTTTGAGCCTTCAAAGGCCCTTACTACTATGTTGCTCGGTTTCAATGTCAATCCTTCGCAGTCAAGCCTATCAAGAGCCTTTTTAGGTAACAAGTTCAGAGACGAACCAGTGTCCACCAAAACATGAGCCAAGGTCGTGCCCCTGCATTCCACTGAGACATGCAATTCCTGATTATGCTTCCTCCCCCTTGGCGTTAAATTGGCATCCGAAAAACCTAAACCATTATCTGCGGTCAAGCTGGCTATGCAGACTTGGAACTGATCGACAAATGTTTTTTGGGGTACATGGGAAGTTTTGAGGAACTTTACCAAGGCTTTTGCATGAGCCTCAGAATATAATAATAGAGCCAACATGGAAATTTTTGATGGGGTTTACCCCAGTTGCTCGACTACGTTGTAGTCACTTATTTTTATGATCTTTAGAATTTCCTCCATCTCTTTTCGAGAGGTCTTAGGGATAGCCATTGATTGTGCCTTCGTCTGAACAAGCTCAACCAGAATACCTTTTCCTCGAGTCTTAGTTGACTCGGCAGCAGGAATGTCAATAGGGGTGATAACAGGGATTGTAACAGTTTTGTCGACATGAGTATTTACAGAGGTGATTGTAGGACTCATAATAGCCTTTGGAGGAGCAACATCAACATGAATGATTACGGGTCCAAAAATAGCTTTTGGAGGAGCAATTTCTGGAGAGAATACCCTTCCGCTCTGGGTTATCTTGCTAGTCCCTGCGATGTTACTGATATCAGAGTCATATTTCTCAGAACTTGAATCTTCAACAGCTGGCCAGTCTTGCTTGATACCGTGGTAGTATACATCACCTCCATAATTCCATGGGACGGTTTTGTCTGACGAATATGGGATTGGTCCAGGCATTGTAATTATCATTGAAGCTACTTTAGGAACTGATGTAATTCTAACGGGTCTTTTGGTGGAGACCCTGATAGAATTATCGGAAATGGTCACGATGGAAACATCATTATAAGAAACAGTTGGAATAGAAGTATTTTCGAACAAAATCTCCTTGTTATCTATTAGGAATTCAACGCATGCTTTTAACAAAGGACAACTAGTTGGTAAGGATAAACAGAAATGACAGCTTTCATAACAACCTGGGAATACACCGGCATTCAATAAGTTCTTTTTAATAGTCAGGAGTGGGGTCACAATTTCATCAACCAAAGTAACAAACATATCTTCCTCAATGGAGTTGACATTACGGTCGTGCTTGGGCATAGGGGCAGTGATTACATTGTGAATTTCTGGCGCGTCGAATTCAATCTCTTTGGCTTCAAGAAAGTCTTGTACTTTGTTCTTCAGAGCCCAACAGTTGTTAGTGTCATGACTAGGACTCTCAAAATGGTATGCACGGCGGCCATTAGGATGATAGTGAGAGGAGGTTGTGTTAGAGTTCTTTGGATCTTCTTTCAAAGTCACTAGATTGGATCTTAACAAATGCGGCAATACTTGAGATAATGTCATATTAATTCGGGTGAACTGTCTGACCAGTCTTTCCGTTCTTGGTTGGTTGTTTCTTTGTTGAGCAGGTGCGGGTTTAGGAATCGTGACAGCCCCCACAATTGGACAGTGTTCAACCCTATCTTGATTTCTATGAGGATATACAGAAACCACTTATTTCTTTCCAATGAATGGTTTCCTTACAACAGTAGAGGATGCATCTTTTTTAATTTTCCCATTCTTTATCCCGGCTTCCACCCTTTCTCCGGTCAATATCAATTCAGTAAAATCTGCTGATGAACTCCTAATTAAGTGGTTGAATAAAGGACCAGACAAGGTTCCCAAGAACATGTCTATTAATTCTCTTTCAGATAGGGGGGGTTGGACTCTTCCTGCTAAGTCCCTCCATTTTTGCACGTAGTCCTTAAAGCCTTCACTTAAAACCATGGCCATACTCTGGAGTTGAGTACGGGTGGGTGCAATATCAGTGTTGTATTGGTATTGTTTGTAAAAGGCAGCGGCCAGATCTTCCTAGTTATGAACATTGAAGCTTTCTAACTGATAAAACTAATCAAGTTGAGTTCCAGACATACTATCTTGGAAGAAGTGTACCCATAAATCCTTGTCAGCGGTATGAGGCTGGATTTTCCTCACATAGGACCGTAGATGCATTTTAGGACATGAAACTCCGTCATATTTGGCGAACATTGCTGCTTTGAATTTTGGAGGAATGACAATCCCGGATACTAGACCCAATTCCTCAAAATCCAATCCAGGCACTTTTTGGATTTCCATTGCATTTAACTGTTCTTTTAGATGCTTATACTTGTCGTCGGCCAGAGGGTATTGTTCTTCAGAATAATATTCTTCTTCCTCTTTCTCTTCTGAATCTGGCTGAACAACTGCTTCCTTGCCTTTCCCATCTTGATTTTCTTTATCACCAGATGACGTAGCAAAGTCTAAAGTCCTTCTTGTTTGTCCTTGGAATCTTCTTCCAATGATCAGAACTCCGGTTATTTTCTTTGTCTTCTTTTTCTTCTCTTCAACCATCAAGGTCTTCAACTCTTCTTGTCCTTTGGCTAGATTTAAAAACATCTGTTGAAACTGAGCATTTTGTGCTTGGAGGTCCTTCACCGTTTGCTCGAGATCCATCTTACTGAAATAAACAGTAGAAAGATGAGGAGACTGGTTGCAAGAAATCTGCTTATGTTATGATGAATGGTAGATGCATATTCAATGATTTCAAGGATTTTAAAGAATCAAATTTGCTTTAGACAAAAAAGGAAACACGTGTTATATTAATAAATTAAAGCTTGAGTACATCAATGCCTCTTTGGGGAAAAACAATACAAAAAATCTAAGATAAAAAGGTGGTAGGCATCCTCTTTGGTGCGATGTAGGCATTCATAGTCTACTCTTTATGAAGGTGCTTAGTGAGCTCCAAAACCTTGTTCTTGCTAGCGTAGAATTGGGCTTCGAAGGTGTCTCGCTCCCCCTTGAGTTGTATCCAATATCTTTGTAAGTCTTCAAGAGAGGTGGTTATGCCAGGATGTAGGATAGTGTATGGAACATCTCCTTCCATAATAGGCTCATTGATTACCGGAATAATGGAAGGATAAGGCATCATAAGACTCTGAGATGGAGTTCGTACCCATTTGAAGTAAGACTCAAGAGGGATGGAATTATTATGCCCTAATGTCTTGCTATCTACCTTGTTCAACATCCTCCAAGCTCGGATGAATCTCTGGCGAAGACCTTGATCATTGTTCTCATAGTCAAATACCAAACCTTGAATGAGCATCTCATGAAGGCCATCCCTTCGGGCGTAACCAAACTTTCTTAAGGCTAAGCAGGGGTTGTAGGTGATACCTCCCATCATGCCAAGTAAGGGGACATTAGGGAATTCTACACAACGTTCGAAAATACTAACATTCTCTAAGGATCGGGAATACCAATGAATGTCTGAATGTTTGAGCGTCATCAACCTTTGTGACCACCTTGAGCCTTTCTCTTTCTTCAATACAGATTGGGGAAGATGTGAAATAAACCATCTTGCCAAGAGAGAAGTGCAACACATAAGGACACCTCTTTTCCTCATAGTGCGAGTGTGAAAAGAATGTAGAATGTATCCTAGCAAAGTAGGCACCAGGTTACGTGATGTGAAGATTTTGACGGTGTTCACATCTATGAGTTGGTCAGGATTTGGAAACAAAACCATCCCATAGATGAGGAGAGCCACAATTTCCTTAAAGGCTTGCAAATCCAAGGAGTTCCAACAGTTTCGGGCTTTCTCAAACAAGAACTTTGCTAGGAAACCTTTGACACCACTCCTTGTTTCCCAATTTGTTGTGACACAGATGACTGCAAGTGTAGAGCTTGAGCAATCTCTTCTAGCTTTGGGTCTCTTTTCGTATCGTTGAAAGGTAGAGTATTGAGAATGGGAATCCTCAAGAGTTGGGAGAATTCTTCCAAAGTTGGCACAAGTTGATAATCGGGAAATGTGAAGCAATGGTGTAAGGGATCAAAGAACTGAAAGAGCACCTGCATCATGTCTTCATCAGTGTTGGAAGTAACCAAGTTGAGTAGGCGACCATGTCTCTCGGTAAAAGGTGAATTTTCAGGAATCCTTGAAGCTAGCTCATTAAGTTGTGGAGGGATCTTTACAAGATTGACTTGAATAGTTTTCCTGCGAATAGAATCCATGTCCTACAAAACAAAACAAAGATAAATCCCAAAATCCTTGAAATGGTTAGTGAATGAGTATGATGTTATGATGTTCCTGATGTTATGTACAAGTAAATATACACAAACAAAGCAAATAAGTCCTTAGGTTTAGTCTTGCATGAAGTCTCATAGGTAAGTACCCTCTTGAAGTTTAGTTGGCTCAACCTGTCCTAGCAATAGTAACTGGGTTCTAAGGAGCTCAATATCACTGGTTTGTTTCCTTTAGCATTGTCTTAGCATAAGCCTCAATGAGTGTAGTATCGAGTATCTACCAACTTCGGACTGCACCAATGTCGGTCATCTCACTATGTCGTAAAGGCCAAGTTGGTCAAATAAAGGTTCTAAAAGTTCATTAGTGCTTCATGACATCACTCAGCGGCCCCGAATTCTCCTTGATTAACTTAAGGGATACCGGTACCCACAAATATGTCGCACTAACATAGATATTTCTTAGACCATGTCGGTATACCCCGCACAGTTTCCACAATGTATTGCTACTTACCTATAAGGTAACCCAAATCCGGGTAGAGGATTCAAACCCAAACAAAGAACCATAATGTAAAGCAAACAAGTCAAACAAAGAAAGCAAGTAAATGTGATCTAACCCTAAGGTATCCCCACTTTTAGAAATCTCCCCAGCAGAGTCGCCAGTACTGTGATACGGTGGGAGAAGTGACTTGAAGGTTTTGCGTTTGATCGCAAATATTGCGGTTAGCAAGAGTCGCCATCGACTTTTATTTTATCCAAAAGGAAAGGTGAAAAAGCACAGGAAAGACCTTTGAGATTATTTCTTGAGTTCGGGGGGTAGATTATGAAAAGGGAAGGTATTAGTACCCTTTTCATCCATGGTTTTCCATAGGCTCTTAGCTACTTGCTAGATCACTTGCTTTTGTTTGAAATTATGCTTTGTGTGGTTTTTGAAAGTATTTTGTAAAGAGGTCATTGTTTAGGCAAACTTTGTAATGATTCTCGTTCGTAAGAAAGAATGTATACAAAGTGTTTGATCTTTTGAAAATGTTTTCAAGTTTGTAAGATGTTTGAAAGTGTAATTGTTTGTTTTGAAAATAGCAAAGATGTTTTGTTTTGAAATTGAGCAAGTAACTAGGAGCATTATACCTACTCAAATGTCTTTCATGTTCATTTCCTTTTTCCTTTAACATTGTTATCTTACCATTGATTTGGTAAGTAACCCTATCTTTGGATGTAAATGGGACGGGCGTGGGTCATTGTATAATCATAATTAGCAATTTTTCAAGGTATCTTATCATTCTCTTTTAGGGACTAAGATCATTTGAAAGGAAACTTAGATAGCGTCATCGAGGGATTATGATCTTATACTTTGCTTGTTTTTGCTAAGATACCTCGCATGCGTAATATGGCCATTTTGTAAAAGGAACCAAGTGGATTTACCCTAGGGGTGATTTTGTGCAAGTGTATTGTTTTCATGCTTGATTTTGTCTTGAATTAGGGTTTTCTAAGTATTGGTTTTAGTCTTTCCATACAAACCCTAATGACTAGCATGTTATATATAAAGTGATAAATTGCAGAATTTAAAGTTACTACACTATTACAATACTTGTGGGAGGGGGAGTGTATAAATTATAAATTGGGATTGTAAGAAAATAAACCTAATTAATCTATTACAACCATATTGAATTTGTACAAGAATTGAAATAAATAATGTACATAATGAATAAATATACAAGAATGCAAATGTGAAGAAAATGGATATTTTTGTTTAGATTTTTTTAGAGAAAAGGGATTTTGATTTAACCTAATTAACTAAAGAAAAATAATTTAATTAAAAGTGGAATTTAATTTTACTAGAAAAGAATCTAAATAAAAACCATAGTTTTTAATTGATTAAAAAGAAATTGAGTTTAAGAAAAGTATTTTTGGTATTTTTGTCTTGAAAATAATTATAGTGTCATAAAATATTTTTGACCCTTTTTTAATATTAAAATAATATATTTTAATTGGTGTAAAAGAAAATAACTAAAACCTATTTTTTAATTAAATTTACAATGATAATTAGTAAAATAAATAAATTATTGATTAAATAAAATAATTTTTGTGAGAAAAAATAAATAAACTATGTCAAAATAAAAATCTAATATTTTTATATTTTTTATGATTTTTTAATATTAGAAAAATATTTAAAAAGGTTACAAGTGCGCGCTTCTATCACTGGGGTTGCTAATATTGTTCTGTAAAAAGATAAAAAATATTAACAAAACTTCTTGCTACCATGCTTCCTCTAATTTACTATCACAATATCATATTCATCCACCACAAAGTTGTTGATTATATGTGAGTATGGAAAATCCATAACTACTAATTTATTAATTGAATGAAAAATAGGTTACTAATGGAAGTAAAGTAAATTTGAAGAGTGAATACCATAAGCACAATGAACAAATGAGAGTGGTTGTTGGGATGATGAGAAGAGATAAGATGATGAATGGAGGTGACAAAGATGATTGGGAAAAGAAATGGAGGAGACAGTGTGTACATTCTATATATTGGGTCCACTTTTCTTTAGTTAGTTATTTGGATAGTGAAACAATACATTATACAATAAAACATAAAAATAAAATGATGTAATAATAACTCTTCATTTTGAAATACATTAATATTTTTTATGTAAAATTATATAATTGTAGACTATATAATATATAAAATATAAAACATAAAGAATATACTCGGAGTTGGGGAATCCATGGGGCGGAGGGTACTTTCCCAATCCCTGCTGTCATACCCCAAATTTGCCCTATTGATTTTTAACTGATTTATTCTTTATTTCTATGTTATCATTTTTCTCTATAAAGTTTAGATTACTTAGGATAAATTCATCGGGGGTTAAAAACCTTAACGGAGAGATGGTTTTTTTTTTATAAAAGGGTTTATGGGTTTTCTAAATTAGAAAGGCCCATGCGGAGTTGATGATCCACTCAGTGGGTTATACAAGGAAAGAGAGGGGGTGTATTTAGTTTCTAAGATCACTATGGGGTATATTCGTTTTTAGACCCATTAAGGATTATTTTTATTTATGTTAAGAGTTAGGCCCTGTTGTACCCCAAAATTTTCCCTCCCACTTTTCTTCAAGACATTCTTTTAAGGGTTCTCAAATACTCAAGAATCTCAAGGGTTGACCAGTCAATATGCCCCCCTAAGCCAAGGGTATATAACTAGGCTTTCGAATTTCTCAAAGAATATTGGGTTGCAAATGTCTCAAATGATTTCCATGGTTCATCAAAGGTCCTCAACAATGTTCATGACAAGTTTCAAGTCCTACATCACAAGTTTGCTTAGTCAATGGCCTAAATGATTGAAGATCAACTGTATTGGGTAAAAAGTCAACTATGGTCAACATATAGTCAAACATCAAGATTTTTGGTCAACATAAACATTTTGAAGTGATATTCATAATTTCATCAAGGGTTAATCATTATTCCTCAAGTAAATCCCTCAAATCATCAAAAGTCAAGAATTGCCAAATTAGGGTTTCCATAAGAGAAATCAACTAAACTTTGACCAAGCATAACTTCCACATGCTTCATCAACTTTTCCCCAACAAAAAATGCTTCATTTGAAAGATATGAGCTAATACATTATAGGTAATATTCAAAAGTCAATAAAATACACTTTTTCTCAAGGCAACATACATCAAGATAATGTCTCCAAATGCAAAAATTATCAAAAGGGAAAGTGTATGGGACATCTTGAGCAAGTTATTAGTTGCGTAAAGATGAAAGTGTAGGGGACATCTTGAGCAAGTTATAATTTCCAACAAAAGAAGAAAATTGAGAATGTTATGAGTTGCATAAGTTGGGAAATTTTGAAGAAATGCATGAAATACAAAATGTGCAAACTTGAAATTTTGAACCAGCAGGCCTAACTTTTGATATTCAAACATGTTCATAAGGTGTTAGAGGACCTCAAAATCCCTTCACATATTTTTTATGATTTTTATTTCTTTTATTTGAATTTTTATTCATTTAAATACAAATAAAATCAAAATAAATATGAGATAATGGTACAAGGGCTTCGGCCTTTTGGTTTCAAACATCTACGGACCATTACAACTTATGACAATATATAAAAACATGCCATAATGGTGCCAAGCCAAGAAGGGAAGGAAATATTCTCTTTTGGGAAGTTTTGGAGCAAATTTGAAACACCATGAATTCTCTTACTTTGATCCATATTTGTTGCCCTACATCCATGCTCTATATGTACACGAGCATATCAGTTCCAAAGCATGCGTGGCTACTGCCTCAAGAACAACACAAAAGATCTAAAAAATTCTCCAAACTAGGGGAGCATAAAAAAACTATTTGTAATCTCTTTCAATCTGAACCAAGGGTGTAAATATACTCTTGAGACTTCCAGGAACTCATCCAAGTCCTTAAGCAAGCACGAAGCACGCTAGAGCTCCCCCTTTCAAACACACCAGTTGGGTAAGGTTCTTGAATCTCAAACCTTTTATTCGTATGGTGTAATTTCATTCTAAACATATATAAATGATTATAATTATGACCAAAATTATTATGAACCATTGTTTGTGAGTTTTGACGCATGGACTGAGTTTTTCAATTTTTAGGGCACAAAGCTCTCAAAGCTTTGAAAGCCTAGCTACATATGTTTTAGGCTAACCAGACCACACCATTGAACTCGCAGCATGTCATTTAGTCAATTTGGTTTATTTGTTTTTGTTCTATGATCAATTCATGCAGGTTTCTAATTTGGAAGCAAACGGAGAAGATGACTGGAGTTTAACTATGGCGTCTTTGTATTAACGTTTTTTGTTTATGGTTTGAATCATGTTTCACTAACGCGTAACAACAGGTGGCCTTGTGATGCAGTGTGTGTTTGGTAAACATAGGTGCGTGGGTTCGATCCCCAAATTTTGCACATTATTTTTTAACATATTTCTTCTACAGATCCAGTTCGAAGCAAGTCCAGCGCACATATGATGTACCTAATGTCAACATCATTAGATCTCAAAATATCTCGATCCCACGCTCCAGATCAGCACCTACACCATGAGCCTTCACAGATCTTCCTCATCAGATCCAGGGCAGAACCTGGGCTCTCTTGTTACTGGACCTGGAGTTTTTGCTTTCTAACACCCCCCAACTTACTTGTTTGCAGCAGGCCCACTTTAATTTCTCTTTTTTTTTGTTTAATTTTAAAAAACAAAAAAATCATAAAATCATAAAAAAATTTATGTTTAGGTTTTTTTTGATTAAATAATTTAGTTTTTATAAATAATAATTAATTTAATCACTTTTTAATTCTATTTTAATTAATTAACTAATTAGAATTAGATTTATAATTTCTTTTACACTAAAAACTTATTCCTAAACAAAAGCATCAAAAATATTTTTTTTTAAATCATAGATATATTTTAGGGTGGACATCTTTCCCTTTTCCATCTTCGCGCGCTTATTTAGCTTTTCGCATTATTTTTCAATATTGTAATTGTCAAAAATTTGTAATAAATAACTAGGGTTTATTGCTTTCCTCCCTAATTTATAGTTTGTACTCCCTATCCCTGAAGCGATGTAATAGCGTAGATTATTTCCCGCTTTTTTTTAACTTTTTCTACACTTGTATATATTTAACTGCTAGATTAATTACGCTTGTATGGAAAGACGTAAAAAACGTTAGATAGCCTAATCTCAAGACTAATAACTGAAACATAACACACTTTTCACACGCGCACCTCTAGGGTTACCCTTACTTGTTTCCTCGGATTTAAACAGTCATGTCCCTCAAACGTGGGGTGCTTAGCAAAGATCCTTTGGTTAAAAGATCGTAGTCCCTCGATAACCCCTCGATAACCCCTCGATGCTGCCTCGGTAAAGGATCTTAGTACCTTAGGATAATTGTAAAGTTGTTTACGAGTTGCCTTTGTAACTATACGATAACTCGCTCATGTCCCTTAAACATCCAATGATAGGGCTTCCTACTAACTAATGATAGGATAGAACTATCTAAAGGAAAGAGGAAAAGAACAAAGACTTTTTGAGTAGGTAGATAGCTCGTAGTGGCTTGCTCAAAAACAAAACAATTTCCCACACATACACTCTCTTTTCTAAAATATTTTCAAAAACAAACACTTTGTATGCATTCTCAACGATATGAGAATCATTACAAAGTTTTCCGCACTTAGGCATATTTTCAAAATATTTTCAAACTTACACATTCACAAAGCATTTTCAAAAGTGAGCTAGCGATTAAGAGCCTGTAGATAACTACGAATGAAAAGGGTGTTAATACCTTCCCTTTTCATAACCTACCCCTTACTCAGAAAAATCTCAAAAGGTCTTTCCTGTTCTTTTCTCCCTTTCTTTATTGTATAAAAGAAAAGTCAGTGGCGACTCTTGCTATCCGCAAAAAATTGTGATAAAATGCAAAACCTAAAAGTCAGTTCTCCCACCGTATTACAGAACTGACGACTCTGCTGGGGAGACTAAAAGTGAGGTTACCTTAGATATATTTCACATTTAAATACTTTAATTGTTTGATTTTCCTGATTTATGTTTAAGGGTTGTTTAGGTTATTCTTGTAAAGATCTTATACCCAGATCTGGGGTATTTTAGGTAAGTAGCAATAGATCATGAAAACTATACGATGTACACCAATATGGTTGAAGCGATGGCTACATTAGTGCGATACATTGGTTGGTGTCGGTGTCCCTTGAGTTAAGTCAAGGAGAATGCTAGGCTGCCGCGTGGTGTCATAAAGCACTAACTGACTCTAGAACCTTATTTAACACAATTTAGCCATTAGAAAGTAGCGAGATAATCGGCTTTGGTACAGACTGAAGTTGGATGATACTTAATGCTACACTCATTGAGTTCAGACTCTCATGATATTTCAGTTGCAAATCAGATGCTTGTGCTGAAATAATTCCCGAGAGAAAGATCAGTGATATTGAGGCTCCTAGAACCCGATTACTTTTATTTTAGGACATGTTGAACCAACTAAAACTTAAAGAGGGTACTTACCTACGACTCCATGCAAGCTTAAACCTAAGGCCTTATGTGTTTTATTTGTGTGTGATTAATTGTTCGAACATAACATCATAGCATCATAAGATCATAATATATCATTTTCTAACCATTTCATGGACCAATGGACTTATCTTAGTTATGTTTTGCAGGCTATGTCCTCCGCTTGTAGAAATATTTTCCAAATTAGATTTGTGAGGGTGCTTCCTACACTTAAAGAATTAGTCTTAAGGGTTCCCGAAATTTCTCCATTTATCAAAAGGCACGGTCGACTACCCAGTCTGGTTAGCTCAGTTTTTGACAAAGACATGATGAGTGTCCTATTCCATTTCTTTGACCATGCACATCACTACTTCACGTTTCCCGTTTATCAGGTAGAACCCAGTATGGAAGAGTTCTCTCAATTACTGGGAGTACCTGTTCTTTCTCAGATGCCCTTCACCTGTTTAGAGGAAGCTCCAAAACCAGAAGTTATTGCAGCAATCTTACATCTGAAGTGATCCGGCATTGTATCTAACCGGGAAACGAGAAGTGGAGTCAAAGGTTTTCTGGATAAATTTCTGATAGATAAGGCTCAATTATTTCTGGAGGCTATAAGTTTTCAGGATTTCGAGGAAACCTTGGCTCTTCTAATCTATGGGTTGGTGTTATTCCCTAATCCAGACCAACTCATAGATGTGAACGCCGTCAAAATTTTCCTTTCTCATAATCCCGTGCCTACCTTTCTATAAGAGATTCTGCAGTCTCTTCACACTCGTACTATTAAGAGGCGAGTAACTCTCATGTGTTGTATTCCTTTTCTCTCCAAGTGTTTTATTATGCACCTTCTTTGTTCAGTAATAAAGAATGAACAAGGTTTGAGGTGGTCGCAAAGAATAATCATTGCTATGTTCTGAAGCCCATGTGTAGGCTTTAATTAAATTCCTGAAGACTGCTTATGTGACGCAAGAAATTTCGACTGATCAATTTGGAAGTTATGGGGTGAGTTTAACAACTGATTATGGCTTGGGCTGAAGAATGGAAAAACACAAGAAAAGTGGGTTTGAATTGGGGTTTTTAACACTTAAATTAAAAGACACGTTGGATATCCTAGTTTGTTTGAACTCAAAGTACTCCAGTCCACCCGCTAAGGTGATTTCGCCTCTCTGAACGAGGTCTTAATCCACTAATCAAACTTGATTACACAGATACGATGACAATCGTCAAAGTCTTCTTGAGTTTAAACCACAACCTGATTTCCCCAAGGTATTACATAATACAATATTTGAAAGCGTGTACAAGATGTGTTTTCTAACAAATTATATCACACAAGTGATGTATTACACAAATGAAATTCAATAGATTGAAGGTGATGGGAGTTCTTATTTTTAGTGCACAACAAAATCATCAACGATTTCTCCTTCAAGTCTTGTTTATATAGGCAACACATGTGAGGTGCTTTTGGAATGTTGATAAATAGTAATTAAAGAAATTTCCAAACATAGAGATTCTTGTCCTCTTTCAGCCGTTACTTTTGAATTTCCATGAATGAAATGTAACGCTTCATAACATGCTTGATAAATATTACATTAAAAGATGAATGTTACTGTTGGAACTCTTTTACTTCTTTCGAGAACTGTAGGAAACAGAATAACAGAGTTCTTATTCTCAGCGTTTAGTGCACTGAGAAGTTGTAGCTTTAGAACTTCTTTATATAAGCGTGTTATGTATATTTTGCTTTCTATATAAGATGTGTTGAATCAGAGTTTAAACAACGATCTAACTCTTGTTCTGTGCTTCTTACATCAGAAATCCCCTGCAAAACAAAATACTTATTTAGGGAGAATAATTGTTCTTTGAGTGTTTGTTATCATCAAAAATATTACAATGGTTGTAGAATGAAACTATGTTCTAACAATCTCCCCCTTTTGATGATGACAAAAACTTGGATATTTTGATCAAATATGTAAAGAACATAAAGCATTAAAGTCTCCCCCTGAATTTGATACTCAAATAGAGAAGACATACTTCCCTAAAGATTTTTCCGATCAGAGTTTTTGAGAAAAAGATTTTTGATGCGTCACAACTGTCCTCAACATAGTTTGTTCTTGTTTTGCTTTCAGATAAAAAAACAATAGAAGTTATGATATTCAAAATTTTTGAGACTAAGTCTCAGTATTGTTATATTCGAAATATCTTACGTTCTCCCCCTTTTTTGTCAAGAATCAAAAAGCAATAAAAACACTTTAGACAGGAAAAAGAATTTTGTATTCAAATATATTTAAGCAAACAAATAAAAAACACAATGAAGAAAACAAATTTTAGAACTAAGTTTGAGGTGGCAGAAGTCGTGTGAACAAGGCTTCCAATAAAATCTTAATCTGATTGTATGATTCCTCTTGTTTTCCAGGCATCCCCTTAATTTCATTGCAAATTTCATCCTACTTATTTAGCATTTCCTTAAACTCAACATTTTCTTTCTTCAGCTCCACCAGAGTTTGCACCGTAATGGAAGAAGAGTTTATTTCAGCAGAAGGGATCACTTTTTCAAAGCAAGCTGCAGTCGATTCTGACTCAGGAGCTTCTTCAACTTCCTAGACTTTGTCTTGAAACATGACCAAAGGAAGAGGATCAGAGGATGGTTCATCACATTCTGATGGCCGATGATCTTCCCAAGGGGTATTGTCCAGCTGAAGGAGTGACTTCTTTTCCTAGTGTCGCAAAACATGATCCTTGAAGATATTCAGGCGATCGCAGAAGTTCTATTGAGTTATTTCATAACTAAGCTCCTTTATTTTCAGAGATTCAGATTTGAACCATTTTCTGATCTGGTTCGAATGAGAATCAGAAGCAGCTGGATGGAGATTCTCTAAGCAAGCTAGATTCAGAGAGTTAACCCATTCTTGTATTTCTGTTTAAAAAATCAGCAAAGATTTACCAACATTTGCTTTGGAGATTTTTGGTTTTTGTTTTGGAACGGAAATTTTCTGAGAGCTTGTTACGAGATTGTCCAAAGCTTCTAAGTCTATAACAGTTCTAAGAGGATCTTCTGAGTTGTTTTTTAGAGAGGGAGAGTCAGAAATGATAATGGGTGAATTTGGTGAGTTTGGTGGAGTGGATTGATAAGGAGATGGAATATTTGGAATAGAGATATTATGTGAAGATGTTGATGGATTTATTTGTGGTTGAGAGACCATGAGAGGGAAGGTGATTCCAAGGATGGATGATGTGGTATCGGAGTAAAGATCACAGATGTTCACATCTGGATTTGTCCTGTCCCTCTTGCAAGCATCCAGATACATGAGAACAATATCTAGAGAAGTGTCTGTTTGAGTGAAGAGAGGAAAATCCTTTAAAGATACTCTTCTAGTGGTAATGAATTCCTTGGTGGTGATTATTGGATCCTTCTTGATAGTTTTAATAATCTTCATCTTCTTCAGATTTTTTGTATTGACAGGTTTACCAGCACAAGCTTCAAGAGAGCTAGTTTATTGATCCTCAGTCAGATGTTCTATCAGTTTGTTTTCTGTCAGAATATCTGAAATGAGTTTTCCTAGAGGGATCCAATCCCTCTTTGTTATTTCTTCTTCTCTTGTCTCTTTGACGCTGGTCTTCAGATGATTGAAAAGAAGATGTGGAAGATTAACCTTTTCTTTGATGGCTATGAAGTACAGAAGATATTGTTTATCAATATTAATATAATCTGGAGAACTTGTAGGCTTCCTGTGATTGATGCAACCCAAAATGATTTTAGACTAAATTCTGAGGTAATCCTTTAGATCTTTGATTTTGTTGGATGGTTGGCCAGAAGTAAATATTTCCTTTGAGATCTTGGTTAAGTCAGAGCCTTTGTCAGCCATATCACTGCAACTAATACCTCCTTCGTCGTGACCTATTAGTTACCCAATGAGATCTTCAGAGATGACGATTTTATTTCCCATAATGAAAGAAGTAACCTGATGATTTGAAGCTGAAGCGTGAATTAAGAATTCTTTAACAAGTCTTAGAAAAACTTGATCTAGGAGGCGATCAAAGTACTTAGTCCATCCTCGGAACTCAATATCAGGGGTTAAATCGTATTTGTTTTCCTTCATGCTGACGAAATCTATAATGAGCTCACACATAACTTCCAGCGAATCTATGGGTGTGAGGAGAGTTCTTGAGGGTTCTTCGTACCTTTCTGTTGTTGAGGAAGAAGAGCCAGGAATGCTTTGAGAACCTTGAGAAAGTTGTTGAGAGGAAGCCGTTTGTTCACACAGACTCTTTAAGGGTTTTTGAAATATCGAACAAATTTAAAATAGAAAAAGGAATTGATAGTGGAAATGTGATAGTCAAGGTGAATGAAGTAAATATATAAATAAGAAAATAGAAGACTTAATTAACAAGAAAAAGGTTTTAAAAAATGATTACGTGCATTGATGATTCCTGAAAAGAGGGATAGCGTAAAGATATGAAACAATTAGTGATATGACAAGAGCCTCAATGAATCAATTCAACATTTCAGTCTCTTTAGAATTTGAACACGTGTTCAGCCTTAGAGGAACACCCTGCGTAGAGTTGACAAATGTTGATATTGTGAACTTCATGCTTCTACCTTTGAAGTGAACCGTTTGGAGAATGTTCAGTTCTTCTTAGATAGATCATGATACAACTTTTCTTCTTGCTGACTATAACCTTATGCCACCAGTCGTGATTTGTTTCTGACGACTTCTCCTTGTTCATTTAGCTTGTTTCTAAAGACTCATTTGGTTCCAATGATGTTAAACCCTTTTGGTTTAGTAATTAGATCCCACACATCGTTTCTGGTGAATTGGTTTAATTCTTCCTGCATTGCAAGTATCCAATCATTGTCCAGAAGGGATTCATCAATGGAAGTTGGCTCAATCAGAGACATTAATCCCATGAGAGATTCTTCAGAATTTCTGAATGTAGATTTTGTTTTGATTGGGTCTTCTTTCTTTCCCATAATCTTGTTTTCCGGATGAGCTAAACTGCTTTTGGGTCTTTTCTGGAAGGGCTCTTCAGATGTTTCTATAATGTTTGTGACATCTTCTTCTGGATTTTACCATGATTCTTTGAGAGGATCTTCTGATGCAATGTCTTCAGTACCTGTAAATTAAACTTTTATATCTGCAAAAAAATTACCCTGCTTTGACTTTTGAGAGCCAAGCTTATCATAAAATCTGACACTGATAGGCTCTTCCATAATCCATGTTTCTATGTTTTTTTAGAGTTCAGAGTATCCTAACATGAGACACTTTTGTGCTTTAGAGTCAAACTTGTTCAGATGTTCTTTAGTGTTTAGGATAAACAAGTACATCCAAATGGATGAAAATAAGAAATAATGGGCTTTTTGTTCTTCCACAGTTCATATAGAGTCTGATCCATAATAGGTCTTATGGAAATTCTATTCTGAATATAACATGCTGTGTTAATTTCTTCTGCCCAGAAGTTCTTAGCAATGTTAGTCTCGTTGATCATGGTTCTTTCCATTTCTTGTAAAGTTATATTCTTTCATTCTACAACTTCATTTTGCTGAGGAGTTCTAGGACAAGAGAAATCACGAGAGATGCCATTCTCATTAAAAAATTATTCAAATATTTTGTTTTCAAATTCCCCACCATGATCACTTCTGACTTTAACAATTCTAAGATCTTTTTTGTTTTGGACTTGGTTACAGAAGGTAAAGAACACATAATGTGACTCGTCCTTGTGTCTTAAGAACTTTACCCATGTCCATCTGCTATAGTCGTCTATGATCACTAATCCATACTTCTTGCCACTAATGGATGCAGTTTCACTGGTCTAAATAGATCTATATGCACAAGTTCTAATGGCCTAGAGGTAGAAACAACATTTTTTGTTTTGAAAGAAGGTTTTGCAAACTTTCCTTTTTGACATGCTTGACACAGAGGATCTGAGCTGAACTTCAGATTAGGAAGTCCTCTGACCAGGTTAAGTTTGTTAATCTGGGATATTCTTCCCATACTAAGATACCCTAATCTTCTATACCAGACCCATTGCTCATTGTTAACATACAATAGGAATTTTACATTCTGAATTTTTAGTTCTGAAAGTTTTATTTTGTAAATGTTGTTCTTTCTCTTTCCGTTAAATAGAATAGATCCATATTTATGACTAACTACTTTACAAGACTTTTGATTGAAGATTTATCATAACCGTTATCACTTAATTGACTTATCGATAACATGTTATGTATTAATCCATCTACTAACAGAACATTAGTTATAGAAGGAAGCGTACTTTTACCAATAGTTCTAGAGCCAATAATTGTTCCTTTATGATTGCCTCCAAAACCTACGTAGCCTCCAGATTTAAGCTCTAAGCTTTAGTACATATTCTTTCTTCCCGTCATATGTCGAGAGCATCCAGTGTGTAGGTACTAAGATTGGTGTTTCAACTTTGTTGTTAAATACATCTGCAACATAGACAATTTTGTCCTTAGATACCCATATCTTTTTGGGTCCTTGTTTGTTAGAGTTACCAAAATTTTGTTTGATTTTGGTTTTGCAGAAAAAGAATTACTAGTATACTTTATGTCATGTGTGTGCCTATAAGTGAAGTGAGAATAAAGGGGTGTGTATTTTATGACCATATCCTTAACCTTATCAGGTTGAGATAATTTACCCTTGTATCCTATTCCTTTTCTGCCATTTCTGCTAACTCCATAGGTCATTGAAGCCATCTTGCTCCTATCTATGATTTTAGCAAGAAATTTTTGAAAGCTATTATCATATTCTTTTATGATCTTATCAGAGTTACTAGGAACTTCTGAGACAGTTTCTTTATGATCCTTTTGTAATTTATTTTTGAGTTTAGAAATTTTTTCTTTAAACTCATAATTTTCTTTTCTTAGTTTCTTAGTTTCTTCAGAGTCAAAAACTATATCCTTTTTCAGGTTCTTGCTTATGACTCAAAGTTGCTGATATATTTCAAGAATTTTTGACAGGATTTCTTCTACTTGAGATCTAGAAAAGTTAGAGAATACATCTTTTTCGTCTGAGTCTGATTCTGATTCAGATGATCCAATGTCATCAGATACGTTGGCCATTAGGGATATATTGGCTCTTTCATCTTCTGATTCTGTTTCAGCTTCAGAAGATTCTGAGTCATCCCATGTTGCCATGAGGCTTTTTTTGTTTTCTTTAAAGAACTTCTTTTTAGGTTTCTCTTTTTGAAGATTTGGACATTCTCTCTTGTAATGACCTTGTTCATTGCGTTCGTAGCAAACAATATCTCTGTTACTTGATTTTCTGTATCCAGAAGATGGTTCAGAATGATTTCCTGTTCTTCTGGAAGTTCTGAACTTCCTCTGCCTGTGCTTCTACATCTGATTGACTCTCTTGGAGAGAAGAGATCGTTCGTCTTCTTCTGATGAGAATCCACCAGAGTTTTCTTCTTTTGTCTGCCAAACTTTCGGTTCATATTTTTTGTTAGATTTAAGAGCTAAAGACTTACCTTGCTTCTGGGGCTCATCTTCTTCTACTTCTATCTCATGACTTCTCAAGAAGCTGACAAGTTCTTCGAGAGAGATTTTGTTCAGATCTTTGGCCAGTTTTAGAGTTGTGACCATTGGTCTCCATTTTTGGGTAAATTCTGATGATTTTCTTTACATGATCTGCATTTGAGTACCCTTTATCGAAAACTTTTAGCCCAACAACTAGAATTTAAAATCTTGAGAACATTGTTTCAATGGTTTCATCTTCTTTCATGCTGAAAGCTTTATACTTATGAATGAGAGCAAGACCTTTGGTTTCTTTGACTTACGTGTTTCCTTCATGAGTCACTCTTAATGAGTCAAACATGTGTTTTGCTGATTCTTTGTTTGTGCTCTTCTCATACTATGTGTACGAGATAACACTCAAGAGAGTTGTTCTAGCCTTGTAATGATTTCTGAATTCTCTCTTTTGATGATCTGTCATTCTTTTTCTATCAATCTTTTGACGTATTTCGTCAATCGGATGTATGTACCCATCAGTCACCATATCCCTGAGTTCAGCGTCATGAGCTACAAAGAAACTTTCAATTCTGTCCTTCCAGTAATCGAAGTTTTCACCATCAAAGATTAGAGGTTTGACGTTGATTCTGTCTTTCTCATCATGATAATCATTACTGATATTCTGATTTGGTCCCACCATAGTGTTTATCTTGCTTGGATCTTTTTGAGACAGTTAAGTGTTTGCACTCAGAACCAGGCGCTCTGATGCCAATTGAAGAATGGAAAACCACAAGAAAGGGGGGGTTTGAATTGAGGTTTTTAACACTTAAATTAAAAGACACGTTGTTTATCGTGGTTCGTTTGAACTCAAACTACTCAAATCCACCCGCCAAGGTGATTTCTCCTCTCTCAACGAGGTCTTAATCCACTAATCAAACTTGATTGCACAGATACGATGACAACCGTCAAAGGCTTCTTGAGTTTAAACCACAACCTGTTTTTATCAAGGTATTACATAATACAATATTTCAAAATGTGTACAAGATGTGTTTTCTAATAAAATTGTATCACACAATTGATGTATTACACAAATGAAATTCGATAGATTGAAGGTGGTGATATTTCTCGTTTTTAGTGCACAACAAAATCATCAATGATTTCTCCTTCAAGTCTTGTTTATATAGGAAACGCATGTGAGGTGCTTTTGGAATGTTGATAAATAGTAATTAAAGAACATTCCAAACATAGAGATTCTTGTCCTCTTTCAGTCGTTACTTTTGAATAGCCATGAATGAAATGTAACACTTCAAAACATGCTTGCTAAAGATTACATCAGAAGATGAATGTTACCATTGGGACTCATTTACTTCTTTCCAGAACTATAAAAAATAGAATAACGGAGTTCTTGTTTGCAGCGTTTAGTGCACTCAGAAGTTGTAACTTTAAAACTTCTTTATATAAGCGTGTTATGCAAATTTTTCTTTCTATATAAGATGTGTTGAATCAGAGTTTAAACAATGATCTAACTCATCTTCTGTGCTTCTTACATCAGAACTTCCTTGCAAAATAAAATACTTATTTAGGGAGCATAATTGTTCTTTGAGTGTTTGTTCTCATTAAAACTCTTACAAGGGTTGTAGAATCAAACTATGTTCTAACATGGGATTCTCTGATGTTGACCTGACTCTTGAGGGGAGAAATCATAACAGGTCCCTGTATGTCTCCATTAAATGTAGGGGCACTATGTTGGTTCATATATTAATTGATATTGGCTCTTCACTGAATGTTCTCCCTAAAGGCTCTCTTGATAGATTGGATTGTGAAGGGGTCGTGTTGAAGCCCAATTACATTATAGTTCGAGCCTTTGACGGGTCCAGAAGAATGGTGCATGGAGAAGTTGACCTTCCAATCAAAATGGGGTCACAGATATTTGAGTCCACCTTCTATGTGATGGACATCTGGCCAACTTACTCTTGTTTATTGGGACGCCCCTGGATCCATGCGGCAGATGCTGTCACCTCCACCTTGCACATGAAACTCAAGTATTCGGTAAGAGGAAAGGTTGATACTGTCTGTGGAGAAGAGGAGTATATAGTCAGCCACCTCAATTAGTTCCGATACATGGAGATGGATGGAGAATTTATCGAGACTCCATGTCAAACCTTTGAACTGATTTCTCCTGCTGCTGTTGAAGATGTTTCTGCTATTCTGAAGATCACCAAAACTACACACAAGATGGCTTCCTTGAAAGATGCCAAAGCTACTATTGAAGAAGGTGGTAGTACTATTTATGGTCAGCTTCCTGATATCCCTTATAAATCTGACAAGTTTGGTTTGGGCTTTACTGTAGAAGGACAAAGGGTTGTTTGTCACGCTCGGGCTGGAAGACCTTCGTTCCGTATCTGCAACAACAAAGTCAATGCCATAGAGGATGCTGACAGTGATTATGATTTCAACAGCTGGATATTCCCTACCGTTGGTGATGGACTTGATAACTGGAAATCAGAAGACATATTCCCTATCTCCTTTAGTCAGGAGTAATAGATATGCTCTGGTCTTATTTGCTTTTTAAAAGTTTTTGGTTATGTAATAAACAATGACTTTAAACCTTGTGTCTTACGCGGGGCACAATGGTTCATTTATTAAGGGTTGATAATTCATAGACATTGCTCATTCAATAAAAACATTGGAATTTTTGCATGAAAAGTTTGTGATCTTTGTCTTTCTTTTATTTTATTGCATTTTCAAATAGCTATGTGTTCTTACACACACCCACACACTACATTGCAGATCCCCATCCACTCTTGATCTTGTCGATAATGATTCTGATCTTTCCACATATGACTTTGAAAATATGATCTCACCCTAAAAGTGAACTTGTTCGGATTTAACCTTAGCTTCTACTTCTTCAGTCTTTCAAATAATTTATGCAGATGATCAAGATGCTCTTTTTTATTTTGTGACTTTGCTATCATGTCGTTAGCAGTAAAGGTATTGAGGTTGATCCAGCAAAATTTAACGCCATTCAATAAATGCCATCTCCTTGTACTGAGAAGGAAGTCAGAGGTTTCTTAGGACGGTTAAATTACATTTCCCGTTTCATTTCTCATTTCACTACTACTTGTGAGCCAATCTTCAAGATGCTGAAGAAAGATCAAGTAGTAAAGTTGAACGATGAATGTCAAAAAACCTTCGATAAAATTAAGGAGTACCTATAAGAACCTCATATTCTGATGCCACCGGTTGAAGGAATACCTTTAATCATGTACCTAACAGTGCTAGAGAACTCAATGGGGTGTGTATTGGGGCAGCATGACGTGTCTGGTCGAAAAGAGCATGCAATATACTACCTTAGCAAAAAGTTTACCGATTGTGAAACAAGATATTCACTGCTCGAGAAAACTTGTTGTGCTTTGGCATGGGATGCTCTCCGACTAAGACAATATATGTTAACCCATACTACCTTATTGATTTCCAAAATGGATCTCATCAAGTACATATTCGAGAAGCCAGCTCTCTCTGGAAGGATAACCTGATGGCATATCGTCTTAACAAAATACGACATTCAGTACACCACTCAAAAAGCGATCAAAGGAAGTGTATTGGCAGATCATTTGGCACATCAAGCTGTAGATGATTATTAGTCTATGAATTTCGAATTATCGGACGAGAATATTATGCTAGTAACAGACTGTGAAGAACCTGGACCGTATGAAGGACCTGAGCTAGGATCCTGATGGACTATGGTTTTCGATTGAGCTTCCACTTCACTTGGAAATAGAATCGGTGAAGTAATTATCTCTCTTCAGGGTTGTCACACGCCCTTCACCGCCAAACTTTGCTTTGACTGCACCAATAATATGGCTGAATATGAAGCATGCATCACGGGTCTTAAAGTTTCTATTGACCTAAGAATCAATGTCTTAGGCATATATGGAGACTCATCCCTGGTAATCAGTCAGGTCAAAGGATAATGGGATACGAAGCATCCGAATCTTATCCCTTACCGAGAACATGTGCTAACCTTGATTTCGTGTTTCGAAGATATTACTTTTGAGCATATACCCAAAGAAGAGAATTAGTTAGCAGACGCATTGGCCACCATGTCATCCATGTTCAAGGTCAGATGGGACAATGAGGCTACCAGAATCACCATTGAAAGATTCGACGAACCGGTATACTGCTACGGAATTGATGTTGATGGAGTAGAGGAAAAACCTTGGTTTCATGAGGTAAAAAGGTATCTTGAGGCTCAAGAATACCCTGAAGGGGCATCCATCAACGACAAGAAGTTCATACAGAGGTTCTCAGCTAAGTTCTTATTGAGCAATGGAATTTTATACAACTTAATCATGATTTAACCCTGCTTCGTTATGTGGACAAGAAGGAAGCAAAAGAAATTATGCAAGATATGCACGAAGGCATGTTTGGTACTCACACCAGTGGGAATACTATGGCTAAGAAGATTTTGAGAGCTGGTTACTATTGGTCGACTATGGAAATTGACTGTCACCACCACATGAGAACTTGTCACAAATGCCAAATCTATGCTGATAAAGTTCATGCGCCTGAAGTACCTCAGAACGTCATGATTTCTTCGTGGCCATTAACAATGTGGGGCATTGATATGATCGGGGAAATCAAGCCTACTTCTTCTAAAGGACATCGCTACATTCTCGTTGCCATTGATTACTTTACAAAATGGGTTTAAGCAAACATAACCTGATATGTTGGTATGGAATCCCAGAGAGAATTATCACAGACAATGGTACCAATCTCAACAACACTATGATCATTGAACTATGCATCCAGTTCAAGATCAAGCACCATAACTCTTCTCTGTATCGGCCAAAGATGAATGGTGCGGTAGAAGATGCTAATAAAAACATAAAGAAGATCATACAGAAGATGGTTATGACCTACAAAGACTGACACAAGATGTTACTGTTTTCTCTCTATGGCTACTGTACTTCGGCTAAGACATCAACTGGGGCAACCCTGTTCTCTCAGTTCTATGGTATGGAAGCTATCCTACCTATTGAAGTTCATATTCCAGCTCTGAGAATCATGAAAGATGCAGATTTGGACGAAGAAGAGTGGTTTAAGACCAGGTCGGATCAGTTAAATCTAACCGCCGTGAAAAGGCTTGCGGCCATCTATTACGGTCAAATGTATCAGAAGCGTATGATGAAGGAATTCAACAAGAAAATCAAGCATCAGGTATATTAGGCTGGGGACTTAGTAATAAAGTGTGTCCTTCTACCATAAGGTGATCCCAGGGTCAAATGGACTCCCACTTACGAAGGCCCATTTGTGATTAAGAAAAAAAATTCTGGCGGTGCTATGATATTGACCATTATGGACGGTGAATATTTACCGCACTCTGAAAGCGGACATAGTCAAAAGATGCTATGCATGAAAATGACCCGCTAGGTTGACTAGCCTAGGAAAAAATAATGGCATCCTTGGCGAACCAAAAAGGTTCAGGCAAAAATTAGGGATATATATAAAAGATTGTACACCCAACAAGTCAAAAACCTGAAAAGGCGGCTTGGGCAAGAAAGGGTATCCTGGGGGACTGAAAACCCGAAAGGGCAGTCCAGGGAAAAATTAGGGATTAAAGCGTATGATTATGTCCCATTGGATCACTTACAACAAGCTTTACTACCAAAGTCAAAGTTCAGATGGTACAGATCAGTTAAATCAACTTCTTCCGACAGCAAGGGATGAGATGCTGGAAGACATGGGGGAAATATTAGAGTTGGAACTCGATGAGATTATTTCCACATAGCTATTATCTTGTTTATACATTGTACTCTTTTCAGTTCACAACAATTTCCTCTTACCACGATTTATGTCTCTTTATACAAAATCACCTGTGTATGGGAAAAATATCAATACAAATACATTGAACATATGCATATGAATACAATTGACTATTAACAAATATATGCATAAAAATAGGAATAAGAATTTACTCAAGACTCTTGGAATTGGGATAATGGTTAAGCTATCCCCAAATCCCCACAGAGCCATTTCCATGGAATCATCCCCACAGAGCCATTTCTATGGGATTATCCCCACAGAGTAGTCTTATCATACTCACCAGCAAAGTCCCCCAACAGATAAAAGAACATGATCTTTTCCCAGAAATATCACTCACCTAAAGAGTCCAAATCATTACAGTTCATGGAAATTCTCTTCCCCAGCTGAGTTTATTCATCCAAAACTGTAAAGCCCCCTACAAATTTCTTCTCTCCAGTAGAGTTCATTTCCTCAGCAAGGGTGTTTCCTCAACAGAGTATTTCTCCATCAACAAGGTTTATTTCCCAACAGGGCTAATTTCCCAAACAGATTACAGTCTCCCTAGCTTGATTTTGCTTCTACCACAAATTACCGGTAAGATTCCCACCTCTGGAAAAAGACAGTCCAGATTACTATCCCTAGAGAGTTGCTACTAAATCTTTAACTGGATTAATATCAAACATCACCTCGAAAGGTTTATCCATCTCTTTTATCCCCAGTCAGGGTATACAAGAAATATAATCCCTAGTAGAGATATGAACAACCAATGTTTTTGAACTCTTCTCCCCAAGCAGAAATCAATATTCCCCAGCAGAGTTTCCTCAATTAGAAAGCAGGAATTCCCAGCGGAAACAATCCCCAGAAGATCCAAGATACACATGCTCTTCATCCCTAACAATAGTCAAGGATTATTTTCCCCAAACAAAGATATTGCACAAGTTTACAAATACACTTCGACAACTCACATTCATGCATCATTTACAAACAACATATCATATGTATACGAAACACATATAGCACCGTCTCATTTATTTTGAGAACATCATTATGCAATGCATTTCATACATCATGACATTGCATACAGCTAACTCATTTCCTTTTTGAAAAATATCAATTCACAGACAAACATCATCAACTACCTATATGACCAGACAGTCTTCTCAAAGGTTGCATCTAACAAATGGCTACTTAAGAAATTGCCTCAGAAGGACTCTCTCAAAGATAATATCTTCTGACTCATATTAGATCGAGCGTAGATCCATTCTGATACTTCTTCCACTTGAACACGGTCGTAGACATTTTCTGGCTCAGATTTATTCTAATACTTCTTCCAGTTAAAGTAATTCTCAAAGATATAAATCTTCTGGCTCAGATTAGGTCGAGCGTAGATCTATTATGATACTTCTTCCAGTTGAAGATGGTCATAGACATCTTCTGGCTTAGATTAAATCAAGCATAAATTTATTCTGATACTTCTCCCAGTTGAAGACATTTTTTGGCTCAAATTAAATGAAGCATAGATTTATTTTGATACTTCTTCTAGTTAAAGTCAAGCATAAACATTTATCAGGCTTTGATTAAATCGACCATAGATTTATTCGGATACTTCTTCTAGTTAAAGAAGAGTGTGGACACCTACTGGCTCAGATTAGATCGAGCGTAAATCTATTCTGATACTTCTTCCAATTGAAGACGGTCGTAGACATTTTATGGCTCAGATTAAATCGACCATTGATTTATTCTGATACTTTTTTTTTAATTAAAGTCAAGCACATAAATTTTCTAGCTTAGTTTAAATCAAGCGTAGATTTATTCTAATACTTGTTCCAGTAGACATTCTTCGGGCTTAGTTTAGATCAACCATAGATCTATTCTGATACATCTTCTAGTTGAAGCGGATCGTGAGCATCTTCTAGCTCAAATTAAATCAAGCATAAATTTATTCTGATACTTCTTCTAGTCAAAGACGAGTGCATACATCTTCTAGCTCATATTAAATCGAGCGTACATTTATTCTGATGCTTCTTCCAGTTGAAAACAAGCATATACATCTTCTGACTCAGATTAAATCGAGTGTAGATTTATTCTAATACTTCTTCTAATTGAAGTTAACTATTACTTTGGGTGGCATCTATAAGCCCATCTCTGAAGACCCTTTGTCACCCTTCCAAATGGAATTCATAAGCCCATTCCCGGTACAATAAATCAAGAGCATCACTTATTGTAAAAGCGAGTGCAAATTTCTAGGCACTTAAGTGTTCAATCATCTTCCCCCTTCAAGTCACGAATGACGGACATGCCAATCTAACTCTTCAGGTTTAAGAAATTGAACAGTGGCAGCTGTTATACCACAAAATTTTCCCTCCCACTTTTATTCAAGACATTCTTTCAAGGATTCTCAAATACTCAAGAATCTCAAGGGTTGACAAGTCAAGATGCCCCTCCTAAGCTAAGGGTCTACTACTAGGGCTTTGAGTTTCTTAAAGAATATTGGGCTGCAAATGTCTCAAATGATTTCCATGGTTCATCATAGGTCCTAAACAATTTTCATGACAAGTTTCAAGTCCTACATCACAAGTTTGCTTAGTCAATGGCTCAGATGATTGAAGATCAACTACATTGGATAAAAAATCAATTATGGTCAAAATATAGTCAAACTTCAAGATTTTTGGTCACATCAATGTTTTAAAGTGACATTCATCATTTCATCAAGGGTTGATCATGATTCCTCAAGAAAATCCCTCAAATCATCAAAAGTCAAGAATCACCAAATTAGGGTTTCCTTAGGAGAAATCAACTGAACTTTGACCAAGCATAACTTCCACATGCTTCATCAACTTTTCCCCAACCAAAGCCAATTTTTAAGAAAAATCAATTCTCTACAACTTTGTATTTAAGCTCAAGTCCAAAAATGCTTTAGTTGAAAGATATGAGATAATACATTATAGTTCATTTTCAAAAGTCAAAAAATAAACTTTTTGTCAAGGCAACTTACATCAAGATAATGTCTCAAATGCAAAAATATTCAAAGCAGAAAGTGTAGAGGATATCTTGAGATTTTCAAAAAGTCAAAGATCAACTTCGAAAGATGAAAATTGAGCAAGTTATGAGTTTCACATGTTGGGAAAATTTGAAGAAATGCATGAAATGCAAAATAAGCAAACTTGAAATTTTGATCTAGTGGGCCTAACTTTTTATATTAAAATATGTTCATAAGGTATTAGAGGACCTCTAAATCCCTTCTCATATTTTTTAATGATTTTTATTTATTTTATTCATTTAAATACAAATAAAATCAATATAAATATGAGATAATTGTACAAGGGCTTGGGCCTTTTGGTTTCAAACATCTACAGACCCATTACAACTTATGAGAACCTGTAAAAGCATGCCATAATCGTGCCAAGCTAGAAAGGGAAGGAAATATTCTCTTATGAAACGTTTTGTAGCAAATTTGAAACACCATGAATGCTCTTACTTTGTTCCATATTTTTTACCCTAAACTTATGCTCTATATGTACACAAGCATATCTGATCCAAAGCATGCACGGCTGCTGCCTCAAGAACAACACAAAAGATCTCAAAAATTCTCCAAACTAGGGCAACACAAAAAACCTTTTTGTAATCTCTTTCAATCAAAACCAAGGGTGGCAATATACTCCTGAGACTTCCAGGAGCTCATCCAAGTCTTTAAGAAAGCCTGAAGCACGCCAGAGCTCCCCCTTTCAGAAACACCGATTGGGTAAGGTTCTTGAATCTCAAACCTTTTATTCGTACAATGTAAATTCATATTAAACATATATACATGATCAAAATGATGACAAAAATTATTCTGAACCATTATTTGTGAGTTTTGACGCAGGGACTGAGTTTTGCCCTTTTTAGGGCATGAAGCTCTCAATGCTTCGAAACCCTAGCGACAAATGTTTTTAGGCTAAGAAAACCACACCATTGAACTAGAAGCATGCCATTTAGTCAATTTCGTTTGTTTGTTTTTGTTCTCTGATCGATTCATGCAAGTTTCTGATTTGGAAGCATACGGAGAAGATGACAGGAGTTTGACTCCGGCGTCTCTGTATTAACGTTTTTTATTTATTGTTTAAATCATGTTTCACTAACGCGTAACAACAGGTGGCCTGGTGGTGAAGTGTGTGTTTGGTAAACAGAGGTGCATGGCTTTGATCCCTAGATTTTGCATATTATTTTTCAACATATTTCTTTTGCAGATCCAGTAGGAAGCAAGTCCAGCGCACGCATGGTGTACCTTACCTCAACACCATCATATCTCAACAGATATGGATCCCACGCTCCAAAAGCATCAAAAATATATTTTTTAAACACTTACATATATTTTAGGGTTGACATCTTTCCCTTTTCCATCTCGGTGCGCTCATTTACTTTTTCGCATTATTTTTCAATATTGTAACTGTGAAAAATTTTGTAATAGATAATTAGGGTTTATTGATTTCTTCCCTAGTTTATAGTTTGTACTCACCTTCCCCGAAGCGATGTAATAACGTAGATTATTTCCCGCATTTTTTTATTTTTTTGCGCACTTGTATATATTGAACAGCTAGATTAGTTAGACGTCCAATGGCAAGACGTAAAAAAAAGTTATATAGCCTAATCTCAAGACTAATAACCGAAACATAACACACTTTGCACACGCGTACGTCTAGGGTTACCCTCACATGTTGCCTCGGATTTAAACAGTCATATACCTAGAATGTGGGACGCTTTAGAGAAGATATTTTGGTTAAAAGAACGTAGTCCCTCGATGACCCCTCGATGTTGCCTCAGTAAACGATCTTAGTACCTTAGTATAATTTCTAAAGTGTCCTACGAGTTTCCTTTGTGACTGTACAATAGGGCTTCCTACTAAATAATGGTAGGATAACACTATCTAAAGGAAAGAGGAAAATAACAAAGAATTTTTGTGTAGGTAGATAGCTCGTAGTTGCTTGCTGACAAACAAAACAATTTCTCACACACACACTTTCTTTTCTAAAATATTTTCAAAGACAAACACTTTGTATGCATTCTCAATGATACTATAATCATTAAACAGTTTAGCGCACTTAGGCATCTTTTCAAATTGTTTTCAAACTTATACATTCACAAATCATTTTCAAAAGTGAGCTAGTGCATAAGAGCCTGTAGATCACTACGAATAGAAAGGGTGCTAATGCATTCCCTTTTCATAACCTACCCCCCTTACTCAGAAAAATCTCAAAATGTCTTTCTTGTTCTTTTCACCCTTTACTTTATTGGAGAAAAGAAAAGTCGGTGGCGACTCTTGCTATCCGCAACATTTTTCGATAAAACACAAAACCTAAAAGCCAGTTCTCCCACCGTATTATAGGCCCATTAAGGTTTGTTAAAAAATTTCTAATTAACGGAAAAGGGGGTGTATTGTCTTAAATGGACCATCGAAATCAGATGGCCCATTAAGACAATTTTGTTGTTCCGGTTCAAAATAGAAAGGGGGTGTGCATTTTTCTTAAAGAAACATGTTGCTACAGTTTTTATTGTGGTGGCCCATTAAGAGTTTTTTTAGGCTTAATAGTTTGACAATTTTAGCCTAGTCCATTTCTAATTTTATTGTAAAGTATACTTATTTATTACGATTTGTTAATGTTATTATCATTATTATTATCATTATCATTATTATTATTATTATTATGTTGAATTTTAGTCAAAATTAGGGGTTGAAACCCTAATTGATCAGCATCGCCACATCCTTTTTCGTTAAGACAACATAACTTTAGACCTAATGAGCAACTATTGTACAGATCTAAAGGGAAAATGCATTTTAAATTGCATACACAACTAAAACAAATCAAATCGATTTCAATCATATCTTTACATAACAATCTGTCCAAATATCTCAATACATAATCAATTACATGAAATAATATGCATTTACAATCAAATGCTAAACCTAATTTCTTCAATCAACTAATTATAATGACAAATTACATAATAATTTCCTAAATTGATCTAATTCCTAAACTATAAATAGCCCTAATTCTAAGAGTAAGAAAAACCAAAAAAAAATTAGAGAGAAGAAGTTATAACAGAAGTAGAATCCACGAGTCAATTGCCTCCTTGAGATTTGGGTTTCAATTTCTGAAAACCTATATTTGTGCTTCAAGCCATCGCGCACCATCATACCGACAAACAAAGAAGGAGAGATGTAATTAGAAAGAGGAAATCAAATTACAAGAAGAATCACCATAAGGAAGGTAAGCCCCAAACTTAGCTTTAATTGGCATCGATGCTTGATTTGGGGACAATTGGTGTTTGGTATTCAATTTATGGGTTTTTTATGGTTAGGGTTCATTAGGGTTCTAGTTTAAGGTTAGGATTCATCAGGGTTAGGTTAGGATTCATCAGGGTTAGGTTAGGGTTCATCACGATTGTTTGGTTTCTACGATTTTCATTAGGTTAGGGTTCATCATGAGCCCTTAGGGTTCTTGGGGTTCATATGAACCCAAACAGTGGTAGGGTTTGAAGGTGGTGATGCCTTGGCGCAGCCGCCGGCGGAAGCGCTTTTAGGCCAGTGGCGCCCAAGGCGGAGGTGTTTTCTGGTGACAGAAATCTAGAGAGAAGTCAGAGGTTCTCTATCTAAGCCTCCAACGACCATTTTTGTTTTGTGAAGAGAGAGGAAAAAGAAGAAAAATGGGCCTTCGGCCCAGAAGCATGTTTTTATAATACCCTATAATCTAATGCTCAGTGTTCCATAAACGCGCATCCACCATAATGATTGTGTGCCCTTCCGCATGGAGTCCAAAGGGACTCCCCAAACGTTTGTAAATTATGGGCCAGACCCATTGTTAATCACGCCCCATGTTTTTTTTTGTGTTTTTACTACAACCTTACGAAATTACACCCCTTCGTACTAATGGGCCAAGTCTAACATCTAGACTTGGGACCTTGCTAAATCGACTCCTCCCCCCCCCCCCCCCCCCCCCCCCGCCCCCATTTTTACTGCCTTATACAATTATTCGCCCCCCTCATGCGTTTGGGTCTAAATTCAATATCTGAATTTAGGACCCTGCTTTCAACACACTCTGATTTACTTAGCCCAAACAAAATACACCCCGATGCGTTTTATTAATTATTTTATTTTATTTTTATATTTTTGTTTATTTTTATATTATAATTAATATCTTTATATTTAATATATTTATAAATTCTAAAATATTTACTATTATCATTAAAAATCAAATATTTATTTTTCCAATCCATCCAAATATTTTTTATTGCATTAAAAATCATTTTTGTTATACATTAAAAAGATTTTTATATATTAATACATTTAAAAAATACTTAACCAACACCAAATCATTTTTAACTAATTTAATTAAATCCAATATAAAGTTTCAAAAAGGATTATTAAGATACTTTAAATCGACTGCAAACTTCATCTAACAATTTCGCTATTAACACACCCAGACTTAGTACAAGGGAAATTTAAAACATCTTTGTAGTCCATAAAAACATCAACCAACTATGAACTACGAATTGGGACTTTTATTCCTCATAAGATGATACGTAGGCATACGACTAAAATCGTGGCGAGTTCTCCTAATAAAAATTAAAACCCTATTTCCTAAGCCGTAATTCTAAACCCTATCTTTGTGAACATGGTAGATGAGGGGTGCCTAACACATTCCCTTAGTCTAAGAACAAGCCCAACAAATTAGAATATCTAACAAAATAGGGTTATCCTTTATATTACCTTCTATAAGATAAAAATTAAGGGTGGATACTCTCATTTTAAAATCGGTTACAACAGTTGGCGACTCTGTTGGGGATCAACCCTAGGGTTTAGAAACCTATCTCTTAGGTTTATGGTTTTTGTTTATTTCCAAATTTTGCTTTTATTTATTTATTTGTGTTCATTTATTATTTTGATTTATTTGTTTTATCATATTATATTCATTTGATGTTGGGATTTTCATTTTTACTTAAAAAATATATATTTTTCAAATACCCTTAGAAAGAAGGTTCATCTATTAGCCAACGGGATACATCAGCCCTATGAGTTTATGTGATGACTTCGCCTAGAACCGATGGAATTCCGAAAAAAGAATACATCTCAAGGGACATCATCTCTGTGGGTAGGACTTTGGAATGCAACTTATGACTCTTTTTATAACCCTTAAACCAAAATCTCATGGTGAGACCTTTTATGGCCTAGAGACGAAAGTTTCGGTCTACAAAAGAAGCTCCACTTAATGGGAGGCCCTTGTGCCTTTTCCTCTAGTGTTATCCATGACACCCTTAAGGAAACCAACTTATTAGGAGGGTAGAATATATGTTGGCTAAAACTAGGAACCTATCTTCTAAGCGTACCTGTCATGAAATTTCGTCATTAAGCCACACAATCATGCATTCATACATCTAGCATTTCATATATTCATTACCCTCAATTTCTTTTTGTTTGTCTTATTCACAAGATCAAAAATAATAATTAAAGGTTTTTGGTGAAGTGTCCTAAAATGAATGCCAGAGGGAAACAACTTGTACGTATTAATATCGTAAAGCCAGATATGACGAAGATCAAGGCTGTAAAAGGGAAACTATCTTAAAGTTCTTTAATGATGTTTACTCGTTGTTATGGGGATACCATTGAATTAACAAAACTGGAGATACGAATGGATGTTGTTTATGCCCTAATTCAGTTCTACGACCCTCCATTGAGGTGCTTTACCCTCCAACACTTTCAGCTAGCACCAACTCTTGAAGAATTTGATAGACTTTAAAATTTATCTAAGGGGAAAGATTATGTGGGAACCAGGTAGACTATTGACATTAGAATCTTGGAAGGGGGTTTTGGGATCCCTTATCCTAAATTGTCACTTTCAGTTGAAAATAAATGTTGCGACTAGAATCAAAATGATGATAGCTTCATTACAGTATCAAAGTTTGAGAGAATTGGGGGAGGAATCTTCCTATTGAAGTTCACATTCAGAGCTCTGAAACATGACTTGTCTAGCACGACTTAGGAAGTCTTAAAGCTTGGTTCTTCTTCTGTTAGCTTGACTGAGGTTCAAGGATGAAGAATTGTTAAACAAAATGGATTAAGGAAAGTTGTGAAACCAAATTCGAAATTACAGAAAAGTGGGTTCAAGAGGAAGTTTGACAGGGTGATTCTAGCTCTCTAAGATTGATAAAGTGAATGAGGTATGATACTCTTTTTATAGGGAAGTGAATAGAATGCTCAAATGTGTGAAATGATGATGTTTGAAGGGAATTCGTGTGAAATTGATACATGGGGAGTGTGTGACCTGTTTAGCATCAAAACTAACTCAATCCTTGGGTTTCAAGGCTCTAATCCACTTTGTCAAGTTGGTTAAACATGCTTAGATGCCACAACATGAATTTCAAATTCTGACTTGAAGTGAAACTTCAGTTTCAAGGTACCATTTTTGAATCATTGGCATTCACAGCTCAAGGAGTCTTAGGGAATTATTCTTGATGCATTGGAAAGATAAGGTAACAAACTTTACAATGTGCAAAGAATGTGATCAATTGGATGCTTGAGCTCAAAGTTGTATTGAGTCAAAGTTGAGAAAAATATACTGACTTTTTGTACTTATAATGTTTTTCATCCAAACATGGCCTTCCATTTAAAATTTTCTCTTGACCAAAAAAGATGGCATGAAGTAAACCTATTGAATTACATTTTATAACTTGAATCATTTAAAAACTGGAAAAACTTGAGAAAGTTATGGATTTGTGAAGTTGGTGAAAATTCATGAGATGACCTATAATTTGTTGCATTCTTAGGGCATCTTCCATCCATTTACAAGCTTAGCACATAAAATAAGAGTTGAAGTTCACATATTTAAGATTATTTTGGAAAAAGGATGGGCTCAAAGAGATAAAAATTGACTAAGTTATGATCTTTTAAAGTCAAATAATGGAATCTGATGGCTTATCTAGAGGACTTATAATATCTTTTCATCACTAGGTATCTTCCACACAAAATTTTCTTGAAACATTTGAAGTGGTTTATTGATAACCCTTTAAAGAGAAGCATGTTTTTGCAATAACTCAAAAATACCAAAAGATGAGCAAGATATACCCCTTTGAAGTTCAAAACCCTAGCCCCTATAGCAACAATATGCCTTGGAAACTCTTCTCAATTTTGACAAACCTTCTTGCACAAATACTTCTATATTGTAAATAAAAGTTGTTGATGATGATAATGAGGAACCATAGCAACCATAACCACTTCCAAATATCTAGAATTGAGGGAGATATGCACTTGTGACCAAGAAATTCAAGTCTTGTCCAATTAGGTCAAACTTCTTCCATCAGCCCTTATATCTTTGGACTATCTTTGAAAATTTGAGGCATGATGGATCATAATAGACTTTGTTATTATATTACTTCAAAAAATATTCAATGATGAAGCTTGAATCTCAATGAAGCTTTGTTGAAGAAGGCATGGAAATAAACTCATGAACTTGTGGATCAACTTGATGGAATGTGTTGTGCTTTCACCTATAATATCAACAATTAGGGAAAACATTCATTGTATTTTTTAGTTAAAAGTTAATCAATACAAAACATAGATGATCACAAAATAGAAGTCAAGGTGCTTGGTGATTCCCCATTAGCAAAGCTAAAGATAAGGAAAAAAACCAAACCCTAGTGTGATCTTGTTGTGATTGAGTTGATATGATGTGATAGAGGAATCTTAAGGGAAAAATTGGGGTACAGCAGGTAGTCCCTAGAGTAGGTGGCGTTGCACCAAACTGGGTTAACAATTGATTGTGTTGTTTAATTTTCTATAATTTATGTTTTTGCATAATCTCCTATTTTACCAAGTTTTTGTCATTAGATGATGTTATAACATCTGCCTTGACATTATGTTATATGTTGAGACATCAGTCTTAACATCTGTATTGCAAGTGCTAGAATTTTAATTGGTATTTGAGAAGACTTCCTGTTTTGTCTATCGGGTGAGCTTCAGGGACAATATCATGGACATAATGGTGGGTTTTCTAAAATTCATAGACATCAAAGCTTGGAAGGATGTTTAAAAAGCATGGGAACATCTTGTTATTAAGGACAAATATGGGAATGTGTCTTTGAAGCTAGAGGAAGATTGGTCTAAAGATGATGATAAATTTTCTCTTGGAAATTCCAAAGCCTTTAATGCTCTATTAGATAGAGTTGGCAAGAATGTGTTCAGGTTCATTAATACTTGTACTGTAGCCAAGGATGCTTGGGAAATTCTCAAGACAACTCATGAAGGTACATGAAAATTAAAAATGCCAAGACTTCAGCTTCTCACTTCTAAATTTGAGAGTCTAAAAATGAATGATGATGATACCATCCAAGAATATCATATGAAGATTCTTGAAATAGCTAATGCATCTAGTGCCATGGGAGAAAAGATATAAGAAAAAAAGCTTGTTAGAAATGTTCTTAGGTCTCTACCAAGGAAATTTGACATGAAGGTAACAACCATTGAAGAGGCTCATAACATCAGCAACATGAGAGTTGATGAACTTGTTGGTTTACTTCAAACATTTCAATTGGCTACTAGTGACAAATCTGAGAAAAAGAACAAGAGAATAGCTTTTGTTTCCAATTCCAAAGATGGAGAAGGCCAAGCTGATATATATACTGATAAAGGTCTTTCCAATACTATTATGTTACTTGGAAAGAAATTAAATAGAATTATGAGAAGAATGGATAGAAGAGGAAGACCAAATGTTAGGAATATCTCATATGACATCAGGAATGATGAGGATTTTCAAAAAAATATTAGAGCTGAGGACATGACCAATCAAAGAAAATGCATTTAATGTTATGATTGTGAAGGTTTTGGTCATATTAAACCAGAATGTCCAACTTTTCTCAAGAAGTAGAAAAAGGTATTTATTGTATCTTGGTCTGATGATGAGTCAGAAGATGAGGCTAACAATGAAACTGCAAAAATGGTAATGGATCTTTCTGGGAGATGGGCAGATGAAGTGAAAGTGTATGATGAAAGTATCCTCTATGAAGACCTAGAGGACATGTGTGACAAGTGTGAAGAAAATATTAAGACAATAGAAGAACATAGGAAGATCATAGCTGCATTGGAGAATGAAAAGAAGAAACTTCTATGTTCTGTTGCACATCTTCAAAGTGAGGTAACTCTCTTAAATTCCAAGCTTAATAACATGTCAGATTCTTTGAAGAAGATAAATAGTAGAGCTGATATGGTGAAAGAGGGTGGAGATACTGAAGTTGATTATCAGTATGATAATAAACAAAGAAGAGTGTTTAAGAAGAATTAATTTTCTTTTGAAAGAAAGAGAATAATCAACATGTCAAACAACATATTACAACATCCTATTAGACATGATGAAACTTTATGCAGACTTTAATTATCCACTTGGATATGTAATTATTGTGGTGAGCATGGCCATATTAAGCCTTTCTATTATAAATTGTATGGAGATCAAAAATCTCCAGATCATTTTAATTCTGATAAAGTGGGCAAAAAGAGAATTGTTTAAAATAGGGATATTAACTTTATTGCTTAGACGTCCTTAAGAGACTCAAATGGAGAAGATCGGTACTTTGACAATGGGTGTTCTAGACATATGATATGGGTTCAGAAGTTATTGGTGAATATTAGGCATAATCCCACAGGTTCTGTTAGATTTAGTGATGGGTTTGAAGGTGAAATCAAAGGAGTTAGAAAGTTGATGTGTGTTGGTTCTCCTAGTTTATAAGGTATTCTTTATGTTAAGGTATTAACTGCAAATGTCATTAGCATTAATCAATTGTGTGGCCCAGGTCTGCTAATCTACTTCTCAAAGTCAGAATGTCTAGTCAAAGATAAAAAGGATGTTATTTTGATGAAGGGAATTAAATATAAAGACAACTGTTATATATGGGAATCTCATATAACTTCTTATTATTCCACATGCTTGATAACTCATGATGAAGAAGTAAAGTTGTGACACAAAAATTGGGACACCTTAATATAAAAGGAATGATGTAGATTTTATCTGAAGGAGCTATCAGAGAAATGCCAGAGCTAAAGACTTGAGAAGGAAAAGTCTGTAGTGAGTGTTAAATTAAAAGCAAACCATGATGTCACATGCAACTTTGCAACATCATACTACTTCCCAAGTGTTGGATCTTCTTCATATGGATATAATAGGGCCTATGCAGATAGATACCTTAGGAGGAAAAAGGTATGTCTATGTGGTTATGGATGACTTTTTTGGGTATTCATGGGTGAATTTTCTTAGAGAAAAATCAGATAATTTTGATGTATTCAAAAATTTGTGTCTAAAAATTAAAGAGGAGAAAATAGTGTGATTATCAAGCCCAGAAGTGAACATGACAAGGAGTTTGAGAATGCAAATTTCTCTGAATTTTGTGTTTCTAAAGGTATTAGTCATGAGTTCTCTTTTTCCATCACTTCTATGCAAAAAGGAATTATTGAACAAAAGACTAGGGCTATACATGAATCAACTAAAGTTATGCTCTCTGCTAAGCAATTACCATTAGAGTTTTGGGGTGAAGCTATTAGTATTCCTTGCTACATTCATAATAGGGTCACTTTGAGAGGAGGTATTCAACTACTCTCTATGAGATATGGAAAGGATGGAAGCCCACAATCAATTATTGTCATACCTTTGGAAGTAAGTGTCGTGTCTTGGTGAACAAAGATATAAAAGGTAAGGAGAATATCATAAGGAATAAAGGGATATTTATGGGTTACTCTTCAAACATAAGAGTTTATAGAATGTTTAACTGAAGAACTAAAGATGTTATGGAATCCACTAGTGTGATAATTGATGATTCATTCACTAAAAGGGAGAAGGATGTCTAAGACAATGTTGGGACATCTCCTATGCATACTGAGAAGTCAAGAAAAGAAACAATTTTTTGAGTCCACAAGTGTTGATCCACATATTTCTGAAGTAATAGTTTTAGATAGAATAACTGTTAGAACATTGTTTGATTATACAACCCTTGTAACAGTTTTGATGATAACAAACACAAAGAACAACTACGCAATCTAAAATTGTATTCTATTTTGTAGAGAAGTTATGATGGAAGAATATTAGAAGATAAGCTACAAGGTTGTTCCTGCTGTGAATGTAGACTTTTCTCAAAAAGCTCTGATGAAAGAAGATCGGAAGTTGCGCTAAGAGAAAGATGTTTTAACTCTGATTACATAACTCTGGGAAAGTAAGTCTAACGCTGCAAACAAGATCTTATGGCTCTGACCTTTAAAAGTTCTGAAGCAAGCAGCAACGGATACTTCAATGTTCTGAAGCGTTATAAATCAAATACTTCAATTTCAAGAGTAACGGCTGGAAGGGAACAGGTATCTTTATTTTTGGAAAGCACTTTAATTGTCATTAATCAAGTTTCCAAATGATCATCCATGCCGCGCCTATTTAAACAAGACTTGAGGATAAATCATTTACGATTTCACAACACACAACAACGCTACAATCTTTTCTAATCCTCATACATACAATACTTTCAACTATGTAAAACATCACAATACTGTGATACTGTTTTGTAGGAAAACAATATTGTACATTGTCTTATTATTATATTAATTAGTGCATTTTCTTGAAGAAAACTGGGTTGTGTTTATACTCAAGAAGACTATGGCAGTAGTCATAGTAGATTTGTAATCAAGATTGATTAGTGGATTAAGACGTCGTTGGAGTGAGGCCAAATCACCTTGACGGGTTGACTGGAGTAGTTTGAGTTCAAACGAACCAGGATAAAGATCAACATGTTCTTCAATTGGAATCAGAGCGCCTGGTTCTGAGTTCAAGCACTTAGTTGTGTCAATAAATAATCCAAGCTAAGAAAAACACTATGGTGGGACCAAATCAGAACATCAGCAATGACTACCATGATGAGAAAGACAGAATTAGCAGCAAACCTCCAATATTTATTGGAGAGAACTTTGATTACTGGAAAGACAGAATTGAAAGCTTCTTTCTGGCTCATGATGTTGATCTCTAGTATATGGTGATTGATGGGTACATATATCCTGTTGAAGAAAGTGGTCAGAAGATTGACAGAAAAAGAATGTCAGATCATCAAAAGATAGACTTAAGAAATCATCACAAGGACAAAACTATTCTCTTGAGTGCCATCTCGTATTCAGAGTATGATAAGATCATAAACAGAGAGACAACAAAGCACATGTTTGATTCTCTGAGAATGACGCATGAAGGCAACACACAAGTAAAAGAAACTAAAGTCCTTGCCCTCATTCAGAAGTATGAAGCCTTCAAAATGGAAGAAGGTAAAACAATTGAAGTAATGTTCTCATGATTTCAAATTCTGGTTGTTGGGATGAAAGTTCAGGAAAAAAGGTACTCAACTATTGATCATGTAAAGAAGATCATCAGAAGTTTACCAAAGAAATGGAGACCCATGGTCACTACTCTCAAACTGGCAACAGATCTTAACAAAATATCTCTGGAAGAACTTCTCAGCTCTCTCAAGTCATGAGATAGAGTTAGAAGATGATGAGCCCCAGAAGCAAGGTAAGCCTTTAGCCCTTAAATCTAACAAAAAATATGATTCTAAAGTTTTGCAGGCAATGGAAGAAATCTCTGGTGGATCCTCATCAGAAGAAGACGAATTATCTCTTCTCTACAAAAGAATCAATCAGCTGTGGAAGCAAAGACAAAGGAAGTTCAGAAATTCTAGAAGAGCATGGAATCAGTCCGAATCATCGTCTGGATACATAAAGTATGAATCATCTTCTGGACACAAAAAGTCAAGCAACAGGGACATTGTATGCTAAGAGTACAATGAACAAGGGCACTACAAAAGCGATTGTCCAAGGCTTCAGGAGGAGAAACCCAAAAAAAAGTTCTTTAATGAGAAGAAGAAAAGTCTCATGGCAACATGGGATGACTCAAATTCTTCTAAAGCAGACACATAATCAGAAGATGAAAGAGCCAACATTGCTCTTATGGCCAACGTGTCAGAAGATAATGAATCATCTCGATCAGAATCAGATTTAGACACTGAAGAGGTATTTCCTGACTTTACTATAAATTTTACTAAAGCTGAATTAGGAGAAATTCTAAGGGAAATTTTTGAAAGATATCAGCAACTTCGAGTCAAATTCAAGAATCTGAAAAAGGATCTAGTTTCTGACTCTGAAGAAACTAAGAATATGAGATTGGATGAGTTGAAAGAAAAAATTTCAAAACTTGAAAATGACTTACAAAACACTCAGAAGGAAACTATCTCAGAAGTTCCTAGTAACTCTGATAAGATCATAAAGGAATATGATCATAACTTTCAAAAATTACTCGCTAAAAACATAGATAGAAGCAAGATGGCTTCAATGGTCTATGGAGTTAGCAGAAATGGCAGAAAAGTTATAGGATACAAAGTTAAAGTATCCCAACCTAAGAAAGTCAAGGGTCTGGTTATTAAATGCACTCCTCTGAATTCTCACTTTACCTATGGGAACACACATGATTTAAAATATACCAGTAATGATTTCTCTGCTAAACCAAAATTCAAACAGAATTTTGGTAACTCTAAAAAACAAGGACCCAAAAAGATATGGCTACTTAAGGATAAAATTGTATATGTAGCAGATATCTTTGAAAGCAAGACTGAAACACCAATCCTGTTTCCTGGACTCTGAATGCTCTCGACACATGACGGGAAGAAGGCATATGTTCCAAAGCCTGGAACTTAAAGTTGGAGGCTACATAGATTTCTGAGGCAATCAGAAGGGGAAGATCATTGGATTTGTACCAATAGATATAGAAGTCCAAATTATAGGTACTAAAGACACTGCATCAGAAGTTCCCAACAAAGACTCACAAACAACATCAGAAGGAGATGTCAAAAACATTACAGCAACATTTGAAGAATCTCTCCAGAAAAGACTATCAAGAAGCAGCCTAGCTCATCCTGAAGACAAAATTCTGGGAAAAAAGGAAGATCCACATTCAGAAACTTTAAAGAATCTCTCATGGGATTAGTTTCTCTGATTGAACCAACATCCATTGATGAAGCTCTTCTGGACAATGATTGGATAATGGCTATGCAGGAGGAATTAAATTGATTCACCAGAAATGATGTATGAGATTTGGTTCCCAAACCAAAAGGGTTCAACATCATTGGAACAAAAATGGGTATTCAGAAACAAGTTGAATGAACAAAGAGAAGTCATCAAAAACAAAGCACGTCTGGTTGCACAAGGTTATAGTCAGCAAGAGGGGATAGACTATACAGAAACCTTTGCTCCAGTCGCCAGGTTAGAATCTATCAGACTATTAATTTCCTTCGCTATGAATAATGGCATCACTCTTTATCAGATGGATGTCAAAAGTTCATTCTTAAATGGATACATTGATGAAGAATTTTATGTGCACCAACCCCCTGGTTTTTAAAATTCCAAACATCCAGAATATGTTTTCAAACTAAAGAAATCACTATATGGTCTGAAACAAGCTCCCAGAGCTTGGTATGAAAGACTAAGTAGCTTTCTGTTAAAAAATGATTTCACCAGAGGGAAAGTTGACACAACCTTATTTTGTAAGTCATTTGAGAATGACATTCTAGTTTGTAAAATTTATGTATATGATATTATTTTTGGATCTACTAAAGCCTCTCTGGGAAGAGAATTTGCTAAGTCTATGCATGGAGAGTTTGAAATGAGCTTGATGGGAGAACTCAAATTATTTCTGGGTATTCAGATCAATCAAACTCCAGAAGGAACCTACATACACCAGAGAAAATACTTCAAAGAACTTCTAAAGAAATTCAACCAATCTGAGTGTAATCCAGCTAAGACTCCAATGCATCCTACATGTATTCCGGAAAAGGAAGAAGTAAGTAAAAAGGTAGAACAGAAGATCTACATAGGTATGATTGGTTCTCTCTTATATCTTACAGCTTCAAGACCTGATATTCTATAAAGTGTATGTTTATGTGCCAGATTCCAATCAGATCCTAGAGAATCTCACTTAATAGTTGTTAAGCGAATTTTCAAGTATCTAAAAGGTACTACTAATATTGGTTTGTTTTATAGAATAACCACTGAGTACAAATTAGTAGGGTACTGTAATGCTGACTTCGCTGGAGACAGAGTAGAAAGAAAAAGCACTTCTGGAAGTTATCGATTTCTTGGAGAAAATCGGATCTCATGGACCAGCGAGAGGAAATCCACAATTGCACTGTCAACTGCTGAAGTTGAATACATAGAAACTGCTGGATGCAGCATACAGATGCTCTGGATGAAGAGTCAGCTTGAAGACTTCAATATATTTGAGAGTAACATTCTTATATTCTATGATAACACTTCTACAATTTGTTTATTTAGGAATCCTATTTTACATTCTAAGGCTAAGCATATAGAAATAAAAAAATCACTTTATTAGGGACTATATTCACAAATGAATTATTTCCTTAAAATTTATTGACATAGACCATCAATGGGCAGATGTCTTCACTAAACCACTTTCTGAAGATAGGTTTAATTTCATTCTGAAACGTCTCAGCATGAAATTTTGTCTAGAATAAGAGTTTTATTTATATATTCTTTAACCCTAAAAAATTTATGATTTTTTGTGATAATCTGATCAACAATTCTTCAGAAGTTAGAAGGACATTTGCATCAGGATCTATCTAAGAAGATCTGAATGGTTCATTTCAAAGATAGAAGCATGCAATTCTCATAATCAAGATCTGTCATCCTCTTACTAGAGTCCTTCTAAGGCTGAACACGCGTTCAAATTATAAAGGGATTAAAACTTTGATTGGATGCATTGAGACACGTGTTATTGGTAACTATTTTATATCTGCACATTATCTCTCTATTTTCAGGATTCATAAATGTTGTATAATCATTATTTTTTTCCTTTTATTGCTGATTAAGTTTTCAATTTTCTTATAAATACACATTCACTTTCACTCTCACTTCTTCTCGCTATTGTTTTCTCTCTAAGTTTTTCGTTTGCAAAACCATCTTTTAAAAATCCTCAACAGTCAGTGTGAACAATGGCTTCATCTTCAAGTTCTTAGAATCCTCATTGTGCTCTTGGTTCATCTTTGTCAACTTCAGAAAGATACGAAGAACCGCCAAGAACCTTACTCACCTTCATTGATTCACTAGAGGTTCTCTGCGAACTCATTATTGATTTTGAAAGCATGAAAGAAAACGGATTTGATCTTACAACAGATATGGAATTTCAAGGATGGAACAGATATTTTGATCGTCTTCTGGGTCCATTTTTCCCAAAATTATTCAAGGAATTATGGATTCACGCATCCTCTTCAATTCATCAAGTAACTTCATAGGTAATGGGGAAGAATATTGCAATCACTAAAGATCTGATTGCAAAGTTGATTGGTCATAACGGTGGAGGAATCCGTTGCAGAAATATGGCTGAGAAATGTTCTGACCTAACAAAAATCTCGAGAGAAATTTTCACCTCTGGGAAGCCATCCAACAAAATCAAAGATCTGAAGGACTACTTCAGAATTTGGGAAAAATTTATTTTGGGTTGTATCAACCATGGGAAACCAATAAGCTCTCCTGATTAGATAAATATTGATCAACAATTTCTGTTATACTTCATTGCAACAAATGCGAAAATAAAGCTTCTGCACCTGCTATTCAACCATCTGAGAACAAGTGAGAAGGAAACCAGAGAACATGAAAGAACCAAGAGGGATTGGATACCTATGGGTAGGCTAATTTTAGATATTCTGACTGAAAACAAATTAATAGAATATCTGACTGAAGCTAAGAAGATTAGCACTCTGGAAGCATGTGTTGGAAAACCTCTCAATGCTAAGAATCTGAAGAAGATGAAGATCATTGACAGTATTAAGAAGGATTCAACCATTGCAACCAAAGAAGTTATCACATGAAGAAAAGTCCCTCTGAAAGATTTCCCCCTGTTCTCTAAAAAAGATGCTTCACCAGAAATCATTGTCATGTATCTGGAAGCATGCAAAATGGATGGGACTAATCCAGAGTTAAACATTCGTGATTTACATCATCAGGCTCTAGAAGTTGTTCTCAAGAAGTCCATAAAAAGGAAAGCTGCAGGAGAAGGATCTTCTCAGAAGACACCAAAAGCTGCTAAGAAGAAAGGTAATTCTTCTTTTATTTCTGTTGTAGAATTAGTGATTTTTCCAACATCTGAAACACCCTCCTCTCCGAAACCAATAGAAGACCCCTCACCGCAAACCTTTGATGATTTTGATATAAAATTTGGCCCTTCAGTCACGCTAGAAAACATTCTGAATGAACCACACTCTCATAACCCACACCTTGAAAAAAATCATCTAGAACTTTCTTAAGTTCTTTCTGATAATGATAAATTTGATCCAGAATTTCAAGCTCCCCACATAGAAAATCCAAACTTTCAAGCTACCATCTTTGAAAATCCAAACGCTAATGCTTCCCTACTAGAAAATCCATATATTGACTCTGATACCACCACACCAATGCTTGGAATAACAGAACCTCTAATGGTTCGACAACCTCTCTCAATCCACGTCATTCCAGAAATTCCATCTCCATACCATTCCACTCCACCAAACACACCTCCATCACCAATTATCATTTTTGATTCTCCTTCTCCCTCTCCTATTAATCCTCCAAAAGATCACCTAATAACTGTAATATACTTAGAAGCGCTGGATCACCTTTCCTCTAACTCTCACAAAATTGTTATCCCCAAACCAAAACCAACTATCACAAAGGCAGATGTTGGTAGAAATTTACTGATTTTTGAAAGAGATAATTGAATGGGTTAAATCTTTGAATCTAACATGCTTAGAAAATGTGAATCCTGCTGCTTCTGATTCTCGCTGGAACCAGTTTAGAAAATGGTTCAATTTTGAATCCCAGAAACTCAAGCATTTAAGCTATGAAATTGCACAAAAGAACTTCTGTGGTCAACTGAATGTTTTCAAAGACCAAGTTCTGAGTCACTGGGAAAAGAAACCTACTATTCTTCTAGAAAATGCTCCCTGGAAAGAGCGCCAACCTTCTCAAGTTGATGAACCATGCTCTAATAAGCTTCCTCTAGTTATTGTTCAAGACAAAGGCAAAGAGACTGAAGAAGCCATTGAGTCAGAAACTGCTACAGATTGTTCTGAGAAGCTTGCACCTTCTATGGATATACCTTCCTCATCTCTGGTTATGCAAACTCTGGAAGAGGAAGAAAGAAAATGCAGTGATTAAGGAGAGATTAGACAAGCAAGATGACACATGCAAAGAAATCAAAGGAATGCTGGGAAAACAAGAGGAATCGAACACTCAGATTAAGAGCTTGCTGGAAGCGTTGTTCACATGACATCCCCCACCTCAATCTTAGTTTTTTAAAACTTGTTTTCTTTATTGTATTCATTTTTCTTGTTTTGTTTGCCTCTGAAGATTTTATTGCAATCAAGTTTAGTACAACTCAACTTTTGACTCTGCATATTAGTGTTTATGTTGCTTTTTGATTCTTGACAAAAAAGGGGAGAACGTAAGATATTTCTAATAACAGTATATCGAGACACAGTCTCAAACATTTTGAATATCATAACTTCTTGTTTATTTTGTGAAAGAAAAACAGGAACAAAACTCTTATGAAGACAGAAGTAGATGCATCCAAAGCTCTTATCAGAATGAACTTCAGGGAAGTAATTCATCTCTATCTGAGTATTCAGCTTAGGGGGAGGCCCTATAATACTTTATGTTTTGTTTATTTTGATTGAAATATCCTAGATTTTGTTATCATCAAAAAGGGGTAGATTGTTAAAACATAGTATGATTCTACAACCCTTGTAAGAGTTTTGATGCTAACAAACACAAAGAACAATTACGCACTCTAAAATTATATTCTGTTTTGTAGAGAAGTTCTGATGGAAGAAGATTAGAAGATAAGCTACAAGGTTGTTCCTGTTGTGAATGTAGATAATTCTGAAAAAGCTCTTATGAAAGAAGATCAGAAGTTACGCTAAAAAAAACATGTTTTAAATCTGATTACACAACTCTGGGAAAGTAAGTCTAATGCTGCAAACAAGATCTTATGGCTCTGACCTTTAAAATTTCTGAAGCAAGCAGCAAGGGATACTTTAATGTTCTGAAGCATTACAAATCAAATACTTCCATTTCAAGAGTAACGGCTGGAAGGGAACAATGATCTTTATTTTTGGAAATCACCTTAATTGTCATTAATCAAGTTTCCAAATGATCATCCATGCCGTGCCTATTTAAACAAGACTTAAGGATAAATCGTTTATGATTTCACAACACACAACAATGTTGCAATCTTTTCTAATCCTCATACATACAATACTTTCAACTGTGTAAAATATCACAATATTGTGATACTATTTTGTAGGAAAACAATATTGTACACTGTCTTATTATTATATTATTTAGTTTATTTCCTTGAAAAAAACCGGGTTGTGGTTATACTCAAGAAGACATTCGCAGTAGTCAAAGTAGATTTGTAATCAAGATTTATTAGTGAATTAAGACCTCGTTGGAGAGAGGAAAAATCACCTTGACGGGTGGACTAGAGTAGTTTGAGTTCAAACGAACCAGGGCAAAAATCAACGTGTTCTTTCCATTGATTTTTAAGATTCTAATTCAACCCCCCCCCCCCCCCCTTCTTGTGTTTTTCAATTCTTCAACAACTAATGGAGATAAATACAAGATACTCTAATGAAGCAGAAAATACAAAATTCAGTAAAGAAATATCAAATTCATGTCTTATTTCTAAGCTTGAACAAAGTTTGTATTCTACTTTTCAAGAAAGAAGAATCTTGAACTGCATCATTGGGTCAAAGTGGGCCAGTGGATATTTTTATCTAAGAGACAATTTGATTTCCTTTGGAAATTCCACTATTTCTAAGTATGGTGGAACAATAATAGATTGTTCTCAACTGGTATGGATTAACCAGATGTTGAAAGATCATAATGTTAAACATAATTTCATGACATTTCTTGGTGAAGATCTGAATGATATAAGATATCTCACTCAACATAACAATAATAATAATCTTGATAGTCATAATAAACTTATCAATAATCTTGTTGAAGGAAAGGTTATTACTCTGGAGTATATGGAAAAAAAGGAACAACTTACTATTATGTTTAAGGATCAAATTGAGAACATAAGCATTGAGATTGGAACTTGCACTACTGAAGAGTTATAGAAATTAGAGATACAGAGGAGTGCAATAGATACTACATATTTCCTCGATGGTCTGATGCTTAGGAAGCCTAAGCAAGTTGATATTAGATGGGATAAAGGGTTTCTGCTAGATAGAAGGGCTAGTGACAGCACCAAGTAGTGCAAAATGATCTTTGACAGGGGAAAGAGGTGAATGACCACTTGAAGTTATTAAAGTTTGTGTGTTTCCATCTGCTATTGTGTGCTTTCATATGTGATTTGTGCTTGTGTGCATTATGTGCTTCCATTTTGTTTACATTTACACTATTTTTTATCAATTTTTGGCTAAAAGGGAGAGTAAAATATTAGTCTTTTGTGTGGCCTGATGTTATGAAACATGACTTACATGTTAAGTAGCATGATGATATGACTACGTTAGATGTAACTATTTAGGGGGAGCATGATAGTCTGTTATGCATGTTGAAACTTTTGTTGTTTTTGCTACTTCTGATATGGTAAGATATCTTACCAGATGTTCTAACATGCTTATGGTTAAGCTGTGTGAAAACTATGTTGTGAGGCTGTTTTATGTTCTGCTGTTGCTGCCTCTGGTGTGTGAACTTGGGTAGTTTGGATTTTTGGTATTTTGGATTTTTTGATGATTTGGCTTTTCCCTTTGAGGGGGAGTCTTGATCATATTGACAGGGGGACTTCAGACCTGTCTGTGATGTAAGACCTCATGTCTGGACATCTGTCTTCAAGAGTATTGAAGATAGAAATTTGTAACTACATGTATTCCCTAATGTATTTTTCTGATGCAATTTGTACGAAGTTTACATGTTTTCACGAAACTTATGTTTTGGTTTTATTCCTCTCTCCAGGGTTATTGTGCTTTGGTTGTTTTAGCACAAATTTGCCAAAGGGGGAGATTTTGAAATCCGTGATTTTAGGTTTGGCTTGAATTTTTATAAAACATGGTTTTAGGATGATGTCTAGCAAGATGTCACAGCATCTTCACCATTTGTCATGACAAGTTCTACTGTCATGTGTATCAGACAGATGTTGAGCTAGGTGTCCCAGCATCTTGGCATGTTATGCAGCAGGTGCTGCTGTTTTATTTCATTAATGATTTGGTTGAATATTATGCGATTTTGAATGTTCCAGTACTCATACAGGCGCAACAAATCAAGGATATTTTAGGAACAAGTACAAATTTGATTTGTTTCATTGAAAAGGATCTTTAAGACTTTTTTGGAAACTTTAAAAGATTTGTTTCTATTTTTATGTGAAGATCTTGCAGCCGATTTAAAAAGTGAAGATTGAATTTGATTTGAAGAGTCCAACCCCATACTATAAGAGTCTATAAATAAGGACTTGTTATGACCTAAAATAGCAAGCATTCACATTGAACAAAATGTGGGTGCAACATAAGGATTAGGGTTTTGGGAGTCTTTTAAGTTCTTAGTGTTTGTGTTCTTTGTATGTCACTAATATATCTTTTGAATCATTGAGGTTGAATGATTGTTATATTATTTTATATAAAGTTATTGTTCTCACTCACGAGCTTTTAAGAAAAAAGTTGAGTATTGTTCTTGGTTGAAGCTTTTAAGCAATACCAAGTATTGTTTATTTGAAGTGTAATCTTCTATTTAGTTCTTTTAATCTAGTTATAAGGTTTGTGGCTGTAAGTATCACTGTGGTGATTGAAAGTGAGTGGGGGATCTCATATCTAGTGGTGTCTAGGTAGAAGTTGCACAAGGGAGTGATTAGGCGAGAAGTTGTAAACTAGGGTTGGTTTAGCTTTGAACTAATACTATCATAGTTAATTTCCTTCCTAACTGGTAGCCCCAGTGTAGGTGGCATTGCAAGTTTCTGTCAACAGATGATGTTATAACATTTGTCCTGACATTTTATTTTGTGTTGAGATATCACTCTTTATATCTGTTTTGCAAGTGCTAGAATTTCACCACTTATCATTGTGTTGGACTCCATCTCAAACCATTACAAATACATTTTGCTACAAACGCGTTTCTGTAACATTTTTTAAATTGCTGCCACTATTATCCAACAAACTGCAGTTGTTGTCCATCAACACTCTACTGCTATGATTCTTTTTTTATCAAGACCAGAAGCGTGTTATCATCATCCACCTCCTTTCGCGCAACCTTAGCCTCATCGCTTTGATTTTCCCTTGATTTCACATTACATTCTCTTGCAAAATGACCATGTCTATGGCAATTGTGATACTTCACATTACTCTTGTCAAACTTTTCGGTATATTTGCTTTGAGCACTACCTTTGGAGCGATTCTCACCTCTTTGCACCATCTAAGCCTTTGAATTTTGTGGATCTTTTCAACCATAATTCTGGAAAATTTTCTTCCCTTTCAAAGTCAATTTTCTTTAGATCTTTTACTCTTCTCATTGAACCGTTATTGCAACCCAATCTCCGCTTTTGCTTTGTCATTTCCATTTTCTTCTTCCTTTGTTCATGATACCTAAGCGAGCTTTGAAGCTCCTCCTTGTTCAATGTTGGAAGGTCTTTTTATTCTTTTATTGCAACCATAATGTTGTCGAATTTTGACACTAAAGAACGTAAGATCTTTGCTACAATATTGTGCTTCAAAATAGTTTCACCGTAATATTTCATTTGACTTACCTAACGCGTAATATACGTTACATAGTCATTGATCAGCTTTATAACACGGTGGGAGAACTGACTTGGGTGTTTTGTGTTTGATCGCAATTGTTGCGGATATCAAGAGTCACCACAGACTTTTCTTTTATCCAATAAGGAAAGGTTAAAAAGAACAGGAAAGACCTTTTGAGATTATTTCTTGAGTTCGGGGGGTAGGTTATGAAAAGCGAAGGTGTTAGCACCCTTTTCATCCATAGTTATCTACGGGCTCTTAGTTGTTTGCTATATCACTTGCTTTTATTTGAAAATGTGCTTGTGGTGTGGGTTTTGAAAGTATTTTGAAAATTTATTTGTAATGGTTCTCGTTTCTATAAGAACGCGTACAAAGTGTTGTTTTGAAAACAGCTCAAAGAGGTGTTTGTGGAATGTGTTTTTTAAAGTGATTTTTAAAAGTGTCTTTGTAATGCCTCTTTTTTCTATAAGAACGTGTAAAAAAATCTTTGTCTTTTGAAAACATTTCAAAATGAAAGTGTTGGTGTAAAAAATGTTTTTGTTGTGAGAAAGCGAGCAACTAGGAGCATCCTACCTACCCAAAATGTCTTTAATGTTCTTTTCCTCCTCCTTTAGATTTTCCTATCTTACCATTGATTTGGTAAGAAGCCCCATCATTGGATGTGAAGGGAAGGGCGTGGGACATTTGTATAGTCATAAAAGGTAACCTATGGGACGTTTTAGCAATGTCGTTTTAGGGACTAGATCGTTTACCCAAGGTAACATCAAGGGCCATCGAGGGACTATGATCTTTTTCCTTTGCTGATTTTCCCATTGATGTTAATGAGGTCGTTGGTGGTCCCGTGACATGACAGCAATTTTGAAAGGTCCACTCTTTATCGGAGGCTGATTAATGACTCGATCCCCAATTCTAGCGGTTTGCCCCATTTGGTTGCATGCATCTTGATGAAGCTTGTTGACAAGGACTCTCAGCTCTTCTTGTCGTTGAGCCAAGTTTTGGATAAGAGCTATCTAACCTACCAATTTCCCCGTCATTTGGACCTTCATTATGGCTATCTCAGTTTGTAGCCGCTCCAACTGGTCATCTCTGTCGTCGTCAGGATTCTCCATAGTCAAGCCCCTAGTGAGGAGTGTTTTGACTTCTTCTTTCCCCTTGGATAGGTTCAATAACATTTCTTGAAGTTGAGCATTTTGAGTCTGAATGTCCTTGATAGTCTGTTCTAGAGCAATCTCTACTGAAATAAACAGTAAGCAGATGAGAGACTTGTGTGGGAAAAGCTTGTCATGATATGATGCATGGTATGTGGATGTGATATTTTCAAGGATCTCGTAGGGTAAACACAAGAAGATGTTAGAATTTGAATTTTGCTTACAACTTTGATTGAAGAACTTCGTATCGGTGGATGTTCTTCCTCAAGAATCAAGCTCACCATGTCAAGTGGGTCATAGCACTTGACTCCAGTTACCGTGCTTTGGTGTTGACGGTGTTTGATTAGAGAATGAATCCTCTTGCCCCTTTATAGGCGTATGGTTCAACAGGACCCTGCATCATAGGCCCTTGAGATCCTTGAAATGGTTATTGAAAATGCTATGGTATGATGTCATGATGTTATGTACAAGTATGCAATGTAAGCAAGTTGTTATGTATAAATAAAGCAGACAAACCCTTAGGTTTAGGCTTGCATAGGGTTCGTGGGTAAGTACCCTCTTGAAGTTTAGTTGGCTCAACCTGTCCTAGTAATAGTAACCGGGTTCTAAGGGATCTCAATATCACCGACCTTTCTTTTAGGCATTGTCTCAGCTCAATCAATCTTTTCTTGCGGTCGAGATATCCCAAAAGTCTGGTCTCAATGAGTGTAGTATCGAGTATCAACCAATTTTCATCTTTCCACCAAAACCGGTTATCTCACTACTTCCTAATGGCCAAGTTGTTCAATTAAGGTTCTAAGGTCAGTTAGTGCTTCATGACACCGCTCAGCGGTCCCGTATTCTCCTCGATTCAACACAAGGGATACCGGTACCAACAAATGCGTCACACTAACGTAGCCATTTCTTCAACCATATCAGTCTACGCCGTACAGTTTCCACAATCTATTTCTACTTACATAAAAGGTGCCCCAGATCCGGGTAGAGGATAAAAACAAACCCAAACAAGGACCCAAAAATGTAAAGCAAGCAAGTAAAACAATGAAAAGAAAGTAAAGGTGATTTAGCCATAAGGTAACCCAACATTTAAGTAGATCCCCAGCAGAGTCGCCAGTTCTGTAACACGGTGGGAGAAATGACTTGGGTGTTTTGTGTTTGATCGCAATTGTTGCGGATAGCAAGAGTCGCCACCGACTTTTCTTTTATCCAATAAGGAAAGGCTGAAAAGAACAGGAAAGAACTTTCAAGATTATTTCTTGAGTTAGGGGGGTATGTTATGAAAAGGAAAGGTATTAGCACCATTTTCATCCGTAGTTATCTACGGGCTCTTAGTTGCTTGGTAGTGTGAGCAACCCCTTTATAGATTGATTTTGAATGAGTGCAAATATATATATGAAACACTAAATACATGTGTGCACTATAAAAATATAATATAACATGTTTGAATAAGCCAAAATTACATTTCTCTCATAATGCATCATTATGAGTCGACACAACAAGTTTTGTATCGATACATAGCTTTCTGAAGCCCCTGGAATTGTATCTCAAAACTATTATGTATCGATACAAAAGCTCATGAGTCGATACATAACTCTTTGATGATCCTGGAATGTAAATCTAAAAACTGCATGCATTGATACATAAATTTCATGCATCGACACATAATATTTTGATGCCCCTGTAATACTTGTATGAATCGACACAAAACCTTATGTATCGACACAAAACATTCTGATGATCCTGGAAACCGTTTTGAAACTTATATGTATCGATACATAATATCATGTGTCGACTCATACTATGTTTTATATTCAAAAGTGAAATTTACAATCAGTATGTATCGACACATACGCATTATGTGTTGATGGGTATAAAAGTGTTGGTTCTGTAAAACGCTATAACATGATTTTGTATCGAATCAAAACATAATGTATCGACTCATCCTGTTACATATAACTAACATGAGTCAACACATGACCAACATGCATCGACTCATATCACTTTCTTTTTTACTAACCGTTTTCTGTTATAAATATAAGCAAGCATTTCTTCATAAGCAACACAGTAACATAGAAGATTGTGTGTAAAACAATTGTGAGCAACCAGAAGCTTTTCATTCCTTCATCTTCATCATCTTCTCAACCATCTTACATTCAAAAACAACAAAGAAAATCAAACATCCTTGTTGAATTGAATCAAGCGGTTTGAGATAACGTTCAGCTGTGTATTGAAGAAGTCTAGCTGAGTTGAAGGTTGAAGAGGAAGCTTCAAGAAATTAACCAGATTCAGCCACGGTCGCACGAGTCAGATTCAACCATAGCGAGGGGTTTGGAAATCGGAAGGATTTGAACAAATAGGTCGTGGAAGCGGAGGATCATTCGGTGACTTTGCAGGAAATCTTGATACAGCTCATATCAAGTGGTGGTTCTTACAAGAAGAAGAAGATCATAGGGATTTATTTCTTTCTGTGTAGTGTAACCTTGCTATCAAACATTCAGCATATTGATATAAAAGTTCTTAGTTTCGATTGTGAAATTGAGAGGGAGACGTACCCACACGCGAGGACGAAAGTGGGGAACTTCCTTACCAAACTACCTGCGTATCGTTCTCTCTTTCTTTCTCTTTACAATTTTACATATTCTATAATTTTGCAATTCAATTGGCGTGCTAAGTTTTACAGTCTAATGATAAACATAGTGGCTCAAACATTTTCACCAAACCACCACTATTAAATCATTATACAAGCATACGCCAAGTGTTTGACAAAATTCCTATCAAATTTCTAAATTCATTGGAAATTCTGTTTTATGATTAGTGCATTAAAACGTCAAGATTTCCGAGTTGTACATTCATCCATTTCATTTAATAAAAATCCAGCAAAGTTTTCACATGTCAAGTTTTCTAGTGGTCGGTTTAAAGTATACGAAATTGATTCAGGACATTGATTTTCGCTGCTTTCAACTCGCTTTGATAAAACAATTTTAAATCCTTGAAAAAGAAGAGGTGATCTATTCACCCCCCCCCCCCTCTCGATCACTTGCCACACCGTCTAACAAGTGGTATCAGAGCATCGGTTAGCTGGTGCTTTGTATCTACTCGTAACGCTATGGCCTTTGAACCAAATAGGGAGTATAATAGAGCTCCTGTTTTCAATGGTGAAAACTATGGCTACTGGAAAGACTGCATGCGAGTACACACAAATTCCATTAACAGGAATGTATGGACTGCCATTCAAAATGGTCCTTTTCAAATCACCATAAGGAACGATGCAGGTGCAATAGTACCTAAACCTGAGGATCAATGGAATGAAATGGATGAAAAGAAATGGTCGTGCGATTGGAGAGGCAGAAATATGATGATCTCAGCACTTGGTGTTGATGAGTATTATAGGGTGTCTCACTGCATGCCCGCTAAAGAAATGGGGGACGCTTTAGAAATTTCCCATGAAGGCACAACTGAAGTTAAACAATCCCGCATTAATACACTCAATCAAGAGTTCGAGCTCTTTCGCATTAAGTAAGGAGAATCTGTCTCTGACATGCAGAAGAGATTCGTACATCTTGTGAGTCGTTTAAATGCACTTGGAAAACCTGTTTCTAATGAAATTGCTACTAATAAAATTCTGAGATGTCTTAGCAGGGAATGGCAACCTAAAGTAACAACTATCATGGAAGCAAATGACCTCACTACGCTTACCATTACAACTCTATTTGGAAAGCTGGAAGAACATCAACAAGAATTGCAAAGTCTTGAAAAATACGAAAATAAGAGTAAGAAAGAAAGGAACAAAGACAGGGAGGGTGAGAAGAAGTCAATAGCTCTAATGACTTCTAGCTCTAAGTCCACAACCAAAGAGCAAGATGATAATGGCTCAACTAGTGATGAAAATTTTGATGATGAAGAAATGGGACTTTTTGTTCGGAGATACAATAGATTTATCTGAAAGAATGGAATCAAGCACTCCGATAAGAATCTCATAAGCTTTCGAAAACAATCCAAAGAACCAAGGCAAGAAGAAAATAAAAATCAAAGAGGTAAAGGACCTTGTTACAATTGTGGTAAAGTTGGACACTACAAACCAGATTGTCCAAAGATGAAAAGGGATAAGGGAAAAGCTCCACCAAAGAAGTTCAACAAACAAAGAAGAGCTTATATTGCGTGGGAAAGCGATAGCGATTCATCAGAAGATGACAGTTCAAGTTGTAGTGATGAAAGTGCAAACTTATGTCTGATGGCACATACAAAAATAAATTCTACAACAAGAAAGACAACCACAACAAACAAGTAAGACAAGCATATCCTAACAACTTTTCTTCTATGACCTTTTTCTGAACTAAAGTTAGCTTTTGAAAAACCGCAATACAAAGCTGAAGATGCCTTTAAGAGATTATCCTCCGATAAACAAATATTTTCATTTCTCGAGAGTAAAGTCTATAAAGCTGAAAAAGACTTAAAAAGTCTAAAAGCTAGTATTGCAGAAAGTTCAAAAGATAAGGATGTTACAGGATGTATTCCCAGAAGGGAATGTGAAGTTTTCATATTTGGCAGCAAGAGGTTAGGACTCTTAATGCCAAATTAGAAAAAGCTTTACAGCCCAAAGTTACTTTTGCAATCGATCCTAAAATTTTTAAGAAAACATTAAACCACCGTATTCAAAATACTCTTTTGTTAAAAAATTACCAAAGGATACAATGAGCAGAAGTAAAACAATACATCATCATCATGGTTTATGCCATTATTGTTGTCACTTTGGACATACCATTGAAAAATGCAAGTTTAGGAGGTTCCTTGTTCCTAAAGGCATTTACCAATGGAGGCCTAAAGGCAACCATGTTACCACTTACCCACATGGACCCAATAAAAATTGGGTACCTACCTCTCTCTTTTGATATTGCAGGAAAAATGCATCACACCCATGGATAGAAGATGGTTTTTAGACAGCGGGTGTTCAAGGCATATGACTGGTGACATATCGCTCTTCATTGACTTCAAGGAAAAGAAGAAAGGATTTGTTACCTATGGATACAATAACAAAGGAGCTATACTCGGTAAAGGTAGTGTAGGTAATCCCTCTATAACTACTATTTCTAATGTCCATTTAGTAGAGGGGCTTAAACACAATTTGCTCAATATTAGTCAATTATGTGACAAAGGTTATAAAGTTACCTTCACAAATACTTGCTGCTTAATTGAAAATACTGAAAAAGATATTGTGTTTAAGGGTATTAGAGTAAACAATGTCTATATGCTTGAACTTTTTGATATATCCTTAACAAGCACTAAGTGTCTAGTCACCTTGAATGATGATTCATGGCTTTGGCATAGACGCTTAGTGCATGTTAACTTTGATTTTCTTAATAAGGTTGTATCTATGGATCTAGTAGTAGGTCTTCCAAAGATAAAATTTACAAAGGATCACCTATGTGATGCGTGCCAAATGGGAAAGCAAACAAGGGTCTCTTTCAAATCCAAAAACGTGATTTCCACTTCACGACCCCTTGAGCTTCTCAACATGGACCTTTTTGGACCCTCTAGAACAAAAATTTTAGGAGGAAATTATTATGGGTTTGTTATTGTTGACGACTACTCTAGATTTACTTGGACTATATTCCTTCATAGAAAAAATGAAACTTTTTTTGCTTTTAAGAGTTTTGTAAAACTATCTCAAAATAGAATGGAATTGAAAATAATTGCAATTCGAAGCGATCATGGAGGTGAATTTCAAAACCATATCTTTGATAAGTACTATGACAAGCATGGTATTGTGCATAATTTTTCAGCAACTCGAACTCCACAGTAGAATGGAGTTGTGGAGCGCAAAAATCGCGTCTTAGAGGAGCTAGCAAGAACAATGCTCAATGAAGTTGGATTGCCAAAATATGTCTGGGCTGATGCAATTAGCACAACCTGCTATGTTTTAAACAAAATACTAATTCGTCCAATTTTGGATAAAACACCTTATGAAATCTTGAAAGGAAGAAATCCAAACCTGTCACATCTTCATGTATTCGGTTGCAAATGTTTTGTCTTAAATAATGGAAAAGAAAATCTTGGAAAATTTGATGCAAACGAAGATGAAGGTATCTTTCTCGGATACTCACAATCAAGCAAAACATATAGGGTATACAATAAAAGTCTACTTACAGTTGAGGAGTCAGTTCATGTCTCTTTTGATGAATCTTATCTGAAACGTGTCGGAAAAGGTATTTCTCTTGATGGTGCAGGTGTATCTACTGAAAATATACTCAAAGAAACTGTTGAAGAAAATGTTCAATCCAAAACAATTGATGATAAGGAAGAAAAAGATACAAGCCCTTCAAAAGATGAGGAAGAAGAGCAAATGGAAGCAAATGATCTTCCACTAGCTTGTAAGTCCTATAAAGACCATCCCATTGACAACATATTTGGAGACATCTCAAAAGGAGTAATGACTCGCTCCAAGATAAGTAATTTTTGTTATCATTTTGCTTTCGTTTCACAAGTAGAACCTAAGAATGCCAAAGAGGCCTTGATTGATGAATTTTGGCTAATGGCCATGCAAGATGAGCTAAATTAGTTTAAAAGAAATGACGTTTGGGAACTTGTCCCTCGTCCGTGAGACCATCATATCATAGGCACTAAATGGGTTTTTAGAAATAAACTTGATGAAAACAGAATGATAACCCGCAATAAAGCACGCTCGGTAGCACAAGGGTATAACCAAGAGGAGGGCATTGATTATGAGGAGACTTATGCTCCAGTTGCTCGCCTTGAGGCTATACGTCTTTTTCTCTCTTATGTGTGTGCAAAAGATTTTAAGCTTTATCAAATGGATGTAAAGAGTGCCTTTCTTAACGGAGTCATAAATGAAGAAGTGTATGTCTCACAACCTCCCGGTTTTGAAAATAACGAATATCCAGATCATGTATTTAAATTAAAACGAACTTTATATGGTCTTAAACACGATCCTCGGGTCTGGTACGAAAGACTTAGTAAATTTCTACTTGATCATGGCTATTCAAGAGGTCAAGTGGACACTACTCTTTTCATTAAACGTAAAGGAAAGCACATCCTTTTAGTTCAAATATACGTAGATGACATTATTTTTGGTTCAACTAATCTACACTTGGTCGAGGAATTTTCCAAAGTCATGCAGGGTGAATTTGAGATGAGCCTCATGGGGGAGCTAAACTACTTTCTCGGTCTCCAAATAAAGCAGCTCAATGAAGGCACAATTATATGTCAAACAAAATATTGCCAAGAGTTTCTTAAACGATTTGGGATGAACAAATCTAAACCAATTGATACTCCCATGCCTACCAACGAAAATTTAGACAAGGATGGACACGGTAAGAGTGTCGATGTCAAGAAATATAGAGGTATGATCGGATCACTCTTGTATCTTACAGCATCTAGGCCTGACATCATGTTTAGTGTTTGCATGTGTGCACGATATCAATCGGATCCTAAGGAATCCCACTTTTAAGTTGTCAAGCGTATACTTAGGTATCTCAATAATACACCTAAGTATGGGCTATGGTATTCCAAGGGAAGCGATTGCAGTTTAGTAGGTTACTCTGATTCTGATTTTGCTGGCTGCAAATCAGATAGGAAAAGCACTAGTGGAACATGTCACTTGTTTTCAAACTCTTTAATAAGTTGGCATAGCAAAAAGCAAGTTTCTGTTGCTTTGTCAACTGCTGAAGCTGAATACATTGCAGCTGGTAGCTATTGTGCTCATATCTTATGGCTGAAGCAACAATTACAAGACTACGATATTCAATTAAAATGTATTCCAATCAAATGTGACAATACAAGTGCTATAAATCTCACTAAGAATCCAGTTTTACACTCACGCACTAAACACATAGAAATTAGACATCACTTTCTACGCGATCATGTTGAAAAGGAGGATGTTACGTTTGAGCATGTTGATACTAAAAATCAACTTGCGGACATCTTTACAAAACCACTTCCAACGGACCTCTTCTTCAACATCCGCCGTGAGCTAGGGATTTTAGATCTCTCATACGTGATGTCCTAAACATATATGTAATTGAAATATATCTATGTCACACCATACTGTTAAGATGTGCTTTTTCAGCTTTAGTACGTGTGTTCACTTATCTAATCAAACGAGGTAATATCCTTCCTATCTTCACCCTCAATCACCTATAAGTTGATCTAAATGTTCACTGAAAATGTCTTCGTATATCTCTTTTACATAAATTGTTTGAATTTGACATATGCAATTTACATCATATCATTAGGCATGCATAACACACTTCAGATAAGTCATTTTTTTGGTATGATACCATATTCCCATGTTAGCAAGAAACTGTGTAAAAACTGCAAAATCTGTCAAAATCCATATTCCCTTGACTCACTCATTTTGTTTCTTTCAAGTGCTTGTATAAATGTCTCTTTCAAACATTTTATCGTGGTTATGTAATCTAACTTTTTATATGCCAATGTATTACTTTTAACGTGATTACTTTATGTTTACTCTGCTATTTACTCACTTATTGATAACTTTATGCCTGACATTCTGTGTGAATGCCAAGTCCATTAACCGCTGAAATTGTATATAAATTTTCCTATGTGTTGAGTTTCTTGAAAATGTTGCTTATTCTCTTTTTGATATGGTCAAATGGGGAGAAGAAGAGTGTGTCAGTGAAGACTGTGCTTGTATTAGGAAGAAGATACACAAACTCAGGGGGAGCAAGCTTTTTTCATTCACACTATATCACGACATATCATCAGATATTTTCCATCCTAAAAAAGGGGGAGTTTGTGAGCAACCCCTTCATAGATTGATTTTGAATGATTGTAAATATATATATATATGAAACACTAAATACATGTGTGCACTATAAAAATATAATATAACATGTTTGAATAAGCCAAAATTACATTTCTCTCATAATGCATCATTATGAGTCGACACATCAAGTTTTGTATCGATACATAGCTTTTTGAAGCCCCTGGAATTGTATCTCAAAACTATTATGTATCGATACAAAAGCTTATGAGTCGATACATAACTCTTTGATGACCCTGGAATGTAAATCTAAAAACTGCATGCATCGATACATAAATTTCATGCATCGACACATAATATTTTGATGCCCCTGTAATACTTGTATGAATCGACACAAAACCTTATGTATCGACACAAAACATTCTGATGATCCTGGAAACCATTTTGAAACTTATATGTATCGATACATAATATCATGTGTCGACTCATACTATGTTTTATACTCAAAAGTTAAATTTACAATCAGTATGTATCGACACATACGCATTATGTGTCGACGAGTATAAAAGTGTTGGTTTTGTAAAATGCTATAACATGATTTTGTATCGACTCAAAACATAATGTATCGACTCATCATGTTACATATACCTAACATGAGTCGACACATGACCAACATGCATCAACTCAAATCAATTTCTTTTTGACTAACTGTTTTCTGTTATAAATATAAGCAAGCATTTCTTCTGAAGCAACACAGCAACATAGAAGATTGTGTGCAAAACAATTGTGAGCAACCAGAAGCTTTTCATTCCTTCATCTTCATCATCTTCTCAACCATCTTACAGTCAACAACAACAAAGAAAATCAAACATCCTTGTTGAATTGAATCAAGCGGTTTGAGATAATGTTCAGTTGTGTATTGAAGAAGTCTAGCTGAGTTGAAGGTTGAAGAGGAAGCTTCAAGAAAAAACCAGAGGGTTTGTCCTTCAAGAACGGGTGCGTTATTGAGGGTTTTGTCAGCCACAGTCGCACGAGTCGGATTCAGCCGTAGTGAGGGATTTGGAAATCAGAAGGATTTGAACGAACAGGTCGTGGAAGCGAAGGATCATTCGGTGACTTTGCAGGAAATCTTGATACAACTCATATCAAGTGGTGGTTCTCACAAGAAGAATAAGATCATAGGGATTTCTTTCTTTCTGTGTAGTGTAACCTTGCTATCAAACATTCAGCATATTGATATAAAAGTTCTCAGTTTCAATTGTGAAATTGAGAGGGAGACGTACTCACACGCGGGGACGACAGTGGGGAACTTCCTTACCAAACTGCCTGCGTATTGTTCTCTCTTTCTTTCTCTTTACAATTTTACATATTCTATACTTTTGCAATTCAATTGGCGTGCTAAGTTTTACAGTCTAATGATAAACATAGTGGCTCAAACATTTTCACCAAACCACCATTATTAAATCATTATACAAGCATACGCCAAGTGTTTGACAAAATTCCTATCAAATTTCTAAATTCATTGGAAATCCTGTTTTATGATAAGTGCATTGAAACGTCAAGATTTCTGAGCTGTACATTCATTCATTTCATTTAATAAAAATCCAGCAAAGTTTTCACATGTCAAGTTTTCTAGTAGTCGGTTCAAAGTAGACGGAATTGATTCAGGACATTGATTTTCGCTGCTTCCAACTTGCTTTGATAAAACAATTTTAAATCCTTGAAAAAGAAGAGGTGATCTATTCACCCCCACCCCCCCCCCCCCTCCCTCTCGATCACTTGCCACACCGTCTAACAGGTAGATCACTTGCTTTTGTTTGAAAATGTGCTTGTGGTGTGGGTTTTGAAATTATTTTGAAAATGTCTTTGTAATGGTTCTTGTTTCTATAAGAACGCGTACAAAGTGTTGTTTTGAAAATAGTTCAAATAGGTGTTTGTGGAATGTGTTTTTGAAAGTGATTTTGAAAAGTATCTTTGTAATGGCTCTCGTTTCTATAAGAACGCATACAAAAAGCTTTTTCTTTTCAAAATGTTTCAAAATGAAAGTGTTGGTGTATAAAATTTTGTTGTTGTGAGCAAGCGAGTAACTAGGAGCATCCTACCTAATCAAAAGGTCTTTAATATTTTTTCCTCCTCCTTTAGATGTTGCTATCTTATCATCAATTTGATAAGAAGTCCCACCTTTGGATGTGAAGGGACGGGCGTGGGAGGTTTGTTTAGTCATAGAATTAAACCTATGAGACGTTTTAGAAATTTCGTTTTAGGGACTAGATCGTTTACCAAAGGCAACATCGAGGGTCATCAAGGTACTACGATCTTTTATCAAGGGTCTTTGCTAAAACGCCCATATTTGAGGGACATGACTATTTTTTTCGAGGCAAAAAATGAGATTACCCTAAGGGTGCATGTGTGTATAGTGTGTTTGATTTGCATGCATTTAGTCTTTGAATTTTAGGTTGTCTACTTGTTGGTTTTATCTTTCCATACACACCTAATTACTATCATTTGTACAAAAGTAATAAAAACGCAAAAAATAAATCCTACACTATTACAACCATATTGAATAGCATAAAAATGTAAAGGCAAAATAAAATAATGGAAATAAAAATGGCTCTTTTGATTTAGGCTGAAGCATCTTACAATTTGCACTTCTTGGCTTCCTTCGTTTTTGATCTGGAGTCAGTGAGGTCATGCCCTTCGATTTGCCTTTTTGCCTCCTTCGACTGGGCGCTGTAATCAGTGTAGGTGTGCCTTTCGTCTGGGCCTGGAAGTCAGTATGGTGTGCCTTCTGGCTGCCTCTTTCGTTTTGACCTGGAGGTTAGTGTGGAAACCAAAGGCTTCGTTTCCTACTTCTTGTTTCCCGTTTCTTTCATTTTAACTCTTGAATAGCAACATGGCCTAAGGCCATACTAGCATTACCTTATGGTCATGTTAGTTCTTAAAGCATGTTTAGGTAAACAAGAAGCAAAAACAAAAGGATTAGCTCTGAAAACATATTAAAAGGGTGTAAACGAAAAGAAGAACAATGGTATGTACATGTTTGAAACAAAAAAAAAGTTTATTTACATGTTATGCAAGAAACGAAAAGTTCAAGGTTTAGAGAAACTTACCTTGCTTGAGGCTGGGACGTGTGCTAGGCCTTTAAGTGGTTTCCTTGAGTGCTTTTGGATTCAAAGGGGGGAACCATGGGTTATGCCTTTGATATTAGATTCGAAAAATAAGAACAAGTGTGAGGTTCTTCTTACTGGATTCGAAGGGTAACAAGGTATGGGGATATTTCAGTTTCGAAGGGAACAAATGTTTAGATTCTGGGTTGGTGTTTGATGAGTGCTTAAGTGTTTGAGAGTTAGATGCTTTTTTGAGAGTGTTTAAGAATTTTGAAGATTCGTTCCCCTTAGCCCCAAAAGTCCGCCTAAACATGTTTTGGAGCCTCTTATTTATAGGCAAAGCTGGTTGATGCTTTTGGAGGGAAAACAAAATAATTTAAACAATTTAAGTAAACAACTCTTTGTAGCTTTCGAGGGGCAATGGTTTGTATGTTATTTTTATGCAATAATAGGGAAGTGTTTCAGGACTGCTGTGCAGCAGTTTTGGCCAGTGTACCAGGCCTGAACTTGGCAGCAAGCATCTTTGAAAATTTCATTCTTTCGTTTTGACCCTCCATTGACCAGATTCCACTTCCAACAATGTTATTTGATTTTCCTCCAACAAGTGTCCTTCGAATGGGTCACTTTTGTGAATCCATTGAACGAGCCAAAGGTGGGCTTTGTAAATCCTTCGAATGGGCTATCAAGCATGTCCTTCGAATGGGATGCCCAGACGTGTCCCTTGAATGGATCATGTATGCTTCTTTGAAAAGGTCCAAATGTGTCCTTCGAATGGACTAGTAAGGTGTATCCTTAGATAGGGACTCATATGTATGCCCTTCAAGTCCACCACTATATGTCTTTTGAAGGGGCCATCAACCATGTGTGCTAAAGTTTGTCAAGGATGGAAATGCAGCATACTAAAGAGAAATGTTGTTTAGTCGAAGCTAGTACAAATATAGCCAATGTCCTGTCGAAGCCTGCATGTAGGAGGTCTAAACTTTGTGACTCCAAGAAAGCACACAAAAGGTCAATGCTCAAACAAAGACTTGCATGAAATGAGCCACATGCCCAAACAAAAGAGGCATGTAGGAGGAAAAAATGTCCAAATTCGAAAGAGGCATACAAGAGGCAAAAAAAAGTGCAAATCGAAGGATGCCAAAAGGGAGCTTTTTGCCTTGGAATTGAAGGAAGTTATAGGAGGCTTTGTACCTTTTGCATGTTAGTAAGGGGAAAGCCTTTTGCGTGCAAGTTGTGGCTCAAACGAAAGCTTGTATATAACTAGTCATTACTTTGTGAGTCAAGGCAAGCATGGAGGGAAAGTTTGTATAGACATGCAAGCGTCAATCATCCAAACGAAACAGGCATATAGGCAGTCATGGCCTTGTGAACCCAGTGCAGCCAGAGATGCAATTGAAGGTGGCATGTAGGAAACTCCTGCCTAGTAAATCAAAGCCAGCGTGCCAGAGGCCAACGCCCAGTCGAAGGATGCAACCAAAGACTGCATTGAAAGAGGCCAAAAGGCCAATTGAAAGAGCTGAATCGAAAGGACTTATTTTTCTCCAATTTTGTCAAAAGATTATTTTTATTTGTTTTCCTCCTTTTTTTTGACAGTTTCCTTTTCAACTTGGTACAGGAAAGTCCAATTGTAGTTGTGCAAGCTTGAACCTTGAGAATCCTTGTGAGAAATTCCTTGAGAAAAGAGAGGGAAAATTTTGGTGTACAACAAGCTTCTTCTCTTCCATTTGCACCAATTTGAACTGTCGCTTGTGAGTTTGTAATCTTACATCCTTTTCTTTATCAACCCCTTCGTAAGCTTTCTTCAAGATCTCTCATGCTTGCTTTGCCGAATCGCAGTCGCCAACTTTTTCGAAGTTGTCATTGTCGACACAAGAATGAATCAAGAAGAGTGCATTGTAGTTTTTATTCTTATCTTCCTTAAATTAAGCCTTTTGAGCATCTGTCGTTGCTGCCCCAAGTTGTGTAACACCATTGTTAACCACTTCAAGAACGTCTTAATACTCAAACAAAACTTTTATTTGTTTGCACCGGTTATCATAGTTTTTTGAATCAAGGGTTAGAAGATTGGTAGGGACATGGTCATTGGAAACAGTAGTCATCTTTTCAGGGGATTAATAGATCAGAACGAAGACCCTTGATGCCAAATGTTGGACGAAGCATAAAGCTTGAGTGGTGAATCAATGGTGAAATATGGTTAATTGGAGAAGATGAAGTGAATTTGGAGATATTGAGAGAGAGAGAGAGAGAGAGAGAGAGAGAGAGAGAGAGAGAGAGAGAGAGAGAGAGAGAGTATTTTATGAGAAATAGTAAAAATGACATTAGATTAACAAATATTACATGAGGGAGTATTTATAGGATACAAACATTACAAATTGGAACCAAACAGGTCCTAAAACAGTTTAAAAAACACAAAATATGAGGCGAAAATCGATTTCCCAAAAGGGGGTAATCGATTTTCTCAATTAAAAACAGAAAAATAGAAAACAGGAAATACGTGGAAATCGATTTCAACATTCCAGTATATCGACTTCCCCTTCGATGGTTTGTTTTTTCAGATTTCCATAAGTGTTCTTTTAATAAATTGTTTTCAGCGAAATGATCCCAGAAACTTTCACAATACATTTGAATTATTAAAGACATTCAATAAGTAAATTATCTCATTTATAAATATTCAAGTCTCCACATTCTAATTCTAATGTGAAAATTCGACACACTACTTACATTTATAATTATTTTTCAACACTATTCGATTGGTCTCTAAGGTGATTACTATATAACAATTTTGAATGATAGGTATAAAAGAGGATATAGCTAGACCCCCTAAGGTGGCAAATAAAATCGAGTGACTACACCAAAGATGAAATGGAAAGCAACATATTGCTTTGGAATCGAACAACATGTGGAATGAAGAAAAATAGTATAAATGATTCAACAAGCTCAAGTTGCATGTAGTGGCCCATAGAACACTGCCACTTCTAGCACATTCAAGAGATATCCTAAGTGTACAAATATGAGCAGTATCTATCTACAAATTCTTTTATTTGTCATAACTTACCCTTTATGCAAAAATAGCTATGATTTATCACATGCTTGATACGTTTTTTATTTGAGTTAGGCAATCCTCTCAACTATACATAACTACCTACTCGACTAGTATTTTGCAGCACTTCTCTCTAATTTTGATTTGGACTTTTATCTTCTATTTTGCCGTTGAATTATAATTAATGATGAAATTGTAATAGAATTCCTCGTGTTGAATTTATACTATTCAAATTCATGATGTGACACATACTCACAGTTGCAAGAACTAGGCTAGCTAAGAATCTTTCTTTCTATATACGTGTAAGTCTCTCTTCTTGCTATTTTTCTTCCCTTCCTTTTCCATCTCAATTGCGTCTGACGACTCATCATGCTCATACTCACACGCTCAACAGCCTGCATGTCTTGCTCTTTTCATCAACACGTAATAAAGTTGAAATAAGACAAACATCTAATGCATGCCTACCTTTCAAACCATTGTGCTGCTCTGAGTGGTTTTTTCTTTTTCTGTTTGTGTACAATTTTGGCAACTATAACACAGTTACTTATGTTACCATAATTAGTACTAATACTATCTTATGACTATGACAGCCCATGGTTTTATACAAAAGTTTGTATAAGGATTTATTCACTTTATCTCCTACTAGTATATGTTTATTGTTAAAATCAAAGAGAGATCACAATGTAAAAAAGGGAAAGAAATACTAATAAATATTCTTAAAATTATTAGAAACTAAGAGCTACCTCAAAAATAACTAATAAATTAATTAACATAGATTAATTAATTTAACATGTCTATATGTACGAAATTTCAATAAGATGGACTATATGGATATCAATAAGTTCAGGTTTGAAAACATGAGTGGTTTAATTACTTTGGGGTATTTTTGTAAAATGATAAACATGGAGAAGTGTTTAAAGTGTTTAAATTGATCTAGTTTGTTTAAGTTGTATGAAACTGCAACAAAGACACATGTCACAACAAATGGTAATTTCTATTGATTTAACAATAAGTGATTTGTTTGACAGATGGATGAAGATTAATTCATATTTAAATGGAGATTGAAATAAATCATATCTTGTTGGAGAGATTTAAGAACCAAATAATATCAAACAAATTCTACAATAATTCTGGACAAGATCAAATCAAATATCCATAAAGAAGAACCCATAATTATTATGCTATATAAGGAGATCACAACTTACATTGAAATACAAGATATCATAATGAAAATTTTAGAGTCTTAGGTTTACAATGAGTCCTTTTTGTTTTTTGTACACCACTATGTTTTAGTAACTTGACATAGTAGATTTGTCTAGTTGAGTTGTAAGGTTCAACATCACTCATAGTTGTGATTGAAGTTGATCACTAGGGTTTAGTCATTGAAAGTCCAAACACTTGGGTTAGTGTTTGAGAGAAAGTAAAATGAATTCTAATATTTAGAGGTAGGCCTAAATAGAAATCACGAGATAGTGTAAGGAAAAGGCACGAGACAACATAGGATTTGTCGTTGTTTGTAAGACTAATGTAGTAAGCTACTAATAGAGAATTTTCTTTCTTGGGTTAGAAGTCATCCCTTTAGACGTAGGTGCAGATTGCATCGAACTGAGTTACCAATTGCTTATGTTATTTACTACTTTTCTTCTCCATCATCTTGTACAAGTTAATTTGTGTGATTTTGGTTTAACTTTTGGAACCAGCTGTCAGGACATTGCATGCAACATATATCCCTTGAGGTACATAATTTTAATTGGCATCATAGCAGTCACCCTAGCCTGTTGGGTGAGTTTCGGGGAGGATAAATTTTGTTCAAATGAACACAATGAAAGATGAAGGATCAGTCAACTAACCACCTGTTTTGGATGGAATCAACTATGATTATTAGAAGTCAATGATTATTGTCTTTCTTAAATCCATGGACAACAAAGCACGGAAAGCTGTGATAAACGGATGGAAACATCTTGTGGTTATCTCTAAAGATGGCAGAACCAGCTTGAAACCAAAAGTTGGTTTGGTTGATGATGAAGATGATGAAACTCTTGAAAATTTGAAGGCTTTGAATGCTATTTTAAATGGTGTAGACTAGAACATGTTCAGGTTGATTAACATATGTTTGGAGGCTAACTAAGCATGTGATATTCTCAAAATTGCACATGAAGGCACATCTAGAGTTTGCATGTCAAGGCTGCAGCTACTTACCACTAAGTTTGAGAATTTTAGGATGAGGGAAAATGATTCTATAGTGAACTCTACATCAAATTGTGTGATATTGCCAACACTTCCTTTGTCTTAAGAGAAAATATTTCTGAAGAAAAAATTGCCAGAAAAATTCTAAAATATTTGCTTAAGAGGTTTGATATGAAAGTGACTGATATTGAAGAAGCTCAAGACCTGAGTAGCATTACGGTTGATGAATGCAATGACTCATTAAAAACCTTTGAGATATTAATCAATGACAAGGCTAAAAAGAAGAACAAAGATATAGCATTTGTTTCTAACATTGAGAAATAAGGAATTCAAGATGATAAAGAATATAGCTTGTCAAATGCTATAGTCCTAGTTGGTAGAAAGTTCAACAAAGAGTTGTAGAATCAAGACAGAAGGTGGAGAATAAAATGTCCAACATAAAGTGTCAGATATTAATACCCTGAACAATTCCAAAGGTTATAATGACATGAGAGCATAATGTTATGAATATGAAGGGTTTGGTCACATAAAAGTTGAATGTCACAATTTTGTAAAAAAAAAAAAAAAAAAAGGAGATTTCTAATCATCTAGTGTGAACATGATGATAAAGAAGAAATAGTTAATAAAGTAATAGCTTTAGTTGGAAAATATGACTCTTGCAGTGAGTCTAGTGTTGAAGAAATCTCAGGAGAATAACTTGTTGAAACATATAGAGAAATGCTCATTGAATGTTAGTAATCTTGCTTGATATAAGAGAAATTGAAGAAGACCATAAGTGCTCTACTTCTGAAAAAATAGAACTAAAGCTCAACCATTACAGATCTGAAAGAGGAAGTTACATTGTTAAAATCCAAACTAGACAATATGAAAAAATATGTTTGTATGTTGAACAAAGGGTCTGACATGTTAGATGAAATATTTGAAGTTGGTAAAATGTCTAAAAACATAATGGGAATTGGATTTGACCCCGGGTTCACAAGCAATAAGGAAACGAGTCAACCTAAGAAGTGTATCCCGCCTGAGAATAAAACTGAGTTCCAGATGGTGGACCACATGTGTCACCATTTTGAACGACATGTTTATCCATATAATGGAAAGAACATGAACTCCAATAGAAGATGTCATCATTATAAATATATGAACACATAAGCCTTTACTGCTTTTCATTGTATGGTTATCCTTAACTCTTCAAAACATGGAAGCAAGCTCTAACAGCGAAAATATGGAAACCTATGGTTGAAGTCAAAGGTCTCATGGCTCAAACATATAGTGGAGAGTACTTAAAGAATGATATTTGGTTTTCAATAGTGAATGCCCCATTCATATGACAGGTGAAAAGTACCTTGAAGAAGTCAAACCATTTCCACAAGGATATCTTACATTTGGAGATGAAAGAAATGGAAGGATCAAAGGCATTAGTAAGATGGCCAGGCCATGACTTCCTTGCCTTAATGATGTGATATCGGTAGAAGGATTAATGACTAACTTAATCAGTATCAGTCAACTATGTTATCAAGGGTTTAATGTGAGCTTCAATAAGGGTGAGTGTATTGTTGTCAGCAACAATAAAGAAATTTTGATGAAAGGATCAAGATCCAAAAACAACTGCTACATGTGGATAACTAATCTAACCCCTAGTATAAATGACCAGGTCAATAATAAGCATGAAAAAGGAAGAATGTATGACATGATGTTGGAACATCGTACTCAACATGTAGTCTAAGAACATAAAACTAGTCTTGATAAAAATTTCAACGACATACTTGAGTATCAATATAAGCAAATGCAAGAAGATATAGTTCGGCCTCAATGAAAAATTGAGAGAGAAAATATCAAGGGTATTTTTCACATTTGCAAGGATAATATGGTAATACTAAGGAACCATGCAAAAGGAAAGTTTCTCCCTTATATCATTTCCTCTCAAGAAACAAGGCGCCAGTCTCTATGTTTTCAAAAAATTGTCATTTTCCACTAGTCTAAAAAAGTTCCACTACTTCGTTTGTTCTTCGTACAAATTTCTAAATCATCAAAAGGTCATCAAAATGGATCAACAATTTGATTCCATCAACTCCATCAACATTACCACATGTGGAGACAAGAGGTTAGGAGATAAAAGAACATCTAATAAATATAGGGTTTCTAAATCGAGTAGCAGAGAGGACCAAGATCAAGCCATTTTAGATGATGCGCCTCTTCAGATGGTCGTTCTAGTTAATTTCCCAAAGAAGAAGGTCAAATGCACTGGTGTCGGGAAGGGAAGAACTTCAAAAAGGGTTAGTTCATCTATTTATGGGCAACCTAAGCATAATTTAGACTCTATAATAAGATGTATTGATGTATATACTGTTAATAACGTCGTTGAGTTTGATAAAATAAATCATGATTAACATGTTAAACCTAATGTGGGACCTGACTTTCTTATGTAGTATGCAAATATCACTACAAATATTTGTAATAAGTTGGAAAAAATAAAAATACTATTTATCTATGAATGCACATATATGACACCCAAGAATCATCTGATGAATTGGGAGGTTTGTTGTATGCCTAAGATAAAAAGTGGCTTTTGCAACAAATGAACTCAATCAATTAATGATGCATTTTTGTTTAAAGTTATTTGGAATCTTAATACTAACTATAATGATTTATGGTGTTGTTTACTATGGAATTTTATAAACAACCTCTAGTCTTTCAAATGATAATTTGGTGGCTTGCAGGATCGACTAGATTGATCCTATGACATATGTGTATAAAATTTCTTTAAGTTGTTAAATCGAAATTTCAACAGAATATGAAAATGATTTGTAGGGACAAGATGAATATAAAAGACTTCGACACAATGGGAAAAATGTAGGAAAATGTCCTAAAGAACATAACTTTGCATTAAATGAAAATGGTGTTACATACGTACATTTCACTCAGTTTTGACTTTTTTCTCGTTTCGCTAGATACTTTGAGTAGTATGAGTTTTGTATACAATTTAACACATGGAAATCTAATACTATAACCCCTATTTATACTAAAATATAAATAATCATCTCGAACATGCTTTTCTTCAGAATCTGACACGTTATCACTACAACCGTGAAAATTTGAGTTTAAGTTATTGATTAACTTAACTCAAAAAAGCAAGATTCGCCACCGCAATTTATTTTTTCCAAAGGAATGAGAAAAGAGTGAATAAAAATATAATCAAACAAAGAGAAAAAGGTTTGGGGGTTGGTTATTCAATGGGAAGATGTTAGCATCCTAAACATCCATGATACTCCATGAGAACTTGTTAAAAATCAGTGTGTTTGGCTAAAATTGGTTGTTTGAAAAATATTATGGAGTTGAGAAAAGAAATGGTTTTTATAATTTTGATTCAGAAAAAGTTCAAGAGTTTTGTGCTTACGTATCTCCAATGTGCAATGAAGAAATTTGAACCTTGTTGTTCTTCTAAAAAAAGAACAAAGTTTGTTTGTTTGATTGATTTTAAATGAAGAGGAATTTTGTCATCTTAAGGAGAATACTCAAGTAATCATCCATAAACATGAGAAAAATGGATCTTTGCATCACAATGAAAGAAGGGATCCAACTTGGATAGAAATCAACAAGTATGCCACTAACTCTTTCAACTTGAAAAGAAACAACATCGTATCAATCAATATTACAGATATATGAGAATTAAATCTCAAATATGAAGAAGACTCATGTCTAGTCGTTAAGAAAAGATTTAAAATGAAAATCCAAATGGCAAAAGGGTTTGAATGATTTTAGATATTATTTTAAGTCTTTTGAAAATGTTTAATATGGTTAAGGGTTATAACATTTATTTAAGAAAGGAAAGTTTTGAAAATCACTTGACAAAGTCAAGGTTTATAGTAAAGTGGTTTAAGTTTAAAAACAAGAAGGTTTTGAATAAAAGAGAGATGTTTTGAAAATTGAAGAAGATGGACAATATATAAAGGGGTTATCCTAAAGCATAAAATAAAAACAAAGGTAGAAAATATCTGACCAAGTTAGAGAAATCATCTTGTCATAAGTCAAACTATGCATCCATTCCCTTGGATTAAGCCATACAAAAAGCATGTAATCATATGAATATTATAAGCAGCAGACAAAAATTTAGTGCCTCAGGTGCAAGCTCAACGTCAGATGAATCACAAGGGTGCAGATGAATTCTCATGCATCAGATGAAAATCTTGAGTTTCAGATGAAAGATCCTGCATCATATGAAACACACAAAAGGAAACAAAATAATAAAACCCAATTTTCAGATGAAACTTCTAAGGTCTCAAATGAAGGTTCTAAGGTCTCAGATGAATCAAGGTATTAGATGAATCAAGTTCTCAAGTCACAACTCTAAAGAAAAGGATCAAGATCCTAATTCTAAGTCCACAAGTCCACATCAAAGCCAAAGATAGTAATCATTTTCCAAGAAAATCATTAAGTCTCTTAGAGTTTGATATTTATTAATGTCTTAAAAGAAGATGAAAAAAATGTCCAAGTGGACAAAGGAAAAAAATACAATTAAATTAAAGGCAATAAGAAATAAAATGATGTGAATGATAAAAATGCTAAAATTTAATTGCATAAAGTAAAATTCGGGAATTTAAATGACTTAAATGTAAAGATGTAGAAAATTAAATGTTAGTACAATTATAATCAATGTTAGTAATTAATATTCCGATTCGGGACAATTTGAAACTATGCTAAGTAATCATAAGTGAACTTGTATAGAAGTTGCACTTATCTAAGGTCGGGCATAAATAATGTAGGTGTATTGCATATAATACATAATATGCTTTAAAAGCAAGTAGATAAAGATTTAGTTAAAGAGATGAAATCATTACAACAATCAAGTTCTCATGATACCTTGAGACAAATTTATCATTAATTCGAAGTACCTTGAGTGATATATTGATCACTTAGAGATAGATTTGAAATGATGAAAGTTCATCATGCATCAATCCAAACCTAATTGAACTAAGATGAATCATCATCATCCAATTGATCAAAAAAAGAAGAAGAAAGAGATGAATATAGATGATGACAAAAGGAAATCCCAAATTGGATCAATGCATTGATCAAGTCATCATTAAAATCAATCATCAATTTTGGTGGATTAGGGTTTTTATCCCATAAAAACCCAAGATCCATTGAGTTTGATGAAACTAATGACCAGTTGAGCTAAGATCCAAGGCCAACAGAAGTCAAACAAATATAAAATACAATAAAATGAAATAAAAATGGATTAAAAGGATTTTTTAAGTGATTTTTTTAAAAGGAAATAAAAGATAATTCCGTAAGATACTTTAAAACACCAAATAAATGGCTAATAAACTTATGGAAGGTCAGAAACATATCAAGTATCACATAAAAAGATTTCCTGATATTTTAAATACAGAAAAGTCTTTTAATGTCAATTAAAACAAAGAAAAAAGGACAAAATTAATGAAAAATCGCAAAACATAAAAATTAAAACTCAAAAATTAAAATCAGATGTAAAATAATAAAAGATAAATTTAAAAAAAAAATTAAATCTTTTTGGAGTTAAAATGAAATTAAATTAAATTTTAGAAGTTTAAAGTAACTTTAAAATAAAAACGGAAAATAAAATAAAGCTGAAAAAGATGAGAGGCGTTGGATCTGGCCTCATTAATTGACGTGGCATATCCAATAGTCATCGGGCTAGGACGCATGGTGGATATTTCTTAAATAAACGCAGCAGATCTGGAAAAAAGCCAGACAACCAAAACATTCAAATGCTATGCTCTCATTGGCTGAGAAGTGAAATTGGTTTGAAACTTAACCAGAGTAGCTCTGGTCATCTTCTCCGTTCAACCTCACTGAATTTATGATACTTTTGCAAATTTAGGTTGCAAAACAACCACCATTAGAAGCCTCTCCTTATTGCGATCTCAACCATATGCTTCGTTAAAATTTATATAAATCGAGTGAAGAGAATTTGATGAAAACTCGTAGCATTTTGAAAAATTAAAAGCATAATTAAATAATGAAATCAAAGTGAAAATTAAATATACCCGTAGCATTTTGCAATGTACTCTCTTTGTGGCAAAGAGTACAATGTGCCAAGAAAGGTTTCATTTGGATGCTTGAGTAAAAAGTTATGACAAGTTGAAGTTGGTACGAAAACCTAAAAATGGAAGTCTTGAGATTTCTAAGTTCAAAAGGACATGTAATGTTTCAATACTTTTCAGGGCCTTAAAAGAATGATTGAGATAGTTATTATCTTTGAAAGTTAAGCAAAAATCACTTGAAATTAGGTCAAATTTCATTAAGTCCACAAAGTGACCTCAAATGTTTTCAGACTTTTAATGATCTTCCAAACATAATTAGCTACTGACTTGTAAAGAGAATTTACATATTATGTCAAGGAGAATCATATTCCCAAAGGATCACTTAAAAATGTTAAAAATGAATGAGTTATGATATTTTGAACTTGGACTTGAAATGTTGACTTTTTGGTCAAACCACCTTGATCAAACTTGAATATTTTGATATTTTCTTGAAATTCAAGGTACATTAATGATCAAAATCATGTGCCCTTGGATGTGCTTCAATTAATATTGGCCAAGTTTTGAGGTAACTTGTTGAAGAAGGCATGGAAATAAACATATGAACCTTTAAAGTTTCTTGAGAAATAAGCTATCAATCCTTGAGGTACTCTTGATCAAGATGAGATTGAATAATGCTTAAGACCATATTCTTTGAGATTAGAAGTCATGCTTTGAAGATAAATTACTTGAGAACCAATGATTGACCATAATTTGACTTTGAGGAAGCAAACCCTAACTATTGGAACCATGCTTGATGCTCTTGATTCAAGACCTACCTTGCATAATAAAAAAGAAAAAACAAGGCATACTTTTGGTATTTTGGTTAGTGGTTAGCATTACATGAAGTATATAAACACAAAAGAGAAAGATACACAAAAGGAGTGTTTGATGACCTCTACAATGGGATAGACTTAGAAAGATAAGGGTAAAAAAGTAATCAATTTTTTTATCTTAATGATATGAAATAATGCAACATGATATGGGATCTTAGGGCGAAAATTAGGGTATGACAACTGCCCCTACTTAAGTTTCTTCTATATGAAGATATGAAGATTGATATCATCATCTTGATGTGAATTAGGTGACTTAAATACAAGAAGACCCAATTTTTGGCCCTAAGATGATATGCAATGTTTATAATTATGAATGCAAAAGAAATATTGGATTCCGCAGGAGGATGTTGTGAGGAACAAACTCTATGGGGAAAAGGATCACACAGACTCCCATGATATGTTTTCTTCCTAGAATGATCTCGAGTTAGAGAACCCTGCTGGGAAAGAATAGACTACTATTCTACTAGGCATACTCAACTAGTAGGTTAAACATGCAACATGTCTCTCAAAATAAAGAGACAACCATCTGTTTGCAATAACAAAAAAATGACTGGACCAGAACAAGCTTCCCTATCAAAGAGATTACCACTTGTTTAAATGAAAAACCAGACCAAGAATGAGGTTGTACGAGCTTCTCTAGTGGGGACAAATTTGAGGAGATTGCTACATGTTGCAAGCATTAATCAGAAAAACAGGGGTCACAACATGATTCTACAATAAAGAGGTAGCCACCTGTTCAAACATCAAACCAAACTAAAATGGAATCACAACAAGCTTATCTATCCAAGAGATAACACCTGTTAAAATAACGAACCAAGCTGAAATGGAATCATAACAAGCTTCTTTATCCAAGAGATACCACCTGTTAAAAAAACGATCCAAGTTGGAATGGAATCGCAACAAACTTCTCTATCCAAAAGATACCACTTGTTACAATAACAAAGAAAGCTGAAATGGAATCGCCACAAGATTCTCTATCCAAGAGATACCCCCTGTTAAAATAAAGAACCAAGCTGAAATGGAATCACAACAACCTTCTCTATCCAAGAGATACCACCTGTTAAAATTACTAATCAAGCTGAAATGGAATCGCAAAAAGCTTCTCTATCCAAGAGATACCACCATTTAAAATAACGAGCCAAGCTAAAATGGAATCACAACAAGCTTCTATATCCAAGAAATACCATATGTTAAAATAATGAACCAAGTTGAAATGGAATCACAACAAGCTTCTCTATCCAAGAGATACCACCTATTAAAATAACTAACCAAACTGAAATGGAATCGCAACAACCTTCTCTATCCAAGAGATACCACCTGTTAAAATATCGAACCAAACTGAAATGGAATCACAATAAGCTTCTCTATCCAAGAGATACCACCCATTAAAATAACGAACTAAGATGAAATGGAATCGCAACAAGGTTCTCTATCTAAGAGATACCACATGTTAAAATAACAAACCAAGCTAAAATGGAATACCAAGAAGCTTCTCTATCCAATAGATACCACGTATTAAAATAATGAATCAAGTTCCTTCCTTGATCAAATCTAACACTTGAAAAGGGGAAATAAACCTCCATATCCTTTTGTTCATCAAGAATGAACGGGTTATAGTTTCTTCTTTAACTATATCTTCCAACTGGAAAAGGGAAAATACAAGCTGTCTCCACTAAAGGGATTGAGGCTTGTTGTGAATTAGAAATCATTAACTCTATCAGGGATACTAAAAAGTGATACTGGTAGGTTAAATTGTAAAGCATGTTTCTCCAACAAAGAGAATAACACCTGTAAGAATATCACAACAAACTTCTCTGCGGGAATTTTCTGGATAGATGTCGTTTATTTTAAAGATAATTGATAGATAACTAGCTGGCATACAAAGTGCTAAAATAAATGGGCTCCCACTTGTTGTCAAACAAAAGCATGTTGGGAACATACAACCTGCTCAAATAAAGAGGTCGCCATTTTCTATTAGGTAAAGATTCCAAGAGAGTGTTGCAATAACACTTATGGGAAACAAAGTTTTCATCTTCTAATAGGGAAATCATAAATAGATTTCTACTGAGGATTATAGAACCCTCAAAGGTGCAAAATAAATGAACTCTCAATCTAGGTTGCATAACCTAGAGAGATCCAAAATAGTTGATGCAAGAGACTAAGGTTCAAACCAAGAACAAACCCGAGAGAAACAGTCAAACAATACTATACCCAATAAGGAATAAACTCAAATTGGGTAATACTTTCATCCAAATAATGAGCTAGAAAGGAAAACTAAAGCAAAATTCTTCCACGAGGAACGAAATCATTGGGGAATTAAAATGATACAAACTTTCTTCTTAAGGTAAACACTTTACTAATGATAGGATATGCACTCTATGAGGAGATAACAAATAACCAATGTGAGACCTAAATTTAGCTATGCATCACGTTTGAATGTATGTGTATGTGTATGTGTATGCTAAATAAACAGTGACTCAGTAGGATAAGACTGAATATCACAGACTCAGTTAAGGAATCATCACAAACTCAACTGGAGTGAATACCACAAACCAGATAGGGAATATCAAACGCTACAGTATCAATAATTACTTGGCTAAAACACCATAAGATGGCGATCCTACTTGTTGTAACCCAAGTTTTTCCCCTAAGATTCCTCTATCATCTTATATTAACTCAATCATATCAAGATCACAATTGTGTTTGGTTCTTCCCTTTAGCTTTAGGTTTGCTCATGAGGAATCACCAAGCACATTGATTTGTATACTGTGATCATATTTGTTAGGTATTTATTAAATTTTAAACTAACAAATACAATTAATGTTTGCTCTAATTGATGACATTGTAGGTAAGGGCACAACATATTTTATCAATTTGATTTATAGGTTCATGAGTTTATTTCCATGCCTTTTTCAACAAAGTTTCATTGAGATTCAAGCTTCATAATTGAAGATACTTTGAAGTAATATCATGACAAGGTCTACTATGATTTATCATGCCTCAATTTTTCAAATAAAATTAAAAGACGCAAGAGTTGATTGAAGAAGTTTAACCTAATTGGACAAATTCTTGATTTCTTGATCACAAGAACATAACTCTCTTAATTATTAATATTTGGAGTTGGTTTTTGTTTCTATGGGTTCTTATTATCATCCACAACAACTTCTATTCACATGGAAACAGTTATTATGCAAGGAAGATTTTCAAAATTGAAAAGGGTTTCCAAGTCATTTTGGTGCTCCAAGAGCTAGGGTTTTGAACTTCTAAGGGATATATCTTGCTCATATTTTTGTATTTTTGAGTGATTCCAAAGACATGCTTCTCTTTAAATAGTTATCAACCAATAAATTCAAAAGTTTAAAGAAAATTTTAGGTGAAAGATGCCTAATGATGGAGAAAGATTACATGTCCTCTAGATATGCCATCAAATTCTCTTATGTAAATTCAAAAGATCATTACTTGGTCAATTTTTATCTCTTTGAGCCCATTCTTTTTCCATAATGATCTTAAGGATGTGAACTTCAACTCTTATTTTATGTGCAAAGCTTGAAAATTAATGGAATATTCCCTAAGAATGCAAAAGATTATAGGTCATCTCATGAATTTTCAACAACTTCACAAGACCATAACGTTTTCAATACTTGGTACTTTTGAGTGATTCAAGTTTCACAATTCTCTTTGGGACGTCTAATTTAAGCTAAAATCATTGATCAAAACTCAATTTTTGAGGAAGACCTTATTTGATTCCAAAGCATTATAGATCATTTTTGAAGAAAAACTTGGAATTTTTCTAAGTACAAAAAGTCAGCATCTTTTTCTCAACTTAGACTCATCACAACTCCTAGCTCAAGCATCCATTTGGTCTCATTCTTTGCACATTGTAAAGATTGTGACCGTATCTTTTAATGCTTAAAGAATCATGCCCTAAGACTCCTTGATCTATTAATACCATGGATTCAAAGATCGTACCTTGAAACTGAAGTTTTCTCAAAATTCAGAATTTGGAATCCATAATCAAACTTCTGAACACCAAATTAGCATGTGTTTCTGATCTATACATGTTTAACCTGCTTTCTAAAGTGGATTAGAGCCTTGAAGCGCAAAGTTTGAGTTAGTTTTGATGCTAATCAAGTCACACGTTTTTCATGTCCAAGGCTTCTCACGATTTCCCTCCAAACCTCACTATTTCTTCCAATTCCTTTCACCATTCACTCTTTTATAAATAGAGGGACATGTTGCATTTATTTCCACAAGCTTAAACAATCAAATACACCATGCCAAATTTCATTCGCAACTCAGAAATTTGAATTTCTTTTTCACAGTTTCAAGCACTCTCTTCACAATTTCTTTACATATTCATCATCTTCCATAAACACACAAACTCTCCAACACTTAAACCAAGCAAATCAAGCCATATTTTGGGTTACAGAAGTTCACTTTCAGAGCTATTTTTGTGAGCCTCGTTCAAGTAGTTTTCTTAACCAAATCTTTCCAAATAAAATCCTATTGCACTCTACTCACCCTTCTGATCCTTGTGCTTCTTACAATTTTTAAAATCATTGAGAATTGAGTGAGAAATCCTAACCTAAAGTGCTCGCTATTATTTTTGGTTTTCTGCATTTTTCTCTTTGCTCAGTTTATATAATTTCTTCTCGAGGGTGAGATTAGGATTGTCTGAAAGAGACGAATCCAATGATATTAGTTTGAGCTTCTAACGTTTTTATTTGAAGAATCTCCGAAAATCCCACATGCAAGGTGTCCGGAGGTTGAAGACGACCTACGTGTCGTTCTTCAACCAATGAGTGTTGCACATTTGTTTTATTTTCATTGTTTGCTTGTTTTTTCATTCAACGTGTTTTGGCTTAGGGTCCATGATATGCACAGCACGCCAGGTCCTTTGGATCTATTTACTAATGCGTTTTGAATTTTCATCCAATAGACCATATTTTTCCTTTTACTTTATTAAAATCTAATTTAATAATTGATTTGGTGTGATTTCCAATAGTGGTCATATCATGTACAGCGTGTCAGATCCCTCAGATCCAAAATAATCCAGTGGTCCACATTTTTTTGGCTTTATTTTACTTTCTTAATTTTTTATATTTATTTATTTTAAACTTCAAATAATTATAGAAAATCCATTTTTGACTAAAAAATTATGAAAAAAATTCACAAAAATATTTTCAAATATTCTCTTCTTAATTTTAATTTTTTTCATGGTTTTATTTTCATATTTGATATTTTTTATAATTTCTCCTTTATTTTAACTTGTTTTTAATCATTTAAAAATACTTTTTGATGTTTTTAATTTCTGAAATTTTTTATAAAAATCATTCTACTCATTTCTTACTTTCTGAAATTTTTCTAGAATTTTATTTTGATTTCTACTATTTTTTATCTTTTTATTCACTTATTTGAGTGATTTTAATTAGTTTTAAAATACTTTCCTGTTTTAAAAATCACCAAAAAAATTATAAAAATATTTGAGGTCAGCTTTGATTTTTCCATGGTCTTTTTAATCTTGAGGTTCATTATTAGGAGGCTTTGGTCTTATCAATCCTCCGATGAATCTTCATAAATTTTGGAACTAAGTGAACCATTTAAACATCGTTGATCATTTATTGTTGTCTTGAGATTTTGAAATGAATGATACACATGACAAAAAGGAAATGAAACTTGTTGTTAAGAGGCTTTGATTTTATTAATCTTCTAATGAGTTTTCAAATTCAAATTTCAAGATGGTCATTCAACTAACCTCTAATTTCTAACAATTGACTTTATTTTATGCTTTTACTTAATGCTTTTTACTTTAAGCACATTTATTTTAGCATTTTCATTTCATGTTATTTTCATCTTTGCTCATTTGAGTATTTATCTTTATGTCATTTTTATTTTGCTCACTTGAGCTTTTTTATTTATTTTTGTAGATACCTAATAATCAACTTGAACCCTAAAAAACTTTAAAGTTACTTGAACTATTTGGTTACTATCCTTGGCATTTTGGAGTTATGGACTTCTTGGACTTAGGAGTAGAGACCTTGACCTACCTTGGGACCTTGTGACTTCTTTTGCAATTTTGTCTGGAGTTCTTGTGGTTTTCCCCGTGACATTGGATTATTTGTTTCTTTGTGTGCAGGTTATTCTGATTATGTGCTTCTTCTGTGATCGGGAATTCATCTGTATACAGTTGTTACTCTGCCCAAATTTTGTGAAGACTTAATGTCTTTGAAGCTTGATTTTCTTAAGAGATTTTATTATCTTTACTTGTTTGGTTTCAATCCAAATGACGAGAATTATACATTGACTCATTGTGTCAAGTTTTTGCTTCTTGTTGGTTAGACGGTTCTTTTCCCTAGCTTTTACCTTATGCTTTAGAATAGTCCTTTCATCTCCTCCCATCTTCTTTAATTTCAAAAAATCTTCTACCTCATTTTTCAAAATTGTTCTTGTTTTGTAAACTTGAACCACTTTCATAATAAACTTGGACTTAGGTCCATGCATTTTCTAAAATATTTTCTAAATCAAAATTTAAACAACTTAATCATACTTTGACATTTTTTGTGAGAAGCCTAAAAGTCAATCAATCTCATTCAAACCATTTTTGCCATTTTGGTTTTTTACTTTAAAGTTTTCTCAAAAGATTAGACTCTTGTCAATCCTTGTAATTCTACGAATTACTATACTTCTATGATGTGTAGTGAAGCGAGATATTTTCCACTTGCGTGTTGGGCGAGGCTTTGTTGATTTTAAAATCCAAGCCATTCCTCCTTTTTGAGATGACACAAATTCTCCTTTCTCATAATCGTGGGTAGTAAGTATGTTCTTCCACTTGGATAAGACGATGATGTCTCGTCTCTTAAAATTAACCAACACACTTGTGTTTTAAAATTTTTAAAGGTGAACTATGAGTACCCTGATCCTCTACTACATGGAAGGTGGTACGTTGGAACTAATGGTTCGATACTGCGGTACGTGCAAAAATTGTAAAAAAATATTTCTTTTCTCGTCTCCCCCATTTATTTTTTATACAACTCTTATAGTCAAAATACACAGAATTTACAAAGAGGTTCCTGCGGAGTACCGTATATGTTTAGGGTGCTAATACCTTCCCTTTGCATAACCAACCCCCAAACTTAGATTCTCTCCCCCTCTTTTTGGGTTATTCGCTCTTTTCCCATTCCTTTTGAAACAATAAAGCACGGTGGCGATATTTTTATTTTGATCTCTGCGAGTCAAGTCAATTCAATGGCTTTGTCTCAACATTTCTACCGCTACAGAAAAAATGGGGACTTCATTGGGGAAATATTGACCAAATTCTGGTCCATCCCTAAGTGGGTTGAGCCTATCTTAGTTTATTTGTGTATGTGCTATTATTTGTTGTATGTTATATGTTGTATATATGTTTGTCTGGATTTTCTTGGTTTTCAGGGTGCTTGGTGATTTCTCATAAGTCCTCTACCCGGACTTGGGAAAACATAAGATAGTACGGGCAGTATAGTCATGTTAACTTTGAGGGAGTAATCCCAAAAAAGGAGGCATGAGATCCCCCACTCAGTGGAGGCCCCTTTGATTGTAGTGTCATTTACCGAGTAATCGGGAAGACGTGCTGCTTTCAACTTGGGAGCCTTCTGAAGCTGAGGACCGTAGAACCTTCCACCCATCTTACCCTTTTAGTGTAGTGAGGAAACTATGACGGAGTGATCCGGAAATGGTTGTCGTGCGTGTAGTACCCCAATTTTTTCACCTAAGACCCATTCATCGTACCATATCAATTCAATCACAACAAGATCACATTAGGGCTTGGTTCTTCTCCCTATCTTTGACTTTTTCTCTAAGAGGAATCACCAAGCACCTTGACTTGTATTTTATGATCATCTATGTTTTGTATTAATTATCCTTTAACTAATAAATAAAATGAGTGTTTGCCCCAATTGTTGATGTTGTAGTTGAAAGCACAATACATTCCATCAAAGTTGATCTAGGTATTCATGAGTTCATTTTTGTGCCTTCCTCAACTAAGCTTCATTGAGATTCATGCCTCTTCATTAATGATATTTTGAAGTAAATATCATGAAAAAGTCTTTTATGATTCATCATGCCTCAATATTGTCAAAATTAGTTCAAAAGTACAAAGGTTAATTGAAGAAGTTTGACTCAAATGGAAAATTCTTTGTTTCCATTGATCACAAGTGCATATCTCCTTCATTTCTTAATATATGGAAGTTGTGTTAGTTTCTTTGACTTTTCATTATCATACTCAACAAATTCTATTTACATGACAAAGGTGTAAGTGCAAGAAGGTTGATCAAAATTGCAATGTTTTCCCAAAGCATTTTTCTTGCTCTAGGAGTTAGGGTTTTAAATTTCAAAGGGGTATATCTTGCTCATCTTTTGGTATTTTTGAGTGATTATAAATAAATCCTTCTCTTTAAAGGGTTATTAACAAATCACTTCAAAAGTTCTAGGGAAATTTTGCATGTAAGAAACTTGATGATGAAGAAAGATTTCAAGTCCTCCAGATGAACCCTCAAATTCCTTTGTGTGACTTCAAATGATCATAACTTGATCAATTTTTATCACCTTGAGTCCATCCTTTTTCAACAATGAACTTGAATATGTGAACTTAAACCCTTCTTTTATGTGCAAAGTATGAAAATGGATGGAGGATTCCCTAAGGATGCAAAAGATTATAGTTCATTTTATGAATTTTTTCCTACTTCAACAAGTCATAACTATCTAAATTTTTGGATATTTTGAATGGTTCAATTTTAAAATTTTCATTCAAGAGATATACTTCATGCCATCTTTTTTGGTAACGAGAAAATTCCAAGTGGAAGACCATGTTTGGATGCAAGACATTATTAGTCATTTTTGAAGGAAACCCTTAGAAATTTTCTAAGTATTGAAAGTTAACTTCTTTTTCCCAACTTTGAGTCATTACAAAATTCAGCTCAAGAAACCATTTTATCCAATTCTTTTCCCATTGCAAATATTGTAATATCATCTTTCTAAAGCTTCAAGAATAATGCTCTAAGACCCCTTGAGTCGAGAATGCGATTAATTTGAATTTGGTAACTTGAAACAGAAGTTTCATCACAAGTCAGGTTTTGAAATCTTTGTTTTGGCTTCTAATCACAAGTTTTCCATGCATTTTTTCCTCTAATCATATTTATCAACTTTCCAAAGGCCTTTGGAATCATGAAACACACGATTTAGCTGAGTTTTGATGCTAAACAAGTCACACTTTGTTCATGCTGCAAACCCACATGATTTCCCTCCAAACTTTATCATCTCACACGCTTAAGGATCCCATTCACTCCCCTATAAATCGAGGATCATCCCTCATTCGTTTCTTAAAGCTTTTGATAGCCAATTGACCCCTGTTCAGATCCCATACGAACTCTGAATTTGAATTTCTGATTTCTTACATTCTCACCTTCAAACACCAAAAGCTCCATTCAGTTAGCTTCATTGAACTTCTCTGAAGCTAACCATACAATTATCCTTAAGAATCATGACCTATATTGATCAATAGAAGTCCAGTTTCAAAGCAACTTCTGACTACTTCGTTCAGGTAGATTTCTTGGCCAAGTTGATTCAAATAAAAGCCTAATCTACTCTCTGCATCCTTCTGATCCTCGTGCTCTTTATAATTTACAATTTCATTGAGGTTTGAGTGAGATATCCCAGATTTTTGTATTCTCTATTTTTTCTGGTTTTCCTCAAACATGACCTTGTATAGTTTATATATATTTGGCGTGATGGTACCATTAGAATTGTCTTGAAGAGACGAATCCAATGATACTAGTATGGGATTCTAATTTTTCCATTTGAATAAACTCGTAAAATCCCCATTATAAGGTGTCTGGAAGTTGAAGACGATGACATGTCTCGTCTCAACCAATGATAGCGCGCCAATTATTTTTTTATTTTTAGTGGTTGCCTTTTTCCTGATCCAATGCATTTTTAAATAAGATCCATATCAAGCACAACGCGTCTGGTCCACTTGATCAGCTTACTAATGCGTTTTGACTATGATCTAGTGGTCCATATCTTTTTGGTTTTATTTTATTTTCTGATTTTATATTTTAATTTTTTTAAATTTCAAAAATTCATAACTCTTTTATTTTTTATCCAAAAATAATGAAAAATATACAAAAATACTTTAAATTATTTCTGACTTTATGAGTATTTTTTCATATTTTTATTTTGATGTTTATTATTTTACATAATTTTCACCATATTTGTCTTGTTTTATTTGTTTTAAAAATACTTTTTGATATTTTTAAATTCTGAAAATATTCATAAATATCATTTTTCTTATTTCTGACTTTCTGGAAATTTTGTGGAATTTTATCTTGATGTTTACTATTTTTGATCTATTTTCCATTTGTTTGAGTAATTTTACTTAGTTTACAAATAGTTTTTGACTTTTAAAAATTATCAAAATTTTCATAAAAATATTTGAGTTCCTTTCTTATTTTACTATGGCCTTACTTAATTTTTTCTTGATTAATTTGAATATAGTTGCTATTTTTCTCTCTTATTTTAATTTTTCAATCATTTAAAAAACCTTTTTCATTTTTATTTTAAATTCAATTTTATTTTTATATATTCTGGCTGATCTTGGATTGAAATTTTGATCATGAACTTTATTAACATCATTGGATCCATGGTGTTGAGTCTAACTCCATAAAAATGGATGAATGATTTTAATAATAGTTTGATTAATTTTTTTTTATTCAAATGTGGTTTATTCATTTCCCATTCCCTTTTCATCTTACCTCGTTCTTATTGTATTACATGTTATAGGATGATGATCTCAATGTCATTTATCCAAACATGAGGTACATAGATTGTTATTGACCGGCCTTAAAATAGGTGGGACTTCTATATAAGTCCACTTACGATTGTTTAACATAGCGCTAAATTTTGTCCCGATTCGAGATAATGATCATTCATGTCCCAAACCTATGTTTGCAAGCCCAAGTATGTTAATTTGAACCCTATAATTCAATAACCTTGAGATCCATTGTTAGGAGGCTTAGGTTCTACCAATCCTCTAATGGAACTTCATCAATTTTGGTCAAAGTGGATCACATAAACATCATTGATCATTAAATGTTACTTTGAGATTCTTAAATGGATGATATACTTGACAAAAAGCAAACGCAACTTATTGTTGAGAGGCTTTGGTTCTACCAATTCTCTAATGAGGTCCAAATGCAAGTTTCAAGATGGTCATCCAACTAACCATTAATTTATAACAATTAACTTTATTTTTATGATTTTATTTTATGCTTTTACTTTATGTACCATTTACTTTAGCATTTGCATTCCATGCCATTTTCATCTTTGCTCACTTGAGCCTTTATCTTTTATGTCATTTTTATTTTGCTCACTTGAGCTTTTCATTTCATTTTGAATATACCTAATAATCAACTTGAACCCAAAAAACTTTAATGTTACTTGGACTACTTGGTTACTATCCTTGGCATTATGAAGTGATGGACTTCTTGGACTTAGGATTAGAGACCTTGACCTACCTTGAGACCTTGTAATCTTAATTGTTATTTTGTCTGGAGTTCTTGGGGTTTACCCAAGACATTGGGTTTTTTGTTTGATTTGTGTGCAGGTTATTGTTATTACATGCTTTGTCTGTGATCTGGAATTCATCTTTATACAACTGTTACTTTGCCCATATTTTATGAAGACTTAATGCAATTGGAGCTTGATTTTCTTAAAGAGGTTTATTGTAATTGTTTGTTTGGTTTAAATCCAAAGGATGGAATTCTACATTGACTCATTGTGTCAAGTGTTAGCTTCTTGTTGGTTACCCTAGATTTTACCTTATGATTTAAGATAGCCCATTCATCTCCTCCCATCTTCTTTAATTTCAAAATCTTCTCCCTCCTTTTGAAAATTCTTCTTGTTTTAAAACTTGAACCACTTTCATAATAAACTTGGACTCATGTCCATGCATTTTCAAAAATTATTTCCTAATCAAATTTCAATCAACTTAACAATACTTTGACATTTTTGTGAGAAGACTAAAAGTCAATAAATCTCAGTCAAACTATTTAGCCATTTTGGCTTTTATCTTTAAAAAATTTCTCAAAAGATTAGACTCTTGTCAATCTTTGTAGTGATGAAAACAACTATACTTCTACAATATGTAGTGAAGTGAGGTACTTTCCACTTGGGTATTGAGTGAGGCATTGTTGATTTTGAAATCCAAGCCATATCCTCCACTTTGAGATGATACAATTTCTCCTTTTTCATAATTGTGGGTAGTAAGTTTGTTTTCCACTCGGACAATATTGATGATGTCTCGTCTCTTAAAATTAACCAACACTCTTGTGTTTTAAATTTTTTTTAAAGAGGAACTACGTGTACCTTGATCCCATATTGCATGGAAGGTGGTACGTAGGCACTAACGGTTCGCAACTGCAGCGGGTGCAAAAATTATATAACTAAATATACTTATTTTCACATCACCACAATCTATTTTTTTCTCTCTCATATACAACATTTTATACCCAACCCCCTTTAAATAACCAACCCCCTTACCTAGAACCTTTCCCCCTTCTTTTGGGTTATTCACTCTTTTCCCATTCCTTTGGAAACAATAAAGTGTGGTGGAGATTTTCATTTTGATCTGTATAAGTCAAGTCAATCCAATGGCTTAGTCTTAACATTTCTACCGTTATAGAAAAAATGACGACTTGACTTGGGAAAGATTGACCTCTTGCTAGTCCATCCCTAAGTGGTTTGAACATATCTTTGTTTATATCTGTATATGTACTACTATGTGTTATATCTTATTTGTTGTATATGTGTTTTTCTGGATTTTCTGGGTATTCAGGGTGCTTGGTGATTTCTCATAAGTCATATACCCGGACTTGGGAAAACTTAAGATAGAACGGGCGGTATAGTCATGTTAACTTTGAGGGAGTAATTCCAAAAAAGGAGGCATGAGATCCCCCACTCAGTGGAGGCCTCTTTGACTGTAGTGTCGTTTACCGAGTAATCGGGAAGATGTAATGCTTTCGACCTGGGAGCCTGCTGAAACTGAGCACCGTAGAATACCTAACCCATCTTGGCCTTTTAGGTGTAGTGTAGAAGCTATGACAGAGTAATCCAAAAGTAGTTGTCACGCGATACTACGCTCGAACGAGTTTTTCTTGAGAATATTACAAAATACTGAGTTATTCGGGAAGTTGGTAATATCGGAAGGAAGGATGTTGACTACGGGAACCTCTAGAACCTTGTTCGGCAGGTGATAACTTTTAGACCATACCTTATGGGTAGTACCTTAAAACTTATGCTCGTGACGTTGAACCTATGAACCATAAGTTTGTGATCTTGTGTGTGGTTGTTGCATCATGCATTCATGCACCCATGAGTATCTCTTAAAGACATTTTATTTCAAGGGACTTAAAAGTTGACTATTTGTGAATATCTCAGGTACCTTTTGACTACGGATTCATGAAAAAGAAAGACCGAAAGGTAGAGTTTCAGAGATCCTAATATAGATGAGTTGATAAGACTGATTCTTGAGATTGAGTGTTCTGTAGATTTTCAGAGGACGTATGGGTCCATCATTGCTCTTATGAAGCTTAAGATGAAGGAGGGTATTCTCTCGACTTTTGTCCAGTTCTATGATCTGATGTATCGATGTTTTACTTTCCATAACTATCATTTGATGCCTACACTATATGAGTATTCTTATCCATTAGGTTTGCCTATTACCGACGTTGTTCCTTTTACTGGTTTGGAGGGTGAGCCAAAATCACATGAGATTGCTGCTTTGATTCATTTGGGAAAGTTTGAGGTTGAAGCCCACATGACTACTAAAGGAGGGATTAGAGGATTACCATCTTAGTTCTTATTGGAGAAAGCTCACTACTTTTCTAGGATGAAGAGTACAGTTGCTTTTGAGGCCATCTTTGCTCTACTTGCTTACGGGTTGTTCTTATTTCCTAATGTAGACAAATTTGTTGATATCAATGCCATCAGGATCTTTATGATTGGAAACCAAATTCCTACATTGTTGAGTGATACTTATTACTCTATTCATCTTAGGGATTCTTATCATGCATGGATGTTCATCTGCTACACACCTTTGTTGTATCAGTGGTTTACTTCCCATTTGCCTCGATCTGATGCTTTCTGAGATGTCCGGAAGGAACCTCTTTGGGATCCAAAGGTCACGGAACTTACTTATTCAGATATTGTTTGGTATCATCGGGCTTACCATGATGTACATATTATCAACCGTTGTGGTAGTTTCCCCAATTTACCTCTTCTTGGTACAAAAGGAGGAATTAACTACAACCATGTTCTTGCATGAAGACAACTTGGATATCCAATGAGGGATAAGCCAAATAGTATTCATTTGAGTAGTTTCTTCCTGAAAGAGGGAGAAGACCATAAGGAAGCTAGGGAGTAGATTGCGAAGGCTTGGCGTCACATTAACAAGAAGAGTAGGAAGGACTTGGGACCTAGGGGGGCTGTTTCTTTGGAGCCTTATCTTTAGTGGCTACAAGCGAGAGCTATTCAGTTGAAGATGTCGTATTCTCAGGAAGCACCTATGCCTGATATGTTTGTGAAGACCACTCCTCCCCTATTGGATGATGTGGAAGAGCTACAACTTGTTTTAGTCAGGATGCAACAGGAAAAGGAACCTTGGAAGAATAAGTGCCAGACTCTAGAGGTTTCTTACCAAGCGGATTTAAAGGAGAAAGACGACTTAATTGAGATTCTTGAGAGTCGGGCTGTATAAAAGATGGAAAGGCAAGGGGATTTATTTTCCCCTAAGCCTCAATCAGACCCTAGTTGCTCACTTCCTGATTTAGATGATTGGAAAGAGGTTGTCACCATATATGCAGAAGAAAACCAGAAGTTGAAGGCTCAGATTTCCAGACTTACAGGGAAGCGTCAGCGTATAGAGTGATCTCCATCAACTTTGCTTCTTAGGGTTTTAGACTTTATTTTAATCTTGTACTTGGGATTATTGAAACTTTTAATCCATTTTGAAGTTATTATAATAAAAATTTTCAATATTTCAAATGTGTTATTACTTTGATATCTGCAAATTGTTTATAAATCTTTGAGTCCCTTGAAATGATAATAAAAATAAATCATGTGCATTTCATATCATGCATCATATTGTACATACTTCTTGCATTTTTTGTGCATATCCAGGTGTCTTACTGAGCTTCTTTACTTTGTTCAACAAGTTGTATCATCAGTACAATACCCGAGCTAATTTCAGAAAGAAGATGGATAACCTAGAACAAGAGAATCGCGAGCTGCGCAAGGAAGTTTCTACTCTGAAGGCCGGTATGTCCAATCTCACTGCTCTGATGGAATCTTTGGTTGCTGCTTAGAATCAGCCACTGATTGTTCAGCCACAACAGACAATGGTTACTATTGAAGCTCTGACTGTTCCTGTTTCTGCTACTCTAGCTGTTGTTCAGAATCGTATGCAACCGAGATATCCTTTGGGAATGCTAGAAAACTTTATGCCAGAAGGTTATAATCAGGACTCTCATATTGCTCCGCTGACTTAGACTGCTGCTGCTCCAGTACCTCCTGTGGTGCATGTTACCCCTGCTGCTAGAAACGAAGTCCACTATGTTGCACCTCCCTCGGTGAATTTGGTCCCGTTTTCTAATGATGAGGTGTATAGCCCCATTCTTCCACCAAGTGAAAGCTTGGGTTTCTATGATCAAATGGACGATTTTCAAGACCAGTTTGACAAAATTCAGAAAGAGTTGAAGGCCCTTAGAGGAAAAGAGTTATTTGGGAATAATGTGAATGATATGTGTTTGGTGCAAAATGTGAAAATACCTACGAAGTTCAAAGTACCGGAGTTCAAAAAGTACAAGGGAAACACTTGTCCTCGTGCTCACTTGGTGATGTATGTAAGGAGAATGTCTACCCACACAGATGATCAGCGCCTGCAGATTCATTTCTTTCAAGACAGTTTAACTGAGGCAACATTGAAATGGTACATGAGCCTGGACAGTGCCAGTATTCATTCTTTTAATGACTTAGGTGAAGCATTTATCAAACAGTATAAATACAATATGGACATGGTGCCCGACCGTGATCAACTCAGGGCCATGGTCCAGAAGGACAGGGAATCATTTAAAGAATATGCACAGAGATGGCGTGAGGTAGCCGCCAAAGTGATTCCTCCAATGGAAGAAAAATAAATGACAAAGATTTTTCGGAAGACACTAGGTGCATTCTATTATGAGAGAATGGTGGCGAGTGCACCCAGTTATTTCACTGAAATGGTGGGAATGGGTGTCCGTTTGGAAGAGGCTGTAAGAGAAAGTCGTCTGACAAAGAGTGAAAGTTCAAACAATTTGCAGAAAATTTCATATGGATTTGTTAAGAAGAAAGAGTGAGAAACAAATGTTGTTATTCAAGAGAGATGGTTTAATACTTCTAGAAGAAATCATCAGCGCCGTCAACAGGTTGCCTCGGTAACTCCGGTTGTAAATACGGCCCCAACTATAATTACTTATCAAAGACCAGCCCCTCAGGGAAGTCAAGGGAAGAATCAGAGTAGAGAAACTTTTAACTCTATCCCTATGATTTATGTAGAGCTACTCCCAGCATTGATCCAGAAAAATTTGGTCCAGACTAGGCCACCTCTTGCTATACCATCCCCCTTACCTTGGTACTACAAGGCAGATCAGACGTGCGCTTTCCATCAGGGTGCACCAAGGCATAATGTAGAAAATTGTTATCCTCTAAATTCCGAGGTACGGAAAATGGTTAGATATGGCCTTTTGTCCTTCAAAGATGTCAGTCCTAATGTAAAAGATAACCCTCTCCCAAAGCATAGAGGAACGAATGTTGTTAACATGGTTGCCGGTTGCCCAGGGAATTTTTGTATTTATGATATTAACTTGGTTAGAGGATACTTGGTAAAGATGCATGTAGATCTTTGCGAGTTTAGTTACTATACTCATGGCCATGCTGGTTGTGGTGTCTATATTACTAATATACAAGGTTGCAATAAGATAAAGGCTGATTTGCAAGAGATGATGGATGAGGGCCTCATCCATATAATCAGACCTAGGGCAGAGTATGAGGAAGAAGTAAACATGGTTTTTGGATGTCCTGGAGAGTTTATAATCTTTAATGTGGAATATATGAATGATGATCTTGTGCACTTACATGCTACTTTCTACAACATGGTTGGTCAGTGTGATCGGTGAGAATGAGAACTGACTGTTTTGGAATGCTGGTTCGCGTTTGCGTTTAGCAAAATGTCGCGGTAAGCAAGAGTCGCCACCGTCTTTTATTTTCTCCAACAAGGAAAGGACAAAAGCACAGCAAAATTCCTTTTCGAGATGTTTCTCGGGTTCGGGAGGTAGATTATAGAAAGGGAAGGTGTTAGCACCCTTTCTATCTGTGGTTATCCACGGGCTCTTAGGTACTTGCTCACTATGTTTTCAAAATGTTTTGCTTTTCTTGTGTTTGTGGGTTTTGAAAAAGTTTTGTTTGAAAACTTCGATTTAACTCTTGTATCTGTCCTCAAGAGTGTATGAAGTGTTTGTTTGAAAACTTTGTTTGAAAAGTGTAAGTGCGAAAAGTTGGTTTTGTTTTGAAAGAGCAAGTACCTGAGAACCTCTACCTACTCAAAAGAAATTAAGCTGTGTAAATGTCTTTTAGACAATACTATCCCACTATTGAGAAGTAGGTAGCACCGTCGTTGAAGTTTCGGGTCAATTTGATTATATGGGACATGTGGTCACTAAAGCAATGGTAGGACGCCTTAGCGGTAACCCTAATGTCTTAGATCATTTTTTTTCGAGGCAACCGTTTCGAGGCAACTTTGATCTTTAGACAGGAGGGCGACCTCTAAAACACCCTATACTCAATGACCACGTCGAGGCAACCAAGTGAGGCGTACCCTAGGAGTTGCATGTGCACGTGTGTCAGGTTTCAGTTAAGTTATCTTTGTACATGTTATGGTGAGCTACGATTGATTTTATTTTAAGAGAAATCTTGTCATGCATAGCCTAGTTAGCATACATCTAGCATTTAATAGTTGCGGAAAGTAAAACTAAACTATTACAAGGCGTCGGGTATTTACATCGCCAAAAAACAACTCTTGAAAAGTAAATTGCGAGAAATAAACAAAAGCGGTAAATAGAGGTCCTAATTAAAGCTATTACATCCTCGGAGCAAATACAATTATGTGATCAAAACACGAATCAAGAATAATCACACGCGCGAGAAAAAATTGGATCAGAATGTTTTTTAGGGTTTTGACCCTTTTTGAGAAAGAAGGAAGTTTTTATGAATTATTTTGAATTAAATGAAATTAAGCCTAGACTAATTAATTAATTAAATAAAAAGAAAGATATTTTTGAGTTTTTTATGTTTTAAGGAAATAAATAAAAATAATTAAACATATTAATTAACCTAATTCTACATTGATTTTATTTATTGTGAAAATATTGAAATTAACCTAATTAAAAAAGCTAAATTAATTATGTTAGTATTTATTTACAAAAATAATAAATTAAGGGTGAAATTAATAAATAATAATAAAAAATATTATATTTTAGTTTTCTGATTTTATTATGAAAAATTAATTTGGTTAATTAAATAATAATAATAATAATTAATAATAAAACAATTAAATGGAAAATATAAAAAGAGGAAAAAGGAATAAACCCAGGGGGGTGTTGGCCCAAGTTAGGAGGTGTATCAGCAATTCTGGAATTTTCTGAAGCCCAATAATGCTCAAGCCTGTTTGACTCTTGAGATTATCCATGCGCTGGTTGACTAAGGACTATGGTGATCTCCCACTCATGTCCATTGGATTTCAGTTTGATGACATCTGGCGCACTGATTTTTTGAGGTGTATGGTGGACAACTTCTGGGCATAGCATAGGAATATCTGAAGAGAAAATTTAAATAAGCGTTTGGGGGACCTGGGATTCGAACCCAGGTCCCAATGGACTTTGCACGCTTTCCCCAACCACTCAGCCAACATGTTCATATTGTTATTAAAATAAAGAGCAATAATTATATGTGAAAATAATCAATATGCTGTAATAAAACAAAAATAACGTGCGCTTTTCAAATTGTCCAATGGTATGCTAACACCTCATCATCTTCTTCATTCGTTCTGCATAAATAATATTAGATAGCGGGGGTTTTTAACCCCCACTAATTCCTGCAATAAAAAATAGCGATTAGAAGCACAGTGGATATAAATATTTCGCGAGGTATTGGGCTTGTTCGTCTTGTTCTCATGATCTCAACCATGTGTCTCACTGGTCCCAATTGTTCCTGGTTTAGAAAGCCCTAATTGAAAGCTCAAGAACCCTAGAATTTTTATCATGGCATCTTTTGATTCAGGGCGTTATAGTTTAATTCAGTCATACCATTAGCTTCGTATGGTTCCTAGCAATGCAAAACAATCATGAAAACATGTTAAATGCGCATGAATTAGGCAATACGATTTTGAATCAAAAAGGCAAACCATGGTTCTGTATATGACGATTCTTTGAGTTTCAACGCCTGAATTTGATTGCAAAACGTTCCTGGAACTTCCTGCAATGTATTTCAATCAACAAAAACCCTTGAATCGCCCTAGAATGCAAGAACATGTTTTCAATTTTCTTGGAATTTCTTGAATGTGCTATGGTCTTTTCTGCAGCTTTTCTCTCGTCCCCTAGGTCAGGGTTTGCTTGCATACATATAAGGCAATTGAATTAGGTCAAAAGCTGGGCAAAAATCCATGTGCATTGATGATTGAATCCTTGATTGAAAAATCAAATATTCTTGATTTTCATGATTGAACAAACTTGCCAAAATTGGATTTTTTGATATCTTTGACTTGTGCACGAATTTGCCAGCATGTTTAGGTCATATTTGCTTCACAAAAATATTTTAAAAAACAAATCTTCTATATTCTTATGATTTAAATTAATTAACTGAATTAATATTAATTAAAAATCCAATTAATCAATAAAAATAAGAAAATAAATCTAATTAAGCTTGATGGGGCGTGCATAGGTCATGGGTGAAGTTTCAAGAAGAGATTTGAGGCCCATTAGCAAAAATAAGGTGTTTTGAGCAAAGTTGACTTTTGCAAATTCATGAAAATTTCCCAACTTCTCCAATGCACAACTTGCTCAATTTTAATCATATGACCATGTTCTTGGACATTTTGGAAAGCTCTTGAAGTCCTCTAACCAATGCCATTGGTCCCATGTCATTTGTATTTAGCAATCTCAAGTTATGGCCTTTGACTCAAAGTGTACTTTTGTTGACTTTTGAAATTGACCTATAATGTAAAAATTGATAACTTTTTGTGAGAGCATTTCTTGATCTTGGAGTGTGAAGATGGATTGTGTGAAATTTCATCCTCTTCAAAATGAGCTTTGGATGGAATTTTTATGACAAAACATGAAAAAGTTATGCCCTGGTCAAGATACAGTTGACTTTTCTACTGTCCAAAAATAGTAACTTTTTGCACCTTGATGATTTTTGAGCTATTCTTGTGGAATCATGATCAAGACTTGATAAAATGATGATTGTGAACTCAAAATGAGATGTTGACCAAAAATTCTGACCTTTGACTGCAAAATGACCATTTTGCCCTTGCAGTTGACTGTGGATCAAATGGAGCTTTTGACTGTGCAAATTGGCACTGTGAGTCTTGAAACTTGGCATGTAGGTGCTTGAGAATGTATATAGGCTCATGAGACTTGATTGAGCCATTGAGAACCCCAAATTCCTTGAAAGAACCAAAACCCTAATTTCAGCTGTCCTAGGAAGTGATTTGACTGTACAACCCTTGAGCAATCTTGAACCATTTGGAGATGATTCTTGACATATCTTGAGGAATATGGGAGGGAAAATTTTGGGGTACAACAGTCAGGTAGAGCACCAGTATAGATCTTGCCGGGTTTGCTGCAGGGATTCCCGAGGATGTTCAATTGTAAGGAAAGGTATTCAATTGTTTTTGGATAATGGAACTATCAAGGTTTTAGGGCAAAGAGATGATTACCATGAGGTTAATGAGATTTAGGTTTGCTTAGATGAGGAAGAGACAGATGATGAATATGTTTCTGCAGATGAATTCTTCTCATCAGATGAGGGTATGTTCTCCGATGATGATTCTTTGATGTCCAAATTTTTGGAAGAAGGTGTGAACGTGATTCTGCTATGTTTAAGTGATTCTTTCCTTGTTGAAATTGAATATTGTAGCAAGCCAGTTGTTGCCCCTGTGGTGATTAGCTTGCCAGGGTCAATTCCTTACAAATTCGACAAGGCTGTGCCGTACAAGTATAATGCTACAATTTTAGAGATTGGTGTTAAAATTCCCATCCAGCCTTTGTCTAGTGTTGGAAATATTGGTGAGACTAGTAGAGTGACCCGTAACGGTCATGTGTTTACACTAGTTGTTCGAGGAAATGCTAATACTGGTAAGAAGGTTGTGGAAAGTGTTGAAGATAAGAAGGCTGCAGGGGAATCTAATGGTGGTATCCTGGAGAAGGACATAAATGATATTTTGAAGATAATCAAAATGAGCGACTACCGAATTGTGAATCAGTTATTGCAGACTCCTTCAAAAATATCTATCTTGAAGTTGTTGATGAATTCTTCTGCCCATAGAGAATCTTTAATGAGGGTGTTGGACCAGGCCTTCGTGGAGTATGACATGCAGTTATATCAATTCAGCAGTGTGGTAGGTAATATTACATCATGTAATAACCTAAGCATTTGCGATGATGAACTTCCTGACGAGGGGATAAATCACAATTTGGCTCTCCATATATCCATGAACTGTAAAAGCGATTCATTATCAAATGTGCTGATTGATAATGGATCCGCCTTGAATGTGATACCGATAAGTACGCTGATGAAGTTGAAATATCAAGGGGCTCCCATGCACCTAAGTGGTATTATTGTCAAAGTATTCGATGGATCAAAGAAGTCTATTATTAGGGAACTCGGTCTTCCTATTCACATAGGCCTGCATCTGTTGTAGATCACTTTCCAAGTCATGGATATTGTACCCGCATATAGTTGTCTACTAGGAAGACCTTGGATACATGAAGCAGGGGTTGTCACCTCCACCCTGCACCAAAAGCTGAAATTCGTGTGTGAAGGTAAATTGGTTATTATAAACGGAGAGCAAGCATTACTGATATCTCATCTATCATCTTTCAGTGTTGTGGAGGCAGATGAAGCTGTTGTTGGGACGCATTTCCAGGCTCTATCTATTGATAATGTAAGGGAGAATGAGAATTCTATGGCTTCATTCAAAGATGCTCAACAGGTTATGTGCAATGGTCTGATTAAAGTATGGGGACAGGTTATTGATCCTCCGGTAAAAAGGAACATGGCTGGTTTGGGGTTCTCAACCAAGAATGGCAAAGGCGAAAGTTTGAAGCCAAGGTCTTATATGAGCAGCTATCATGATGTTTTCCGCAGCGGAGGCTCCCTCCATCCAACTATTTCTGGAGTTAATGCTATTGAGGATGATGAAGAAGATCAGGAAATGCCGAGTTATGTGACTCCTGGAGTCAAAATCCAGAACTGGGTCACTTATGATGTTCCATCTGGCATCCATGTCTCAAAGTAATATGTTTTTTCTTTGAAAAAAGCTTTCATTCTTCCCAAGATGAAAGTTAATGTTGTATGGGCTTATCTGTTTGCTTTAATCATTAAAATCATAAATAAAAGTTATCTTTGATTCTCAAAATTGTGTTTTTTTTTCTTTTTCATGGAAAATGGTAATAATAAAAAACCCTTTTGAATAGAATAATAATTGAAAATAAATCTGCATAATCACTTGATATATGTGTCAATTTCTAAAATCAATCACAAATCACAAGTGCAGATTAATTAATAAACCTGTTGAGTAAAATGACCCTGCACCCTCTCCCAACTTTGAATATCCTGTGTTTGTGACGGAAGAAGAAGAATATGATGAGATTCCAAAAGAGGTTTCATGATTTCTCGAGTACGAGGAGAATACCATTCAGTCGTATAAAGAGTCATTGGAAACAATCAATTTGGGTTCAGAAGAAGAACCAAAGGAAGTCAAGATTGGAGCATCGTTGCATCCTGATGTGAAGAGCAGGTTGATTGAGCTATTGAAATATTATATGGACATCTTTGCTTGGTCTTACCAAGATATGCCGGTCTAGATACTGATACAGTGGAGCATCTTTTAACTTTGAAGCCAGAGTGTTCGCCCGTTAAGCAGAAGTTGAGAAGAACTCGCCCTGATATGGTAGTAAAAATCAAAAAGAAGTCTTAAAACAGATGAATGCTAGTTTTCTTATGACATCAGTGTATCCTCAATGGATAGCCAACATTGTTCCTGTACCAAAGAAAGACAGAAAAGTTCGCATGTGCATGGATTATAGAGATTTAAACAAAGCTAGTCCAAAAGATGATTTTCCATTTCCACATATTGATATGTTGGTTGATAGTATAACAAAATTCAAAGTATTCTCGTTCATGAATGGATTTTATGGATACAATCAAATCAGAATGGCTTCTGAGGACATGGAAAAAACAACGTTTATCACACCCTGGGGAACATTCTGTTAGAGAGTGATGCCCTTCGGGTTGAAGAACACTGGTGCAACGTACCAGAGGGCTATGACTACCCTATTCCATGATCTGATGAACAAGGAAATTGAGGTATATGTGGATCATATGATTTCCAAATCCCAGACTGATGAAGGGCATGTAGAAGATTTTTTGAAGTTATTCAAGCGTTTGAGGAAGTATCGTCCCCGCTTGAATCCAAATAAATGCACCTTCGGTGTCCTATCAGGGAAGTTGTTAGGTTTCATTGTCAGCCAGAAGTGGATTGAAGTTGACCCAGATAAGGTCAAAGTGATCCAAGAAATGCCTGCGCCAAGGACTGAGAAGCAAGTTAGAGGTTTCCTTGGGCGTCTGAATCATATTTCCAAATTTATCTCCCACATGACTGTAACATGTGAACTGATCTTTAAGTTTCTAAAGAAAGATCAAGGTTGTTGATGGACAGATGATTGCCAAAGGGAATTTGAAAGTATCAAAGAATATCTTCTTGAAACTCCTATCTTGCTCCCTCCCATTGAAGGAATACCGTTGATCATGTGTCTAACAATGTTGGATAATTCTATGGATTGTATTTTGGGACAACAAGATGAAACAGGAAAGAAAGAATATGCCATATACTACCTCAGTAAGAAATTTACTGATTGTGAGTCACAGTACTCTATGATGGAGAAGACATGTTGTTCTCTGGCCTGGGCGGAAAAGCGTTTGCAACAATATATGTTGAATAATACTACTTGGTTGATTTCCAAAATGGATCCAATTAAGTATATTTTGAAAAGCATGCTCTCACAGGGAGAATTTCCCGCTGGCAAATGTTATTTTCCGAATACGACATTGAGTACCACACTCAAAAGGCCATAAAAGGCAGTGTGCTAGCAGATAATCTTGCTCACTAATCGGTAGATAACTATCAATTTGTCAAGTTTGATTTCCCCAATGAGGATGTGATGTTCTTGAAAGCAAAATATTGTGATGAGCCTTTACCTGGAGAAAGTCCAGATCCTGAATCTTGTTGGGGCATGGTATTTGATGAAGTAGTGAATTCTTATGGAAAAAGGATTGGTGCGGTGATCATAACTCCACATGAATCACACATTCCTTTTACTGCAAGGCTGACATTTAATTGTACTAATAATATGGCGGAGTATGAGGCTTGCATTATGGGTCTCAAGGAGGCCATTGATCTCAAAATCAATGTTCTAGATATGTATGGTGATTCGACTTTGGTTGTTAATCAGATTAAAGGAGAATGGGATACTCGTCACCTTGGCTTGATCCCTTACAAAGATTATGCTAGAAGACTATTACCCTTCTTCAACAAAGTTGAATTCCATCATATTCCAAGAGATGAAAATCGGATGGCGGATGCTTTGGAAACTTTGGCTTCTATGTATGAGGTTAATACTTGGAATGTTGAGCCTCGTATTACAGTATGATGTTTGGATAGACCGGCTCATGTATTTATGGAAGAAGAAACGTCAGACGAAAAACTTTGGTATTCTGATATCAAGAATTTTCTTCGAACCCAGGAATACCCAATTGGTGCATCAAATAAGGATATAAAGACATTGAGAAGGTTGGCGGGCAACTTTTTCCTCAATGAAGATGTATTGTATAAAAGAAATCATGGCATGGTCTTGCTCAGATGCGTGGATAGACACGAAGCAGACATGTTGATGCATGAGGTTCATGAAGGTTCATTTTGTACCCATGCCAATGGACACTCAATGGAGAAAAAGATGCTAAAGGCATGTTACTATTGGTTTACAATGGAATCTGAATATTACAAATTTTCCAAAAGTGCCATAAATGCCAAATTTATACTGATAAAATTCATGTACCTCCGACACTTCTCAATGTTATTTCTTCCTTATGGCCTTTCTTTATGTGGGGTATTGACATGATCAGGACGATTGAACCAAAGGCGTCAAATAGGCATCGTTTTATTTTAGTGGAAATTGATTATTTTACCAAATGGGTGGAGGCAACTTCATATGCTAATGTTACCAAACAGGTGGTAGTGCGCTTCATCAAGAACAACCTCATATGTCGGTATGGTGTGCCAAGCAGGATTATCACCGACAATGGCTTAATTCTGAATAACAAAATTATGTCTGAACTTTGTGAGGAATTTAAGATTCTTCACCATAATTCATCTCCCTACAGGCCAAAGATGAATGGAGTTGTTGAAGCGGCCAATAAAAAAATCAAGAAGATCATCCAGAAAATGGTGGTTACTTATAAAGATTGGCATGAAATGCTGCCTTTTGCTCTACATGGATATCGAACATTTGTACGCACTTCAACAGGAGAAACCCCGTTATCTCTTGTATATGGCATGGATGCAGTGCTCCCCATTGAAGTTGAAATTCCCTCTTTACGTGTAATAATGGAAGCCACGTTGTCAGAGGCTGAATGAGTCCATAACAGGTTTGACCAGTTGAATTTAATTGAGGAGAAGAGAATGACGGCCTTATGTCATGTTCAGTTATAACAGAAGAGAATGAAGAAAGATTTTGATGAGAAGGTCAAAACTTGTGAATTTAGAGAAGTCGACCTCATACTCAGGAAGATCATGTCTTTTAAAGCTGATTCTAGGGGCAAGTGGACTCCCAATTTTGAAGGCCCATATGTTGTCAAGAAATCCTTTTTTAGTGGTGCACTGATTCTTAAAACAATGGATGGCGAGAAGTTCCCACATCCTGTGAATGTTGATGCATTCAAGAAATACTTCGCCTAGAAAAATAAAAGAACAACTCGCTAAGACGAAAACACGAAAGGGCCGCTTAGGAAAAAAAGAGCGTCTTGGTAGGCCGAAAACCCGAAAGGGCGGTCTAGGAAAAAATTAGAGACATAAACAGAATAAGTTTTCCCGTTACATCGAAAACCCACAAGGGCGACCTAGGCAAAAGTTAGGGATTTTCTGGCAAGTAACTGCATGAGACAAGACTTGATCAATGGAGCAACAATCTGCTTGGATCTTACTACTCTTCGACCAAAGTTTCAGCTCAGGAATTCAAAGTTGTTAGGGAGAATAGTGGTTATTATATGTCAATGTAACTTTTCCAAATATATATTACCATGTTCCAAACTTTGTAATTATCTATGGAGTCTTGCCATTCACAGACTACCATTCTATTAATAAAGTTTGAGCCTTTTATCCAATTATTTGCAATTCTTATTTTATTCAGCTTATAAAGATTTCATTTATTATTGATAGTAATGATCAAAGCAAACAGATTAAATAACAAAAATTATTTTTGAAAAGAATTTACAAATTACCTATTGCTCTATATTTTGTGTTACAAGGGGAACAAAATTAGTGACTTCAAGGACGGATAAACTCAAAGGTTTGCATGATAGCTCTGTCCAAATTTCCCCAATAAAGGTTTCACTCACATAAATAAAAGTCTTTTCTCCCCATGCATGGCGAGTTGGACTCATTTGCGAAACATCTCCTTTCGGTAGTACTAGCATATTGTTTGTTTGCTCGGCAGTCAGGCAAGGGCAATGTCTTATTGAAGAAGTGTTAAAATGGTTATTAGCTTTTTGGGTTTTCTTCCGCCAAGTGATGGATTGGATTTAAAATCCCCATAATTCTTTTGCTATAGTGTTTGATTTCTTGATTTCCCTAGGTGAAGTTGAGATGATGTATTTCTCTGAAATTGTTATCGCCATGAGGTTTTCATACTTTCTCCCCAGAGAAGTTGGTGCAATTTTCACTCTCAGTATCAAGGAATGTCTCGATGTCCCCTTCAACAAAAATGTCTTTCCCTCCCCAATGAAGTTAGTATGTCATTCACAACCGATGTCTCAGTGATATGATATTGTTTTCCCTAGTAGAATTAGCCACACATAATTGTGAGCTTCGAACATTTTGTTTCCCCCGCTGAAGTTTGTGTGGTTTCCCGAGTGGAATTTGGAGGAAGATGTTATATCACCATATTTGTGTTAATTTACTTCCATTGATCTTGTTCTTTTACAATGGATTTAAGGTGTGAAATAAGGGTTTGTTTCCTCAGTTGGTGCTTACTATCTCATGGAATTTCCAACCTGAATGTGATTTAGTCGAGTATTGACGGTACCCACTTGGTTATTGTATGTTTATCACCAGTATTATATGTTTGTTTTGTCAGCATATACATGATGACATTCATATTTTCATACCAGCATCATGCACATTCATTGCTCATTTGCATTCTTTAAAATCTTGTTGGTATATTAGCTTGTTTTGTAGAGTTGTGTTATCCTCTCCCAAATAGAGTGCCAATCTTAAGCAGGAAGTGTATTTTCTTTCAATTTCCCCACTGAGCTATTCCTCGTGGAATAATTTTTGTTTCAGCCTTCTTTTCAACTCGTTGTCTGGACAAAATGAGATTCCTTCTTGAGTTCATTTCTCAGGAGATATATTTTGGTTGGCTGCTTCATTCCGGTTTATTTATGTTTGGAGTGGATACCCTCAGTAACATTATTATTTGGATTTCGGAAAGTTTTATTTTTAGTTCGAGAATGTGCATTGTGATACGGTGGGAGAACTGACTTGAGGTTTTGCGTTTGTTTTCGCAAATGTTTCGGTTGAGCAAGAGTCGCCACCGACTTTTTATTTTATCCTAAGAAAAGGTTAAAAAGCACAGCAAAAACCTTTGAGATGTTTTCTTGGGTTCGGGGAGTAGATTATAGAAAGGGAAGGTATTAGCACCCTTTCTATCCATGGTTATCCATGGGCTCTTAGTTACTTGCTTAGATCACTTGCCTTGCATTTTCAATTGTTTGAAATGGTGCTTTGTGTGTGTGGGTTTGAAAATGTTTCGAAAAGAGGCCATTGTCGTGGCAACCTTTGTAATGATTCATGTTTGAATGTATACAAAGATGTATTTGTATTTTGAAAAGTTTTCAATGTTTTTGAAAGTTGTTTTTTGAAAGTGTGTTGTGATGTGTGTTTTGAAAAATGGCAAGGATTTTTTGCAAGATTGGTCAAGTAACTAAGAGTGTCTACCCCTAAATTTACTCAAAGATTTTTCCTATGTTTTAACCCTTTTAACAATTTTGTTCCACCATTGTATTTGGTGGACAATCTTATGTTAGGATGTTAACGGGACGGGCACGGGTCATCGTTTAGACCATGATTGCAATAGTGCCAAGTGTCTTTGGCAATTTTTCCTTTAAGGGACTTGATCATTTTTAGGCAACTTTCGAAAGCGTCATCGAGGGGCTATGATCATTTGAATTGTTTTGTTTTACCAAAGAAACTCAACATGCAACATGGCCCATTATTGAAGGCAACAAGTGGAGTAACCCTAAGGGGTGCAAGTGTGATTAGTGTTGTCCATTTTCATGCTTTTTTGTCTTTTGTTTAGTCAAGCTATTTGTTATTTGATTTTTGCATACAAAACCCTAAGTCTATCATGGTATAATTAGAAAGCTTTAAAATGCGGAATTTAAAGTCCTAAATTATTACAACATAATTATGGGATGGGGGGTACAAATGTTCAAATGGGGATATTTAGCAAGAAATTTAAATCTAAGCTATTACAATCCAAATTGAATATACAAGTTATTTAATTGTACAATAATTGAATAAATACAATAAATATGCAAGATGCAAAAAAAATGATTTTTATATGTATGTAAAAGTATTTTTTATGTGACATATAAACAAAAATAAAAAAGTTAATTTTTGGATATTTTCATGGTTTAGGGCAAAACCCTAATTTTGTAAATAAAAAAGTATTTATTATGTATTATATACAATATTTATTAATTATATACAAAAATAAATAAAAGAGAAGTATATTATGAAAAAGTAATTTTTGAGGTCAAATATTAATAAAAATAAAAATGTATTATTTTTTGTATTTTTATCCTAAATATTCTAATAAATATATAAGTATTTATATTATGTATTAAATATATACAAAAATAAAATATTTATTATTTATATAAAAAAAGTATATTTTAAGGAAATGTTTTCAAAAAGGTAAATAAAAAATAAGGACTAAAAAAGAATATTTGGTATTATTTTCTAGGGTTTAAATAAAAAGTATATACCTATTTATTTACATACATATATCAAATAAAACAAATAAATTCCTAATAAATACAAAAAAGGTGAAAAAAATATTTTTAATGTTTTTTATATTTTAACAAAAAATAACAAGTCAGAATCAAAAAGAAAAAGTCAAAAATGATTAAAAAATCACACAATGGGCCAAGGGGGTGCAAGTGGAAAAGGATGGTGCAAGAAGCAGAAACAATTCAGGCCCAGCCCAAGGGGCTTGTCTTCAACCTCCAGCCATTCAAATAGAACAAACACGCGCGTTTTTCCTTGTCCAATACAGATCCTGATTCTTTGACTTTTAACAAATACTTACAATATCAAAAGTGTAGAGTATCTTGTCACGATTCCAAATATATAAAAAAGGTGTTCTAACTCTCAGAAATGAGAGAGAATTTCTTCTCCCCCAATTTTTAACCTAAGTTTTTTCCAATGTTCATGTTCAAAATTTGTGCAGCACACACAATATAAATGAAAAGTGAGGATATGGGTAGCTTCAGGGCCATGAATAGAACATACTTTCTTCACAAACCTAAGCCTAGATATGCTTGGATAGAGAGATAGAAGTTCAAACTTTTACCTGTTCAGCTTGAATCGTGTACAACAATGGAGGCACTTTCAATGGAATTTGAAGATTTGTACAGCTTGCCTGAGGTCCAAGGATGCTCTTCCAACCTCTAGCTTGCTTTGAAACTAACTGAATCGAGCTATGTAACTCAACCTGCACAACTGAAAAAATGAAAATGGCAAACTTGGTTAGGGGTGTTACAGTCTATTTCCAAGGCTTGGGATAGTTTGTATGGATGTTATGGAGTGTGTATGAAGTGGTTTTGGCCAAGGCGCACGAATGGATTGAGCTGACCAAATCAAAATGCAGCAGGTACCCTGTTTTGCAACAAAACTGTGTTTTGATGAATGAGAAGGTTTGAACTCTGGTTGATTCGTGTTTTAGGTTAGTTAGATCAAGTGAAAAGTGTTTGCAAAGTTTGTTTTGGCTCTTGCTTGCAGGAATGTGAGTTGTGATCAGTTTTGCAAAGTTTCTTCCTAGATAAGCAAAGTTTGTCAAACTTGATTATAGGCTACTACAGGCCCCTCAAGCATGCTGCAAAATCTCTCCTTGATCAGTGGGATTAGTCCATAATCTTGTTCCTAAAAGATCTGCTTTGTACTTCTTTGATTTGCTTTTGACATAAAGCACTTCTTTTTTCAAAAATGGCTAAAATGCTTTTCCATTTTAAGACTAAACCTTTGTGTAATGACTTAATGAACAAGATAATGCTAGGACACAAAGGTTTTGCATTAAATTATTGAGTAAGAATGGGATTAGAGGCCTGTAATCTAGCTTGGAACATGCTGACTTGAAAATGGCAATGTTATTAACATGTAATTGGCTTATGAACAAAGTGACTTTTTTCCATCTTCACAAATTCGATTCTCCCTAACCACAAGGTTGTTTGAGAAGTTCTTGGACAATTTGGAAAGCTTGGAATGTGTACTACAATCCATCTTTGTAATGAAAATTGAAATTCCAAGTGGAAGCATGTGAAAAGTGGCCATGAAGTTAGGCAAAAATCCTGCCTAAAATAGGTCAAAAAATTTCTAAGTTAAGAATGTTTTGCACCCTTGTTCCAAAAATCATAACTTGAGCTACAAGCTTCTTTTGAGGAAACTTTGTGAATCAAAGTTGTAGATTTTGCAATGGACTACAACTTTAATGTTTTGAGATTTGCTTGAATCAAAATATATCTTGATGAAAAAATTGGACAAAGTTAGGAAAAAATTAGGAATTTTCATAACTTAGAAAATTTCTAAATTATGAAAATTCTTCATTTTAAACCCTAATTTGTAATTTTTGGTTTCTTGATGAACAAGTTTCATAATTTGACATGTTTTGATGAAAAATGAATCTTGACACTTGATTTTGACCAAAAAGTCAAAGTTTGACTTTTCAGTATACAGTCAAATTTTGATCAGTTGACTGGAAAATTCATCGGTCAATCCTGTGCATTTGGGATCTTTTGAACTTGTTGAACATGTCAATACAATTCCATTGAGTCCTTGAGTCCATATGTGAGCTTGAATTGCCATTGTTTAGGTCAAACAGCCAAAAATTGCCTTTGTGCAGTCAAAACCCTAAAAATGACCATTTTGCCATTTTGGTGATCTGATCAAATTTCTTGTGGAATTGTGATCCAAACTTGACCAAATGGTTCATATGAGTTCATAATGTTGATGTGGGTCAAAAATCATGAGGTTTGACTGTCAATTGGCCATAGTTGACTTTTTCCCCAATACAGCTGATTTCTAGGTCAACTGTCCAATTGATTGGGCAAAGATTGGAATCAAGGCTTGAAACTTGGTATGGATAAACTTGTGAGTTCAACATGAAGCATGAAAGTCATTTTGGGCATTTTAGGTCAAAACATCTTTGTGCAAACTCAAACCCTAATTTGGGTCAACAGTGCAAGGAGGAGTCTTGAGCAGAGCAAATCCTAACTTGTTCTTGAACTCCAAGGGTCTAGTGGTGAGGAAATGTTGAGGAAATGGGAGGGAAAATTTTGGGGTACAACAGTTGCCCCTGTTCAATCTTGTTAGACCTGAGGATATAGATTGGTTTGCGTGCCTTTCGTGATCCGAAGGTGGAAGATGATTGAACACTAAAGTGCCCAGAAATTTGCAGTCGCATAGTGGAGTATGAGCAATGTGATTCGGGAATGGGCTTATAGATGCCATTTGGAAGTGTGATGGATAGTTGTGGAGATGGGCTTATAGATGCCATCGGGGGTGTCGATCACGTAAGAGATTCCTTAGTGAGAACTTGCGTACTTTGAGAAAGAAAGATGGTTTCCTGGCTTGCTACAGGTGTTGATCTTCAGTCTCTTCATGCAAATATGCCCTGGCTAGATACAGGTATCGAATATACAATCAAATGCTCACAGATATGCCCTGGCTAGATACAGGAATCGAATCCGGAACTTCAAAAGGTTGCGTACAGACGTGCCCTGGCTGGATACAGGTATCGAATCCACAATTAAATACTCACAAATATGCCCTGGCTAGATACAGGAATCAAATCTGGAATTGGTCGTCTACAGATATGCCCTGGCTGGATACAGGTATCGAATCTGGAATTTGTCGTCTACAGATATGCCCTGGCTAGATACAGGTATCGAATCTCTAAACTCTTCATGCAGATATGCCCTGGCTGGATACAGGTATTGAATCTACAAACTCTTCATGTAAACATGCCCTGGTTGGGTACAGGTATCGAATCTACAATCAAATACTCACAGATATGCCCTGGCTAGATACAGGAATCGAATCTGGAATTGGTCGTCTACAGATATGCCCTGGCTGGATACAGGTATCGAATCTGGAATTTGTCATCTACAGATATGCCCTGGCTGGATACAGGTATCGAATCTCTAAACTCTTCATGCAGATATGCCCTGGCTGGATACAGGTATCGAATCTACAATCAAATCACTCACAGATATGCCCTGTCTGGATACAGGAATCGAATATGGAATTGTGATAGTTGATAGTAATCATCTTTGGATTGACCTTTTCCTGAAAAGGCAAAACATTAGTTGTATGCAATGTCATGATGTATGAGATGCATGATGTCATGATGTTCTCAAAAATAAATGAGATCGTGTGATATGACGTGTATATGTATGTATCAGGATGTATAAAATGTGAAATGTCTATGAATGTGTTTTCGACTAGGAAAATAAATCCTTGACGAAGGTCGGGAAATCAAATCCTGGGCTGATGTTGAAGAGTAGAGTTCTTCGCCTCCGCTGGGGATGATGGTTGCAAGAATAGACCGGTAGGAGAAGATGACTCCGTTGGGGAATAAACTTGTTGGAGAGATTACTCTGCAGGGAATTACTCTGTAGGAAGAGATACTTCGCTGAGGTTTTGATGAGAGCTTCGCTGGGGATTCCACTGATAAGTTATGTTGGGGAATTTGATGAACTCTGCTGGGGAATAGGAAGAACTTATCCGAGGACGATCTTTCCGTGGTAATTAGCTGAGGATAACCCAGTTATACCCTGGTGGGGAAATAACCTTTGAATAAAGTCGGGGAGAGACGTATGTACTCTGCAGGTGATAAGCTTCCAGAATCTACTGGGGATAAGCTTCCAGAATCTACTGGGGATATGGATTCCACTCTCCTGGGGAAACTTTGGGCTGCACTGGGGAATGGTTCCACTGGGGTGTCTGTATTCCGCCGGGGAACAAATCTTATATTAAGACTGTCGGGGATGCTTGCTGAGGAATGTCTATACTCCGCTGGGGAATGTTGAGATCTTCTGGGGATACCCAACTTCCTTAAGGTTGACAGTAGACTAACTCTGCTTGGGGAGAGTATCGCTGACTTGCTAGGGGAACATTGTGCCTTTTCGGGGCTGACGGGAGACCAGCTCTGCTTGGGGAGAGTATTGCTAAATCTTGTCTTACTCAACGGGGATAGATCTATGCTGAAGAACATTCAGAGGAACCGGAGGAATGTGCACCTTATCAGCATAGATCTGGCATTTATGACAAGTTCGAGAATGCTGATAACAGTCGGCTTCCATTGTGGACCAGAAATATCCTGCCCGAAGGATTTTCTTTGCCATGGTATATCCACTAGAATGTGTTCCGAAGGTGCCTTCATGTAGCTCTGCCATGATCCTTTCTGCTTCAGCCTTATCCACACAACGCAGTAAGGTTGAATCATGGTTTCGCTTGTAGAGAATGTCATTGCTGAGGAAGAACTTTGCCGTAAACCTTCTCAGGAACTTCTTGTCATTAACAGATGCGCCTTCGGGGTATTCTTGAGCTTCAAGGTACCTCTTCACTTCATGATACCAGGGTTTTTCTGTTACTTCTTCGGTCTCGAGATCGCAGCAATGTGCAGGTTCATCCAACTTCCAAATAATGATCCGGGGCACCTCGTTGTCCCATTTGACTTTGAACATAGAAGACATCGTAGCCAACACGTCTGCTAACTGATTTTCCTCTCTTGGGAAGTGTTCAAAGGTTATCTCTTCAAAATGGGGAATCAACGTCAGCACATACTCCTTGTAAGGAATAAGATTTGGGTGTTTCGTATCCCACTCGCCTTTGATCTGATTGATCACAAGAGCGGAATCTCCGAAGACACTCAGAAACTTGATCCTTAAGTCAATTGCAGCTTGAAGACCCATGATACATGCCTCATACTCTGCCATGTTGTTGGTGCAGTTGAAACATAGTCGGGCGGTGAGTGGGGTATGAGTGCCTTTAGGGGATATGATCACAGCTCCAATACCATTACCCAAAGCGTTCGAGGCTCCGTCAAAGTGCATAGACCATCGGGATCCTTCCTCAGGTCCTTCATCCGGTCCAGGTACTTCACAATCAGTCACTACCATGATATCCTCGTCTGGAAATTCAAAGTTCATCGACTGGTAATTGTCTACTGCCTGGTGCGCCAAATGGTCTGCCAATACACTTCCTTTGATTGCTTTTTGAGTCGTGTACTGGATGTCATATTCCGTCAAGATCATCTGCCATCTTGCTATTCTTCCGGACAAAGCGGGCTTTTTGAAGATGTACTTTATTGGATCCATTTTTGAAATCAACAAAGTAGTGTGAGTCAACATATACTGTCTCAACTGGCGAGCAGCCCATACCAAAGCGCATCAAGTTTTCTCGAGCAGTGAGTATCGGGTCTCACAGTCGGTAAACTTTTTGCTAAGGTAATAAATAGCGTGCTCTTTTCGGCCAGACTCGTCATGCTGCCCCAGCACACACCCCATTGAGTTATCCAGTACTGTCAAGTATAAGATTAGAGGTCTCCCTTCAACCGGCGGCATAAGAATGGGTGGTTCTTGGAGATACTCTTTGATTCTTTTGAAAGCGGCCTGACATTCATCATTCCAACGTACTACTTGATCTTTCTTCAGCAGCTTGAAGATTGGTTCACAGGTAGCAGTTAGATGCGAGATGAATCGGGCAATGTAGTTCAACCGTCCTAGGAAGCCTCTGACTTCTTTCTATGTCTTGGGAGTTGGCATCTCTTGTATGGCTTTCACTTTGGCAGGGTCCACTTGAATGCCTTTGTCGCTTACGACGAAGCCTAGCAATTTTCCAGATCTCACCCCAAAGGTGCACTTGTTTGGGTTCAACCTCAACTTGTACAACTTCAGACGATCAAACAGCTTCTGTAGATGGTCAAGGTGTTACTCCTCAGTTTGGGACCTTGCAATCATATCGTCGACATATACTTCTATCTCGTGATGGATCATGTCATGAAACAAAGTAACCATGGCACGTTGGTAGGTTGCCCCAGCATTTTTCAACCCAAAAGGCATGACCTTGTAGCAAAAGGTGCCCCACTGAGTAACAAAAGTGGTCTTCTCCATGTCTTCAGGAGCCATCTTGATTTGATTATAACTGGAGAAATCATCCATGAAGGAGAATACTTTATGCTGAGCAGTGTTGTCAACCAGAACGTCGATATGAGGCAGAGGGAAATCATCCTTAGGGCTTGCCCTGTTCAAATCCCTGTAATCAACACACATTCGGACCTTACCATCCTTCTTCGGCACTGGAACCACGTTGGCAACCCACTGAGGGTAAGAAGTCACTGCTATAAATCCGGCATCAAATTGTTTCATAACCTCCGCTTTGATTTTCTCGGACATTTCTGGACGCATACGGCGGACCTTCTATTTTATCGGAGGGCATTCTTCCTTGGTAGGCAGGTGATGAACCACAATATCGGTATCCAACCCAGGCATGTCTTCGTAAGACCAGGCAAAGATTACCACATAGTCATGCAACATCTGAATCAACCGTTGTTTCACACTGAGCTCTAGATTGGCACCAATCTTGACTTCCTTTCTGTCTGTCTCAGTACCCAGATTTACCGTTTCCACTGGCTCTTCATGTGGCTGAATGGCCCTCTCTTCCTGGAGTAGTAGTCTCGCAAGTTCACCAGGCACTTCGCAATCATCTTCACCTTCGTCTTCGGCTAAGTTGATCGGATTTTAGAAGTCATAACTGGCAGTAGCAGAGTCGTTACCAGTGAGATCCAGAGTGGATTGGAACCTGTATAAGTGAGTGTGTGTAAATATAGCTATTTTGCAATATATAATAAAGAAAGAAAAGGAGCGCAAGATTTTGAAATGCAACAAACGTCCAATGTTTTTATTAATGATATATTAAAATGACACACAAAAGCCCTCACAAATGAAGCCACGGTGCCCCGGGTAAGACACCGAGCCATAAAAGTTTCAAAATATTGTCTGTTACAAATTCAAAACAAAAGAGTTCATCACTGAGTGACAAAAGTAATAGGTGTGGAGTCTTTGGCAGTCCAGTTGCTTGGTCCACCATCGGTTGTTGGGTAGATCCAGCTGTCGAATTCAGATTCCTCCACGTCGTCTTCAATAGCGTTTAATCCCGGGTTGGTGATAAACACAGGAGGTCTTCCAATCCTTGCCTTACGAACAGCCCTCTGAGCTTCTGCAGTGAAACCCAAACCAAAATTGTCAGTCTTTGGAGTGAAATCAGGAAGTCGGCCCCAGTTTGCACACTCACCCTTCTCAATCACAGCCCGGGCATCCTTTAAGGAAGCCATCTTCAAAGGAGAATCTTCGGTCACAGTCTCTGCTGACGCCAGTGTTTGAGGAACCTCTTCAAAGTGCTGGAATGGAGTCTCAATGAATTCCCCATCCATTTCTATGTACCGGAACGAGTTGAGGTGGCTGACCATATACTCTTCCTCCCCCTGAACTGTCACAATTTTCCCTCTGACCGGGTACTTCAGCTTCTGATGTAGTGTGGAGGTCACAACTCCAGCCTTGTGGATCCATGGACGACCCAGCAAACAAGAATAGGATGGTCGGATGTCCATCACATAGAAAGTAGAATCAAAAACTTGAGAACCAACCCTGATTGGAATGTCAACTTCCCAATGTACCATCCTTTTTGAACCGTCAAAGGCTCGGACAACAATGTTACTAGGCTTGAGCTCCAAACCCTCACAATCCAACCTGTCTAGGGCCTTCTTGGGCAATACGTTTAATGAAGAACCGATGTCTACCAACACATGGGCAAGAGTAGTGCCCCTGCATTCAATGGAGACATGTAGGGAGTCGTTATGGTTCTTTCCTTTGGCAGTCAGATCGGCGTCAGAGAAGCCCAACCCATTATCGGCAGTCAAGTTGGCCACACAATCGGTAAATTGATCAGCAGACGTTTCTTGTGGCACATGGGCCATCTTCAGGAAGGAAATCAGGGCCTTGGCATGGGCCTTTGAACACAACAACAGTGATAACATAGAAATCTTTGATGGGGTGTGCCCCAGCTGCTCAACTACATTGAAATCACTCTTCTTAATGATCTTGAGAATCTCTTCCATCTCTTGCTGGGAAGCTTCAACAGTGGTTGTCTTCGGTGCCTCCGTCCGGGCAGGCATATCAGTAGCAATCCCTTTGCCCCGAGCGTCAGATGACTCGACAGCAGGGGTAGAAACAGGAACTTGACCAGGAAGGGGAGCAGGCACACTTGCAGGTGTGATGATAAGAGGTCTCTGAATAGCTGGTGGCGCAATATCTGGTGAGAACAGCCTACCACTGCGAGTAACTTTGGCAGGCCCAGTGATGTTACTGACGCCGGTACTAGTATCAAACTCTTGCTTTACTCCAAGAACATAAACATCTGCCCCATATGCCATGGGACAGCTATGTCGGATGTATAAGGTAGAGGCCCCAAAACAGTGATGATGATAGGGGCAATCTTCTGAGTGGACATGATTTTGACAGGCTTCTTTGAAGGAGCCTTAGGAGGGTTGTTCAAAATAGTAATAATAGACACTTCTTCAGCAGGGACAGCAGGAACAACAATCTTCTCGAACAAGATCTCTTTGCTATCCATCAGGTTTTGGATGCCTGACTTCAGCAAGGGACAACCAGCAGGTGAAACAGCACATAAATGGCAACCTTTGCTACATCCCGGAAATAAACCGGCTAGCAACAGGTTCCTTTTGACAGTCAACAATGGAGTAACAATCTCATCTACAGAGGCTACATACGGGTCTTCTTCCACGGCATTCACTCCATGCTGGGGCATGGGAGCAGTCACAACATTGGGCCTTTCGGGCGCCTCGAACTGTATTTCTTTAGCATCAATAAGGTCCTGAACCTTATTCCTCAGAGCCCAACAATCGTCCATAGTATGCCCCGGGCTATCAGAGTGATAAGCGCAACGGGCGTTGGGGTTGTACTTTGGAGAAGATGTGTTCACTACCTTTGGAGCTTCTTTGACAGTTACCAGATTGGTCGACAATTGTTGCGGCAAAATCTGAGACAGGGTCAGGCTGAGTCGAGTGTACTGCCTTTTGGGTCTCTCACCCCTTGGTTGGTTATACTGCTGAGGAGCAGCAGTAGGTTTTAAAATTACCAACGCGTTGACAGCTTGGCGGTGTTCCGGTTTATTTTGTCTTCTGGGACCATAAACAACACTGGCTTCCTTCTTGAAGGGCTTCTTTTCAGTACTCGAGGAGGCACCTTTCTGTATCTTCCCCGACTTGATACCAGCTTCTATCCTCTCACCGGTTAAGATCAGGTCTGTGAACCCAGCAGAAGAATTACCAATCAGGTGGTTGAAGAATGGACCGGACAGGGTCCCTAAGAACATGTCCACAAGCTCACGGTCAGTCAGCGGTGGCTGCACCCTGCCAGCCAGGTCCCTCCACTTTTGTGCATACTCCTTGAATCCTTCTCCTGTCCCCAGTGACATACCCTAGAGTTGGGTACGCATGGGAGCGAGGTCGGAATTATACTGATACTGCTTATAAGATGCAGTAGCCAAGTCCTCCTAATTTTGAATACTGGCTCCATCCAGCTGATAGAACCATTCGAGTTGAGCCCCTGAAAGGCTATCCTGGAAGAAATGGATCCATAGGTTCTTGTTTGCAGTGTAAGGTTGGATCTTCCTTACCTATGATCTGAGATTCATCTTCGGGCAGGACAGCCCGTCATATCTTGCAAAAATTGGCACTTTAAACTTCGGGGGATCACAATTCCGACAATTAATCCCAGATCTTCAAAATCTAAGCCGGGAACTCTCTGCAGCTCCGTAGCTGCCAACCTGTCTTCCAAGCTTTTGTACTTATCGTCGGCGGGCGGGTATTGTTGCTCTGAGTAGTCTTCATCTTCTTCAGCCTCTTCTTCTTCAGCTTCGGATTCGGAAGGTACCGCAACCCCTTTTCCTTTACTGGTTCCCTCTTCAGATGTAGGGGGAAATTCAAGAACTCTTCTGGCTTCACCCTCAAACCTTCTTCCCAGGGTAGCCACCCCGACCCTTTTCTTCTTCTTTTTCACTTGCTCTTTGTTTCCAAGCAGGGCTTTTAGATCCTCCTGACCCTTTGCCAAGGTCATCAGGAGATGTTGAAACTGTGAGTTTTGAGACTGCAAATCCTTGACCGTTTGTTCAAGATCCATCTTACTGAAATAAACAGCAGAAAGATAAGGAAACCTGGTGTGGAGACCTGCTTATGCGCATGATGAATGATATGCTTATTTATGCAATGCATTCAAGGATTTAGAAATTCAAAATTGTTGCAGACAAAAAGAACGCACGTCATATTAATAAGAATAAATTTTGTCAGTACATAAATGCCCCATGGGCCAAATATTACAAAAAAACTTCTCAAGGTAAAAAGACGTTGCGCATCCTCTTTGGTGCGATGTAGGTGTTGAAGGTCTCTTCCTCATGGAATCGGCGGGTAAGCTCTAAAACCTTCTTCTCACTGGCGTAGAAGCTGGCTTCAAAAGTGTTCCGTTCCTCCTTGAGTTGGATCCAACTCTTCTGCATCTCCTCCCATGATGTCGGCATGTCAGGATATAGGATGGTGTAGGGAACCTCTCCTTCCTTAACGGGCTCTTTAATCACAGGGAGAACATGAGGGTAAGGCATCATTAGACTCTGGGCTCGGGTTCGTACCCACTTGAGATAAGGCTCAAGAGGGATGGAGTTCTTGTGCCCCAGTGTCTTGCTATCTACCTTGTTAGGCATCCTCCAAGCTCTGATGAATCTTTGGTGAAGTCCTTGCGCATCGTTGTCAAAGTCAAAAACTAGGTCAGGAATCAACATGTCGTGAGGGCCATCCCTCCGTGCATATCCAAATTGTCTCAGAGCTAGACAAGGGTTGCAGGTAATGCCTCCTCTAATGCCAAGCAATGGAACATTAGGGAACTCTCCACAATGATCGACGATGATGACATTTTCTCTGGACCGAGAACACCAATGTACATCAGAGTGAGTGAGGGTCATCAACCATTGTGACCACCTTAAGCCTTGGTCATTCTTCAAGACAGATTGTGGAAGGTGCGAAATAAACCACCTTGCAAGGAGAGGAGTACAGCACATGAGAACACCCCTCTTTCTCATTGTTCGTGTGTAAAATGAGTGAAGAATGTCCCCAAGGAATGTTGGTATTGGATTCCGGGATAAGAAGATCTTGACGGCGTTGACATCTACAAGCTGGTCAGGATTTGGGAACAGGACCAACCCATAAATGAGGAGTGCCACAATTTCTTCAAAGGCTTGTAGATCCAATGAATTCCAACACTCTTGTGCTTTCTCAAACAAGAATTTTGCCAAGAAGCCTTTGACACCATTTCTAGTTTCCCAATGCCCCTTGATGTCATATGGTTGCAAGTGTAGTGCTTGAGAAACATCTTCAGGCTTTGGTTCTTTTTCCGTACCGTTGTAGGGTAGTTGATTAAGAATAGGAATTCTCAGGAGTTGAGAAAATTCCTCCAAAGTGGGCACCAATTGGTAGTCGGGGAATGTGAAACAGTGGTGAAGAGGGTCAAAGAACTGGAACAACACCTTTACCATTTCCTCTTCAATGTTGGTGTTGACTAGGCTGAGCAGTCTACCATGTCTTTCACTGAAGGGAGAGCCTTCTGGAATTCTGGATGTGAGCTCCTTGAGTTGAGGAGGGATTCTCACAAGGTTGACTTGGATAGTTTTCCTGCGAAGAACTTCCATGACCTACAAAACAAGGACAAAGATGAAGATCCAAACCCTTGAAATGGTTAGTGGATGCATATGATGCTTTATGATGTTCATGATGTATGCAAAAAACACATGTACAAGAAATTCACACAAAACCCTAGTTTCAGGATTGCATGGGGTTTCATAGGTAAGTACCCTCTTGAGTGTAGTTGGCTTAAAAACCTGTCCTATAAATAGTAACTGGGTTCTAAGGAGCTCAATATCATTGGATTGTTTTCCATGTTCATTGTTTTGGTTTAGCCACTTAACTAGCGACCAAAATATTCCAAGAAAACAACCCTCAATGAGTGTAGTATCGAGTATCTACCAACTTCGGACTGCACCAAAGCCGGTCATCTCACTACCCCTAATAAAAGGCCAAGATGTTCAAGTAAGGTTCTAGGTCATTAGTTCTTGGTGACATCACTCAGCGGCCCCGTACTCTCCTTGATTGAACTCAAGGGTTACCGGTACTCACAAATATGTCGCACTAATATAGCTATTGCTTCAACCGTGTCGGTATACCCCGCACAGCTTCCACAACGTATTGCTATCTATGAATGTTTCCCCAAATCCGGGTGTAAGATTTCAAGCCCAAACAAGAGAACCAAAATATAAACTAATCAAAGCAAACAATTAGTCATGCAAAAGGGTGATCTAAGCCCTAAGGTTACTCCACTTTCAAATTTTGTCCCCAGCAGAGTCGCCAGTTCTGTGATACGGTGGGAGAACTGACTTGAGGTTTTGCGTTTGTTTTCGCAAATGTTTCGGTTGAGCAAGAGTCGCCACCGACTTTTTATTTTATCCTAAGGAAAGGTTAAAAAGCACAGCAAAAACCTTTGAGATGTTTTCTTGGGTTCGGGGAGTAGATTATAGAAAGGGAAGGTATTAGCACCCTTTCTATCCATGGTTATCCATGGGCTCTTAGTTACTTGCTTAGATCACTTGCCTTGCATTTTCAATTGTTTGAAATGGTGCTTTGTGTGTGTGGGTTTGGAAATGTTTCGAAAAGAGGCCATTGTCGTGGCAACCTTTGTAATGATTCATGTTTGAATGTATACAAAGATGTATTTGTCTTTTGAAAAGTTTTCAATGTTTTTGAAAGTTGTTTTTTGAAAGTGTGTTGTGATGTGTGTTTTGAAAAATGGCAAGGATTGTTTTGCAAGATTGGTCAAGTAACTAAGAGTCGTCTACCCCTAAATTTACTCAAAGATTTTTCCTATGTTTTAACCCTTTTAACAATTTTGTTCCACCATTGTATTTGGTGGACAATCTTGTGTTAGGATGTTAACGGGACGGGCACGGGTCATCGTTTAGACCATGATTGCAATAGTGCCAAGTGTCTTTGGCAATTTTTCCTTTAAGGGACTTGATCATTTTTAGGCAACTTTCGAAAGCGTCATCGAGGGACTATGATCATTTGAATTGTTTTGTTTTGCCAAAGAAACTCAACATGCAACATGGCCCATTATTGAAGGAAACAAGTGGAGTAACCCTAAGGGGTGCAAGTGTGATTGGTGTTGTCCATTTTCATGCTTTTTTGTCTTTTGTTTAGTCAAGCTATTTGTTATTTGATTTTTGCATACAAAACCCTAAGTCTATCATGGTATAATTAGAAAGCTTTAAAATGCGGAATTTAAAGTCCTAAATTATTACAACATAATTATGGGATGGGGGTACAAATGTTCAAATGGGGATATTTAGCAAGAAATTTAAATCTAAGCTATTACAATCCAAATTGAATATACAAGTTATTTAATTGTACAATAATTGAATAAATACAATAAATATGCAAGATGCAAAAAAAATGATTTTTATATGTATGTAAAAGTATTTTTTATGTGACATATAAACAAAAATAAAAAAGTTAATTTTTGGATATTTTCATGGTTTAGGGCAAAACCCTAATTTTGTAAATAAAAAAGTATTTATTATGTATTATATACAATATTTATTAATTATATACAAAAATAAACAAAAGAGAAGTATATTATGAAAAAGTAATTTTTGAGGTCAAATATTAATAAAAATAAAAATGTATTATTTTTTGTATTTTTATCCTAAATATTCTAATAAATATATAAGTATTTATATTATGTATTAAATATATTAAATATATACAAAAATAAAATATTTATTATTTATATAAAAAAAGTATAATTTAAGGAAATGTTTCCAAAAAGGTAAATAAAAAAATAAGGACTAAAAAAGAATATTTGGTATTATTTTCTAGGGTTTAAATAAAAAGTATATACCTATTTATTTACATACATATATCAAATAAAACAAATAAATGCCTAATAAATACAAAAAAAAGGTTAAAAAAATATTTTTAATGTTTTTTATATTTTAACAAAAAATAACAAGTCAGAATCAAAAAGAAAAAGTCAAAAATGATTAAAAAATCACACAATGGGCCAAGGGGGTGCAAGTGGAAAAGGATGGTGCAAGCAGAAACAATTCAGGCCCAGCCCAAGGGGCTTGTCTTCAACCTCCAGCCATTCAAACAGAACAAACACGCGCGTTTTTCCTTGTCCAATACAGATCCTGATTCTTTGACTTTTAACAAAAACTTACAACATCAAAAGTGTAGAGTATCTTGTCACGATTCCAAATACATAAAAAAGGTGTTCTAACTCTCAGAAATGAGAGAGAATTTCTTCTCCCCCAATTTTTAACCTAAGTTTTTTCCAATGTTCATGTTCAAAATTCGTGCAGCACACACAATATAAATGAAAAGTGAGGATATGGGTAGCTTCAGGGCCATGAATAGAACATACTTTCTTCACAAACCTAAGCCTAGATATGCTTGGATAGAGAGATAGAAGTTCAAACTTTTACCTATTCAGCTTGAATCGTGTACAACAATTGAGGCACTTTCAATGGAATTTGAAGATTTGTACAGCTTGCCTGAGGTCCAAGGATGCTCTTCCAACCTCTAGCTTGCTTTGAAACTAACTGAATCGAGCTATGTAACTCAACCTGCACAACTGAAAAAATGAAAATGGCAAACTTGGTTAGGGGTGTTACAGTCTGTTTCCAAGGCTTGGGATAGTTTGTATGGATGTTATGGAGTGTGTATGAAGTGGTTTTGGCCAAGGCGCACGAATGGATTGAGCTGACCAAACCAAAATGCAGCAGGTACCCTGTTTTGCAACAAAACTGTGTTTTAATGAATGAGAAGGTTTGAACTCTGGTTGATTCGTGTTTTAGGTTAGTTGGATCAAGTGAAAAGTGTTTGCAAAGTTTGTTTTGGCTCTTGCTTGCAGGAATGTGAGTTGTGATCAGTTTTGAAAAGTTTCTTCCTAGATAAGCAAAGTTTGTCAAACTTGATTATAGGCTACTACAGGCCCCTCAAGCATGCTGCAAAATCTCTCCTTGATCAGTGGGATTAGTCCATAATCTTCTGCCTAAAAGATCTTCTTTGTACTTCTTTGATTTGCTTTTGACATAAAGCACTTCTTTTTTCAAAAATGGCTAAAATGCTTTTTCCATTTTAAGACTAAACCTTTGTGTAATGACTTAATGAACAAGATAATGCTAGGACACAAAGGTTTTGCATTAAATTATTGAGTAAGAATGGGATTAGATGCCTGTAATCTAGCTTGGAACATGCTGACTTGAAAATGGCAATGTTATGAACATGTAATTGGCTTATGAACAAAGTGACTTTTTCCCATCTTCACAAATTCGATTCTCCCTAACCACAAGGGTGTTTGAGAAGTTCTTGGACAATTTGGAAAGCTTGGAATGTGTACTACAATTCATCTTTGTAATGAAAATTGAAATTCCAAGTGGAAGCATGTGAAAAGTGGCCATGAAGTTAGGCAAAAATCCTGCCTAAAATAGGTCAAAAAATTTCTAAGTTAAGAATGTTTTGCACCCTTGTTCCAAAAATCATAACTTGAGCTACAAGCTTCCTTTGAGGAAACTTTGTGAATCAAACTTGTAGATTTTGCAATGGACTACAACTTTCATGTTTTGAGTTTTGCTTGAATCAAAATATATCTTGATGAAAAAATGGGACAAAGTTAGGAAAAAATTTGGAATTTTCATAACTTAGAAAATTTCTAAGTTATGAAAATTCTTCATTTTAAACCCTAATTTGTAATTTTTGGTTTCTTGATGAACAAGTTTCATAATTTGACATGTTTTGATGAAAAATGAATCTTGACACTTGATTTTGACCAAAAAGTCAAAGTTTGACTTTTCAGTATACAGTCAAATTTTGATCAGTTAACTGGAAAATTCATCTGTCAATCCTATGCATTTGGGATCTTTTGAACTTGTTGAACATGTCAAGACAATTCCATTGAGTCCTTGAGTCCATATGTGAGCTTGAATTTCCATTGTTTAGGTCAAACAGCCAAAAATTGCCTTTGTGCAGTCAAAACCCTAAAAATGACCATTTTGCCCTTTTGGTGATCTGATCAAATTTCTTGTGGAATTGTGATCCAAACTTGACCAAATGGTTCATATGAGTTCATAATGTTGATGTGGGTAAAAAATCATGAGGTTTGACTGGCAATTGGCCATAGTTGACTTTTTCCCCAATACAGCTGATTTCTAGGTCAACTGTCCAATTGACTGGGCAAAGATTGGAATCAAGGCTTGAAACTTGGTATGGATAAACTTGTGAGTCCAACATGAAGCATGAAAGTCATTTTGGGCATTTTAGGTCAAAACATCTTTGTGCAAACTCAAACCCTAATTTGGGTCAACAGTGCAAGGAGGAGTCTTGAGCAGAGCAAATCCTAACTTGTTCTTGAACTCCAAGGGTCTAGTGGTGAGGAAATGTTGAGGAAATGGGAGGGCAATTTTTGGGGTACAACATGCATTCATTTTGCACGAGAAGATTATATCTCCTCAACATGAATTATATTGGAATTTGGCCAAGAAGTTCTATCTCTTTCCTCAAGAAGCCATACTTCTTTCTTCAAGGAATCATTATTGTAATTCCACCTCATAGCAGCAAAAAACAGGTCTCTTTATTTGCACAACCTATAATTCCCCAGTGAATCTGATAGCTCCCAGAGAAAACTCAAATTTTTGTTACTCCAATGGATGGTAGCCTTGTCATTATGGAAGGTAGTTCATTGTTGAGATTTTGCTACTCCAATGGATGGTAGCCTTGTCATTATAGAAGGTAGTTTGTTGTTGAGATTTTGTTACTCCAATGGATGGTAGCCTTGTCATTATGGAAGGTAGTTCATTGTTGAGATCTTCTTCCGATGAATGGTAGCCTTGTCACTATAGAAGTTAGTTCGTCATTGAGATTCTATTGTTCTGAAGAAGTTCATTTGTTTACAGTCGTGAGTACTGAATACATCTTGAAATTTACTGGTATTATCTTACCATTCCTTTCCCTGGTGGGTCGACATTACCTTTTTTGATATCCCCTCAGTGAGTTTGTAGTTCATAGTTATCTGTTGGTCACCATTATCCTAAAATATCTCTTCTTAATTTTCGAGTTGACGATGCTTTGGATCCTCTCTTGGGAATTACCCCAACAGAGTCTCGTCTTTTCTTCACCAGTGATTTATTTTCCTGGTCATGTTTTCCTTTTGTTTCCTCCTGTTCTTTTTACATCCCCAGTGGTGTCTTGCGTCCCTTTAGATTAGTTCATCTTCATTCATCATCATAAGCATTGCATGGTATCTTAGGGCCAAAAATAGGGCTTGTTTTATACTTAAGTATCTTCAATCGCGTCGACACAAATATTTTAACCTTCATATCTCCGGATAGAAGACACTTAAATAAGGGCAGAAGTAGTACCAAAATTTTTTCCCCTAAGATCCCTTCATCATACCATATCAATTCAATCACAACAAGATCACATTAGGGTTTGGTTCTTCTCCCTATCTTTGACTTTTGTTCTATGAGGAATCACCAAGCACCTTGACTTGTATTTTATGATCATCTATGTTTTTTATTGATTGTCCTTTAACTAATAAATACAATGAGTGTTTGCCCCAATTTTTGATGTTGTAGGTGAAAGCACAATACATTCCATCAAGGTTGATCTAGGGATTCATGAGTTCATTTTCGTGCCTTCCTCAACCAAGCTTCATTGAGATTCAAGCCTCATCATTAAATATGTTTGGAATTAAATATCATGACAAAGTCTTTTATGATTCATCATGCCTCAAGATTGTCAAAATTAGTTCAAAAGTACAAGGGTTGATTGAAGAAGTTTGACTCAAATGGACAAGTCTTTGTTTCCATTGATCAGAAGTGCATATCTCCTTCAATTCTCAAGATATGTAAGTGGTGTTAGATTCTTTGTATTTTCATTATCATCCTCAACAACTTCTATTTACATGACAAAGGTATTGGTGCAAGAAGGTTGATCAAAATTGCAAAGATTTCCCAAAGCATTTTTCTTGCTCTAGGAGTTAGGGTTTTAAACTTCAAAGGGGTATATCTTGCACATATTTTGGTATTTTGGAGTGATTCCAAATACATCCTTCTCTTCAAAGGGTTATAAACAAATAACTTCAAAAGTTCCATGGAAATTTTATGTGTAAGAAACTTGATGATGAAGAAAAATTGCAAGTCCTCCAGATGAACCCTCAAATTCCTTTGTGTGACTTCAAATGATCATAACTTGACCAATATTTATCACCTTGAGCCCATCCTTTTTCCATAATGATCTTTAAGATTTAAACTCCAACCCTTATTTTATGTGTAAAGTATGAAAATGGATGGAAGATGCCCTAAGGATGCAAACGATTATAGGTCATTTTATGAATTGTTGCCAACTTCAACTAGTCATAACTATCTAACTTTTTGGAGATTTTGAATGGTTAAAATTTCAAAATGTCATTCAAGATATCTATTTCATTCCATCTTTTTTGGTAAAGATAAAATTCCAAGTGGAAGGCCATGTTTGGATGCAAGACATTATAAGTCATTTTTTAAGAAAAAACTTAGAAATTTTTCAAGTATGGAAAGTCAACTTATTTTTCCCAACTTTGACTCATTGTCACTTTCAGCTCAAGCAACCATTTTATCCCATTATATTCCCATTGAAAAACTTGCAACCTCATCTTTTTAAAGCTTCAAGAGTCATGCCCTAAGACCCCTTGAGTTGAGAATGCTATTGATTTGAATTTCGTAACTTGAAACTGAAGTTTTATCACAAGTCAGATTTTTAAATATTTGTTTTGGCTTCTAATCACAATTTTTCCACACATTTTTTCTTCTAATCATGTTTAGCAACTTTCCAAAGGCGTTTAGCATCATGAAACGCACAATTTAGCTGAGTTTTGATGTTAAACAAGTCACATTTTGTTCATGTTGAAGACCCACACGATTTCCCTCCAAACTTCATGATATCACATGCTTAAGGATCCCATTCACTCCCCTATAAATATAAGATCACCCCCCATTCATTTCTTCAAGCTTTTGATAGCCAATTCACCCCTGTTCAGATCCCATACGAACTCTAAATTTGAATTTCTGATTTCTTACATTCTCACCTCAAACACAAAAAGCTCCACTTAGTTAGCTTCATTGAACTTCTCTGAAGCTAACCATACAATTATCCTTAAGAATCGTGACCTATATTGATCTACATAAGTCCAATTTCAGAGCAACTTCTCACTACTTCGTTCAGGTAGATTTCTTGGCCAAATTGATTCAAATAAAAGGCTAATCTACTCTCTGTATCCTTCTGATCCTTGTGCTCTTTATAATTTGCAATTTCATTGAGGTTTGAGTGAGATATCCCAGATTTCCATATTCTCTATTTTTTATGGTTTTCTTCAAACACAACCTTGCACAGTTTATATAAATTTGGCGCGATGGTACCATTAGAATCGTCTTGAATAGAAGAATCCAATGATACTAGTATGTGATTCTAATTTTTCCATTTGAAGAAACTCGTGAAATCCCCATTGCAGGGTGTCTGGTGGTTCAAGATGATGACATGTCTCGTCTCAACCAATGATAGCGCGCCAATTTTTTTATTTTTAGTGGTTGCCTTTTTCCTGATCCAATGCATTTTCAAATAAGGTCCATATCAAGCACAATGTGTCCGACCCACTTGATCAGCTTACTAAGGCGTTTTGACTATGATCTAATGGTCCACACCTTTTAGGTTTTATTTTATTTTCTGATTTTATATTTTAATTGTTTTTAATTTCAAAAATTCATAACTTTTTTATTTTTTATCCAAAAATTATGAAAAAGTATACAAAAAAACTTTGAATTATTTCTGAATTTATGTGTATTTTTTCATATTTTTATTTTGATGATTATTATTTTTCATAATTTTCACCATATTTTCCTTATTTTAATTGTATTAAAAATACTTTCTGATATTTTTAAATTATGAAAATATTCATAAATATCATTTTTCTTATTTCTGACTTTCTGGAACTTTTGGGGAAATTTATCTTGACGTTTAATATTTTTTAACTATTTTCCATTTATTTGAGTAATTTTACTTAGTTTAAAAATAGTTTCTTACTTTTAAAAATAATCAATATTTTCATAACAATATTTGAGTTCCTTTCTGATTTAACTATGGCCTTACTTAATTTTTTTTCTTGATTAATTTGAATATAGTTGCTATTTTTCTCTCTTATTTTCTTTTTTCAATCATTTAAAAAACCTTTTTTTTTATTTTTATTTTTATATATTCTGGCTGATCTTTGATTGAAATTTTGATCATGAACTTGATTAACATCATTGCATCTATGGTCTCAAGTCTAACTCCATAAAAATGGATGAATGATTTTAATAATAGTTTGATTTTTTTTTGGTTCAAATGTGGTTTATTCATTTCCCCTTCCCTCTTCATCTTACCCCCTTCTTATTGTATTACATATTATGAAATAATGATCTCTATATCATTTATCCAAACATGAAGTACATAGATTGTTATTTATCGGTCTCAAAATAGGTGTGACTTATATATAACTCCACTAACGATTGCTTAACATAGCGCTAAATTTTGTCCTGTTTCCAGATAATGATCATTCGTGTCCCAAACCTATGTTTGTAAGCCCAAGTATGTTAATTTGAACCTTATGATCCAAAAACCTTGAGATCCATTGTTAGGAGGCTTTGGTTCTACCAATCCTGTAATGGAACTTCATCAATTTTGGTCAAAGTGAATCACTTAAACATCGTTGATCATTAAATGTTACTTTGATATTCTTAAATAAATGATATACTTGACAAAAAGCAAATGAAACTTATTGTTGAGAGGCTTTGGTTCTACCAATCCTCTAATGAGTTCCAAATGCAAGTTTCAAGATGGTCATCCAACTAACCATTAATTTCTAACAATTGACTTTATTTTATGCTTTTATTATATGCTTTTACTTTATGTACCATTTACTTTATCATTTACATTCCATGCCATTTTCATCATTGCTCACTAGAGCCTTTATCTTTTATGTCATTTTTATTTTTCTCACTAGAGCTTTTCATTTCTTTTTAAAGATACCTAATAATCAACTTGAACCCTAAAAAACTTTAATGTTACTTGGACTACTTGGTTACTATACTTGGCATTATGGAGTGATGGACTTCTTGGACTTAGGATTAGAGACCTTGACCTACCTTGAAACCTTGTAACCTTAATTGTTATTTTGTCTAGAGTTTTTAGGGTTTACCTAAGACATTGGGTTGTTTGGTTGATTTGTGTACAGGTTATTGTGATTACATGCTTTGTCTGTGATCTAGAATCCATCTGTATACAACTCTTACTCTGCCCAATTTTTGTGAAGACTTAATGCAATTAGAGCTTGGTTTTCTTAAAGAGGTTTATTGTAAATCGTTTATTTGGTTTCAAATCCAAAGGCTGGAATTCTACATTGACTCATTGTGTCAAGTGTTGGCTTCTTGTTGGTTAGATGGTTCTTTTCCCTAGCTTTTGCCTTATGCTTTAGGATAACCCCTTCATCTCCTGCCATCTTCTTTAATTTCAAAATCTTCTCACTCCTTTTGAAAAATCTTCTTGTTTTAAAACTTGAACCACTTTCATAATTAACTTGGACTTATGTCCATGCATTTTCAAAAATTATTTCCCAATAAAATTTTAATCAACTTAACAATACTTTGACAATTTTGTGAGAAGATTAAAAGTCAATAAATCTCATTCAAACTATTTTTCAATTTTGGCTTTTATCTTTAAAAAATTTCTCAAAATATTAGACTTTTGTCAATCCTTGTAGTGATGCAAACAACTATACTTCTATAATATGTAGTGAAATGAGATATTTTCCACTTGGGTGTTGAGTGAGGCATTGTTGATTTTGCAATCCAAGTCATATCCTCCATTTTAAGATGACGCAAATTCTCCTTTCTCATAATTGTGGGTAGTAAGTATGTTTTCCACTTGAACAATGATGATGATGTCTCGTCTCTTAAAATCAACCAACACACTTTTGTTTTAAATTTTTTTAAAGAGGAACTACGTGTACCCTGATCCCCTATTGCACAGAAGGTGGTACATAGGAACTAAAGGTTCGCAACCGCGGCTGGTGCAAAAATTATAAAAAAAAATATACTTCTTTTCTCATCACATCAATCTTTTTTTTCTTCTCATATACAACATTTTATAGCCAAAATATAAAGATTTTTCAAATAAGGTCCTCCGGAGTACCATAGATGTTTAGGGTACTAATAAATTCCCTTTGCATAACCAACCCCCTTACCTAGAATCTTTCCCCCTTCTTTTGGGTTATTCCCTCTTTTCCCATTCCTTTGGAAACAATAAAGCATGGTGGCAATTTTTATTTTGATCTTTATAAGTTAAGTCAATCCAATGGCTTAGTCTTAACATTTCTACCGCTACAGCGCGATACTACAATCAGACGAGTTTTTCTTGAGAATATTTCTAATTATCGAGTCAGTCGGGACATTGGTAATATCCGAAGGAAGGATGTAGACTCTGGGAACCTCTTAAAACCTTGTTCGACAGGTGATAAAATATTATACCATACCTTGTGGGTAGTACCTTTGACCTCATGCTCGTGACGTCAAACCTATGAACCCCCATGTTTGAGATCTTGTGTGTGATTGTTGTATCATGCATTCATTCACCCATGATCAGCTTTTAAAAAAAATTGGTTCAAGGGCCTTAAAGTTGAATTTTTGCGAATATCTCAGGTACTTTTGAATTTTAATTTTCTCCCGTGTCATTTAATTTTCTATGAATTTTAATTACATTTTTCATTTATTTTGACATTTAATTCTGATTTTATGATCCAAGGTGTTTTAATTGGCCTTGTTTGCACATTAAGGTTTTGATTTTGATCTTTCCCATTTGATTTTGATCCTAATTTTTGTACAGATGTAGACACATTTATATATGACACTTTGATGCTTGTTTGATATTTTTACCATTAATTTTGGGTCATTTTAGAATTTATTTTTGAGGTTTGCTTCATGTGAACTATGCTTTGTGTATTGCTTGATGTTTGACGTTGTTTAAGCAAGTTGTGCACATTTTGTTAGGCACATTTTTGGAACACATTGAGCCTGTCAATTTACCTTGATATTTCCATTTTATCATTTTTTTTCAAGACTCTTAACTCTTTTTCATGTGTGGTGCAATGCATGCTTCTTTCTTGTGATACTTGTGTACAAAGTTGTAAGATTAGGGATTGACTTCTGCAACCATTAGGGTTCTTTTTTCCCACTTGTGTTCACTTGAAATGAAATGAGTTAAAGCCTTCTCAGTCCAATTTATGATTCCTTTTATGCACCTTTGATTGAAGATACAATTGTGAAATTGAAAATGCTTACTTGCCTACTTTGATCACTTTCCTTGAGTCCTTTCTATGCTATTTTCTCTTAATGCTTAATATGTTTGAATGTGTGATATTATAGGACATTTTCTTCTGACTTGTGTGACTTGACACCCTTTTCCTTGATTCTTCTTATTTCTTTACATGATTGAAATATCATATGTTTTTAGGAGCTTGTTAGGGTTTGGTTTTGACCATTTCTTGCTTCAATCATTGAATGTGCTTATGTGTGATGACTTAGGGGTGTTTATAGGTCCTTTTAGTGTATTAAAACTGTGTCTAAGGTTTCTACCTTCTATCTCTTGATGTCTATCTCCATGCCTAATTGCTCACATCCCTTGTTAGGGAGTATCCACTTCACTTTACAAATTTGCTTGATGCTTGTATGTTTTGGTGTTTGTAACATGAATTCAATGACTATTTGAACTTCTTCTTGGTATTTATACTTTTCCTAATTGATTAAAATGTTAATAGTTGTCTCAACCTCTTTACATATCCATTCTTTTACAACTTATTTTACTTGGTAGCATTGCATGATGACTTATGTCCACTTAGGAATGTTTACGATCCTTTCCTTATGTGATTTTTTTGTGCTTCTTTATCAAGCATGTTTGTATGATGATGATAAGTCTTTGATGTGTTTGCTACTGTCTTGTACACTTCTTCATCTCTTTTACATCACTTTACTTCCTTATGCCATGATAAGTTAGGCAATTGAAACATATGGCTTCACTTGTTAGTATGCTTACTTGTTTGTCTTAGCTTGTGACTTTTAGGTACATACCTCTTTATGCACGACCCTTATGAGATCCTTTGACATTTCTTGATGTTTACTTTGATGCAGGGTTTCTTCCCTTTGAATTCTTACTACTTAATGATGACTTGGGTCCGTTCTTGCAACTTGTTTGAGTTTCATTTCCCCACACCAAGCATGCTTGTTTTAATTAGGCGGTGTTTGATAACATGTGACCTTTTGGTGATTATTTGTGATCTCTTAAAGCTTTTTTATACTTAGGTATCCACCTCTTTTCTCTCTTTTGCTTAATGCTATGACATTGTTTGAATTTGTGACTTTTATTTGCATGCTTGAACTTCTATTTTGCCTAGTTAGGTAATTTCTTCCTCTTCTTGACCCTTATTGCCATGATTAGAGTAGACAAAGACCTATAAAATGTTAGAACCATATCCTTCATGAGGTTTTGATGTTCTTTCATGCCATGTCTCTTGGTTGGTTAACTATTGCCTCCTTGTTTTGTTTTCTCACTTCTCTAAGTAGGATAGTTCTCAGGCTAGAAGATTTATATCTCTTGCATGCCTTACTTCTTTTACTTAATGTTTGATTGGTGTATTACCATCTATCTTTCTCCTTTGGTTTCTAATTTAGGTATTGTTGTACCCTAAATTTCTTCCCTAAATTTTTTAGTCGCACTTTGATATCATATTTTATATTTGGTCACAATCATTAATAAAAATCTTCATTCATCACATTTGCCTCCTATCTTTAAGTTTGCTCTTGTGTTGTTGACTAACTTCTAATCAAAATACAAAAAAATATTTGTCTTTGTCTTTGCATATTTGTGTTTTGTAGGTACCGAGTCAAAGCATCTGACAAATAGGGATTTCTGGTATTATTTCCCTAAAATCTCTATTTGCAAAGAAAAACAATTAAAAATTTTCATTTTTTTCACTCTACAATCAATTTCTCCTAGAGTGCAATCGATTGCACAAAGTTCATTTTACATAATTTTTAAAAAAAGATACACTGTGCAAATCGATTTTCACTGTAGTGCAATCGATTGCACAACGTGAAAATTTGAAAAAATCATCAATTTCAAGCTTGTCAAATTTTGGCTCCAATTTTTCTTTATTTTTTTGAAAGATATAACTTTAATTCAAATTTTGGTGCCAATCTTGCATTTTTAAAATATTCATTAATTCAAATTTTGGCTCTAATTTTTGAAAGAATTATCATTAATTCAAATTTTGGCTCCAAGAATCAATTACCAAATTACCACTAATACTAATCCTAAACTCTATAAATAGAATCCTCATTTCATTCAAATTTGAATATTTTGATAGCCAAAATCACCTTACTAAAAAATCTCTCAATTTCCTCCATCTACCAAATTCACTAAAAGCTCCATTTTAAAAATAAAAAAAAGTTAGTAAGCTTTACATTGAAGCTTACTAATCTTTGAGTTAAACCTTCATCCAAACACTTTTTCTTCATCAATTCTCTACATCCAAGTTTGGGCAATTGATTCTTGTGGTTGAATTGAAGCAAATTCTTGAAGTTGTATTGATCATTCTCTAGATCTACCTTTGGTAAGTTGTATTTTCCATCTTTCACAATGTGATCTTTTGTTGATCTTTGGGTTTGATTCATTGAGCATTGTTTTGTGATTCCATTGGTGTTTTTTCTCATAATTTGTTGGAATTTTCGTACTCAATTGGATCCTTGATCATAATGTGTTTGATGGAAAGTTTGAACAAGGATTTGGCCTTTTTAAATGTCGTTTTTCCTACTGTAACAGTGTGCAATCAATTGTTGTCCAGGTGAAATCGATTGCACAGAAGCATTTCATGCAAAATTTTGAAAAAAAACATTGTGCCAATCGATTTGCACTGTAGTGCAATCGATTTGCACAGAAACAGAATTCATTTTTTGCCTTGTTTTGGGGTTATTTTGATCCATAAATGTTTTTCTACTCAATCCTTTTGATTGTTGGTTTGGATTGCAATTTCAAATGTCCAATTTCTCTTTAAATTCAATGGACTTTGGGTGTAAATGAAGTTGGATAAATGTTCATTAGTTCAAATATACCAAAGAGTGAATTGTTTAATTCATTTTTAGTGCTTCGAATTAGTGATATGTTAAGTACTTTAATCCACCAAGATGAATGATTGTATTTAAGGATGAAATAATTTTGAGGTGGTGATCCAAATTAGCTTATCATTCCCCTCCCATTTCATCTTATCCCTTTGTTTTTTTAAAATGTGCTACATGTTAAGGGGTGATTATCTCTATATCATTTATCCAAACATGAAGTACATAGATTGCTATTGACCGACCTCAAAATAAGTGCGACTTCTACATAAGTCCACTTACGATTGCTTAACATAGCGCTAAATTTTGTCCTGATTCGAGAAAATGATCATTCGTGGCCCAAACCTATGTTTGCAAGCACAAGTATGTTAATATGATCTCTTTGATACAATAACCTTGAGATTCATTGTGTGGAGGCTTTGGTTCTACCAATCCTCTAATGGATCTACATCACTTTTGGTCAACGTGGATCACTTAAACATCATTGATCATTAAATGTTACTTTTGAGGATTCCAAAATGGATGATATACTTGACAAAAAGCAAATGAAACTTGTTGTGTGGAGGATTTGATTCTACCAATCCTCTAATGAGTTCCAAATGCAAGTTTCAAGATAGTCATCCAACTAACCACTAATTTTTAACAATTGACTTTATTTTATGCTCTTTACTTTATGCTTTATGTACCATTTACTTTAAGCATTTACATTTCATGTCATTTTCATTTTGCTCACTTGAGCATTTACTTTTATGCTATTTTCATCTTTGCTCACTTGAGCATTTACTTTTATGCCATTTTTATTTTGCTCACTTGAGCTTTTCTTTTCTTTTTGAAGATATTTAATAATCAACATGAACCATAAAAAAATATTAATGATACTTGGACTATTTGGTTACTATCTTTGGCATTATGGAGTATTGGAATTCTTGGACTTAGGAATAGATACCTTGGCTTATATTGGAGACCTTGTGACCTTAATTGATGTTTTGTCTGGAGTATTTGAGGTTTACTTTAATACATTGGGTTATTTGTTTGTTTTGTGTGCAGGTTATTTTGATTACATACTTTGTCTGTAATATGGAATTCATCTGTATACAGGCGTTACTCTGCCCAATTTTTTCTAAGACTTAATACACTCGAAGTTTGGTCTTCTCAAGAGGTCTAGTATCTTTGCTTGCTTGGTTTCAATCCAAAGAATGGGAATTCTATCTTGAATCATAATGTCAAGTATCGGCTTCTTTTGGGTTAGATGGTTCTTCTCCTTAGCTTTTACCTTATGTTTAGGATAGTCCCTTCATCTCCTCCCATCTTCTTTAATTCTCAAAACCTTCTCATCTTTTTTTCAAAACCTTCTTTGTTTATAAACTCATACCGCTTTCATAATAAACCTCGACTTTGTCGACTGCTTTTCTTTTAAAACTTATTTTCTTTAAACAAACTTCAATTCACTTAATCATACTTCGACATCTTTCAAAATTAACAAAAAACACTTCAACTCATTCAAACTCTTTTGTGCGCTCGAGCACCTTTTACATTCAAACTTTTTTTCAAGGTGAGACATGATTCATTGATAGTCGAGCAACATTCTCCTATCCCCATGGTTATAAAGGTGTTGACTTTTCCACTTGAGTACTAGAGGCGCTCTCAAACCCTCACTCTTGTTGATGCAAGGTACATCTTTCCCACACCTTGTAGGCGTTAGTCGAGATTTCTCTCCTAACAATGACGACTTGTATCCTTGTTTAAAACCAAAAAACAGACAAGTCTTTTCTAGCCTAACTATGTTCCTCTGACTTTCCCATTATACGAGGGAGTACGTAGTCACTAAGTCTTACGATCCAAGGCGAGCAACAAAAATAATAAAAAAAATTTCATTTTCTTTTGTTTGCAAATAAACATTCATTCTTTTCCTTTAGCAAGTAAACCTTTACATGACACTCCTTTTAAAAGAAACCAAACAAAGTAGATCATGCAGAGTACCGTAGATGCTTAGGGTGCTAACACATTCCCTTTGCATAACTGACACCCGTACCTCAATATCTGGTCTTTTATTTCATTGTGGGTTTTGTTCGCTTTTTTCCCATTTCCCTTTGGAAACATTAAAATGCGGTGGCGACTTCATTATGTTGAGATAAGTCAATTGATGGCTTAATCTTAAATATTTACCTCTATATTTCTTTTCCTATCATCACTGTCGCAATTCCATTCTCTCTTAGTTCTGATTTGCGCGTGCGACAGAAAAGTGGCGACTTCACTGGGGAATGATTGACCTATTGTTGGTCCATCCCTAAGTGGGTCAATCCTAACTTTGTTTGTTTCTTTTCTATGAGTTTTTATATATTGTTTTACTTGCTGTTTATTACTTCCCATTATGCTATATATATGTTTGTCTGGATTTTCTTAGTTTTCAGGGGCTTTGTGATTTCTTATAAGTCTTCTACCCGGACTTTGGGAAAACTTAAGATAGGACGGGCAGTATAGTCATGTTAACTTTGAGGGAGTAATCCCAAAAAAGGAGACATGATATCCCCCACTCAGTGGAGGCCCCTTTGACTATAGTATCGCTTACCGAGTAATCGGGAAGATGTACTTCTTTCGACCTGGGATCCTGTTGAAGTTGAGGACCGTAGATTACCTAACCCATCTTGGCCTTTTAGGTGTAGTGTGGAAGCTATGACGAAGTAATCGGGAAATATTTGTCATGCGATACTATGCTCGGACGAGTTTTTCATGAGAATATTACTAATTACCGAGTTAATCGAGATGTTGGTAATATCGGAAGGAAGGATGTAGACTCTGGGAACCTCTTAGAACCATGTTCGGCAGGTGATAACCATTAGTCCATACCTTATGGGTTGTACCTTTGACTCTAGGATCGTGACTCTGAACCATGTGATCTTGTTACTGTGTAATGCATTGCATAACATTTCATATCATTTGCATCCTCCGCATCATTCTGCATACATCCAGGTTGTTCATGATCTTATTCCCAGTTGCTTCTTTCTTCCAGTTAGTCATCTACCATCAAGCTGATTCCTCAACACAACTACGGGACTAGAGCTGATGTCAGATTGAGATGGAAAACCAAGAACAACACAACATGGAAGTCAGATTGGAAATCGACAAGTTAAAGTCAGGTATGGCCAAACTTACTGAGATGATGTAAGTTCTGATTTCTAGAGGAGAGCCACCTCAAAGGGCTGTGGTATCTGAAATCCCAATTGCTGTTGTTGACACTCAACCAATCCAGCATACATCTACTACATGGCCAGATTTTTGGTTACCTCATAACTACTCTTCTCCTGTTGCAATTACTTCAATGGTTGGCCAGTCGTCCCGACCAGTCTTTCAGGCTCCAGTTTTCGTTGAACCTCAGCCAATCATTCATATTGCTTCTCATTAACCTGTTGCACAAGCTGCTTTTGGGAATCCTCTCTTTGAGTACCATGCTGCCAGTCCTCGAAGTATGAGCCAGGGAGAGTTTGGAGAGTTTGAAGAGTTCAAATAACAATATCAGACTTTAGAGAAGAGACTCCGAGCTATGGAAGGTAATGATGTCTTTGGTATTTCTACTGAAAACATGTGCCTAGTTTCTGATCTGGTTATGCCTGCAAAGTTCAAGACTCCCGATTTTGAGAAATTCCAGGGGCATATTTGTCCAAGAATCCACTTGGTGATGTACTTTTGAAAGATGTCTGCTTACACAAAGAATGACAAGTTGCTTATCCATTGTTTTCAAGATAGTCTGAGTGGAGCTTCACTGAAATGGTATATGGAACTTGAGAAAGGCCATATCCAATGCTTCCAAGATCTTGTTGATGCTTTAATAAAGCAATACAAATACAACCTTGACATGGCACCTGATTGTCTCCAACTGCAAAATATGTTTCAGAATGAGAAATAATCTTTCAAGGAATATGCTTAACAATGGAGAGAATTGGCATCTCAAGTTGAACCACCGCTGGCAGAGAAAGAGCTAATGGGACTGTTCATGGATACTTTATCCCCTTTCTTTTGGGAGAAGATGATTGGTAGTGTGTCTTCCAGCTTCACAGACCTGGTGACTATTGGCCAGAGATTAGAAGAATGAGTCAAGAACGGTAAAGTGTCTAAAGCTGCTGAATCTTCTAATAGTGCAAAGAAATACCTTGGGAACTTTCAGATGAAGAAAGAGGTAGAAGCCAATGTTGTCTCGACTGAGAGAAGAGGACCTCGCCGTAACCCACAACACATTGGTCAATCACAAGTAGCGGTTGTTACTCATGCGGTCAGTGCTCAACCAGTTCATGTCCATCAACGACAGAATATTGCACAAAATCAGAATCAGAATTGGGCTCAATTTGATCCCATCCCTATGACGTACACTAAATTGTATCTTGAATTGGTGCAGAAAGGGCTTGATTACGACTAGGCCTCTGATTCCTTGAAATCCACCTCCATCCGGGTTCAGATCTGACCTTCACTGTGAATTTCATCAGGGAGCTGCCGGTCATGATTTAGAAAGTTGTTATGCATTGAAAAACAGAGTGTAAGAATTGGTGAAAGCAAATATTCTCACTTTCAAAGAGGCATGTCTAATGTTATCAACAATCCTTTGCAAAAACAAAGTGGTTGAAGACTGAGTCGAGGTACCCTCAAGTCACTTCCTAAAGACAGTGTTTCAGACAGGACATCTCATCCTTGTGACTGATTAGTCACTAGGCCATCTTTCTTTTTGTTTGCATGTTTCCCTTGTTTATGTTAAAATTGTTGCTTTCAAATACTGTTTATACTTTCATGTTAATTCTAATGAAATGAGTATTGCAATGTTTTGATTCAAATCATTTCCATTTTAGATGCTTTCAAATATATTTCTCTTGTTTACTCTCTTTATCAAGCTTTTGTTTATGCAAATATTTGAGGGAGGATGATGAAAACGAAATACCCATAATTGTTGCTGATATGCTTTTGAATAAAACTTTGCTAAGGATATACATAAATTGTTTCAACTCCTAAACACCGGAGCAATAAGGAAGTTAATCCCTCGTTCACCCCTTTGAGCCTAGAAGTTGGAGTTTCTTTCGATACAAAAAAATCTGCAATTTTAACCTGGGGATGGATAGTTCTCAGTTAATTTGGTTGTGCTTTTAATTACAAGAGAAATCATGCAAGACACCTTTCAACAAAGGTCGTGATCAAGCTTTCCTTTGCACATAGCAAGAAGTGTCAAAGATGCTCCCAAACCAAAAATGACAAAGATGGTTCCCCGTAATCATTGAGGAAGGAAGTCATTATCTTTCCAAAAAGAAAAATGAAATGAAAAGAAAAACCAAAAGAAAAATCCCACTAATTCAAAACCTATGAAGGAGACTTAGGAAAAAAATTGGGGAATCCCGCTGACTGTAATTCCAAAGGAAATGGTTCAGGCAAAAACTGGGGCATCCCGCTGACTGTAATCTCAAATGAAACAGTTCAGGCAAAAGTTGGGAATAATAAATTCAATCAGAAGAGGTCTTCAAATCCTCAAAATTATCCACCAGAGTTGACAAAAGTCCTCAAAACAGCAAAAAGATGTAAGAAGAAATGACTGTCATTATCAAGAACCCTTTAGCTTATGAACCATCGTCATTGTTGCCATCAGTACAATTCCAAAATTTCTTGGAACCTGAATGCATATTCTGAATTAACTGAATGTATGGCTGAAGAACATCATGATGATTGGGTTGGGTACAAATAAACTTTGAGCCTTTATCCTTTATTTCTTAAACCGTGAACCAGACCATGTTACAACCCTTAAAATACCTAATTGAAGCTAGGTTTCTTTTGAAAGCATACTACAGCAAGGTTGCGTAAACTGACTCCGAAGATCTTTTGCAAATCATTTGTCTTGGTATGATCATGCCTTTGCTTTCTCTTTCACTTTAAAAGTATAAACCACTGTGTTTTAACTAGTCATGCATTTACCATACACCAACAACATCATTTCAAAAATGATTTTAGATTCAAAAAAATTTCATGAACTTTGCATTAAAATTACCATGTTTGTATAAACAATTTTGCTTGCAAATAAGCTTTCCTCGTCAAGGAATTTCAAACAGCTGAGAAACTTGGTCAGTGACCTTATTAGGGGTAAGTATCTTCCAGATCCAATTGCAAATCAGTTTAAGATTTGTTGCTCAGTGCGTGTTTTCTCAGAATTGGTTAGCCAGAAGATCATTTTCAAAACTCATGTTAGGGCATTCCATTCCAAGAATCATCTCAGAGTTGAAGCCATGATCAGTTTATTTCCAACAAGTCATTTCAAAGCTGAAGCCATGATCAGTTTATTTCCAATAATATCTCAGAACTAAATCCATGATCAGTTTATCTCCATTAGTCATTTCAGAGTTGAAGTCGTGATCAACTCATTTCCGGCAACTTTCGACTGAAGCCATGATCAGTTTATCTTCAACAATCAGCTAATCTGGGACAAATCCCCAAGCAGCTCTCCATGTCTTTCCTCAGAAGATCATCAGTTTAATACAATTTACAAGTGTGACAAATTTGGGTTCAGGACATTTTCTTTCCAAGAAAATTTGGCAGAGTTCTCCGTGTTGAGGAATCAAACTTCCAATCTTACCTCCACAAAAGATTAAAATTTCGTTGTCATAAACATCTGCATTACATGCATAGATCATTCACATATCATGCATAATAAAATTCACACATAATGCATAACAAGAGTGTTTCATCCTCATTTTCATTTACCGAGGTCTTATTGTAGTTGACATGTCACCTTGAGATCAAAGTCCAACTTACTTGGCACCTACCAAAGCAAACGTTTGTTCAGCTGTCTCTCTTTCTTCCAATGCTAATCTTGGATGGGATGTCTTTCTTTCCATCTAATGCTAATCTTGGATGAGTTGTTTCTCTCTTTCGTCCAATTCTAATCTTGGATGAGTTATTTCTCTAATTTGTCCAATGCTAATCTTGGATGAGCTATGCTTATTTCAACCAATGCTAATCTTGGGTATCATGTTTCCCCATGTTGTCTAAAGCCAATATTGGATGCCATGATCTTTTGTTTCCATCCAAAACCAATATTGGATGTTGCTATCTTTTGTTTTTGTCCAAAGCCAATATTGGATGTTGTTATCTTTGTTGTTGTCCAAAGCCATTATTAAATGCCATGATTTGTCTCACCTCATTCAAAGCCAACATTGGATGTTGTGATCTTTTCTCTCGTCTAAAGTTATTATTAGACGTTGAGTTTTCCATTCATCCAAAGCCAGTATTGGATGTTGTGATCTTTTCTCTCGTCTAAAGCCATTATTAGACGTTGAGTTTTCCATTCATCCAAAGCCAGTATTGGATGTTGTGATCTTTTCTCTCATCTAAAGCCATTATTAGACGTTGAGTTTTCCCTTCATTCAAATCCAATATTGGATGTCGTGTTTCTTTTCTGTCCAACATCTTTCTTGGACGACTCTGATGTAGCTTCAAATTTAGTCTCATCCCACATCTATTGTTCTTCTAGATGCTTCTGATTGTCTTTTCCAGAGAGAGTTGCTCGCCTCATTGAATGCCATTCTTTGGTGTCGCTGCTTGCCTTCTCGAGTTTTATCTCTTTTTTCCAAGTATCGCTGGTTACTCTTTGTCACACTGACAGATATCCAGAAATATCTTGTTGTTTCCCTAGCGTGTTTTCCACATCATTTCATTTGAACTATCATAAGTTTCCAATTTCAAGTCTTTCCATGTTTCCACAGAGTATGTCTCATCTCATTCAGCATTCAAAAAAACATATGTCAAAAAAGAGTCCATGCATTCATTCATAACCTACGCTATCATCTCATCGCATCAGGGACGAAATTCAGGTCTGTTTGTATTTAATTACATTTCGCCTATCTGGCAGAAAGATAATTAAGTAAGGGCAGCTGTTGTACCCTAAATTTCTCCCCTAACTTTTTCAATCGCACTTTCATATCATATTTTCTCATTTGGTCACAATCATTAATAAATATCTTCATTCATCACATTTGCATCCTATCTTTAAGTTTTCTCTTGTGTTGTTGACTAACTTCTAATCAAAATACAAAAAAAAATGTTTGTCTTTGTCCTTGCATATTTGTGTTTTGTAGGTATCGAGTTAAAGCATTTGACAAATAGGGATTTCAGGTATTATTTCCCTAAAATCTCTATTTGCAAAGAAAAAGAATTATAATTTTTCATTTTTTTCAGTGTACAATCAATTGCTTCTAGAGTGCAATCGATTTCACAAAGTACATTTTGCATAATTTTTGAAAAAAATACAATGTGCAAATCGATTTGCACTGTAGTGCAATAGATTGCACAGCGTAAAAATTTGAAAAAAATCAGCAATTTCAAGCATGTAGAATTTTGGCTCCAATTTTTCCTCATTTTTTGAAAGATATATCTTTAATTCAAATTTTGGTGCCAATCTTGCATTTTAAAAAATATTCATTAATTCAAATTTTGGCTCTAATTTTAGAAAGAATTATCATTAATTCAAATTTAGGCTCCAAGAATCAATTACCAAATTACCACTAATCCCAATCCTATACTCTATAAATAGAGCCCTCATTTCATTCATATTTGAAGCTTTTGATATCCAAAATCACCTTTCTAAAAAATCTCTCAATTCCCTCCATCTACCAAATTCACTCAAAGCTCCATTTTCAAAAAAAAGTTAGTAAGCTTTACATTGAAGCTTACTAATATTTGAGCTAAACCTTCATCCAAACACGTTTTCTTCATCAATTCTCTACATCCAAGCTTGGGCAATTGATTCTTGTGGTTGAATTGAAGCAAATTCTTGAAGTTGTGTTGATAATTCTCTAGATCTACCTTTGGTAAGTTGGATTTTCCATCTTACACAATGTGATCTCTTTTTGATCTTTGGGTTTGATTCATTGAGCATTGTTTTGTGATTCCATTGGTGCTTTTTTCTCATAAATTGATGGAATTTTCTTGCTCAATTGGATCCTTGATCATAAGGTGTTTGATGGAAAGTTTGAACAAGGATTTAGCCTTTTGAAATGTTGTTTTTCCTATTGTAACAATGTGCAATCTCGATTGTTGTCCTAGTGCAATCGATTAGCACAGAAACAGAGTGCATTTTTTGACTTGTTTTGGGGCTGTTTTGATACATAAATGTTTTTCTACTCACTCCTTTTGATTGTTGGTTTGGATTGCAATTTCAAATGTCCAATTTCTCTTTAAATTCAATGGACTTTGGGTGTAGATGAAGTTGGATAAATGTTCATTAATTTAAATCTACCTAAGAGTGAATTATTTAATTCATTTTTAGTGCTTTGAATTAGTGATATGTTAGTACTTTAATCCACCAAGATGATTGATTGAATTTAAGGATGAAAGAATTTTGAGGTGGTGATCCAAATTAGCTTATCATTCCCATCCCTCTTCATCTTATCCCTTTATTTTTTTTAAATGTGCTACATGTTAAGGGGTGATGATCTATATATAATTTATCCAAACATGAAGTACATAGAATGCTATTGACCGGCCTCAAAATAGGTGCGACTTCTACATAAGTCCACTTAGGATTGCTTAACATAGCGCTAAATTTAGTCCCGATTGGAAAAAATGATCATTCGTGGCCCAAACCTATGTTTGTAAGACCAAGTATGTTATTTGATCTCTTTGATCCAATAACCATGAGATTCATTGTGTGGAGGCTTTGGTTCTACCAATCTTCTAATGGATCTACATCACTTTTGGTCAACGCGGATCACTTAAACATCATTGATCATTAAATGTTACTTTTGAGGATTCCAAAATGGATTATATATTTGACAAAAAGAAAATGCAACTTGTTGTGTGGAGGTTTTAGTTCTACCAATCCTCTAATTAGTTCTAAATGCAAGTTTCAAGATGGTCATCTAACTAACCATTAATTTTTAACAATTGACTTTATTTTATGCTCTTTACTTTATGCTTTTATTTTTATGCTTTATGTACCATTTACTTTAAGCATTTACATTTCATGTCATTTTCATTTTGCTCACTTCAACATTTACTTTTATGCTATTTTCATCTTTGCTCACTTGAGCATTTACTTTTATGCCATTTTTATTTTGCTCACTTGAGCATTTCTTTTCTTTTTGAAGATACTTAATAATCAACATGAACCATAAAAAAATATTAGTGATACTTGGACTATTTGGTTTCTATCCTTGGCATTGTGGAGTATTGGAATTCTTGGACTTAGGAATAGAAACCTTTTCTTATATTAGAGACCTTGTGACCTTAATTGATGTTTTGTCTGGAGTTCTTAAGGTTTACCTCAAGACATTGGGTTGTTTGTTTGTTTTGGGTGCAGGTTATTGTGATTACATACTTTGTCTGTAATCTGGAATTCATCTGTATACAGCCGTTACTCTGCCCAATTTTTTCTAAGACTTAATACACTCGAAGTTTGGTCTTTTCAAGATGTCTATCATCTTTGCTTTCTTGGTTTCAATTCAAAGAATGGGAATTCTATCTTTACTTATAATGTCAAGTATCGACTTCTTGTTTGTTAGATGGTTCTTCTCCTTAGCTTTTACCTTATGCTTTAGGATAGTCCCTTCATCTCCTCCCATCTTCTTTAATTCTCAAAACCTTCTCATCTTTTTTTCAAAACCTTCTTTGTTTATAAACTCAAACCTCTTTCATAATAAACCTCGACTTTGTCGAGTGCTTTTATTTTAAAACTTATTTTCTTTAAACAGACTTCAATTCACTTAATCATACTTCGACATCTTTCAAAATTAACAAAAACACTTCAACTCATTCAAACTCTTTTGTGCGCTCGAGCACCTTTTACATTCAAACTTTTTTTCAAGGTGAGACACGATTCATTGATAGTCGAGCAACATTCTCCTATCCCAATGGTTATAAAGGTGTCGACTTTTCAACTTAAGTACTAGAGGCGTTCTCAGACCCTCACTCTTGCTGACACAAGGTCCATCTTTCTCACACCTTGTGGGCGTTAGTCGATATTTCTCTCCTAACAATGACGATTTGTCTCCTTGTTTAAAATCAACCAACAGGAAACTCTTTTCTAGCCGAACTATGGTGCTCTGACTTTCCCATTGTACGAGGGAGTACGTAGGCACTAAGTCTTACGACCCAAAGCGAGCAACAAAAATAATAAAAAAAACATTTCATTTTCTTTTGTTTGCAAATAAACATTCATTCTTTTCCTTTAGCAAGTAAACCTTTACATGACACTCCTTTTAAAATAAAATAAACAAAGTGGATCCTACGGAGTACCATAGATGCTTAGGGTGCTAACACCTTCCCTTTGCATAACCGACCTCCGTACCTCGATCTCGGATCTTTTATTTCATTGTGGGTTTTGTTCGCTTTTTTTCCGTTTCGCTTTGGAAACAATAAAGTGCGGTGGTGACTTCATTGTGTTGAGATAAGTCAATTTATGGCTTAACCTCAAATATTTACCGCTACTTTTCTTTTATTATCATTACTATCGCAATTTCGTTCTCTCTTAGTTCTGATTTGCGCGTGCAACAAGTATCTACCTATATGCACGTGTTCTTTTCTTTGAATTGATTGATGTATTTCCATCTTATATTTTGCTTCCTTGTTTAGGTATCTACCTATATGCATGATCTCTTTTCTTTAATGCTTACTTATCTAAGTAGGTTTTCTTTAGGAATCTTATCTAAGTGCATTATATCTTGAGTAAGTCTCTGCTTCTGATGTTGATAGGTAATTGTCTAATTTCCATCTCCTTTCTTTTATCCTACCTTGATGACATGATATCATGGTTAGGTGTTTATTTCTTTTGATGTATTTCCATCCCTTTCTTTTATCCTACCTTGATGACATGATGTATTGGTTAGGTGTTTGTTTCTTTTTATGTATTACCAACTATTTCTTTTATCCTACCTTAATGACATGATGTCTTGGTTAGGTGTTTGTTTCTTTTTATGTATTACCAACTATTTCTTTTATCCTACCTTAATGACATGATTTCTTGGTTAGGTGTTTGTTTCTTTTGATGTATTGCCATATTTTCCCCTTTCTTCTTGCTTGTCCAGATGACATGATATCTTGGTTAAGAATTGCTATCCTTCTTTATTCTATCTTACCTTGATGACTTGATATCTTGGTTAAGTTATCATTTGTGTTATATATGATCGATGTTTGTTAGTGCTTAGGTTTCAACCTATTTCATGAGTTTTTGTGTGTTACTTGCATATCTAAGTAGGTATTTTTTAGGTATCTTGTCTAAGTCCCTAATTGTGAGTAAGTGGTTACTTCTCATATGATTTTCGCATGCTTTCATTATTTTATCTAAGTAATTGATTTCTTTCTTCATATACCTCTTCTTCCTTTCTTATTATATTTCATGCTCCCTATAGGATGCTTTAGTTCATTCTTCTCTAAGATTGAACTAAGTAGACCTCGTGTTTGCAATCCATGAATGACAATGTTAGGTAGATCCCGCCTTATCCTAACTTTAGGTCCACAAGCATGACAACAAGAAGGATTGAGATCCCCTTTTGATTAGTCCTTCTCTTTTACATTCATATAAAACATATTTTTCTTTATAAAACCTCAAAACACTTAACAATAAAGAGGGGGACCATGTGCCATGACCCCTAAGCAAGTGTGGAGCGCTCTGGATACGAGGCGTTTGACTCGACCATCCAAAGTCTCTCATGTCATAGTCTTTAATATGGTTCAATTCACCAAATTATTTTTCAAATTAAAAAACACAAACTAGTCAAACTTCTTTTTCCCCTTAGGGGCTTTTTCTTTTGAAAAGTTTCAAAAAGGACATGCTTCTCCAGCATTGTTCATAAAAAACACACAATAAACTAAAACACCTTTTTTGGTGAACTACGAGTGCCCTTATCTCTCATTGCATGAAGAGGGTTGTAGGCACAAAGGTTCGCAACTGCAACGGGCACAACTAATAAAAACTTTCTTTTTATATATACTCTTGCATGCATTCCCTTAGCATTAAGCTTTAGATTTTTATACACCCTTTGATTAGAAAAACCTTGAGTGGATCCTATGGAGTACCATATATGTGAAGGGGGCTAATAAATTTCCATCGTGTAATCGACTTCCTTACCCTTTCCCTTGGTTGCGAGACCATGTTCTTTCTTTTTCTTAGCTTTACTCGATGTTTCCTTTCCCTCTCTTGGGATAAATAACATTGATAGAAACTCTTCGTTTTCAACCTTCGTGTTTGATATATTTTTCTAGATGCGACACCGCCTTTGGGGTTTTCAACTCATCGAGTTGCTATTTTTATTTTTCTAGGCAAAGTTTTTCTTGATTGCATCAACATTTACAGAACATGGGAGCTCCTCACCATCTATAGTTGCAAGAATCATAGCACCACCATAGAAGTATTTCTTGACAACATATGGGCATTCATAATTAGGAGTCCACTTTCCCTTTGAATCAGTGTTGAAAGACAATATCTTTTAGAGCACGAGGTCGCCTTCTGTGAATATAGGGGGTCAAACCTTTTTATCAAATGCTTTCTACATTTTAGTGATATAACTGTCTATGACACAAGGTCATCATTCTCTTTTTCTTCTATCAAACTTAATTGATCAAACCTTCTTTGATACCATTATGCCTCAGTCAACTTGGCTTCCATCTAAACTCGCATTAATGGGATATTAATCTCGATGGGGAGCACTACTTTCATGCCATACACGAGAGAGAAATGGGTTTCCCCTGTTGAAGTGCGGACAAATGTACGATACCCATTGTAAGAAAAAGATAGCATACCATACCAATCCTTGTATGTAACAACCATCTTCTGGATAAGCTTCTTAATGTTCTTATTAGCAACTTCCACGTCCTCATTCATCTTAGGCCTGTAAGGAGAAGAGTGGTGATGTCCATTCATGAAGATGTCTTAAAGCTCTTTCATGATCTTGTTATTCAATTTTGAACCGTTATCAATGATTATCTTACTTCAGATACCATACCAAAAAATAATATGATTCTTGATAAACCGGACTATAGCCTGCTTGGTCATATTGGCATAAGATGCCACTTCGACCCACTTGGTAACATAATCAATAGCTCCAAGAATGACTTGATGTCTGTTTGAAGCTTTAGGCTCAATCATTCCAATCATGTCAATGCCCCATATAGAGAAAGGCCATGGATAAAAAATAATGTTGAAAAGAGTTGGAGGAACATGAATCTTATCAGCATAGATCTGACACGTGTGGCACTTCTTCACCAACTTACAGCAATCAAATTCCATTGTCATCCAATAGTAACCTGCTTTGAGCATCTTCTTAGACATTTCTTGTACGTTGACATGGGTACCAAAGTATCCTTCATGAATTTCTTTCATCAACATGTCTGCTTCGTATTTATCCATGAATCTGAGCAAGACCATGTCAAAATTTTGCTTGTACAAAACGCCTTCAATGAGGAAGAAACTGCCAGCCAACCTTTTTAAGATATTCTTGTGTTTATTTGATGCCCCAAGTGGGTATTCCTGACTTTGTAGGAAATTCATGATATCATAATACCATATATTATCATATGATGCTTCTTTTGTTGCAAAAACTTGAGCAGGTCTAACAAGATGTTTGATTGTAATTTAAGGAGCTTCATTAGGGAAATTCACCTTGTACATGGAAGATAAAGTGTCCAAAGCATCTTCGATCTGAATCTCATTAAAATTCTGGCACACACAATATAAATATCAAGACAGATGTCTGAACTAGCAAGCACAATGTCATGACTGATGTTATGACATCTGCTGACAGAACATAAATTTTTAATGAAATTAAAACTATGCAGAATTATAAAGTGCAAATGGTAAAAGAACACAGAGAGTTGTTAACCCAATTCAGTACAATTCACCTACTATGGGGGCTACCAAGCCAGGAAGGAAATCCATAATAAGCAGTATTAATTCTAAGGTTAAACAGTCCCAATTTACAACTTATCACTTAATCACTACCCAGTGCAACTTCTACCTAGGCACCTACTAGATATGATAACTCCTCTTACTTCCAATCACCACTCTGATAAAAGATATGTCCAAATCCCAGTGACAGTCTATAATCTAGCCATAATCACAGTGACTCAAAACCAAACTAAAATTTAAGTTTACACTTCAACCACAATACTCAAACTCTTGCTTAAAAGCTTTACAATGAGAACAATAACTTAACAAACTATTAATAACAATCACTCAACTCAAATGTTTTAATGATACATGACGACGTACAAATAGAAACACAAAAACCCCTTGAAGATCTTTCAAACCCTAAGACTGAGAAAATATGGATTCCCCTTATTTTTTAATGTTCTTGATGATATTATGTCTAGGTAGTTTCTTTAAGTACTCCTCATCCATCCTTGGGCCTTGCATCTGCGCCGAAATATTCCTTATTGTCCATGCTGAGGGCTGCACAATTCTATGCAGGAAAACCTCCCTGAATATTGGAACAAAAACACAAGATTTACTAATTAGTCTCAATCAACTAATTATAGAAACCTGTTTACAGCTGTAAATAAATTATTTGATCCATATTTTAATATCCTTGACCAGCAAAAAATAAGTGAGAGAAACAAAAAGGAATCTCACAGAATCAAGTTATATCTGTCAATAATAAACCAAACAACATCACATGTTGCAAAAGACCAAGATGTCATGACATTGTCTTCGACATCTGGTTGAAATTCACATCACCACAAATCCGTTATGGCAAACCGTGTTTTTGTCAAATTTTAGCCAATTGCAAAACCATGGTATTAACAATTCCACCTTTGGCAAATTTTAGCTAAAACACGCTTAGCACAAAAGATCCTGGAGAGATGAATAAGACCACAAATAACCAAACAAGCTACATCATATATATATATATATATATATATATATATATATATATATATATATATATATATATATATATATATATATATATATATATATATATATATATATATATATATATATATATATATATATATATAAGAATGAGTAAGTTATATGAGAATGTGAGAATGAATAAGAACCACCAGATTTGAAAAGGAATGGTTGATATTAAATTATGATATTCCCTAAATCAAGTGTCATTAAGAGGAAAGAGAAATCATTAATTAAATTTTAAATATATATTATAATCTCAACCATTCATTTTCAAATCCAATGATGCAGATTCATTCTCATATTCTCATATAAATATAGCATTCGCATAGGATATGTCATATATATATATATATATATATATATATATATATATATATATATATATATATATATATATATATATATATATATATATATATATATATATATATATATATATATATATATATCAGAGTTACAAGAGCTACACATACTAGCAAATTAACACTCTCCCAGTCACACATAATAGGTTCTCCCCCTCAAGGAGAAATCCAAGTGATTCTCAACACACATCACACAATATGTTGGAACATCTATTAAGACATCCTTATCCTACACACATAGTTACATCAGTAGGAGCAGCAGAAGCAGACTCACTAAGGCATCAGCATGAAACATCATGCTCCCCCTGAATAGTTTCACGAATATCCACACAAACACAAACATATACTCTCTCAAAAGCAGTATCACACGGTCCTATCACAATTCTATATCAACATGTCAAGACATGTGATGTAATATTAGGACACAAAAACTTTACTCCCCCTCTTTAGCCAAAATATTTACAAAATTTAAATAGAGTAAATGTACACAATATAACACAGAACACACTAGAATATATTGCAATGAAGAAATACCACAGATGGAAACATATATTGCACACTAGCAATACCACATATGCAGAACAACCAATCAGGATCACCAGATGGAAACAAACAGATGGAAATACAACTTTTTGGCAAACTTCGCGTGGTTTTCCACCTGTTTCCCCTGACAAAAAGCCTTCTGCATTCCTTGTCCAATGAGTCACTTGTTATGAAATGATCTCTTGACATACAGTATCATCAGTGACCTCCACTTTTACCTGCTCACTTTCATCTCTTCCCACATATTTGTTGATAATCTTAGGTGAGAACTCCACCTAGTGTCCTCTAACAAACACTTTTATATACTCACTGCTACTCATATTGTTACAATCTCTAGAAATATTTACTATAAATTATTTTACCTGTGTCTCATAGAAGTCTCCTTATCCAATTACCTTTTCATCAAGCCTGCTTCCTGAATGAGACTAATCACTTTCTTATAGTCAAGAGCATTACTGCCAAATTCTCTTTCTAAAGCCAATCCGCTTTTGCACAAAAACCTTCACTTTTCTACATAACTAGTAGAGTGGAAAAAGATATTATCAAGAGCCACATCAGGTATATTGGGAGGAATTTTCTTTCCTGCAATAATCTACCTGGCAGATGCACCAATGTTTTGAACACATGCTTCAACATCTTTCTTATATTATGAGCCACTAGACACTGATTTTTTTTCTCTTCAAAGATTTTTCTTTCCCTAGAGATGTTTCTACTTAACTCCAACTTTTCTCTGCACCAACAAGCGTTCTCTCCCTAATAGTTTCTAATCTTTGGTAAAGGTGTCAATAGTTTTCCCACTTTTATTCCTCAATCCCTTAGCTTTATGAGGAGTCATTCGCCTAGAAATTGATGTGTCATCATAAACCATGTCATCAAGAATGATCACATTAGGATTCTGAACTTTCCCTACTGCACTACCTTCTTGATCATCATTAGTTTTTATTTCTTCTCGGGATTCATTCTCATCAGTCTCTATAAAGTTCCTTTTATCCCGAGTACATTCTGAGTCCTCAGGGTTAATTGTCATGTTTAGTTTTTGAGTGAAAACTCTAGGTTTTGTGAAAGATGTCGCAACACTTGTCTCAGCATTATGGTTAATTCCCAAGACTTCTTAAAAAATCTATAAATGTCATGATTAGTTGACCTAGTATTAGAGGCACTAGATTTTTCTTCAACACCCTCTTTGATATGGTTTTTAACATTGAGTTTAGCGTTAGAGGTTTTCACAGACGTATGAGGGATATCATCCTTCCTAGTTTGTAAAGGGATGGTTACAGATGAAGAAGACTTACCTTTTAATGGAGTTCTTCGTGCTCTCATTACAATAGTCTTGGTTCTTTTCTTGGTAGGGGTGACTTGAGGAATAGTGATGGCCAGAGCAGTAGTAGGATGGATAACTGCAAGTGGAACAACATGAATGGTTTGCAGGAATCCCTCTCGAGAAATAAAGCTATTAAAACTTTTCATTTTGTGAGTTGAATGAACTTGATAAGATTGAAGAATGTAAGAGCTCACCTAAAATGTTGAAACCCCTTCTATTACTGTTAGAGAACGAATAACGTGTAGAAGAGGGTTATATAATGGAAACAATGATTTTCTAAATAAAAGTGCATCATTAATTGGTGAACACAACATTCATTATATTGGTCTAAACCTAAGAGGAAGTTTGAGTTTTTTAACCGTTAATTCTGGATATCCTTAAGATCACAAAATGTCGTCAAGACTTTTAGAGGGACATTGAGCTCTTCTAACTTATGATGCTCCTTGGACCTAGAGATATTTATGCCCTTACAATTCTGTTTGTTTGTCTTGATTTTCAAGTTATTGGACATTACATATGAAAACAAACATGAGATATCTTGAGATACTTTCATAGTAGAAGCATATGTAACATGATTAGTTGCATCCTTCTTCATATTCTTTTTTTCCTGATTCTCCCTTTTCAGATATATCTATTGGTTGGGAAGAGTTCATTGGATAACCATATAGCATGAAATAAACGGGCATTATAAGACCATAATTTCCACAAAAATGACATTTCCAAAGATGAAGATTAGCTTTGTTCCAAGTTCTTTGTCCATTGGAAGGATGTTGGAATATTTATTTTGACATTGCAATTTTATTCTCTTTCTTTCCATAATTATTTGTCACCGAGTTTTTTCTATTATGATTCATGGGCTGATAGGTAAAGCCTACACTAGTGAATTTTTTTCTTCCTTCTCTTATTTGAATAACTTTATCCAAAGCACTATACCCATTGTTATCCAGTTTAGAGCTTAACAAGGTTTTTTCCAACTTTAGAGTTTCTAGATAAAAGATGTTCTTTTCCTCCTAAAGTTTAGTAATGGCTTTCTTATGTGCTTCATTCATCTACACACTTCTTCACTTTTCACACAGATAACTTTATAGAGACTTACCAGTTCATTATAGGTAAGATCCTCATCACATGAATTTGTATCAGATTCATACCTGCCAGTTAGAGCTACAGTCTTTGCAGTTTCAACACTTTTAACAATACTACCTTATCTAATATTAGAGGAAAAGTTCTGAAGAACTGGTTCTGATTTTATCTTGTCCAATAACTGGTTAAATATTTTTTAAGGATCATAATGCCTTTTGAGAGCCCTGCATAAGAGTCAAGAATATTAGCACTAGTCTCGTTCTTCTTCTAAGATATTTCACTCATTTTTAACTCAAAAATTTGAGGAGATCAATAAATTCCCCCATTTTCAAGCTTCTGACGTTTCGAGCCTCCTCAATGGCTATAACCTTCATGTTAAATCATTTAGGTAAAGAAATGATAATCTTCCTTACCAATTTTTCTTATGACATTCTTTCTCCCAAGAGGTTTGATGCATTACCACTTCAAGAATCTTCATATGAAAATCCTGAAAAGTTTCATCGTCATTTATCTTTAGGCTTTCAAACTTGGTAGTGAGAAGTTGCAGCCTTGACATCTTTACTTTGGATGTACCTTCGTGAGTTGTCTTAAGGATTTCCCAAACATCCTTGGCTATATTACAGGTATTGATCAACCTGGACACATTTTTGTCAACTCCATTGAATAGAGCATTTAAATCCTTGAAATTTCTATTGGCTTCTTTGTCATCATTTTCATCCTAGTCTTCTTCATGTTTAATAGATTCATTTCCCTCTTCGTCCTTCAAAATTGGATGTACCCATCCTTTCAAAACAACCTTCCATGCTTTGCTATCCATAGATTTCATAAAGGCTACCATTCTGACCTTCCACTAATCATAGTTTGAACCATCAAACAAACATGACCTATCTTAGTATCCTCCTTCCTTGTCCATAGTACCAGAAAATATTTCCCCTAGAGCTCACCCAATGAACAAGATAGGATGCCCGCTCAAATGCCAATTGAAATTCCGGCTCACACAATATAAATTTCAAGGCATATGTCTCAACATAAGGGCACTATGTCACGACAGATGTTATAACATCTACTGACAGAAAAAATTGTATTAACAAAATTAAAACTACACAGAATTATAAAGTGAAAAAGGGTAAAAGAACACAGAGAGTTGTTAACCCAGTTTAGTGCAACTCACCTGCTCTGGGGCTACCAAGTCAGGAATGAAATCCACTATCAGCAGTATTAATTCTAAGCCTAAACAATCCCAATTTATAGTTTATAACTTGATCACTACCCATTGAAACTTCTACTCAGACACCTCCTAGATATGATAACCCCTATCACTTCTAATGATCACTGTGATAAAATACATGTCCCAATCCCAGTGATAGTCTATAATCTCACTGCAATCATAGTGACTCAAAACTAAATTAAAACTGAAGTTTACACTTAAATCACAATACTCAAAGTCTTTCTTAAAAGCTTTAGAGTGAGAACATTAACTAAACAAACTTTTAAAAAAAATAAGTCAACTTAAAAGTATCAAAGATACATGATGATGTACAAATAAAAACACAGAAACCCATTGAAGAACCCTCAAACCATAAGACTTAGAAAATATGGCTTCCCCTTATATTTCAAAGTTCTTGATGATATCACATCTTGGTAATTTCTTTAAATACTCCTAAGCCATCCTTGGGCCTTGCATATGTTCCCATATATTCCTTGTTGTCCATGTTGAGGACTGCATAAACCTTTGTAGGAAAATCTCTTTGAATCTTGGAATAAAAACACAAGGTTTCCTAATTAGTCTCAAACAACAAATTAGAGAAACCTATGTACAACTGGAGATAAATTATTTGTTCCATATTTAAATATCCTTGACCTGGGAAAAATCTTTGAGATAAACAAAATGGAATTAGAAAGAATCAATTTAGATCTGTCAAGAATAAACCTAACAACTGCATATGCTGCAAAAAAAGATGTCATGAAGATGTCTTCGACATCTAGCCGAAAATAACATCACAACAAACCTGTTAGGAAAATCGTTTTTTTGGAAAATTTTAGCCAAAGACAAAACTATGGTATTAACAATCTCCCCCTTTGGCAAATATTGGCTAAAGCACTCTTAGCACAAAAGATTCAGGAGAGAGGAATAAGACCATAAATAACCAAACAACCTACATCATATATATATATATATATATATATATATATATATATATATATATATATATATATATATATATATATATATATATATATATATATATATATATATATATATATATATATATATATATATATATATATATATATATATATATATATATATATATATATATATATATATATATATATATATATATATATATATATATATATATATATGTATATATATCAAAGTTACAATAGCTACATATACATACAGGTTAGCACTCCCCATGTCACACATAATAGGTTCTCCCCCTCAAGGAGAAACCCATACCAGAAGAGAAATCCAAGTGATTCTCAATACACATCAGACAGGATGTTGGAATATTTGTTAAGACATCTCTATCCTATACACATAGCTACATCAGTAGCAGCAGCATAAGCCAACACAGTAAGGCAGAAGCATGAAACATCATGCTCTCCATAAATAGGTGCATGAGCTACCACACAAACACAAACAGCTACTCTCTCAAAAGTAGTAGCACACATTCCTATCATAATGCTAGATCAACATGTCAAGACGTGATGTAACATCAAGACACATACACCTTACTCCAACTTTTTAGCCAAAATATTTACAAAAATAAACAGAATAAACGTACACAATGAAAAACATAACACACTAGAACATATTCCACTTAAGCAACACCACAGATGGAAACATATATTGAACACTAGCAATATCGGAGATAAAAGCACACATAGAACAACCAATCAGGATCACCAGATGGAAACACAAATTCTTGTCTAACTTCACATGGTATACCACCTCTTTCCCCTATCAAAGAACTTTCTGCATTCCCTGGAAAATGAGTCACTTGTTTTGCAGTGATCTCTTGGCATATAGTATGGTAATACGGTGGGAGAACTGACTTGGTTTTGGGTTTTATCGCAAATGTTGTGGATACCAAGAGTCGCCACCGACTTTTCTTTTATCCAATAAGGAAAGGCCAAAAGAACAGGAAAGACCTTGAGATTTTTGAGTTCAAGGGGGTAAGTTATGTAAAGGGAAGGTGTTAGCACCCTTTTCATCTGTAGTTATCTACAGGATCTTAATCGCTAGCTCACTTTTGAATATTTGATTTTTGTGTGTGTGATTTGTTTGAAAATATTTTGAAAAGCCAATGTAAGGCTGGCTTTGTAATGATTCTCGTATCTGTCCTCGAGAACGCGTACACAGTGTTTGTTTGCAAATATTTTGAAATTGGGATTGTGATTGTGTGAGATGTTTTTGTTTTGAAGAGCTTTGTGAGCAAGCAATTAAGATCTACCCTACTCAAGGTCGTTCTTGTGTTTTCTTCCTCCTTTAGATAGTGCTATTCGTACCATTAGTTGGTAGGAAGCCCTATCGTTGGATGTGAAGGGATAGGCGTGGGTCATCGTACAATCATCGAAGGCAACTGGTAGGGACACTTTAGCAATTATCATTAAGGGACTACATCATTTACTGAAGGCAACATTGAAAGGTCATCGAGGGACTATGATCTTTGTATCGAGGGACTTTGCTAAAGTGTCTCTACGTTCGAGGGACATGACTGTTTTGTAATCCGAAGGCAACAAGGGAGGTTACCCTAAAGGTTTAAGTGTACAATTGATTTGTTTTCAGATACTTTTAGTCTTGCAAATAGGGTTAGCTACCGATTTGTTTTTAGTCTTTCCATACAAGCCTAATTACTAAGCAATAATATAGCAAAAGCACTATAAAGGGTGCGAAAAGTAAAATCCGAAATGTAAACCCTAAACTATTTCATCGATTTGGGAGAGGTACATAGGTAAGAAAATGCGGGAAAGTAAACCCTAATTACTATTACATCCCAGGAAACAGTTACAATATCGAGGAAAATGTGAGAAGAATAAACTATGCGAAAAAAGAATGTAAGAATAAAAAAACGAACAATGTTTTTCAGTGATTTTTTTATGAAAAAGGTTTTTGATGATTAAATTAACCTAAAAAAAGTCTAACTAAATTTAATTAAAAAAAGTTTATTAATTAAATTAAAAACCTAATTTGATTATGGTTTATAAAAAAAGAGGTTTTGAAAAATTAGGTTTGTTAAAAAAGGTTTATGGTTTATGAATTTAGGGTTTTTATGAATAAAAATTAAGGAAAAACCAAGTTTTAAAAATAAACTTCCAGGGGTGGGTGTTGAACCCACGCCCTTAGCCTTCCTGCCCAGCACCTTCACCATTGTGCCAAGCGTGCACTTGTGTCAAGGGATAACATCAACGCGTTTTATATGTTAACCTGCAAAAATCATAAAATATGAAGAAAAAAAAGAAAAAAAAAGGCAGGGATTGAAACCACACCTTTGGAGAGGAATGCCTTAACGCGTGCGTTTTAACCACTGGGTGGTGATACATCCATTATTATTCCTGAAACAAATTAAACAAATAATAAACAAATTGCATGGATCGGACAGGCGTCGGAGCCCTAGCTCTGGTCGTTTTCTCCGATGAGTCTTTTCTTCCAACTTGCAAAACAAACACTGTTAAAGATCCAAAGGGACCCTACTCCCCTAAATCCAACCCTGCGAGTTCAATGGGACCATCATTTTTGGCTAAATCGCGCTGGTTTAGGAGATATATCAAATTTATCATGGATTTCTATGAACATGATGGCTCATGGTTCCGATAGCATAGGACTCTTGCGATTATCCAATCCTGCACCAATACACCTCAGAAACACATTGATATCATCAGAATGCCTTAAAGTAAAATAAAAACTGAAATATGAATTTTCAAATAATAATGAGATCGGAGATGTATGTCTGTAGGTTTTTGTGTGCTCTAGATCATCTGATTTGATCTGTCCTTACCCTATACCTCTTCAAGAATCGATTGGAAGGCTGGAAGGCTTTGAAGTTGGCTGCAACTATGGTTTTCAACTTGCTGTAGATTGTGCAAGAATTCTTGTGGCTTGTCATGTCTGAATGAAGAGAATATATAAGGCCTAAAATTAGGTCAAATAGACATGGGCTTGGACTTGTATGAAAAAGCCTTATTTTTATCTTATTTGTTTTGACTTTTAACATAAATAAAAATCAAAATAAATAGAATAAAAAGGTCAAGGGGTGAATGAAGTAATTCAAAGGTTCATATGAAGTCTAGAATGCGCATGTACCCCGAAAAAAAATAGGCCATTAGCCCAAAAAATCAAATTTGCTCAATTTGAACTTCATGCATTTGCTTAAACTTTCCCAACTTGCACTAGTCATAACTCTCTCAATTTTCATCATATGAAAGTGATCTGAGACTTTTTGGTAAGCTCAAGATGACCTCTACAATCTCAATTTTGATCATTTTTACATTTGAAGACTTTATATTGATGTAAGTTGCCTTGACAAAAAGTGTCTTTTTGTTGACTTTTGAAATGACCTGTAACGTTTTGGCCCATATCTCTCAATTGAAGCATTTTTTGGACTTGAGATTAGAGATAAAAAGTTGTAAATAATTGAATTACCTTCAAAATAAGCTTTTGTTGAGGAAAATATGATGAAGCATGTGAAAGTTATGCTTGGTCAAAGTTCAGTTGACTTCTCCTTAAGAAAACCCTAATTTGGCAACTTTTGACTTTTGGTGAGTTGGGAGTTTTCTTGATGAATCATGATCAACCCTTGATCAAATGACGAATATTAATTCAAAACCTTGATGTTGTCCAAAAATCATGAGGTTTGACTGTATGTTGACCATAATTGACATTTTGTCCAATATAGTTGATTTTCAATCATCTAAGCAACTGGCTGAGCAAACTTGTGATGCAAGGCATGAAAATTTGAATGAGCATTCTTGGATACATATAAGAAACTATGAAACTCACTTGAGGCATTAGAAACCCAATCTTCCTTGATAAATACAAAAACCTAATTGTATGTCAATTGCTTAGAAGGAGAATTTGTCTGATCAATTCTTGAGTACCCTTGAGCAAATGAAAACCCTAAGATGATGAGGAGATAACTTGAAAAATGAGAGGGAAAATTTTGGGATACAACAGCTTCCCCTGTTAAATCTTCTTAGACCTGAGGAGTTAGATTGGCATGTTCACCATTCGTGACCTGAAGGTGCAAGATGATTGAACACTTAAGTTCCCAGAAATTTTCACTCGCATGTACATGATGTAACGCTGTTGGTTGATAATATTTCTTGAATGGTCGTAAGATTCCATTATGAAAGATGACAGAATGTCGTCAGAGATGGGCATATGGATACCATCAAAGTGACTGTTAATAGGAGTATCAGAATGAGTCTACACTTGACTATATCTAAAGAATACATTCTAGAATGAACCTCTGAGGAAGGTGCTTAAGTAGCTGCTTGTCAGATTTAGTCTCTGAGGGAAAGGGTTGTCATGTAGATAGTCGCCCCACCTGCTTCGGGAATTGATCTACATTCTATTTTTGTTGGTAAACCCGTCGTGTTTCGGGAATTCATACCACCTGGTCATGTTGATAGTTTCCCCATCCTGTTTTGGTAGTTAATCTTTTCCTGGTTATATAGATAGTTTCCCCGTCCTGTTTTAGGAGTTAATATTTTGCCTAGTCATATAGATAGTTGCCTCGTCTTGTTTCAGGAATTAATATCTGACATGTTTTCTGTTTGCGAACCCGTCCTATTTCGAGAATTCATATCGTATGGTCATATAGATAGTTTCCTCGTATTATTTTGGGAATTAATCTTGGACCCGGTCATATATATAGTTGCCCCGTCCTGTTTTAGGAATTAATCTCTGACCTGTTTGAGAATTACTGATGATGTTCGTCTGTTTGTAGACTTTACCTGAAAAGATAAAGTTAGTCTTTATGCAATGTCATGATGTATGTAATGCATCACATAATGATGTTCTCAAAATAAATGAGAGTGTCATATGCTTATCGTATGCATATGCTATGATACTTGTAAATGATGTATGGATGTGAGATTTCATTGAAGTGAATTGGTAGCTTTGTATAACATCTCTGGCTGGGGAAACTAAATCCCCGACTGTTGTCGGGGATGAATATTATGAATCTTCAACCTTGTTTAGAATGTCTATGTTGGGGATTCCTGCTTTCTACTTTGAGGATATTCTGCTGGGGACGTTTGACTTATGCTTGGGGATAGAAGAGTTCAGGAAAATTGGTTGTTCATCACTTTATTGGGGAATTTAGTTCTTATATATCCTGACTGGGGATAAAATAGATGAATAACCTTCTGAGGCGTGTCTGATCGAGTTTCAGATATGGATACCTAGCTCTTCTGGGGGAAGAGAAAGTTACATGATATTGGGCCCGATTTCAAATACTGTAGAAACTCTTTGAGGATAGAAAAATATACTTTGTTGGAGAAGAGAATTTGTTAGTGATTTGCAGTAGTCAGAGAAATTAACTTTGTTGGGGAAATAAACCCTGCTGGAGAGATAAAAACTCTACTGAGGAAATGAGCCCTGCTATAGAAGAGAATTCTACAGGGGATAATGTTGGAGTAATAAACTCCGCTGGAGGATTGAATTTCTGTGAACTGTGTTGAGGACATAATCTATGACGAGGATTGGAATTCCATAGGCCGTGCGGGGGAAGTTTCCACTATATGAGGGAGAAATGATCAAACTCTTTTATCCACTAGGGGGATCTGCTGGGGAGTATGGTTATGTTAATAGCTGGAAGGGGCCTCAATTTCTGTGTGAGGACATATTATACTTGCTGAGGAATGTATCTCCATTAGGATGAGCTTGTGCAGGTAGCTCTACGGGGATTTTTCGATGGGGATTTGTGGATGACTTGAACATTATCCTAACTCCTAGAGTCTTCAGTAAATGCTTATTCATGTTTTTATGCACATATTTGTTAACAGTAATCATATTCATATGCATATGTTTATTCAATTTAGTCATTGGACTTTTTTGCAAAAAAAATAGAGAAAGTAAGATTGAATTTGGAATTATATTTGTATTGATGGTTTGCATATAAACAGGCAGTTTTATACAAGGAGACAGAGATCCTATTAAGAGGAAATCGTCGTAGAAATGAAGAAAGTACAAAGAAAAACAAAGAAAGACAGCTAAGTGGAAACAATCCCTTCGGGTTTCACCTTTGTTATTTCCCCTATGTCTTCAAGCATCTCATCCCTTGTTATCGAAAGAAGTTGACTGAATTGATCTGTATCGTTTGAACTTGGAGTTTGTAACAAAGTTTGCTGTAGGTAGATAATCCAGCGGGAAATAGTCGTACGCTTTAATTCGTAAATTTTGCTTGGACCTCCCTTTCGGGTTTTCAGTCCACCGAGATACCCTTTTTTTCCCAAGCCGCCCTTTCAGGTTTTCGACTTGTCGGGTGTATGATCTTTATATATATATATATATATATATATATATATATATATATATATATATATATATATATATATATATATATATATATATATATATATATATATATATATATATATATATATATATATATCCCTGATTTTTTCCCGAACCCTTTTGGTTTTCCGATATGCCCTTATTTTTTCCTAGGCCAGTCAACTTAGATTGTCTCTTTTATATTCGCGTTTACATGGTGCAGAAAATCTTCACCGTCCATGGTGGTAAGTAGCATAACACCTCCAGAAAATGTCTTCTTGATTACAAATGGCCCTTAGTAGGTGGGAGTCCATTTTCCCCTAGGATCACCTTGTAGTAGGATGATACGCTTTATTACAAAGTCACCAGCCTGATATACATGATGCTTGACTTTCTTGTTGGTTAGATGGTTCTTCTCCCTAGCTTTTATCTTATGCTTTAGGATAGCCCCTTCATCTCCTCCCATCTTCTTTAATTTCAAAAATCTTCTTCCTCCTTTTGAAAACTCTTCTTGTTTAAAAACTCGAACCACTTTCATAATAAACTTGGACTTAGGTCCATGCATTTTCAAAACATTTTCATAAACAAACTTTAATCAACTTAATAATACCTTGACATTTTTGTGAGAAGACTAAAAGTCAATCAATCTCATTTAAACCATTTTGCGATATTGGCTCTTATCTTTAAAATTTTCTCAAAAGATTATACTTTTGTCAATCCTTGTAGTGATGCAAACAACTATACTTCTACAATATGTAGTGAAGTGAGATATTTTCTACTTGGGTGTTGAGTAAGGCATTGTTGATTTTAAAATCCAAGCCATATCCTCCACTTTGAGATGATGCAAGTCCTCCTTTTTCATGATTGTGGGTAGTAAGTATGTTTTCAACACGGACAATGACGATGATGTCTTATCTCATAAAATTAACCAACACATTTGTGTTTTAAATTTTTTTAAGGTGAACTACGTGTACCCTGATCCCCTATTGCACGAAAGGTGGTACGTAGGCACTAAAGGTTCACAACCGCAGCGGGTGCAAAAAATCATAAGAAACATTTCTTTTCTCATCTCCACCATCCATTTTTACACAACATTTTATAGCCAAAATATACAGATTTTACAAAGAGGTTCTTGTGGAGTACTGTAGATGTTTAGGGTTCTAATACCTTCCATTTTCATAGCCAACCCCCTTACCTTGAATCTTTCCCCCCTCTTTTGGGTTATTCACTCTTTTCCCATTCCTTTGGAAACAATAAAGCGTGGTGGTGATTTTTATTTTAATTTGCAGAAGTCTAGTCAATACAATGGCTTAGTCTTAAAACATTTCTACCTCTACAAAAAAAAAATGGCAACTTCACTGGGGAAAGATTGACCTCTTGCTGGTCCATCCCTAAGTGGTTTGTTTGGATTTTCCTAATTTTCCTAGTATATGTGTTATTGTTGTTTATATGTTATATGTTGTGTATAGGTTTGTCTAGATTTTCCTGGTTTTTAAGATGCTTCGTGATTACTCATGAGTCCTATACCCGGACTTGGGAAAAATTAAGATAGGACGGGCGGTATAGTCATGTTAACTTTGAGGGAGTAATCCCAAAAAAGGAGACATGAGATCCCCCACTCAGTGGAGGCCCATTTGACTGTAGTGTCATTTACCGAGTAATCGGGAAGATGTATTGCTTTCGACTTGGGAGCCTACTAAAACTGGGGACCGTAGAATACCTAACCCATCTTGGCCTTTTAGGTGTAGTGCGGAAGCTATGATGGAGTAATCAGGAAATAGTTGTCACGCGATACTAAGCTCATACGAGTTTTTCTTTAGAGTATTACTTACTACCGAGTTAATTGATAAGTTGGTAATATCCGAAGGAAGGATGTAGACTCTAGGAATCTCTAGAACCTTGTTCGGTAGGTGATAACTTTTAGACCATACCTTATGGGTAGTACCTTCGACCTCATGCTCGTGATGTTGAAACTATGAACCCTATGTGTGTGATCTTGTGTGTGATTGTTTCATCATGCATTCATGCACTCATAAGCATCTTTTGAAGAAATTTTATTTAAAGGGGCTTAAAAGTTGACCATTTGTGAATATCTCAAGTACTTTTTGACTATGGATTCTAGAAAAAGAAAGACCAGAAAATACAGTTCCAAAGATCCCAAGATAGATGAGTTAATGAGTTTGATTCCTGAGATTGAGTGTTTTGTAGATTTTCGGAGGAAGTATGGGTCCATCATTTCTCTCATGAAGCTTAGGATGATGGAGGGTATTCTCTCGACCTTGGTCCAATTCTATGATCTGATGTATCATTGCTTTACTTTCCCTGACTATCAGTTGATGCCTACACTAGAGGAGTATTCTTATCTGATGGATTTGCCTATTATCGATAGTATTCCTTTTCTTGGTTTAGATGGTGAGCCAAAATAACATGAGGTTGCTGCTTTGATCCATCTGAAGAAGTCTGAGGTTGAAGCCCACTGATCCGCTGTCGCACACGGATCAAAAACGAGTATTTTGTAAAATGCAGTACAACGACAATGACTCGAGTCGTATCGCAAGGATTCTTGATTTTATTATTAACTGATAGAAATCATATGGGGGTTGGTTTTAGGATCGATTTATAACACGAAATAAGTGATTAAAATAAATGATTATAAAAATAAGTCGATCTACTATCTCAGGTTCCTGCTAATCATTGGTTTTTACCTTACCAATTCCCTAAGTGGATTCGACCTCTATTCGATTTCAATACCAATTGACAAGTGCAATAGATATAAAATAGATTGAATTCCCATTCTGAATTAAGCAAACGGATTAATACAGTCGTGAATTAAGCAAACACGATATAAAACGCGATTTAACAACTAAGCGACGTAAACACCGATTAAAGCTTAGGAATACAATCATACGAATTTAATCAAGACATTCCATGAAATAAAAGATTAAGCAAATGCAATTTCATAAAATAGAATTGAAAGAGAAACGAAATTGAATTGATAAGTTAAAAACCTCAAATCATCGGAACACGATTACAGTAGATTAACTCTGGATGATTAGTTCTTCATTCAAGCGTAAAAGAAAAATGTATTTTTTCTGAATAATGAAAAGGTTGGAAACAAATTACTGTAGCGGCTTCTAGGTATAGAAAGGACAAGGATTCGGTTCATAATCCAACTGGGTCGAAAACATAACTCAGGCCCAAAATAAATGACCCAAAACTTAAATATAAAATTCTGCAACTTCAACAAATTTTATGGCCATGCTACAGTCTGATTCATCTCTTGACTTCTGAATAAAAATCATAGCTCTTTCTCTTAGCTTTCCAACGACCATTAGCATGCCTCATTCCGAATTTTGTAGCTCAAGTTATGAATTTATTCGTGCAGACTGTTAATGCTGAAAATAAAGTGCGAAAATCAAATAAGAGTAGAAATAAACTAAAATATAAAAACACTATAAAATACAAAAATAAGCTAAAAAACCATGGAAATGCATAAGTACAATCATGAAAGAATGTGTATTAAAATGCACTGATCAAATTCCCCCACACTTGAACTTTTGCACTCCGAGCAAAATAAAATCAAAAGAAACACAACGGCATCATCAGCTACTCATTCTAGGCTACAAACTCTTCTTCGGTTAAGATTGCATCAATAGGTACTAATCTTGCACACTAAGGATATCGTAGGAACACTAATCTTGTCTCTTGAATATATAAACCAATTCGAATCATATTATTATTCCAAAGCCTAACTAACTCATCCTCCTTTTTGCTCTTTTTCATTCAGGCGCAATCACATTAAGCCAGTCATCTCTACACACTCATAGCAAGGCAACCGGTTAGTGACTCTGATCCTTTTGCACGGGGTTCTGGTACTTACGTGGCATAACCCTTTGCTTACTCAATTATAGTTGCGGGGGATCGGACCGTAATCTATCCTACCAAGTTCAGCACCAGAAACTGTTGAATCAACTAACAATGAGTCTTATTATCAACTTTTTTTTGTAGGTTCTATGACCATTAGGTTAAGTGACTTGGTGAGGGTCACCAAACTTAGAAGGCGCATTCCTTTTTCTTTCCTTTTTTTTCAAATAAAACATGGACCACTCACTTATTTTCATCGGCTTCCCTGCGTAGAGTGCGTGTGAGATAGTGCTGACTGCTGAAATAAACTACTCAAGAGATATTAAAAGATGAGAATTCAAGGCTATGTCATAATAAAAATTCAAATTAACTTCCATATGCATGAGACTTATAGTGTTAAGACGATACTGATCTTGTGAACTTTTCCCAAGTCTCCACAACTAACTTCATATTAATCTATAACCCAAAACTTTCAAAAAGATGCATTTTTATTTTATTTTTTTTATAACTGAAAATAAAACAACAGACAAAAGCAAAGAAAACAAAACAAATAAATAATTCTCTCCCCCACACTTAAAACACACATTGTCCTCATTGAAAGTAACAAGCATAAAATAAGAGAGAGGAGAGAGAGGAAAGAACACACCCGAGAAGTCAAGGCGGATAGACGATCGCATAAGTTGCCTTTCCCAACGAGAGTACTTTTATAGTTTCCTCTTCCAACGTGGGACTCTCATGGAATAGCTTGAGGCAGTGTCCTTTGACTTTGCAATTTTTATCAGTACCCTCACTTTTTATTCCAGGATCAAAGAATGTTTTTCTAATAGTAAAAGTTTCAAATGGGCACGTGAATGTGATCTCATCTTTCACAACATCAAGGATCAAAAGGTTACGGGGCTGCCTCCTTGATTTTGCTACATCTTCAAGTGAGATCCTATGCATGCACATGGACGGACTAATATCATAAATATCATCTAAGGTCCATCCAATTCCTTTCTTATGCTTCTTCAAAACCTGCAAAAATTTACTTTCTTGATCAAAATAAAGTTTAGAAGAAATTATAACCGAAAGTTTTTCATTCATCTCTAAATAAGCATATTTAAGATTTTCAGGAATTGGTTTCAGCTCTCGGGAAGGTGGTTGTTTAATGGATGGTTTGTTTCGGGTAGCCAGAGTATCGAGAGCTTCTTCCACGTGAACAACTTCACTTGCAACCTTATCTGCAGTAAGAATATCAACTTGCAAGGCGACCTCAATTTCAGCACAAACAGAGTAAATTTTAATATCAATACAAACATCACAAGAGTAAACATCATCAAAATCAGATAATGATGGAAAATCAGTTGCAAATAAATCAATACAAGTATCATCAATAGTCTCAGAAAGAAACTCTATTGGAAAAACATAATTCTCTTCCAAGGGTTGTTGGTTAGATCCTTGAGCTTGTTGCATGATATTCATCAAAGAGGCAAGTTGTTCAATCTGTGTTTGCAAAGTCTGAAGAGTAGAATCTATTTGTTGTTCATACTGGAGATTATTTGCAGCCATTTGTTTGACAATGTCCTCTAGCGAAAGTTCAGAAGGTTCTGAGCACACAACCTGGAATTTCTTCAGATGCTTATGCGGATCCTCACCTGTAAGACTATTAAGCTTTGATAACAAGTGTATTAAATCAGATTTCGATTCAAAAGGTGTATCAGCTGCAGGATAGTCAATACATAAACCATTATAGCTCACATCAAGGCCAGCCAACAGCCTCAAAATTCTTTGTTCAACCATGTTATCAATAAACATAAAAATACCAACTATGTCCCAAACAGGCAGAAATAAATAGAAAGAAAGAAAATGATTAAAATAAATTTTAAAAAATAAAATAACACCAGATTTAATCTAATTAGGAAAAATAACAATTTTGAGAATTTTTTCGATTTTTTTCGACTCTATGAAAACAGTAAAAAATTCGTTAAAAATAGAAAAAAGATGAATTTGCGATTTTGAGGGCCGAAATATTTTAGAATTTTATCTAAAGGAGTACTGTTCGTCGATTTTTTTGAAACTTCAGGAAAAAAATTAGAGCAAATTGAAACAGTAGGTTTCAAACTTACCTGCTAAGCTGAAAAACTGTACTGCAACCAAAATTGCAACCTTGAAAATCAACAAACACAACAAAAAAACAAAAAAAAAACAAGGAAAAAAATAACAAGAACACTAAACCTATGACTATAATATCAGTTAATAAAAACAAGAATCCCCGGCAACGGCGTCAATTTGATCCGCTGTCGCACACGGATCAAAAACGACTATTTTGTAAAATGCAGTACAGCTACAATGGCTCGAGTCGTATCGCAAGGATTCTTGATTTTATTATTAACTAATATAAATCAAATGGGGGGATGGTTTTAGGATCGATTTATAACACGAAATAAGTGATTAAAATAAGTGATTATAAAAATAAGTCGATCTACTGTTTTCAGGTTCTTGCTAATCATTGGTTTTTACCTTACCAATTCCCTAAGCGGCTTCAACCTCTATTCAATTTCAATACCAATTGATAGGCGCAATAGATATAAAATAGATTGAATTCCCATTACGAATTAAGCAAACAGATTATTACAATCGTGACTTAAGCAAACACGATATAAAACGCGATTTAACGACTAAGCAACGTAAACAACGATTAAAGATTAAGAATACAATCATACTAATTTAATCAAGATATTCCATGAAATAATAGATTAAGCAAATGCAATTTCATAAAATAGAATTGAAAGAGAAACGAAATTGAATTGATAAGTTAAAAACCTCAAAGCATCGAAACACGATTATAGTAGATCAACTCTGGATGATTAGTTCTTCATTCAAGCGTAAAAGCAAAATGTATTTTTTCTGAATAATGAAAAGGTTGAAAACAAATTACTGTAGCGGCTGCTAGGTATAGCAAGGACAGAGATTCGGTTCATAATCCAACTGGGTCGAAAACATAACTCAGGCCCAAAATAAATGACCCAAAACTTAAATATAAAATACTGCAACTTCAATGAACTTTATGGCCATGCTACATTCCGATTCAGCTCTTGACTTCTGAATAAAAATCATAGCTCTTTCTCTTAGCTTTCCAACAACTGGTAGCACGCCTCATTCCGACTCCTGTAGATCAAGTTATGAATTTATTCGTGCAGACTGTTAATGCTGAAAATAAAGTGCGAAAATCAAATAAGAGTAGAAATAAACTAAAATATAAAAACACTATAAAATACAAAAATAAGCTAAACAACCCATAGAAATGCATAAGTACAATCATGGAAGAATGTGCATCAAAATGCACTGATCACCCACATAACTACTAAAGGAGGGATTAGAGGATTACCAACTTAGTTTTTATTGGAGAAAGCTCGTTACCTTTCCAGAATAAAGAGTACAGTCGCTTTTGAGGCCATCTTTGCTCTACTTGCTTACGGGTTATTCTTATTTCCTAGTGTAGACCAATTTGTTGACATTAATGTCATCAGGATCTTCATGATAGGGATCTCAGTTCCTACATTGTTGGGTGATACTTATTACTCTATTCATCTTCGAGATTCTTATCATGGAGGGATGATTATTTGTTGCACGCCTCTATTATACTTGTGGTTTACTTCTCATTTGCCTCAGTCTGATGCTTTTTGGGATGTCAGGAAGGAACCTTGTTGGTATCCTAAGATCATGACACTTACTCACTCAGATATTGTTTAGTATCATCAGGCTTATCATGATGTAGAGACTGTCAAAAGTTGTGGCAGTTTCCCCAATGTACCTCTTCTTGGTATAAAGGGAGGAATTAACTACAACCCTATTCTTGCAAGAAGACAGCTTGGATATCTGATGAGGGATAAATCAAATAGTTTTCATTTGAGTAGTTTCTTCCTGGAAGATGGAGAATACCATAAGGAAGCTAGGGAGCAGATTATGAAGGCTTGGCGTCACATTCACAAGAAGAGTAGGAAAGACTTGAGACCTAGAGGGGCTGTTTCTTTGGAGCCTTATCTTCAGTTGGTCCAAGCGAGAGCTATTCAGTTGAAGATGTCATATTCTTGGGAAGCACCTATGCCTGATTTGTTTGTGAAGACCACTCCTCCCTTATTGGATGATATGGAAGAGCTACAGCTTACTTTAGTCAGGATATAGCAGGAAAAGGATGCTTGGAAGAACAAGTGCCAAACTTTAGAGATTTCCTACAGAGCAGACTTGAAGGAGAAAGATGATTTAATTGAGATTTTTGTGAGTCGGGATGTAGAGATGATGGAGAAGCAAGGGGATTTATTTTCCCCTAAGCTTCAGTCAGATGCTAGTTGCTCACTTCCTGATTCAAGTGATTGGAAGGAGATTGCCACCAGATATGCGGAAGAAAACCAGAGGTTGAAGGCTCAAATTGCCAGACTTACCGGGAAGCGTCGGTGTATAGAGTGATCTTCGTCAGCTTTGCTTCTAAGGGTTTTTAGACTTTATTTTCATATTGTTTTTGGGATTATTGAAACTTGGAATCTATTTTGAAGTTATAATAAAAAATATCAGTATTTCAAATGTGTTATTACTTTGATATTTGCAATGTTGTCTATAAATCTTTAAGTCCCTTGAAATAATAATAATAAAATAAATCATGTGCATTGCACATCATGCATCATATTGTACATAGTTATTTCATTTATTATGCATATCTAGGTGTCTAACTGAGCTTCCTTACTTTGTTCAGCAAGTTGTCTCACCAGTATAATACTCGAGCTAATTTCAGAAGGAAGATGGATAACCTAGAATAAGAGAACCGCGAGCTACGCGAGGAAGTTTCTGCTCTAAAGGCCGGCATGGCCAATCTCACTGCTCTAATGGAATCTCTGGTAGCTGCTCAGAATCAGCCACCGTGTGTTCATCCTCAGCAGACAATGGTTATCACTGAAGCTCCAAATGTTCCCACATCTGCTACTCCAGTTATTGTTCAAAATCATATGCCTTCAGGATATCCTTGGGGGATGCCAGAAAACTTTGTCCCAGAAGGTTTTATCCAAGATCCTCAGATTTCTCCGCTTACTCAAAATTCTACTTCTCCCGCACCTCCTGTGGTGCATGTTACCCTTGCCGCTAGAAACGAGGTTCACTATGTTGCACCACCATCAGTCAATGTGATCCTGTTTGCTAATGATGGTGTGTATCGTCATATTCCTCCACCAAGTGAAAGCTTGGGAGGTCCAGGAAAAAGTCAGGGGTTAAAGTGTACGACTACATCCTGTTGGATCATCCTTTCACCTACAGCCAACTTTTGTTACTAGCGTCAAGTTCAAACGGTGTATATCAATTCAATCATCTTCTTCCAACAACAAGTGATGAGATACTTGAAGATATAGGGGCAATATCAGAGTTGAAAATCGATTGGATCATTTCCACATAGTTGTTTTTCTTTGTTTATCACTTTGTATCTCTTTTCAATTTTTACGACGATTTCCTCTTACTAGGATTTCCGTCTTCTTTTATAAAATTGTCTAGTTATAGGAAAAATTTTAGAATCAATACAATTAAATTTCAAAATTCCAAAACTGTTTAATTTCTCCGTTTTGTTTGCAAAAACGTCCAATGATTACGTTGAATGAACATATGCATTTGAATATGATTACTGTTTATAAAATATATGCATCAAAATAGGATTAACATTTACTAAAGACTCTAGGAGTTGGGATAATGTTCAACAATTATCCATTAATCCCCATAATGTAATCTCCACGGAATTATCTTTATAGAGTTATATTTACAAGTTCATCCCTAATAGAGATATATTCCCCAGTAAGTCTAATAGGCCCTCAGACAAAAATTGGGGCATCTTCCAATAAGTTCGCCTCCATATGATCATCGTTCCCCAATAGATCCCCTAGCAGATAAGGAAGTTTGATCATTTCCCCATCATACAGTGGAAGCTTCCTCAGCACAGCCAATGAATTTCCAATCCTTATTAGAGATTATTTCCTAAACACAGTCTACAAGATTTAATTTACCAACATAGTTGATTTCTCCAATACTGCAAATTCCCCGACAAAATTCTCTACTCCATCCAGATATCAGTCAATGTTATCTTCCCCGGGAGAGCACATCAGAAGAATATCCATCTCTTTTATCCCCAAACAGGCTACATAAGAATTAAAGAACGACGAACGACTGACTCTCCTTGAATTCTTCTATGCCTAAGCAGAAGTCGAACATCCCTAGCGGAGTGTCCTCAAACATGAAGCGGGAATCCCCAGTAAGGTCACTCTAAACGAAAATTAAATAATTACTTTCTTCATTCCCAACAACGGTCAGGGATTTATTTTCCCCATCCATAGTTGTTATACGAAGCTATCGATATGCTCCAATGACATATTGCATCCATACATCATTTAAAAAATATCATAACATATGCATACAAAACGCATATTTATTCTCACTTATTTTGAGAGCATCATTATGCAATACATTTCATGCATCGTGACATTGCATGAAGCTAACTTTGTTTTCAGGTTAAGTTCTCAAATAGACGAATATTATCAGCAATTTGTATACGGGTTATAGATTAATTCCTAAAACAGGACGGGGCGACTATCTACATGGCCAACATTTCCCTTAGAGATTAATTATAACGAGCATTTCCTTTAGAGATTCATTCTGAAAAGCATTTCCCTCAGATAAAATAAGGTAGATTCATTCTGAAAACATCATTCAGATAAAAACAAGTTGAAGGTTCATTTTGATACTCCTCTGGATACAGTCAGGCGTAGACTCATTCCAACATAATTTTTTAGATACAGTCGGTTAAAAACTCATTCTGATTCATTCCTAGATATAGTCAGGCGTAGACTCATTCTAGAAAATTATTCAAATACATTCGGGCGAAGACTCATTCTGATCCACTGCTGGATACAGTCGAGCGTAGACTTATTCCAATACATTATTTGGATACAATCGAGAGTAGATTCATTCCAATACATTGTTCAGATACAATCGGGCATAAATTCATTCTGATACTCTTTCCGCTACAGTTGAGCGAAGACTTATTCTGATCCTCTCATAGATAAAGTCAAGACATAGACTCATTCTAGAACATCATTGAGATACAATCAAGACATAAGATTTACTCTGACACTCCCTAGCATGTCTGCTAGATATAGTCAGACACAGACTCATTCTAGTATACTTTTTCAGATACAGTTGGACATAGAACCATTATGATTCTCCTATAAACATTTACTTTGGATGGAATATATAAGCCCATCTCTAACGACATTATATCACCTTCCCAAATGGCATCTTTAAGCTCATTCAAGCAATACAATCAACCAACCGTGTTACTCCGTGCACCTGTGAGTGCAAATTTCTAGGCACTTAAAGTGTTCAATCCTCTTCCACCTTCAGATCACGAATGGCGAGCATGCCAATCTAACTCTTCAGGTTTAAGAAGATTGGACAGGGGATGTTGTTTTACCCCAAAATTATCCCTCCCATTTTTAAGACAAATTATTTCAATAGGTCTCCTCATGCTCATGAAGGTCTCAAATACTCAAGACTACTCAAAGATTGATCACACAAACCCTTCTCCTAATCATTGACCTACAACTAGGGTTTTAATTTTCTCAAAGGAAATTGGACTTCTAATGCCTCAAGTTGGTTTCATGGTTTCTCATATGTCTCAAGGTATCCTCATGCCAAAATTCAAGCCTTGCAGTACAAGTTTGCATATTCAATTAGACAGATAATTGAAAATCAACTATATTGGACAAAAAGTCAACTTTGACCAATTTAGAATCAAACTTCAAGGTTTTTGGTCAACATCAAGATTTTGAGTTCACGTTCATCGTTTGATCAACAGTTAATCATGATTCATTAAGAAAACTCAAGATTCATCAAAAGTCAAAAGTTACTAAATTAGGGGTTTCTTTAGGAAAACTCAAGCATAAATGTCACACACTTCATCAAAACTTCCTCAACCAAAGCTTACTTTGAAAGAAATTCAATTCTCTACAACTTTGTATCTCTAAGCTCAAGGAAAAAATGCTTCATTTGAGAGATATGGGCCAAAACATTACAGGTCATTTTAAAAGTCAACAAAAAGACACTTTTTGTCAAAGCACTTTACATCAAGTTAAAGTCTTCAAATGAAAAAATTACCAACATGAAAGTTGTAGGAGATATCTTGAGTTTTTCCAAAAAGTCTAAGACCACCTTCATATGACAAATATTGAGCTAGATATAATTTGTACAAGTTGGGAAATTTTGAGAAAATGCATGAAGTCCAAATTGAGCAAATTTGAATTTTTGGGCTAATGGGCCTATCTTTTAAGAACCATTCATTTATTTTTGTGGTTTTTACTTATTTTTATTTTAATTTTAGTAAATTAAAAGTAATACAAATCATATAAAGTACCAAATAAATGATATAAGGCATGAGAATCTATTTTTGAATCAAATCATAAGTCTAAAAAGCTGGTGACAACTTGCAAAAAACGTGTAAAGATTGATTGGTACATGATTGGCCTAAAAAAAAGCAATATTTCATGCATAAATTTAATCAAATATTTGATCATGAAATACAAGAGATTTGATTCTATTTTGTTGACCTAAATATCCCACTATAAATACATGACATCTTCATACTAAGAGACACGCAAAAATTTGCCTCAAGAACAAGTCCTAAAAAGTCTCAAAATTGTCAAAACTAAGGCAACTTGAAAACCTTGTATGCAGCCTCTTGCAATCCATTCCAAGAATTACATTGTGTTCTTGAAGATCCCAGGAGTCCATCCCAACCATCCTTGAAGAAAATCCATATCCAAAACAGCCAAACCAATTCATGTCGGTTAGGTAACATTCTAGAAATTCAAACTCATAATTCATGCATTATTGATTGATTATATGCACATATACCTATTTATAATGATGTTTAGGCTTATTTTGATCCATAGTTTGCAAGCTTTAACGAATGAATGAGGATCTGTCATGGTTAGGGAAATTTGAGATATTTTCTTCAAATCTCGTGATACAAGTGTTTACAGGCCAAAATAACACCACCATTGGATTCACAAGGTCGAATCAGGGGGATAGGATCCCTTTTATGATCTAACTCATATTGTTTTTGTAGGTTGAAATTTTGACTGATCGGAGAAGACGATCGGAGCTAGGGCTCTGTCGATTCTATAATATACGTTGTATTATATATTTATCTATTTCTATTCTATAACAAAAATGCAGCGCATCACAGTTGGTTAGAGACGAAGACATGTAACGTGAGGGGAATGGGTTCGATCCCTATGTCTTGCAATTATTTTTGTTGATTTTCCAAACTAACACACAGGTTAATATTATGATGATTTATGCCTATCCTCAAACACAAGCAAGCGCGTGGCCTAGTGGCAGGAGAGCAAATATGTAAAGCTAGGGGCGTGGGTTCAACACCCACCCCATGAAAATTCTTTTTACCCTATTTTTTCTAACCTAACTATCTTTCTTTTTTTAATTATTTTTTAATTATTCATTAACAAAACCTTAAACCTTTTTTTAAATTGTAATAAATAAGGGTTAGGATTTTAAATTAGTAATTAAACTCTTGACATATTTTTTTTATAAATTAATTAATTTATTAACCTTTTTCTTAATATTAAAAAATTAATTAGAAACAATTAAGTTTTAATTATTTATTATCACTTCATTTTCTAAAAAAACACAAAAACATTTAACATTTTTTCAAAAATTCTTTTTTCTTAATTCTTTACTATTTAATTTTCTTAGACAAATATATAGGTCACACTATAAATGTGATAGCATAAGATTTATATTCTCGCATTTTTTCGAATTATGTATCTGCTCCGAGGATGTAATAGCGTAGGTTTACTTTTCTCGTAGATATCTATACTTATGTATCTCTCCCAAAGCCATGTAATAGTTTAGGTCTTTACATTCCGCCCTTTATTTTTCTATACATATTTAATTGCTAGTAACTAGGGTTTTTATGGCAAGACTAAAAACATACGTAGAAAACCCTAATTCTCAAGATAAATAACTGAAATCAATACACTCTTCACACTTGCACCTCTAGGGTATCCTCTCTTGTCGCCTTACGATATTGGTCACATCCCTCGAAAGTAGGTATACTTTAGCAAAAGACCCTCGATCAAATCATCATGTCCCTTTCGAATAAAGATCATAGTCCCTTAATGACCCTTCTAAGTTGCCTACAAAATGATCTAGTCCCTACGAACAAAATGATGATAGTCCCTTCGATACAATTGCTAATGTATCCTTACATGTTGCCTTAGATGACCATACGATGACCCTACATATGTCCCTTCACATCCAATAGATGGGGCTACCTACCAACTAATGGTATGGATATTACTATCTCTAAAGGAGAAGGAAAAGAATAAGAAATAGCATACTTAGTGAGTAAGAACTCCTAATTGCTTGCTCACAACCTTTTTCACAAAAAATACATTTTCACATCACTTTCAAAACAAATATTTTCAAAAAAACACTTTGTATACATTCTTGAGGACTGCTACAAGAATCATTACAAAGTTAGCCTTACATTGGCATTTCAAAGTATTTTCAAACAAATCACACACACATAAAGCAATTTTTCAAAAGTGAGCTAAGCAATTAAGAGCCTGTAGATAAGTACGGATGAAAAAGGTGCTAACACCTTCCCTTTTCATAACTTACCCCCAAACTCAAAATCTATCAAAGGTTTTTCTTGTTCTTTTCACGTTTCCTAAATATTGTTATCTGCACATTTGGTTAAAAGCTATCCGCATATTCCGGGGAAGTAAACCTACGCTATTACATCCTCGGAGCAGATACATAATTAGAAAAAATTGCGGGAATGTAAATCTAAGCTATTACATCGATAATGCGACCTATACATTTTTGTTCTACGAATTTAAATAGAGAAAATAAATAAAAGATGTTACAAAAATGTTAAATACCTAGAATCTAAGTGTTAATGTTTTTGGTGTTTTTATAGAAAATAATTTAAGTGATAATAATAGTAATTAAAACTAAATTCTAATTGATTTTAATATTAAGAAAATAGTTAATTAATTAATTAATTAATTAGTAAATAAAAAATATATCAAAAAAATTATTTATTAATTAAAAACCCTAATCCTAATTTGTTATGAGTTTTTTGAAAAACAGATTAGGTTAGTTAATGGTTAATTAAAAAGATAATTAATGAAGAAAATATGGTGAAAATAAGGTTATAAAAATAAGGAAAAAAAGAATGCATGGGGTGGGTGTTGAATCCACGCCTCTGGCTCACATGCATGCTTTCCATCCACTCCACCATGTTATTTTTTGTGATTGAGAATAGGAAGTGTTCAACATATTATAAACATGCGCGTTAATCTGGCAATACGACAGTCACGTTTCTTACCATTCCATCAGTTGTTACGCCTTAGTCTTTCAATCTTCAATATATATAAAATAAACAAACAATTAAAACTATCAATCAAATAAAATGTGTGCTCAGGTGGGTCCCTGTGTTTTGAATGGACCAATTTTATGGTGCCACACCTCGGTCGCCTGAGACAAGGAGGTCAAACCACCGTGGAGGGTGGTAAACATCATCTTCTCCGGTGAGGATATTTTGAGAACCTGCAAAATAGGAAAAATCAAAACACAAGATTAAGATTGCCCCCTCCCCCAAATCGACGCCTATGAATCGATTGGTGGCGTTAGTTTTGCCTGAAACGGCCTGGAAGTACTGATACGATTGGTACAGACGTGTTTTTCCATAGCCATGGAAACTCATCATCCTTGTGTCAAAGCTTGCAAGTAATGGATCAAAATAGTTCCAAATATTATCATGAACATGAATGTATGCATGAAACTCATTTAAATTTCATGAATTAAAATTTTGAATTGATCAACACTAGAGATAAGGGTTTGAGTTTTCCCTAATTTTGAGAAATTTTGAGAATTTTAGGGTGAGTTCTTAAGGCTGCATGCGTGTCCCCTTGATGTCTGAAAATGTTATGTATATATAGAGGAGAAGATTAGGTCAACACATGGGCTTGGACATCTCATGCAATCATATCATTGACTTTGTTTTGAAAACAAGTTCAAATCTTCCAAAACTATGAAGATTTGTTACAATCATAAGCCACACGGTTTATTGAGCTTCAAGATAGATTTTTGGGCCTCCAATTTGATCAAAACAAAAGCCTACACGCCTTGATCAAAACAAGATATATTTTATTTGATTTATTTTGAATTTAATTGAATAAAATTAAAATCAAAAGAAATAAAAATCAAAAAAATGCATGAATGGATTTAGAGTTCTAATATGGGGTCATGAACATGCTTGGACCTGAAAACTTAGGCCCATTCGCCCAAAAAATTTAATTTGCTCAATTTGGATCTCATGCATTTTCTGAAAATTGCTCAACTTGCACAAAAAAAAAACTCTCTCAATTTTTGTCATATGAAGATGATGTTGGACTCTTTGGAAACCTCAAGATGTCCCCTACAACCTTCATGTTGGTCATTTTTCAATTGAAGCCTTTATCTTTATGTAAGTTGCTCTGACAAAAAATGTCTTTTTGTTGACTTTTAAAATGACCTGTAAAGTATTGGCACATATCTCTAAATGAAGCATTTTTGGCCTTGAGCTTATAGAGAAAAAGTTGTAGAGAATTGAATTTCCTTCAAGATAGTCTTTGGTTAAGGAATTTATGATAAAGTATGTGAAAGTTATGCTTTATCAAAGTTCAGTTGACTTCTCCTTAAGAAAACCCTAATTTAGTAACTTTTGACTTTTGATGAATCTTGAGTTTTCTTGATGAATCATGATCAACCATTGATCAAATGATGAATGTGAGTTAAAAATATTGATTTGACCCAAAATCTTGAAGTTTGAGTGTAGATTGGTCAAAGTTGACTTTTTGTCCTATATAGTTGATTTTCAATCATCTGGCTAATTGACTGAGCAAACTTGTGATGTAAGGTTTTACACTTGACATGGGGATTCTTTGAAGAAAATGAGGAACCATGAAATCCACTTGAGGCATTAGAAACTCAATTTCCTTTTAGAAAAGTAAAACCCTAGTTGTAGGTCAATTGCTTAGGAGGAAAGTTTGTCTGGTCAACCCTTGAGTAGTCTTGAGTGTTTGAGACCTTCATGAGCATGAGGAGGTATCTTGAATTAAATATGGGAGGTAAAATTTTGGGGTACAACATCTTCCCCTGTTCAATCTTCTTAAACCTGAAGAGTTAGATTGGCATGCTCGTCATTCGTGATCTGAAGGTGGAAGAGAATTGAATACTTACGTGCCCAGAAATTTGCACTCACGGATGCAAGAAGTAACATTGTTGGTTGATTGCATTGCTTGAACGAGCTTAAAGATGCCATCCGGAGAGGTGATAGAGTGTCGTTGAAGATGGGCTTATAGATGCCATCCGCAGTAAATGTTGATAGGAGTATCAAAATGAGTCTATGTCTGACTGTATCTAAAAAAGTATTAGAATGAGTCTACGCCCGACTATATCTAAAGCTGAATCAAAATGAGTCTTCTCCCTATCTGAAAAAGTATACTAGAATAAGTTTGTGTCCGGCTGTATCTAGCATACGTGTTAGGGAGTGTCAGAATGAATCTTATGTCTCGATTGTATCTGAATGATGTTCTTGAATGAGTCTATGTCTTGATTGTATCCATAAGTGGATAGAATGAGTCTTCATACGAATGTATCTGAAAGAGTATCAGAATTAATCTATGTCCGATTGTATCTGAAAAATGATTTGGAATGAGTCTACTTCTGACTGCATCCAAAGGAGTATTAGAATGAACCTTCTCCTGGTTTTATCTGACTGATGCTCTTCAGAATGAATCTATCCAATTTCATTTGAGGGAAATTCTTTTTAGAATGAATCTCTGAAGGAAATGCTCATTATAATTAGTCTCTAAGGGAAATCATCTGGTTATGTAGATAGTCGTCCCGTCCTGTTTCGGGAATTGATCTACCACCTGTCTACATATTGTTGGTAATATTCGTTTGTTTGCGAACTTAAACTGAAAAGACAAAGTTAGTTTTATGCAATGTCATGATGCATGAAATGTATTTTGTAGTGATGCTCTCCCAATAAATGAGAATAGTATATGCATTGCATATGTTATGATATTTCGAAAGTGATGTATTGATGTAATATGTCGTTGGAGCATATCGGTATCTTCGTGTAACAACTCTGGAGGGGGAAATAAATCCCTGACTATTGCTTGGGATAAAGAGAGTAGTTCTTTGATTTTTTTTAGAATAAATTTACTAGGGATTCCCGCTTTCTGTTTGAGGACACTCCACTGGGGATCTTCGACATGGGGATTCCTGTTAATTGACTGAGCAAACTTCTGATGTAAGGCTTGAAACTTGACATGGGGATTCTTTGAATCATATGAGGAACCCTGAAATCCACTTGAGGCATTAGAAACTGAATTTACTTTGAGAAAAGCAAAACCCTAGTTATAGGTCAATTGCTTAGGAGGAAAGTTTGTCTGGTCAAACCTTGAGTAGTCTTGAGTGTTTGAGACCTTCATGAGCATGAGAAGGTATCTTGAATCAATTTGATCAAAGATGGGAGGGAAAATTTTGGGGTATAACACTTGGAGTTACGATTCTACGGTCTACGTCAATGGTTTAAGGCAGGAATGTGAACCATCGACAGGTCAAGGATCGACAATCACAAATATAGATGGAACGGGGGGTATGACTCGTAGTGGTAAAATCTATGGTCCCAAATCACAAAAGAATAACGATGATATGGTTAAGGATAAAGGAAAGGTTGTGGTGGATACAAACCGAGAACAAGAATCTCCATGCAAGAATTTTACCGACCAAGAGGCAGATGAATTCTTGAAAATAATCTAGAGGGATGATTATAGGGTGGTGGATCAGCTACACCAAATCCCAACCAAGATTTTAATACTCTCGTTTCTCCTCAACTTAGAAGCGCATCGAGATTCTCTAACGAAAGTTCTAAGTTCTGCTCATGTTGCATAAAAGATTACAGTAAACCAGTTTGACAACATTGTAGCAAATCTGACATCTGAATCATATCTAGGTTTTAATGACAGTGAGCTGCCTCCACAAGGTAGAGCTCACAACAAGGTGTTGCACATCTCTATTCAGATAGGTATTACAAGCCTGTTCAGGGTACTCACCGATATTGGTTCCGCCCTTAATGTGTTACAAAAATCAAGCTTGATGACGGTAATATTGGATGGTGTTGTAATAAGGCCTAGTTCTATGATAGTCAAAGCTTTTGATGGTTCTCAAAGTACAATGTTTGGATAAGTGGCTCTTCATGTCAAGATCATCCCACATATGTTTTATATCACTTTTCAAGTAATGGATATAGAATCTGCTCAGACGAACTTGGATCCATGCAGCAGGGGCAATCACTTCAAATCAACGGTAATATTCATCTTCTGATATGATCCCAAGAAAGCAATGTTCTGATGTATTACAAATCATTCATTATAAATAAAAAAAAGTAACGGTTGAATCAAGACAACATCTATATATTTGGAAAGTACATTAACTACACTTTATCGACCTTCCAAAAGCATCTTCTCATGTCTTTCATGCAACACCTATATAAAGAAGATGTGAAGAAGAAATCGCACATAACTCTACTGTGCACTAAAAAAGAAAATTATTATTACCTGATTATATCTTGTGCTTTTCAATTGTGTATACATCACTGTTGTGATATAGTTTTATGTAGAAAACATCTTTGGACACACTCTAAATTGTTTTATCTTCTAATACCTTGAGAAAACCGAGTTATGGTTTAAACTCAAGAAAACAGTGACAATAGTCATTGTATCTTTGTAATCAAGTTTTTATAAGTGGATTAAGACCTCATTTGAGAGATGCGAAATCACCTTGGTGGGTGGACTTGAGTATTTTAAGTTCAAACGAACCAGGATAACCAACGTGTCTAATTTCTTAATTTTGAAACCCCCAATTCAGCCCCCTCTTGTGTTTTTTCATTCTTCAACTTTTACTACCACATTTTATTTAATGGACATAATGCTAGCCTATTGTTTCTTGTTGGGGCGTCCATTGGTTGACAAAGCAGGGGAAGTTACCTTTATCCTTCATCGGAAGCTCAAATATCCTTTAAATGGAAAAACAATCTCTATTTGTAGTGAGGAAGAATACATTTTGATCCATTTAACTTTATTCCTTTATGTGGAGGTTGAATGAGAAGTTCATGAGACTCCTTTTCAGGCTTTTGAAACTATTCAGATGATCAAGAATCCTTGTTCTGAAGACAGAAAGAAACCTGAGTCTTCTTTGTCATTGTTCAAATATTGCTCAAGCACTACCCGAGGCTAGCCACCCCGAAGGGTGGGGATAGGTTGTGGATGTCATTCCAAAGTTTGACAAATTCGGTTTGGGTTTTAACCCCAGGAAGCAGAGTGCAGCTCCCAAAGCTTCAAATTTTTTTTACTCCGATAAAATTCTCCAGTTCTGGTTTTGTTCAGAATGGATGCACCAATTAAACTATTGATAAAGATTGTGTCTATAGTATTGATGTTTGGATCCTCCCAAGTGGTCCAAGTCAGAAGCTGAACAATTGGACTTTAGAAGATACCATCAAAGTTACAACTGTTGAGGATTTGTTTGTAGATTGATTGGTAGACAAAGTCGTCACACTATACCCAGGGCACCTGAGCATTCAATCAGGGGAACTCTCCATAAATTTGTGTTCCCAAATCTTCTCATCAGCAGTCATTGCCTATCCCCCAAGTAAAGCCATGGGGCAAAGCTTTTTAGTAGAAACAAAAGCAGCCTTAAACACATTCAGATTCTATTCCGATGTCATATGCATAATTACTCCATCGACTACTTGAACATCAGTTGATTGAGCTCCATAATGTGGGTTTTCCCACTGCAGATCTTCCACTCGACTATGATGAGAATACTAAGTGTGAGTATCATTATGGGGCATTTGGTCTTGATATTACGGACCACAAGGGATGAAGTATAATGTCCAGCATCTGTCTCGTATCTTTTCCAAAGGCCAATTTCGTTTGGAAATTCATTCCATAATCTTTCACTCACTGAAGTTTCACTTCTGTGTGATAGAAGATAAGGTTAAAGAAGTCCTCGAATGCAGTATTTGATTATCTATTTTGTGAAGCAAAAGACACTTGCTGGTTCACTTGATTCAATGTCTCTTGTTACAACTTCCATAATTTATTTTGAAGGAATCTTCTATGAATATCATCCTAGGGCACCTAACCGTTCAATTGAGGACAATTTGTCGTCCAGAAACAAGGTCTAGGATTGGATCAATTCAGAAACTATTGTGTTCACAGTAGATCTGAAGGGGAAACTCTTGCCAAAGTGAGTATCAAGACTTCACAAAATCATCAGAATTAAGTAGTTCATACGGAGTCAAGTCTCCTCTAAAATGGAAATTTTCTAGTTTCATTCGCATTCTCATTTGCAATCTTTCTTGTTTGGTTCAGTACTTTTTTATATGCAAATCTTGCTTATCTTTGAATGTTAATCATAATGCATTAAATATGTTTGTCTTGAATTAATCCATTCACAATTTATCTTAAATGTTTTTCTTTGTTTTTGATACTCAACACTTGTTTGATAAAGTGAAACCTCTAGAGGGAGGATGACAGATAGTTTACTAAGAATCTCAGACAATATGCTTTTGATTAAAACCCTGCTGACGATGTACATGCATTGTTTCAAATTCCTAAACTCTAGAGATATAATGGAGGGAAACCCTCATGAATCCCTTTGAGCCTTCGAAGTAGGAGTTTCTTTTCTATTCATAAAAAACCCTTTTTTTTAAACCCAGGGGCGGGTAGTGTTCAATTAATCCGATTGACCGTTCAAAACTCATCAAGAGTGCGCATCCAAGGATACAACATTGCTTATCCTTCAAAAGGTTGAGGAAAGTTAAAACTGTAATGGTCAATATTCATCTATTAGTAGTGTGCATCAAAAGAGGATGATATTCCAATGGGTATCTCTCGCACATCAAGAGGTCAACAGATGACGATACAACAATGGTTATCCCTCATCTACCAAGGTATGAGGCAATCACAATTCCTCCAACCAAGTCAAAAACGACTCAAAGTCACACGATGTGTTCAAAAGGAAAAAAAAGGAAATGATGAAAGAAAGAGACAAAAAGCCTTGCTAGTTCGAAACATTAAAAACAAGTCGCTTAGGAAAAATTCAGGGCATGCCGCTGGGCTTAAGAGTCAAATTCAAAAGAAATTTGTCTAGGAAAAATTTAGGGAAAGCGAAAAGGAATTTGAAAATCCCGAAAGGCATAAAAAAGGATTACGAGATTGAAAATCCTAAGCAAAGAATAAAGTTGTGTGATCAAACACCAAGAAAGTTAAGACGAGTGACTGTCGTGTCCAAGAAACCTCAGTGGTTCCTCAACCATCATAGATCTCTCTTGAGATGAGTGCTCGCATTGGTTTAACTGAACATAGGACTGGAGAACATCATGGAGAATGGGTGGGAACGAAGCATTTTAATCCTTAAATCCTTTTTTTCTAAAACCATGAACCAGGCAACGTTACAACCTTGAAAAGTCCTAATTGAAGCATGGGCTAATTCAAGAGTAATACTGTAATGAGAATACGGTAATTCGAATCCTAGGAGGTTTGCTAAAAACTTTTTTAGTTGGTATCACTCCACCTCTTTGTTGTGTTTTGTACAAACAAATTTTTTTGATGTTTTAACATCTTTTCAATAAAAGTTATAAATTTCAAGACAAGCATTCAATTTACATTAGAATTATCATTCTTAGGGTAAACATTCTTTTGCATGCGAAAAATACCTAAACATCGGGTGAGCTTGCACAATGAGCATCAGTGAAGAGCTTAATCTAGTAAAAAAAGATAGGATTGAATACTCTGTTGAATCAAAATCTATTCTTTTCAGAGAGTTTATGAAATTCAGGGGCATGTTTCCCAGAAAATTTGTTAAGAACGAGCAGTTTAGAGCTTTACAAGTTTGAGTACCCTAAGGGGTTTGTTTCTCAGAGACTCTGATGAGTATTAACAGTTTGATGCTTTACTGTTTGAGTACCCTCAAGGGGAATGAAGCCAGCAAATTCCGTTAATATGGGGCAATCAAGTTAAGATTTGTTGGCTCTTAAACATTCGTCAATCTGGGGCAGTCATGCCGAGATTCAACAAATCTCTCAAAGTGATGAGTGATCAAGATCCGTTTCCTGAGTTTCGTTGAAGCCACTTCTAATATTGATTAGTCAGAGGCCATGTTTCAAAGTGTGTAACACTGGGGAAGGTTATCTTGAGGGTACAAATCCCAAGAAGTGCTTGCATGGCAAGTTCTTCAACAACCCTACAGACCGGGGCAATGCATTATGCAGGGACATTTTATTTTTAATCAGTTTGGTCCATGTTTATACAAAGACCTTCTCGAAATGAATTTTCTTCATACTATACTTAGGGCACATTTGGTGTGATTTGTTGGGCAGAACTGTCTTTCACCCAATTATGTGTGGATGATTGTCAATACCAGAATTGCATTTCTTTCAGGAATGACTATGGTATCCCGAGTTTGGATCGTTTCCCCTCCAGAATTGATGTTTCTACTTCTCCCTAGTGAGTATTCCCTAAGCAAAGGGTTTATGGCTTAAAATTTTATTGTTATGGATGATTCCTTAGTGTTACTTGAAGCTCTTCCCCCAGCATTTCCAAGTAGAATATCTTCCCTCGGAATATTAGAATAATAAGATTTCTTGATATAGAATCTATATTCCATAGGATTTGTATTCTTGACTTGATCTTCTCCACATCTTCTCCAGCGTGTTTTTTGCAATTTATTTTTGCAACTCCATTCAGAGCGTGTAGCCCATAGTCACCGGTTACTCAGTTTGTTACTCACCATATAAACCTTTCAAGGATCCCGTTCCAGCGGTTCCTTACATCTCTTTTGCTCCAGCAAGGAAATATGGAGCTCTTGAGGTTCTTACCAGCGTAAAGTTCTTGATAGGACAATTTATTTCCCAAACAGATGTTTCTTCCCCAGTGTGGTCAACATTTCAATTCAACCGAATTTCATCTATTAGGGTTATTTGGAATAGAATACTCTCCCCAGTGAAGGGTGTAAGAGCCCGCTTCTTCTTAGTGGATTCTACGCTAGAGTTGTCTTCACTTTGATTCCATTCAAGAAATGGTCCCTGATAGGGCGTACTACCCAGTGCAGTCTCCTTAACCCATTTTTCTCTATTCCTAAGGGAAGTAAAGCGTGTGTTGGCGGGTTCGATACATCAGTTTACCTCCCTAGTGTGACTAGCATTTTTTAGAGATCTTTTAAGAATTCTCATATCCCCAGGAAGATCTCTTGATGCATCCTCGTGAAGTTCGTTACTTTCTGATGAATTATGCATATTTTCTTCATTCCCCGGGAAGTCTACATCTGTCTGGCTTTCAGGAAGTGGCCCCTCCCTAGTGAGGTTATATACCGACAATTGCTTTGTGAGGATTGCTTTTCCAGCACATTCTACATCAATGAGTTTTCTTCTAAGATTTAACTCATTCCCCAGCAACCAGAAATTTTGTATCCGTCCCTGGCAGAAGTCAAAGTTTGAGAGTACTTTTTTGTTCAAAAAGTCTTTTCTCTCCAAATGAAGATTTGTTCCTCAACGAAGTTTTCTTATCCGCGGTGAAAGGTTTGGTGAAGCCTGACAAAGATTCATAAATCCATTGTAAATGTTCGCGAGGGTGAACTTATTTGGTGAGTAGTCACTCATAAATTAGATGTTTTCTCTAGTAGAGAAATTTTACTCTTTCCTCTAATCAAGTCGTGTTGGAAGATTTTTCTCCCCAATAAGGGCTTTCATTGTGAAATTTCCTCTTTTTCCCCAGTGGAGTCGCTGTACTCGAATGGGCCGAAGTGCATGGATGTATTTGTTCTGGGATTTTCCTACTCCCCCATCAAAGAAGTCAACAATTTTCTCTCTGCAAATCCAATGGTTATTGGTATTCCTGGAAATGTTTAAACCCATGTGACGTCCTCGTTCAGAGTGCGAAACATGTTTACTTCTCCCCAATAAACTCAACAATTTATTTTTGAAAATCCTATCAGGTCTTGGCCTATTGGTTGTTGGCTTCTCAATTAGCCATTCCTTGGTGAAACATTTAAATCATGCATCCTCGTATGAATCCTTAAAGTGTATTGTTTCCATTCTCTTTTGGAACATTACTCCATTGAAAAAAATAATAATTCAAACATGCATCGAAACATAAGCCATTATTGTTTCTATTTCCCCATTGGATTTGCTAATCTCGGATAATAACCTCAGTGAGGTCTCTATTGTCAGTATCACGCTTTTCGGTTGAGTGGTTACTCAATTGCTTGGTTGCGATCCAGTTCTTGCCTCGCACAACATTTCTTAAAACTAGTGGTTACTAGTATTATTGGTCTAGTGGTTACAATTCCTTCCCCAAATTTTAAGAGCCTAGAGGTTACTAGTCTTCTTGAGTCAAGTGGTTACTCGTTTGCCTTGTTGCGATCCAGTTCTTCCCTGTCCCAACGAATCTTAAGAGCCTAGCGGTTACTAGTCTTCTTAAGTCGAGTGGTTACTCATTTGCCTTAGGTCTGATGGTTATCAATTTCTATCAAGGTCAAGTCTGATACTTGTCACCTGATTTCGAATGGAAAGATTTGGTATTCGTTAGTGTCTAGCGGTTATTAGGTACTCCAGGATCAAGTTGTTACTTGTTTCTCTATCTCTTTAATTCCTTGGTCAGTTTCAGTGGTTATTGATTCTCCTCGGTTTGAGGATATCATGTGTTCGCCTTGTTTTAGGTCCAATGGTTATTGGTATCCTGTTGAGTACTCCCAAGTCTAGTGGTTACTAGTCCTTGTTAAGCTGAGTGGTTACTCTTTTCTTAGTTTGTGATCCACTTCTTCCCTGGCACATCCTCGGTGGTACTCTTAAGGTCGAGTGGTTACTCGTTACCTTCACTCGACCCCCCAGCATTTGGTTAAACGTTCTAATGGTTTTGGTTCAGAAGGAACTATTCTAGTTTGGTCGAGACCAATTAATACTGGTATATTTTTGATCCAATGGTTATTGGTATCCTATTGAGTACTCCCAGGTCTAGTGGTTACTAGTCCTTGTTAAGCTGAGTGATTACTCTTTGCTTAGTTTGTGATCCAATTCTTCCCTGGAACATCCTCGGTAGTAATCTTTAGGTCGAGTGGTTACTCGTTACCTTAACTTGACCCCCCAGTTTTTGGTTAAACTTTCTAATGGTTTTGGTTCAGAAGGCACTGTTCCAGTTTGGTCGAGACCAGTTAATACTTGTATCTTTTGGATCCAATGGTTATTAGTATCCTGTTGAGTACTCCCAAGTCTAGTGTTTACTAATCCTTGTTAAGTTGAGTGGTTACTCGTTACCTTCACTCGATCCCGAGAATTTGGTTAAACGTTCTAATTAATTTGGTTTAGAAAGGAACTATTCTAGTATGGTCGAGACCAGTTGATACTGGTATCCTTCTTGTAGATCCAATGGTTATTGGTATCTTCTCGAGTCTAGTAGTTACTAGTCTTATTAAATCGAGTGGTTACTCGTTGACACCCCTAGAATATAGTGGTTACTATTATTCTAGATCTAGTGGTTATTTGTTTTCCCCAAAATCTTAAGAGTGTAATGGTTACTAATCTTCTTAAGTCGAGTGGTTACTCGTTTACCTTGTTTACACGCATGTTCTGCATTGGCGCTTTTTTCTGGAATCTAGTCTCGTCTAATTTTATCTCATCTTTATGGTTTATGCTCCAGCTTCGTCCTGGAACATCTTGTTTATGGATTAATATCAATTATTTCTCATGGGGTGAGTCATATCTCGACTTGGATTACTTCTCAAACCCAATTTCTTTTTGGTATATCTCATAAGTCCAACTTTATCTGACATTCTTTGATAAGATTTAGTATTCATTAATCTTCTCCTCTTTCATCTGAATTGCTTTATGTCATCCTTGCAAAATACAGTTATCAGTATTTTTGCACTTCTGTTTTACTCAGAGCACAAATTTTTGGGTTCTTTTAGTATTCAATCCTCTTCCACCTTGAACGTTCGAAAGTTGTCACTTTTTCTCACTTTTCAGATTTAAGATGATTGAATAGGGGCAACTGTTGCACCCCAAAATTTGCCCTCTTCATTTTACCTTTCTATGGATTATGTTTCATCATATAAATTCATGCATTGTGACGGGATCAAGTTATTCTTATCTTCCTTGTTTCGACAAGCTTTGGAATTTGGTTGTTTTGACAATCAACCCAATTTAGATTTTCAAATCCTCATTATTTTGACCGTTCAGGCTACCAAGGTTTCCTCATATCTCGAGACACCTCAAAGTAGTCACCATTTCATCAGGTGATTCAAGTGTACTAGAAATTGGAAGTTAATAATTTATCTCATATCTTTTTCAATTGGAATTAGGGTTTCTAAAGGCATTGAGGACACCATTTCAGTCAAGGTAAGTGTACCTGTTCCTTCTTGGGTCATGGTTTGTGGAATTAGAGTTTTAGTTCAGAATCATTATGAAGACCCCTTCATTCATTAAACTCCTATTTTTTGTCTCTATCAAGAGCTTACAAGTTTCATCGATAATTCCAACTAGAGGATGGCGAGCTAGAGCTTTGAGGTTAAGTTACTTCTTCATTCAATATATACCTCTGGAAGCTTAGGGTTCTATCTTATTATTCTTGGGTTTGTCAATGTTTTCATGGAATGCTCATGGTGTAAGGGAGGAGCTGGTGATTCCATTTTAAGACCAATTCTTGTTACGCAAGTTTGGATAAGCATGGGTTAAGAGATTTTATTTGAGATTCATTGTAGGGAAAGTTTTCTTGGTTCAACTTTGTTCTTTCAAGGCTACAAGAAAGTATTTTGATTTTTACGCCTATGTTAAGTCACAGTCTCATGGAAATTTCTCTTTGAAACCAAGAATCACATTTAACCCATTACAAGTTGCATTCAGATTGCAAGCTTCTTGATTTTATCCAAAGCATTTTCGAACATTTCAAGATCAATGCCTCATCTTATTTTCTTTCAAGATTCATTTAAAATTCAATTCACCATTATTCACCGCATCAATAAAAATTCCATGAGTCATTCATTCACCATGCCAATTTCTAGATGGATTTCAAAGGGGTTGTTACAAATGAACCATTACATCAAAATGTGTTCATCAATCCTACAAAATTACTGTGGGTACATCATGTTTTTAATATTACAAGGAAAACTCAAATAGAATCCCTAATCTAGAAAGTCTACTTCTATGATTTCTAAGAGAACTTTCCCTTTGCTTTTCCTTGTGAATCTCCCTCCAAACTTTAAGCTTTTCTAAGTCATGCCATGTTTTCACTAACTTGCTCCCTCGTCACCATCATTTGTTCATGAAACAAAAGAAAAGGAAATTTGTTAGCAAAAAGAATGAAGCATTGAAATTTAAACAAAAAGCTTTCACATAAAGAGGTTTTCAATCTCATCATTAGGGCTTGTGTAGGAATCAGATATAAGGGTGTTTTTTCACTCATGTTCATCAACAACCAAGGCCTCATACTTTGTTTTAACAAAGTCAGAATTAAAGAGTTAATCATGGGCCTTTTCTTCTCTTATTGGAAATCACAAAAAGCCTTTGTTTTTTGGTTCACAAAGGGAGGTATCAAAAGATACAAAGTCATTACAAATTTAGTAAAAAGGCTCATCACAATACTATAGTAAAAAAGAAAAGTCAAAATCGCAACAGTCCGGCCCAAGCAACAAGTTTTCACATAATAAAGCAATACAAAATTCATAAAAAATTACATCAGGTTTCGTAGCAGCCCAAACAAGAAAATTGGTTCTCGGCAAGCAAATAACAAATATCAGAAAGAACAAAGTTCAAACAGATATAAAAAATAAAGGCCCAATACATATTTCATTCCAAATCTATCAAGGAATGTATCAGAAAAATAACATATCAATGTTAAGCTAAAAACAATTGCAAGCAACCATGTTACCAAAACTCATTAAAAATGCTATTGATATTCCAGCTCAACAAAACTTCTCAAGCAAGCTAAAACTCTAAATTTATCCTCATCCTCCAATCCTTGTAACAAACTATTAGGATCTAAGTCCAAGGTTGTCTTAATCCCTAACTAACATTCCCAGCTTTAACATATTATAAAAGAAAAAGTTCACACTGTTCACGGATCATTTTCAACATTCTGGAAGAATCATCCAAAAAATCTACACAAAATTATCTCTTCTCTTTCAACTTCACGCTTCATCTTTATCAACATCTCCAACCTCATTCACCTCCATAACCATACCACACATCTTCCTCTATATTCGTCGTTTCTTTAAACCGCTTCATTGAGCTTTGTCCTTCTTCATTTTAAGTGTTTGTTGGCAGCAATTTTGGTAAAATAATGTGTTGTTAATGTTTTGCTAAATGTATTGACATTTATAGAAAACTATTTTGAATGATGTCAAAGAATATTTCTTGACATCTTCCTCCTGAACTGAACTCAGCCAACATCAGTTTATGTTTTTCTATTTCCTGATTTCCAGCGCTCCATAATTCAAGATTTGTAACTCATAGGCAGTGAAAAATATGGAGGAATATTTTTCAAAATGCGTGGATTTTATCTTGACCTATTTTTATGGAAATATTCAAAAGAATTGAATATTTGGTTTTAAAGCCCAAGCCCACAACTTCACATATAAAAGGACTTGCTTCCTTATTCAAACTACTGCAACTTTTGAAGAAGAATACTTTCTTTCTTTTTTAAAAAGTATAAGTCTTTTAATTGTCAAACACTCTAGTATTGATTGAATACTTGTGTTGTTATTTGGGTTGTTAATTATGTATCATTCATAAGCTTTTAAGTATTGAATGATTGAAGTTTTTAAACTTATTAATTCTGTTGTTTCTTCACTGTATGTGATTGAAGGGATTTGAAGAGGGCCTCATACCTAGGTGAGTCTTAGGTAGAAGTATAGAACGGGTAGTGATTAAGTGATTAGATCATAAACTGGTTATTTACTGAGGGTCTATGAATTGATACTATTTAGTAGACTTGTCCCTGGTTTGGTAGCCCCCAGAGTAGGTGTTATTGTACACTGAACAGGGTGAACAATCTCTTGTGTTCTTACTGCTTTTGATTTTGCTGCTCTTTACTTTTAAACAGATATTTGTGTGACATCTCATTCGACATCACATATCTGATACCAGAATTTCATTCATCATTGTCTTCGTCTTAAACAAGTCTCTCTGCAAATCGTACATCCTCATCTTCTGCTAAAACGCATCGACGTGATATCGTCTTCATTATGAATCAACGCTTCAATGCACAATAGAAACGACTTTGCACATAACATAACTACAATTCACAGAAGCAGAAACACAAAGAAACATAGATGAAAAGAGTAAAAGAAGAAAAAAGAAATATCTCTTGAAGATGTACCAGACGATTCTCCGATAGGTAAATATTCTCCAATTCTTCTGCAATTTGTGTTATCCTTTTAAGTTTAAGTCATAGTAGAAGTCGAATCCATGTGCGATGGAGAAGTTTGTGTCGAAGCGAAGGTGATGAAGTAAGTAGAAGGTTGAATCGGTGGTTAAGAGACAAGGTGATTGAATCCGCGGTGAGGTATGGTGAAACGATAGAACAAGAGGCAAGGTTAAACAGATGATCGCCAGAGGGAGTTGATCAGAGCCGTGTTGAGCTTCACGAAGACAAGGGAATCATATTCGCGAATAATAGGATAAAAGTCAACCCTAAGTTTCGTTTCAACCCCTTTTCAATTTTACTTTTTTATTGACTTTTTTTTAATAAATAACAAATTATTAATAAACCAAAAATCTTAATAAAAAATATAATTTGGATTATTATTGTCTAACTGAGCCGAGCCACCATAGTTTTTTTTGGAATACTAATGATTGAAGAATAAAAAAGATTGCTGAAATGGACTTAGTGATCTCTGTTGGGCCTTGTTGTTTCCATACCCCGCTAAGAGCCCATGCGTTTTTTTCTTTCCTTTAATAAGAGCCTTATAACAAAAATCTTCTTGGGCCTCTCCACCTTGGCCTGCGGCTGATTGCTATACCACCTATCCTGTTTAAGTTTTTCACTCTCCCTCTATTTTCTTCTATTTCTTGATTAATTTTCTTGTTTCGATTTTTGTTAATTTTTCTTTACATGATAAAAAATTACAAAATCACAAAAATATTGTTAGAATTTTAATTCTTGTATTTTTAATATTATTTGTTTGGTTGATTACGCCATGATCCTTTGTTCCTTTCTTCCTTTTTGGCGAAATCTTGTGATTAATTCTTGATAATATTAAGTAAGTCTCTACTTCTCATATTGATGTGTGATTGTCTGATTGTCATATTTTCTCGTCTTATGATATCCTGGTTAAGTGTTTGTTTCTTGAGTAAGTTTCTACTTCTCATTTGATATCTTGCTTGCTTTCATTATATAATCTAAGTATTTGATTGCTTGCTTGCTTGCTTCTTCTTCTTCTTCTTCTTCTTCTTCTTCTTCTTCTTTCTTCTCTTTTGTGAGATTTGCATGTTCTCCATAAGATCTTTAGTTTATTCTTCTCTAAGTTTGAACTAAATAAACCTTACTTTTTCTATCCATACATGACAACATTAGGTAGATTTCCCTCTTATCCCAACTTTAGGTCCACAAGCATGACAACTTATAGGATTGAGATCCTCTTTTGTTAATATTTTCTCTTTTGCACCCATATTAAAACTCTTATTTTTTTTCAAACTTCAAAACACTTAAAAATTATTGATGAGAATCAAACCTTTAATGATCATGGGAGATGATAAGTGGGTTTTTTCTCGATCTTATTGTCCTTCTATTCTAGGCTTTGGTATGGTTCAAATCTCAAAGATTTCTTTTATGGATAAGTGGGAAAGTGGCTAATATCTCTCTCTTGAGATCAACTAGCTATTATTCGCAACAAAACACCAACCAATGCAAAGTATTTTTCGGCTTCGGGATTTTCTTTCAAATTTTTCAAAAGAACATGTTAATTAACTTCTGTGCTAACGGGTAAATCTCCAAAGGTCGAGTTGCGGCAGAAGGCGAAATTAATATTGTTCATTAAAAATAAAAATCTAGAAGAAACTCTTGAGTCGAACTACGGTGCTCTGATTCCTTAAAAGAGATACGTAGGTATCTGGCAACAGGGCTCAGTCGGGAGAACTTTGTAATTATTTCCTTCTTTTCCGTATGTTTTTTCTTTTGCATACATTCCCTTTTAGCATCTTTGATTTTCAACATTAAACTTTAGACATAGATTTTTACACACCCTTTTGTTAGAACAAACACAAGTGGATCATTTGGAGTACCGCAAACGTGTGGGGTGCAAATACCTTCGTCTCGCGTAACCGACTTTCTTACCCAATCTCTATGGTCGCAAGACCGTGATTTCACCCCTTCAGGTTTTCTCGATGTTTACCTTTCCCTTTCGGCGTGATAAAAACGTTTGATGAAACTTCATTGAGTTTATTTCAATGATTTTTCCAGTTGTTAACATGCATAATAAACTTAAAGTTGAGATCCAGAAATTTAATCTTATTGTTGTCAGAATTGATATAAATCCTTAAGTCTATAATAATTGAATTTAATAACGGATTAAAATTGAACCAATAAATCCTTAGGGAACATTAGTACACAAACAATTAAACAAAAAAATAAAAGAAAAAATATTCTAATAAATTTTATAATTTTTATCATGCAAACTATTAATAAATGTCATGGAAAAATATCACTCAAACAATTAAAACAAATACTTAAACAAAAATTAAAAGAAATAATAGAAAATAAAGGAGTTAAAGGTGCAAAGGATCCAAGGGTGTATAGTATGGAATTCAGAAGTGGTGCTAAGGCTCAGGTTAGAAGTCAACAAGGAGGTTTTTGTTGCAAGCTTTAGAAAGAGCGGTAGGAAGGCCCAAGCGAATTATCTCAATAATTAGTCCAAACCAAAATCAACATTAGATCTTATTCTTATGAAGCCTTTTTATTCGTCTTATTAATTTTAATTAATAAATTAAACTAAAAAAAAAAAAGAAAAAGAAAACGGATTGAAAGCAAAAACGGTTGCGTTTTGGGAGGAAGTTAGGGTTTAGAGATGAGACTCTTCGCCTCCTTTGGAACAAACTTCCCTTCACTCTCTTGCGACGCTAATCTCCTCGACTCATCCTCATCTTGTACATCTCCTTGATCCGCCGCCAAAGTTTGTTATCCAGCCACCACACCACGTCCTACTGCTCACTCTCATCTTATCCTTTTCTCCATTCATCCTTCTTTTCAATGTTTCCCTTCCACTCACTGATTCATCTTGGAAATGCCACCGGTTAACATCATAAAGCAACTCACCGCTCATCATCTCTTCTTCATTCAATCACTTCCTCACTTTGATTTCCTTACTACACATATGTTATTTCGATTCAAAATACAATGCAAATAATAAAGAAGAAAAAAATGTTAATGCTTACATGCCAAAGAATGTCCGGTGCTCCTTCAATATGTAACTCAGATATGTTTGTGTTTATGCTTTATCTTCTCCCTCCGATACAATCTTATTCTCCCATTGCTTCTGTCCTTTCTTTTTCTCTTAGTTTCCACATTTTGTTGTTGTTGTGTGTTGCTGATGATGCAGATACAGTTGTTGTATTGAAGGTGCAGTGAGCAGATCAAAGTTGTTGATGCATAGTGTTTTTTGTTGATTTCAGCCATATAATGCAATGATTGATCGAAAAATAAAAGTGTACTATTTTTAATTTTGTAGTAATAAAGGGAAATTTCCGATTGTCGATCTCGAGTTCAATTAAACAAAAACTAAAATGGGTTTTGTTTTGAGATTAACAATTAACAATAACTAAAAATAAACAAAATATTAAATTGGATTTGTTATCAGATATGTGGAACATGTGTTAGGGTGAAGTGTATGACTTTCCCTGTAATACCCTTTAATCCTTATTTCTTCAACTAGTTCTAAATACTTAATTATCAAATCTTTAGTTTATTTTCCCCCAAAGCCTTTGTGAAAAACCTTTAATCGTTCATCCTAAATTCTAAGTCTCTAAAGATTTAGGATGAAATCAAGCCTTTGTTTTATCAAGAATTTAACGGGTTACTATAGGGTATCCCTAGTCCTAGGTGATATCTACTATAATTTAACAGCACACAAACCCTAGCAATGGTAGTCCAGCCTAATTGTTAACCGTAATTCAATCTCTATTATTGCGACAAAGAAATCATTAAAAGCCTTGTACGATTAAATTGAATATGAAAATAAAAATATTACTGCAATTCAGAAATCAAAGTAGTTTATATAGTCAAATCAGGGACACCCATATCACTGGGGGGTTTATCTACTCATATTGTTCAAAGTAATTTCAATAACACAAAATTTAACATTACAAATTAGCGATGAACTTTGATCTTCAATTGCTTCCGCTCATGAGAAGTCTATGTTCTTCAAAAATCTCATATGCCTTAATCTTCAAATATCATATTCTTTGCTTTCCAAAATTCTCCCAATTCCTCTTCAAAACTCCTCTAAATATCAAACATTCACTAAGATCACTTGGAAATGCCCAAAACTCCCCCAAAACTCAACACATGGACAAAATACCAAAATACCAGGAAATCAACGTCACATGCTACCATGGGCCATGGCAGCCACCACAGGAGGCCATGGCAGCCTTGGACATTTTCATTTTTTTTCTAGGTCCTAAACCTTGTATCACGCCTCGTGGCAGCGACCATGGGTGGCTGTGTTGTTCCACGAGAGTCCTGGACTTCTTGAACCATGAATCAACGGTCATCCTACCACAGCCTGTGTCAGCTAACACACGTGACCATGGCAGACCTCTTGTAGCCTGAGCTACTTCCCACCAAAATCCTAGGTTTTTCCACTTTTTTGCACCGTGTTTTCTTGCATCTTTTCTTTGAATTTGAAAATATTGAAGAGACACAACCAAAGCATAAAATATGGTGAAAAGAAGTAAAGTGCTTCACAAATACTTGAAAGATTAATAAAAATCGACAGTAAATGTTGGTGTAAAAACCACTTATCAAACTCCCATAAACCTAGATTATTGCTTGACCTCAAGCAACAATGAAGAGAGCTCATGAAATGCAAAGTATATCGGTACTCATACGCGAGACTTTTGTTCACATTGGTCAAGAGGTAGTTTATCCGATAATCACACGAATCAAAGAGTTTTTGTAAGAACATTTTAAACTTGAGCTTCCCTTTCAGATACCTTTCTAACTACACTTTGTACTTAAGTCTTTTCCTGATTTTTCTCCTTTTTCATTTGGAAAATCAAATTAAGGCAGTGAGAATTATGATGATCATCACATGCACAATACTAATCAATTTGTTTATGGTTATGCACCAAATAAGAAGTACTTGCTACTTTTAATTACCAATGAAACTTTCAAACTTTGCAGTTTATATATTGTCCTTATTTGGACGATGTTTGGGGATCAACCTCCTTTGGGTTGAATAACCGGGTGAGGGTTACCCAAGTTAGCAAGAGAGTTGCCTTTTACCTCCTTTCCATCATTTGGTGCCAAAATTATTTGTTTCTCAACCAATTACACATGCACATGATTCTATATTATGCCAGACTGTCTAAATAAACTAATCAAGGAGTACTTCTCAGGATTCAAGCACTATGGTATGAATCTACATGTTAGACTTATATCACTTTTTAGGGAACCTAGGGTGTTCAAACAAAACCTTTTTTTCACATTATTCCAAACTTCCTACCCTAAAACAATTATCTTTATAACCCTATATAATATTCCCGATTTGTTTGAAATAAAAGCTCTTGCACAAATAAAAAAATTTCGGTCAAAATTTAAGAAGAACTTCAAAGTTTTATTTTTACAGTAAAAAGTAAGAAAACCGAATAAAACGAAAAACACTAAATCCCCCTCAAACTTGAACTAAAAATTGTCCTCAATGTTTTAGAACAAGAGCGAGAAGGGTGACTTGCAAAGGACCTTATTGAGGAGGCGGAAGGTAATGCCAGATCAACTGTGGCATCTTAGCTTACACATGTAAGGCCTTGTTTATTATATGAAGACGAAATAAAACAAACAAAAAGAAAATGCTTAGTCATTAAAAGCATGAACTTCCTCCCACGTAGCATTTTTTTTAACGTTGCATTACTCGAAAGTCCACTCCCTATGGTTATGGGGGTATTTCAGCTTCCACACCTTGTTGCTTGTCCTTTCCCTAACAAAGAAATGGTCTAGCTCAGAGATAAGAGCTACTTTGTGCCTCAAGTCACCTCCTACTTCCATATCCTCACCTTGATGTTCCCTTTTCTTTCTCTTCATCACTTCTTGAATGAACTTTGGAGTGTTTCTATGTGTTATTGATGAATGAGATACTACAACCTGAGAGATTTTGCCTGAGACTTTTTCTAGTGATGGTTTTGAACTTTTTCTTTCTCCCATTATTTTAATCATGCCAATTGAAGGTTGATTATCTTCACATTCTCCTTGCTTCTTGATCTCTAACAATTTCAAAGTTATTTCCTCATCAAAATATTTCAAGGTGAGAGTACATTTTTCAATATGAACATTGCATCGACTAGTAAGCAAAAATGGTTGACCAAGAATGGTAAGAGTATCTTCATCTTCTGGAATGTCCATGATCTCAAAATCAACTAGAAATATGAATTTGTCAACTTCTAGCAACACATCTTCAACCACCCCATATGACTGCTTGATGGTGTGATCAACAAATTTTAAATGTGTCTCCATCTCGCTTACCTTTCCAATACAAAGATTTTTGAAGATAGATAATGGAATTAAGCCCACACTAGCCTCAGAATCAATTAGAAACTTCTTGAAAGTTCAGTCTTTTATAGTGCAATGTATTGCAACCGATCCAAGATCACCCTACTTGATTGGGATTCTCCTTTCTTAAGAGATTTCACACAATTTCTAATTACCGGGTACCGGACCATATCCTATTGGTCTCTTTTTTGATAGTTCCTCCTTCAAGAATCTCTAGTACATGGGAACTTTATTGAGTGCTTCAAAGAACTATATATTGATCTCTAAATTTTTGAACAATGTGATAAATTTCTCAAAGTATTTATCTTTTGGGTCCTTCTTTGTTACTCGATAGGGATACGACAACTTAATCATCGGTTTAGTCTCCTTTGCACTCATCTCTTCAGTTGGCTTCACAAGTAATATCACTTCTTCCAGTTTTCATCCTTTGTTTACTTTTTTTGTTATGACAACATTAACATTCTCATGAATTTTTGGATTTGTCACAGTGGAGCTTGGATTGGTGCCCGAGGCTTGCAGAGATAATTGTTGTGCAATCTGTCCCACTCTAACTTCCAAAATTTTTATTGAAGTTGTGGTATTCCTATGATTTCTCCTTGTCTTTTCATGGAATTGATAAGTTTGGGCAACCATCTTTCCAATAGCCACCTCCCAATCTGCCTTCTGTGGAGCTTGTTGCTGATTTTGGATATTTCCTACTGATCTTTCCAAGAGAAGTTTGGATGCTTCTTCCACCCTGGATTGTGAGTATTTATGTAGGTATTATTTGGCTTCGGGAATTTTATCATTTTAATTTGTTACGGAGTTGCAAGACAATGCACAGTATTGTGTGGTCCACTACAAATTTCATAAACATCACTTTGTTCTTGTTGAATTTTAGCTACCTGTTGAGTACCTATGTTCATTGCCTTTAGATTTTTCTCCACATCTGCAGAAATTGTATCCTCAATTCTAATTTGTTTGTTGGCTTCCAACTTCAAATCAATTACTCCATCTGGTTTGCTTATAACCCTCTCATACATATCCAAATTCTCATTTGCAGCAATTACTTCAATTATCTTCTTAATAATAGTGGTTGTTGAAAAATTGGATGAGCCATCAAATGTTATGTCATTTAATTACTTTTTTTTTAATTCTCAAACCATTAACAAACATTTGCATCTGCTCAGTCTGATCCAGATTGTGAGTAGGAATAGCCACTGGGAGTATTTTGAATCTTTTATAAGCATCCCCAAATGACTCACCCTTTTTCTACTTGAAGTTTAGAATTTCATATATTTTTCTCATGAACACTAACACTGGGAAGTATTCATTTAAGAAAGTTGTTTCCATCTCTTCCCAAGAAGTAATACTACTGGCCAGAAGGGAATAAAACCCCTCTTTAGCTTCATTAGCTAAAATGAACAAAAACATTCTCAACTTTTTCCCTTCATCAATGTGCCCACCAATCTTCAAGGTGGTGCTCATGGTCATAAACCTTTGTAAGTTCTTATTAGCGTCTTCATTGACCCTTTCAGAGAAAGATCTCATCTTAAGTTAAGTGATTATGCTCGGATGCAGTTGAAAATTTGGCATAGTCACCGATTGGATTGCAATTCTCAGTCTACTAGCCGGTGCATTTGTAACACCATTGTCACCAAGGAGTCTCTCAGGTGCTAGTGGATTTTCCCCCATTGGTATTTCCTCCTCTGACTTTGTATGAACTATGATTTATTCTTCGTTGGATGCCAATATGTTTAATTGTGCTTGTCTACGCCTTGCGTGAAAAGTCCTTTCGATTTCTGTGTCAAAAGGAAATTTAGTTGAGGTCTTTCCTCGCATAAAAATATTAGACAAAGATTAATGGTAACAAAAATAATAACTATAAAACAGAAAATAAAATTTGAGTTAAATAGCAACAAAATTCCAATTGAACTAAAATTAGAACTCTATAGTTTGGCAGTCCCGGGCAACGGCACCAAAAACATGATCGGAAAAATAGCAAGTGTTCTATTTTTCCTTTTATAGAAATAACAGGGAAATTCCCTGAATCTGGATCTCAAGGACTGCGTATAAGTATCGAGTTTAATGCGTGGTTCAAATAAACAAAAACTAAAATGGGTTTTGTTTTGAGATTAACAATTAACAATAAAAAAAAGAGAATATTAAATTGGCTTTTTGATAAATATAAGGAACAGGCTAGCGTGAAGTGTATGATTTTCTCTGTAATAACCTCGAATACTTATTTCTTCAATAAGTTATGAATGGGATGAAATATATCTAAAAAATACACCTCCCTTTGTAAGTACCAACTTAATGGGCCATCAGATTTTGATGGTCCATCCAGAAATAATACACCCCCTTTATAAACTTAGATCCCACAATAATTTGACAACAATCTAAACCTTTATAAAAATGACAAATTTAACAGGGAATAAATAAATAGGTCCAATTTGGGGTATGATAGCTGACCTTATTGAATTACCTTTTGATTGGATAGTGCAAGAATATGCACGTCTCACCCATTTGAATTAGAGGTTTATTAAATAATAGAAGATCCCAGAATTTGTCCGAAAGATTATGAAGGACACATTGTACAGTGTTCCCATGAGTATTAAAACTAATAGGCATTGATGATGATGTATCATCTTACCAGAGTTTAAACAAAATGTTTTGATTAGACTTAGATACTACGATGCATATAACTCGTCAATACCTAAAAGAGATCATAGATTTTTCGCATATTTACCATAGTCTGGGAGGTAAATTATACAAGTTTGAAAGTTGACTTACTAACACTTTGAGACTAATATAGTAAGTTTATATTGCAGATTTTGTCTATTCATCGCAATCTCGGGGATGAATAAAATAGAGTTTGTTAACACATTTCCACATGGAGACTGATGCAATGAATTATGCAGATTTCGTTATATTTACTACAACCTAGAGAGTAAACGGTACGAGGATGAACCTGTGCATTTATCATGACCTAGAGGATAAAAGAAAATAGTGGTGGGCTTAGTTATTCATAACGACCTAGGGGATGAATAGTATAACCCGAAATATTCACATGCCTATCACAACCTAGGGGATAGATATTTGAAGAACTTGTGCATTTACCACGACCTAGAGGTTAAACGGCAAGAAAATTGTTTCACGTATTCATTAAAACCTAGGGAATGAATAATATGAACTCAATAATATACACACCTACCATAACCTAGGGGATAGACGATTGAAAAGTTTTGATGAATTTGTGCGTTTACCACGACCTAGAAGATAAACGACACAAAGGTAGATTCACATATTCATTACATCCTAGGGAGTAAATAATATGAACCCAATAATTCACACACCTACCATGACCTAGGGGATAAATGATAGATAATTTTTGTGTGTTTATCATGACCTAGAGGATAAACAACACAAGGGTAGTCTTACATACATATCACAACCTAGAGGATAAATAACGTAATACTGAAAATTCGCATACCTACCGCCACCTACAAGGTAGATAATTGAAAAGTGTTTTGGTGACCGAATCTTGGATAACTAGATCAAAGATAAGATCTAAGATTTATCGGTTGTGTCTATTCTTAATCAAGGTACTTGTTCATTAAGATAACTTCAACAATGGGCCCCCAAGGTGTTCATAGTTTTACCCAATGTGTGTTTGAAAGATGTTATGTATTATGTATATGCATAATGTCTTAGATTGATATAGAACACATAATGTATATGCATAGAGTATTTTGTGTATGCCCCAAAGTGTTTAAATATGCACTAAATGTTTGTATATGCCCTGAATGCTAGTTGTGAAAACAAAATTGTGTTCTCTCCTTTTAAATCATTGGTCTTGTTTTACCATATCCCCAATGTTGTATGTTGTATTATTTTGGTATTTAGACTTGATCCAGATGAATGGTGTCAGCGGGATTTTTGATATTTGTATTGCAGGCGCACGCGTGGACGTATATGTAGATGTGGATGTGGATATGTCTATGATCGCATGTGTGGACTTAGTTGTGGACGTTGACGTGGATATGTCTATGATCGCAGGTGTGGACTTAGTCGTGGACGTTGACATGGATTTTCTTTCGACATTTTTCTAACTAAAATGCTTTTTGATGTTATATCAAATGCTTTTATTTGTCAAATCCATAAAATCATTTCAGCGCAGTATTCACCAAAAATAATCGTAGTATTTTTCAAACAAGTCAAAAAGAAAAATCACAATTTGAAAAGCAAATGTTTTATTAATAAATATGCCTCTGAATATGTGAGAACACAAGATGCAATTCCTTGAAAGAGGTAATTACAGAAAGTTTTAATGAAAACTATAAAATGGAAAAATATAATAATTACTACTGTTGTTTTCCAATGTAATTTTGAAAGATCCAATATCCTTTACTTATGAGTCAAATGATTTGGATCGAGCTCTCTCCTTCGTGGTAATAGTCGAGGTTCTTAGATCACAGTCTATTTGTTCTTTATTTTTGAATAAGATCCCTAACTTTTTCGTAGACCGCCCTTTTAGGTTTTCAATCCATCAGGAAATTCTTTTTGAGTATGTCCGTAATTTTTGCTTGGGTCTCCCTTTAGGGTTTTCAATCCACCGAAACATACTTTTATGCCTAAGTCGCCCTTTTAGGGTTCGAACTTTGCAAGATTTTTTATACATAGTCTTTTTTGACTGCGTCTGAATTCGTCGGATGTGGCAGTTCTTCCCCCATCCATTGTTGTGAGGATAAGGCCACCATCAGAGAACTATGTTTTTACATCATATAGACCCTCGTAGTTGGGTGTCATTTACCACGTGATTTGAGGCGAGGCAGTATAATATTTTTAAGCACTAAATCCCCTTCTTTGGATACTTGAGGACGAACCTTTTTTTCAAATACTTTCTTCATCCACTTTTGGTACAACTGACCATGGCAAAAAGCTATCAAGCATTTTTATTCAATGTGGTTAAGCTGAAAAAGTTGTGTCTGAACCCATTATTCTTCTTCAATCTTTATTTCTGTTAGGAATCAAAGTGACAAACTCTATAATTCAACTGGGAGCACTTCCTTCATGCAATATACTAGAGTGAAAGGGGTTGTACATGTTGATGTATGTACGGAAGAGCGATAGCCATGTAAAGCAAAGGGAAGCATTTAATTCCAATCTTTGTATGTCTTCACCATCTTTTGAATGATTTCTTAATATTCTTATTTGCAGCTTCAATGGCTTCGTTCATCTTGGGTCGATATAATGAGGAATTATGATGCTCGATCTTGCAGTAATACAATAACTCCTTCATCATTTTGTTGTTCAAATTGGACACGTTGTCTTTAATGATCCTGCTAGGAACCCCATGTCTGAATATAATATTTTTCTTGATGAACCGAGTAACCACTTGTCTCGTCACATTTGCATAGGACACAACTTCCACCTACTTGGTGAATTAATCAATGGCAACTAGTATGAATCAATGTCTATTGGAGGCTTTTGGTTTGATCATTCCTATCATATCATTTCCACACATTGAAAATTGTCAAGGAGAACTCAGGACATTCAAAGGAGTCGGTGGCACATGCATTTTGTCGGCCTAGATTTGGCATTTGTGACACGTCTTTGTATAATGGTAGCAATCAGCTTCCATCGTCAACTAATAATAACCTTCTTGCAGGATTTTTCTAGCCATGGCATGTCCATTTGTATGTGTTCCAAAAGTACCCTCATGGATTTCTCTCATAAGTGTATCTTCTTCATGTTTCTCCACACACCCGGGTAAAACCATATCATAGTTTCTTTTGTACGATACGTCACCATTAAAAATGAACTTTGAAGCTAACTTCCGCAGAGTTTGTTTGTCAGTCACAAAGGCATTTTTTTTATATTCTTGTTTCTCTAGGTAGCTCTTGATGTCATATAACCAAGGCTTATTATCCGGTCCTTCTTCAATAGCATGTCAATGTGCAGGTTCTTCAAAATTTCTGATCATAATGCATGGTTTGTGATTTTTCCAAGTTACCTTGAACATGGCTAATAAAGTTGCCAAGGCGTCTGCCATCTTATTTTCTTCTTGAGGAATATGGCTGAATGTAATCTCGGTAAACTCCGCTACTAACTTTAAAACATGATCCCAATATGGAATAAATCTAGGATATTTAGTGTCCCATTCACCATTGACTGGGTATATGACTAACACTGAGTCTCCAAACACTTCGAGATGTTTGATTCTTAGATCAATAGAAGCTTCTAGACCCAAGATACAAGCTTTAAATTTACAATATTATTGGTGCAATTAAAACATAACATTGCAGTATAAGGCTTGTGAAAATTCTTCAGAGAATTCAAAACTACCCCAATGTCATTCCATAGTGCATTTGAAGCCCCGTTAAACAAGAGTGTCCAACGTGCCCCTAGTTCAGGTCCTTTGTCGGGCCCTCGTATTTCGTAGTCACCTATAACCATGACATCTTTGTGCAAAAATTCAAACTTCATTGGTTGATATTCTGGAAATGGTTGATGATAGATGATCAGCTAATACACTACCCTTGATGGCTTTTTGAGTAACCTATTGTATTTCATACTCTGATAGTAACATCTGCCATTGGGAAATCCTTCCTGTAAGAGCTGGTTTTTTAAACACATACTTTAAAGGATCCATTATTTCAGTTAACCACGTGGTGTGAGTTACCATGTATTGCCTTAATCTTTTAGCAGCCCAAGCCAAAGCACAACAACTCTTCTTGAGAATTGAGTACATCGTTTTGCAGCCGGTGAATTTCTTGTTGAGGTAGTAAATTTCATGCTCTGTTTTACCCGTTTCGTCATTTTGTCCCAATGCACATCCCATTGACGCTTCAAGAACTGTTAGATAAATGATGAGCGTTCTTCCAGGAACTGGTGGCATCAATATTGATGTCTCTTGTAAATATTGCTTTATTGTCTCGAAGGTTGTCTGACAGACATTATTCCACACCACCGTTTGATTTTTTCGCAGTAGTTTGAATATAGGAACGCACATAGTAGTTAGGTGCGATATGAACCTTAAAATGTAATTTAACCGTCCTAAGAAACCATGGACCTCTTTTTCCATCCTCTAATCTGGAATTTCTTGTATGGCTTTAAACTTGTTGGGGTCCACCTCAATACCATGCTGACTTACAATAAAACCCTGCAACTTGTATGACCTAACACAAATGGACATTTTTTGTATTAAATCTCAGTTTAAACTTTTGCAGACGATCTAATTGATTTTGTAAATATACGATGTGATCCTCCTCTGTATGAGATTTGGAAATCATATCATCTACATACACCTCAACTTCTTTGTGAATCATATCATGGATCAGTGTGACCATAGCTCGTTGATTAGTTGCCCTGACACTCTTTAGAACGAAAGGAATTACCTTATAACAGAAAGTTCCCAAAGGTGTCATTAAAGTAGTCTTTTCCATGTCTTTGGATGCCATTTTGATTTGATTATAGCTAGAGAAATCATCCATGAACGAGAATACCAAAGCTTGAGTTGTATTATCCACCAAAACATCTATGTGACGTAAATGGAAATCTTCTTTTGGAATTGCTTTGTTCAAATCCTGATAATCTACACACATGTGCACTTTGCCATATTTGATAGGTACTGCTATGATGTTAGCTATCCAAGGTGGATAATCTACCAACACTAAGAACCATGCGTCAAATTGTTTAAAGACTTTTTCTCGAATCTTGCTATACATGTCCAAACGAGTTCTTCTGAGCTTTTCTCTAACTGGAAAGCAACCTTTCTTGAGAGGTATTCTATGTACCATAATATATGTATCCAATCCTGGCATATATATGTAAGACCAGGAAAATATATCCACGTATTCTTGCAACACCTTGATCATTTTTTTACGCTTTCTTCCAATGTTACCCCTAACTTAATCTTTTTCAGATCTTCCTATGTGCCAAGGTTATTGGTCTCAATTTATTCTTGGTATGGTTGTATATTGTTAGCTTTTTGCTCTATCTCCCTCGCCAATTCTTTAGAGAGTTCAAGATCTTCCTCTTCGGCTTGGTTGATGGGTGCATCAAAATAATATCGGATAACAATAGTAACATTATCGGTCATTTTAGGCACGGATCTACACATTTATGATGTTTTGGTTCAGTTTTAGTATGCAAATTTGGAAAATGCATATTGATAAGTGCAAATTGTAGCTATTTTTGTATATACTTTTTGTTGCACTTATCGACTTTTTATTGTTAATATCGTTGAATAAACCCGACCTTTGTATAAATACATTTAGTTGGTGTTTATTTGTGTTTTGTGTACATAGGGTATTGTTTGATGTTTTTCCATTCATTTTGTAGGTATTGATGCGTATTTGGAGCATGAGAAATAAAGTGTCGAAGACACGACTTCAAACACACGATTTTGAGCAACTCGTCAATGAATAAGGCTTAAAATAAAATTATAATAAATCATAAATTTGGTTTATATTTTGTCATTTTTAGAAGGAGCATTGAATAAGATATCCAACGCTTCGAACCGGGCAAAAATCAGAGTTACGGTTCAAAAGTTATGGCCGAAACAAAGCAGGATGATGTGCTGAATTTTCAACTTGCTGTCAACTTTCGCCAGGCGAAAATTTTTGTTGTCGGGCAATGCTAGGAGAGCTGTAGCATGGAAAAAAATTGTTTTCGGTCTCCGGGTAAAACTTGTGGTCGTCGGGCGATCCTGGGATAGTCATAAATGTGTATTTAGGGCCAAAAACACATTTTTTGGGTATGGTTTTGGGTATTTTTGACCCCAACTCCATCAACCTTCATTTTTGGGTAGGATTAGCTTAAAAAACAACATTGAAACTTGCATACGGATGATCAAGGGTGGATTTCTCATCAATTGGCACTGACAAACCGAGAGATTTGTGGTTCGTTTCTATTCTTCTTTGTGTATTCTTTATGTGTTGAGTTTGTACATATATTTACTCTGAACTTATGTATATTTGTTGCCCATGGCCTTATATTGAACTTGCTTTATAAATATTTTTCGATTGTTGTCCTGGATTTTTGCTTTGTGCTACGGATTTGAGTTGTTAAAGACATATACTGCTTAGATTCTTATCTAGGATGATTATCTGTGAGTTTTTAAACTCTAGAGACAGATTTAGAGCTGACATATACTTGGGTATCAGAGCTTAATGCCTCTGTGTGGTTGTGCGGTGCTGAGAGATCGTTAGTGTGATTACATAGTTGTCTTCTTTGTTGTTGAGGATGTAGAGAGATCATTTCCTTGGTGATACAGTTCGTCTCTCAATTTGGGTTAGAAATGACTTAGGTTGTGAGTGATACGTAGTGACATTGATGAGTTTTGTTAGGTTGAATGTAACTGGTCGATAGATTTAAGTCTGTGATAAGTAGTTTATATACAAGCTTGATAAGTTCTTCCTTAGTTTTTACTTTTGTTTACATTTATTTTCTGTTAATAACATTTTCTTTACAAAACCAATTCAACCCAAAACTCATTAACAATAATTTGTCGAACGACAATTCAATAATCAATCTCCGTGGACACGATAAATTCCCGGATAAATATTTCCAAAAATATTGTTGCTTTCCGCTACATCGCTTCCAGCACATATGCAGAAAAGTATCACCATTTTTAAATATAAGAGATAAATGCAAGAGAAAGATAAGGATCTTAATTGAATGAGAAATACAACTATTATAATTTTGAATACTGTTTGAAACAAATTGGGGGACCCTTACAAGCTACCCCTATGCCTCGAGCTTGACACAAGTTCTTTCAAAAAGAAGAAAAATTACTTTGGAAAGAAATATTTTTACGGAATCTCCACAGCTGTCCAATTCTTAAGCTCTTCTCCTAGGGCGCATTCATGGATGAATTTAGATGCTATTTTGATGTTGTTGTAGTTAAACACCATCACCAATTACTCTCCATGCTCCATTCCTTTTTTGATGATGCTTTCTTGGATAGGAGAAAACTGCACCTTGCCTTTCAGAGTAGCCTTTGATGATTCGTAGCCCAAAACAAAATGATTCTTCTTTTTAGTTATCTCCACAAGTTTACCTCAACATTTTAAGGTACCATCTTCCACAACCATTTGCAAATCTCTCCACGAAGTCACAATAGGTTTCTTGATCTTCTCCACTGGTAAAGTTACCATTGAAACAACCTCTAAGTCTTGAAACGGTGTTGCTATACAATCTTCATTAGCACTGATATATTTGTACGATTGTATGTGACTTACAAAGATGTCCTCTTCACCATCGACTATAACCAATCTTCCTTCAACAAATAACTTCAGTTTCTAATGTAAAGTTGAAGTGACTTCCCCTGCTGCATGAATCTAGGATCGTCCAAGTAAACATGTATACGTTGGTTCTATGTCCATGACTTAAAAAGTGATATAAAACATATGCGGATCGATCTTGACAGGAAGGTCCACTTCTCGAAACATTGTACTTTTAGAACCATCGAAAGCTTTGAATATTGTAGAACTAGGCCTTATTATAACCCCATCCAACGTTAACTTCATCAAACTGGATTTTTGTAGCACGTTAAGAGCAGAACCAGTTTTGGTGAGTACCCTGAACAAGCTGGTAGTATCTATCTGAATACAAATGTTTAATTCCTTTTTGTGAGCTCTGCCTTGTAGAGGCAAGTCACTGTCATTAAAACTTAGATATGATCCAGATGTCAGATTCGCTACGACATTGTCAAATTGATTTACCATAATTTCATTCGCAACATGAGCAGATCTTAAAATTTTCATCAGGGATTTTCGATGCGCTTCTGAATTTATGAGAAATGAGAGTATAGAAATTTCTTCTAGGGTTTGGTGAAGCTAATCCACCACCCTATAATCACTTCTCTTGATTATTTTCAAATATTCTTCAACCTCTTGGTCAGTAAAATTCTTTCTTGGAGGTTCTTGTTATGGACATGCCTCTAACACAGGTTTTCCTCTATCTTTCACCAAAGTAACAATATTATGTTTCACCATAATACCATTCTTCTTTTGGGATTCGGAGCCAAATATTTGACCACTGCGAATCATGCCCCATGTTGCTGCTATATATGAGATTGGAGGACCCTGACTTGTTGATGACTCACATTCTTGCTTTAAACCATTAATGTATACAGTAGAATAATAACTCCAAGGTACTACTTTGTTACTTTTATAAGGGGTAGGAGATGGCCCCTAATCACCATCGTATCCTTAGGTACCACTGGAATCCTCAAAGTTTCTCTTGGTATTATTCTTAGTAATTCAATTGATTCTCCCCATGGAATCACAAGAGTCTTCTTATTAAGGTTTCACTTCTTGAAAGGAATTACCAATGGCTTCTTTGTACTTCCCTTGATCCCAGCTACATATTCTCCTTTAGGGTATGGCCCAAATTGGACTATCCCCCATTATGTTCCAAGAGGAACCCACACTCCAGCAGATATTCCTTCAAAAGGTTTATTGGGGCTTTCACTTGTATGGCTTCCCTAAAGTCAGTAACCACTTCAATTGCATTCACATCTGGCCCACCATGCGGAGGCATGGGATTTGTCTTGATATTCGGCTTATCAAAAGTGATATCCTGAGAATCCAACAAATCTTTAACCTTATGTCTGAAGGACCAACATTTTTCTATAGTATGTCTGGGAGAATTGGCATGATAATCGCATCTGGAATTGACATCGTACCTTGGTGGGAGTAACCCAATTGGAGGAGCTAGAGGTTTTATCTCTACTAAAGATGACCTGACTAAGTGTTACAACAATGGACTGTACGGTATGGCGAGTGGATCAAACTTTCTCGGTGGCCATTCAAACCTGTTCTGTTGTTGTTCTCGTGGAATTATTAATGGTTGTAATGCCCTTGGAGGTGAGGCTACAAAATTGATTTGTCTCTCCTTCTTATTTGAGAAGTTAGAAACATGTCTTTTTTCATTATAAGGGGTATTAGATGATGCCCCTTATATATTCCATGATATGATGCATGATACGTGGATGCCTGTATTCAAGGATCTCACAGGGTAAACACAAGAAAATGTTAGAATTTGAACAACTTTGATTGGAGAACTTCGTATCGGTGGATGTCCTTCCATGAGAATCAAGCTCACCCTGTCAAGTAGGTCATATCCATATACTCAAGTTACCGTGCTTTGGTCTTTGGCGGTGTTTGATTAGAGAACGGATCTTCTTGTCACCTTGATAGGCGTCTAGTTCAACATGACCATGCATCACAGGCCCTTGAGATCCTTGAAATGATTATTGAAAATGCTATGGCATGATGTTTATGATGTTATGTACAAGTATACAAAGCAAGCAAGTTGTTATGTACAAATAGTCATATACACACAAAGCAACCAAGTCCTTAGGTTTAGGCTTGCATGGAGCTTGTAGGTAAGTACCCTCTTGAAGTTTAGTTGGCTCAACATGTCCTAGAAAGTAACCGGGTTCTATGGGATCTCAATATCATTGACCTTTCTTTCAGGCATTGTCTCAGCACAATCAATCTTTTCTTGCGGCCGAGATATCCGAAAAGTCCAATCTCAATGAGTGTAGTATCGAGTATCAACCAATTTTCAGCCTTCGACTGAAACCGACTATCTCACTACTTCCTATTGTTAGTGATTTATGACACCGCTCAGCGGCCCCGTATTCTCCTTGATTCAACACAAGGGATACATGTACCAACAAATGTGTCACACAAATGTAGCCATTACTTTAACCATATCGGTCTACGCCGTACAGTTTCCACAATCTATTGCTACTTACCTAAAAAGGTGCCCCAAATCCAGGTAGAGGATCAAGACAAGCCCAAACAAAGAACCATAATGTAAAGCAAACAAATAAAACAAAGGAAATAAAGTAAAGTTGATCTATCCCTAAGTTAACCCCACTTTTAAGTACACTTCCCCAGCAGAGTCGTTAGTTCTATAACACGGTGGGAGAACTGACTTGGATGTTTTACGTTTGATCGTAATTGTTGCGGGTAGCAAGAGTCTCCACCGGCTTTTCTTTTATCCAAAAGGAAAGGTTGAAAAGAACAGGAAAGACCTTTCGAGATTGTTTTCTTGAGTTCAGGGGATAGGTTATGAATAGGGAAGGTGTTAGAACCCTTTTCATTCGTAGTTATCTACGGGCTCTTAGTTGCATGCTAGATCACTTGCTTTGTTTGAAAATGTATTTGTGGTGTAGGTTTTGAAAGTATTTTGAAAACGTCTTTGTAATGGTTCTCGTTTCTATAAGAACACATACAAAGTGTTGTTTGGAAAATAGTTCAAAGAAGTGTTTGTGGAATTTGTTTTTTTTGAAAGTGATTTTGGAAAGTGTCTTTGTAATGGTTCTCGTCTCTATAAGAACGCATATAAAAAGCTTTGTCTTTTGAAAATGTTTCAAAATGAAAGTGTGAGTGTATAAAATGTTTTTATTGTGAGCAAGCGAGCAACTAGGAGTATCCTTCCTACTCAAAAGGTCTATGTTCTTTTCCTCCTCCTTTAGATTTTGATATCTTACCATTGATTTGGTAAGAAGCCCCATCGTTGGATGTGAAGGGACGGGCCTAAAACATTTGTATAGTCATAGAAGGCAACCTATGGGACGTTTTAGCAATGTCGTTTAGGGACTAGATTGCTTACCAAAGGCAACATTGAGGGTCATCGAGGGACTACGATCTTTTATCGAGGGTCTTTGCTAAAACGCCCATATTCAAGGGACATGACTATTTTTCTGAGGCAACAAGTGAGATTACCCTAAGGGTGCATGTGTGAATAGTGTGTTTGATTTGCATGCATTTAGTCTTTAATTTGGGGTTATCTACTAGTTATTTTTATCTTACCATACAAACCCTATTTTACTAGCAGTCAAACAAAAGTAATAAAATGCAGAAAGATAAAATCCTACACTATTACAACCATATTGAATTGCATGAAAATATAAAGGACAAAATAAAATAAAATCAAGAAAAATGGGTCTTTAGATTCAGGAAGGAAAACCTTTGATTCTGCACCGTTTGACCTCCTTCGATTGGGAGTTGGAATCAGTGTAAGTGTGCCTTTCGATTGGGGCCTGGAGGCTAGCATGTTGTGCCTTTCGACTGGGCCTGGAACCAGTGCAAGATGTAATATGCCTTTCCGCCTCCTTCGACTGGGGATTGAAATCAGTGGGGGAGTGCCTTTCATCTGGGCTTGGACTTAGTGTAGGCATGCCTTTCGTCTAGTTCTGCATTCAGTGTAGGCGTGCCTTTCGTCCGGGCCTGGAAGTCAGCATGGTGTGCCTTCTGGCTTCCTTTTTCGTTTTGACCTGGAAGTCAGTGTGGAAGCCAAAGGCTTCATTTCCTAATTCCTGTTTCCTTTTTCTTTCGTTTGAACTCTTGAATAGCAACATGGCCTAAGGCCATGCTAATATTTCCTCATAATCAGGTTAGTACTTAAAGCATGTTTAGGTAAACAAGAAGCATAAACAAAAGGATTAACTCTGAAAACATATTAAAAGGATGAAAATGAAAAGAAGAACAAGGGTATGTACATGTTTGAAACGAAAAGAAAGTTTATTTACATGTTATGCAAGAAATGAAAAGTTTAAGGTTTAGAACAACTTACCTTGCTGGAGGCTAGAGCGTGTGCTGGACCTTGAAGTGGTTACCTTGAATTCTTCTGGATTTCGAAGGGAGGGACCAGAGGTTAGGCCTTCTATACTGGATTCGAAAGAGGAGAACAAGCGTGAGGTTCTTCCTGCTGGATTCGAAGGGTAACAAGGTACAGGGATCTTTCAGATTCGAAGAGGACAAGTGTTTGGATTCCGGGTTTGCATTTTCACAAGTGTTGAAGTGTTTGAGAGATTTACGATGTTTGAGAAATTTGAAGATTCGTTCCCCTAGCCAAAAAGTCTTCCTCAAAACATTGTGAAGCTTCTTATTTATAGGCAAGGCTGCCTGAAGCTTTTGGAGGGAAAACAAAAGGTTTGAACAAATTGAGTAACCTACTTCTTGTAGCTTTCGAGAGACAGTTCATTGTATTCCATTTTGGTGCAAGAATGGGCCAGTGTTTCAGGACTGCTGTGGAGCAGTTTTGGCTAGTGTGCCAGGCCTGAACTTGGCAGCAAGCATCTTTGAATATCATCCTTTCATTTTGACCCTTCTTCGACCAGACTCTTCTCCAAACAATACTATTTGATTTTCCTCCAACAAGTGCCTTTCGGTTGAGTCACTTTTGTGCATCCTTCGAAGGAGCCAAAAGTGTGACCTTTGGATGGGTCACCAAAAACATGCCTTAAAGTGGGCTTGTAAATCCTTCGAATGGACCATAAAGCATGTCCTTTGAATGGAATGCCCAGAGTTGGATTCGAAAGATGCTGATTTGAAGGGTAACAATTACAAATGAAACCTTGTGAAGGTGGTTTTTTCCAGTCAAAGGCTTGGCTTCCCAAAGGCCCATGTGGCCAAACGAAGGAGTGTATATAGGGGGTCCCTACTCTGTGACTTCATGCAAACATGCAAAAGATCTTTGTTCAAATGAAAGCTTGCATGAAGGGAAACATATTCCCAAATAAAGGTGTGACTAAAAGCTTGTACTGAAGGATTCATGTGCCCAAATGAAACAATCATGAAGGGAGTCAAATGCCCAAACGAAAGGTGCATGCAGGAGGTCAAAATATTCAGATTCGAAAGAGGCATATAGGAGGAAAAATTGCAAATCGAAGGATGCCAAAAGGGAGCCTTTTGCCTTGGAATCAAAGGAAGCTACAAGAGTCTTTGTTCCTTGTGAATCCAAGCCAACGTTCCAGAGGCCAAAAGACCAATCGAAGGGGCTGAATCGAAAACACTTGTTTTTATTCCAAATTTGTCAAAATATTATTTTTATCTGTTTTCTTCCTTTTTAGATAGTTTCTTTTTAATATTGGTACTGGAAAAAATCCAAATGTACTTGTGCAAGCTTGAACCTTGAGAATCCTTGTGAAAATGCTTTGAAAAATGAGAGGTCAAATTTTGGGGTACAACAATGGCCATAAACAAGACTCCATAAATATATCTCCTTTTATTAGAAGGATATTCCAGATGTTAGAGAATATGTCCTTGACATATGACCTTGACGTCCATACATAAAGGATCTGGATGAGATACCTTTATTAAGTCCCCACAGGAAAACAAATCACAACCTCTACACTTTATCTCACTTAGATTAGAAATAAACTAATCTAATGAGTGCCCAATATGTAGATTGTGTCATGACCAACATACTTATCTAAGACATATATCTAGCAAAGAAACTTCTTAGACACAAAACCAAGGTGCCTCCTCTTCAAGACCAGGAGTAGGTTCCAAACATAAATGATCAACACACATTTGTTCAGCACCCAAGCATTTGTTATTCCCAACTTGATCCAACAAGACTATTCATAATCTGCTGGTTTGATGTTCCAACATCTGGTAGGACATCAGTTCTCTTCACAAGGAACACACCAAGAGATCTTTTATCAAAGCTTGGAGATTTTCCTTTTATGGTTGGAAGAAAAAATAAATTTCCTCTACCATATCTCTCTTCAACAAATCATATAAGACTTCCTTTATGAGTGGACTTGGGATAAACCTCAAGTATCTTCGGCAACTCTAAGAATTTAGTCGAACCTCTCCTCAAGTAACACCACACCATGGGATAAAACTTCAAAGGAGAATAGAGTGTTGCAGACTCAAAACACAAAACCACCAAGAGTTTTCCATCAGATATATATATATATATATATATATATATATATATATATATATATATATATATATATATATATATATATATATATATATATATATATATATATATATATATATATATATATATATATATATATATATATATATATATATATATATATGCAGTAGAACACAAACCAGAAAAATCGTCAACCACTTTCAGGCATAATATAAACCTTTGCATAAACACATCAAACACAAGTTGAAACAGGTTAACCGTAGTTTGAAAATAAATCAAACCGTCAACATAGTAGCTCGCCACCAAAGCTACACCCTTGAAAACAATACAAAGAGGTCCAATACACACCCTATCATGAATAATCCATCGTCCACTTCTAGGGACCTTTCAAACACAATACGAACTTTCCAAGTTCAAACAACTTTTAAGTAATACCCTCCTTTCATTCCCATGACCAAAAAGTATCATCCTAAGATCTCCCAGAAATAGAACAGGATGTCTGCTCTGATATCAATTGAAATTCTGGTATAACAGAACCCAGATGTCCCATGACATATTTGGACATCTGATCTGATTTAAACAAACATGAAAGGTATAAACATATAAAATAGTATTGAAAAGCATAAACAACACACAAGAATTGTTAACCCAGTTCAGATCAACTCTCCTACTCTGGGGGCATACCAAGCCAAGGATAAGTCCATTATGATAATATCAATTCATAGACCCTACAACAAACATACCAGTTTATAGTCTACTCACTTAATCAGCACCCGTGCTATACTTATATCTAAGACTCATATAGATATGAGGCCTTCCTCAACACCTCTTCAATCACAGACAGTGATTGGATCAAAAAAATTCTGAACAATCAGGAATACACACTTCCATGACAATACCTAGCTAAGACCTAAAGCTAAACTCCACGGTTTACAACTTTAATCCTAACTAAGAGCACAACTTGGAGTTTCTTAAAAGATTCCTTCAAGAACCATACTCAATTCATTACTTCACAACTTCTGACTTAGAACACAGTGACCATCTCACAACCTGAGTGGTTCACTTACACCAAATCTCCTAGAGTGTGGCTACAGACTCAGCCCTAATGATTACATCTTTTCAAAACTCGACTGGTACCTTTCATAGGTTACAAAGCTTCTATTTATAACCTTTTCCTAACTGGATTTAGGCCTCCAAAACAAATCACATTCGGTGTTACAAATCAGTAGTAACTTTTGCTGCAAATAAGGTCCTCAATCATTAGTTTCCTAAAATATCTCCATATTTATAAACTATATATTTTTCAATATTATGATCGGATTCTTCTTGACTTTTAAAGTAGCGCCAAATAATATTGCATAATATTCCCAGAATATTCTCTATCTGTTAAATCATAACTAATTCCACTAATTCAGCTCAGCTCAGGCGCGATGTCGTATGCTCCTTCATAGGACATCTTATCCGACATGTTGTTCCAGATGTTGAAACACTTCAACTCAACATGTCCTAACATAGAATATGACTTCTTGCACAAACATGTTCCTATTAGCAAGTTAACAAATCCTATCTAACATATTGCTTTTATATTTATTTTAAATAAATAATGCCAACCTTAAAACTAAGAAACTTACATAATCTTTAATGGAAAAACCAAAGATCAATGCATTGGATGCATCAATCATTGCACTTCATGCATTGAAAAAATAACATTTCATTCAGCTATCATGCATAACATTTCATTCAGCTATCATAACAGCATTCCATATTCATACATCATGGTATGCGCATACATATTGCATACAACATAATATCATTCATTTTGAGAACATCATTACACAATGCATTTCATACATCATGACAATACATACGACTAACTCTTTACCTTTTCAGGAAAGATCAAATCAACAAATATCGTGACTACTTATATGACCTGGAGGTCTTCTCAAAGGCTACGTCTGACGAAGGACTATTTCAGCATTTTCCTTAGAAAGATCATTCTCAAAAGACCTTACTCTGGTTCAGTTAAATCGATCCTAAGATTTTTCTGATTTCTATTCCAGTTGAAGAAAATTCAAGACTTTTCTCTGGTTAAGTTAAATCGACACTAAGATTTTTTTGATTTCTATTCCAGTTAAAATTAATCAAAGACCTTTCTCTGGTTTAGTTAAATCGATACTAAGATTTTTCTGATTTCTATTCTAGTTAAAGTTAATCAAAGACCTTTATCTGGTTCAATTAAATTGATACTAAGATTTTTCTGATTTTTACTCCAATTAAAGATAGTCCAAGACCTTTCTCTGGTTCAGTTAAATTGACACTAAGATTTCTCTGATTTCTATTCAAGTTGAAGATAATTCAAGACCTTTCTCTGGTACAGTTAAATCGACACTAAGATTTTTATGATTTCTATTCCATTTGAAGATAATTTAAAACATTTTTGGTTCAGTAAGTCGACCCTAAGATTTTCTGATTCTTACCCAGTTAAAGAAACTGTAAATCCTGGATCCTGACCAGATAGCAGTTCACTTCCATCTCTCCAGTCAAGAGATGACTCCATAGTAGAGTAATGGACAACTGAAGCTCTGAGACTCTATTTCCAAAAATAGAGACTAACATTCCTCAGCGGAGTCCTCCTCAACAACAGGAATCCCCACAAAGGAATATCTCATGAAATTAAAATTGTTCTCTAGATGGAATGTTTAAGCCCATCTGCGACGATCTTCTGCCATATTTTCCAAATGGCATCTATAAGCCCATTCCTGATATTATCCACCAAGAGTGCTACTTCAGACGAATGCAAATTCCTGGGCACTCTAGTGTTCAATCATCTTCCACCTTCAGATCACGAAAGGCAGAAAAGCCAATCTACGTCCTCAGGTTTAAGAAGATTGAACAGGGGCAGCTGTTGTACCCCAAAATTTTTCCTCTCATTTTACTCAACACATGCCCATTGAGGTCCCCAACTTGCCCAAGGATGACCAATAGTTGATCAGATAAACTCTCCTCTTAAGGAAATGAACCTCTAACTCGGGTTTCAGTTTTCATCAAGATGTGTGAAATCCAATGGTATCAAATGTTGTATATGGTCCTAATATGTCCTCAAGGTTATCCATGACAAATTTCATGCCTTGCATAACAAGTTTGCTAAGTCAACTGCTCAAATGCTTGAAAATCAACTATATTAGGTCAAAAGTCAATTGTGGCCTATATACAGTCAAACTTCAATATTTTTAGTCAACATCAACATTTTGAAGTGATATCCATCATTTGATCAAAGGTTGAACATGATTCTTTAAGAAATGCTCCTAACTCATCAAAAACTAAAATTTTCAATTTAGGGCTTCTATAGGAAAAGTCAACCAAACTTTGACCAGGCATAACTCTCTCATACTTTATCAGAAAGTTTTCCACCAAAGCTCATTTTTAAGAGAATCCAATTCCCTACAACTTCTCTTCATCCCTCAAGTTCATGAAATTCCCCAGTTAAAAGATAAAAGCTCAGACATTATAGGTCCTTTAAAAAAGTCAACAAAAACACCTTTTGGGTCAAAGCTTCATACATGAACATGGAAGATCCAATTGAAATGAAACCAAAAGTTTTGTTTAGAGGACATCCTAAGATATCTAAAAAGTCTAAGAACACCCTCTTAGGGTTAAAAATGAGAGAGATATGCATTGCTAAAGTTGACAAGTATTTGGAAAAGTGCATGAAGCCAATATTGACCAAACTTGAATTTTTTTCCAAATGCGCCCATATTTTCATGTTTGAAACTTGTTTCTAGAATGGTCCGAGACCTCTAATCCCACCCATGAATCAGTATATTATTTATGCTATTTAATTTGATATTTTATTCATTAAATTCAAAATGAAACAAATAAATAATAAAAATAATGTAAGATCTGATTTGGAATCTTTTTCTCATCAAATAATGGGCAAAATGTGCTGACATATCAAGGAGATCTCGTGGAGAAAAGAGAAGAATGGATTTGTTCCAAAAAAGCCAAAAAATCACATAATTGAAAGAAGATATTTTCTCATGAAAGCTTGGATTTTTCTTCCACTTTTGTTGACCTAATGTGATGTACTACATAAGCACAACCCTTCAGAAGTGCAAGCACATACGCAACTGCCTCCACAAGTCCAAAAGTTATTTCCAAAATTTCAAAGAAAAAGTGAACATTGTACCAAGCGATCCAAGCCTTCTCCATCCAAACCAAGCATCCTAGTTTCCTCCTGAAGGTCCCAGGAGTCATCCTCATTCGTTAGCCAAGCCAAATCATGCCCAGGATCCCTCCTTCAAGCCTCATCGATTTGGTATAATTTCTTGAATTCAAATCCTTCTATTACACAATATAAATGAGTTATGCGTGCATATATGTGTTCATATTGATCATTTTAAATGTTTTAACTTGCTTCATGTGAGTTTCAGTGCCAAAATCAAAGCTTTCCATTGTTAGGGTTTGAAAACGTGTGAGCTTCGATTTCAGAGATATAGACATCTTTAGACCAAACTAAGGCCATGGTTAAACTTACAGCCTAGGTTTTAGGGGGGGGGGGGGGAGGCAAAATTTCAGGCTTCGAGTCTCCCTATTTTACAGGTTACGTTTTTGGGGTTGGCCGGAGATGATTACCAGAACCACCGTCTGAGGTGGTTTGACTAGCCGGTGACCCTGCGTGGCACAATGGTTTCTTCTGGTTGGATCTTTCAAATGTCATGGACATCACAAACGCGCGCGTGTCTTGCTGACTCAGCCATTGCCTTATTTTTATATTATATTGTTTTTTTTATTATTATATACATGAATGAACAATTGACACAAATGGTAAAGGAAACACGCTGTAAAGAGGAGGACCTGGGTTCGATACCCAGGTCAGCCGTTTTATTTTTCTAACAGGTTTCCTACAGATCCAGTGTTCCCAGATCCAAGGCGTGCACCATGTGCCATGAAATTCACACCGTCAGATCTCAGTTGACTTGGATCCAGCGCCTTCAGCGTGCAGCCTCACCATGGACTCTCTAGATGCCTCCTTACTAGATCCAACGCAGTAGTGGGCTTACTGAACTTGGGCCTTATAAGTTCCAAATCTCACCCCCTTCATTGCTCCTAACAGGCCCATTACTTTTCTCTTTTCTTTTTTAATTTCTTTATTTTAATTTGTTTAATTATTTTATCTTTTTAATATTCACCTTTTTTATTATTTTAATCATAAAATCAGAAAAAGTCACAACAAAATATATTTAGGTTTTTTCAATTAAAATTAATTTTTTGTAAATTATTTTAATTTCATTAATTTAACTTGTTTTTTCTTTAAATTCAAAATTGATTAGAATTAGGTTAAAACATCAATTTTTTTTAGTAAAATAACAAAAATATAGTTTCATTAGAATTTATTGTAATTAACTTTTTTCCCTTTTTATTTAATTAAATAGGATATTATTATGATATTTTCATTAATAAATAAAACACAAAAAATAAGTTTTTTTTTTATTTAGGAGTATTTTTAGGGTTTAGACGTTTCTTTTTTCTTCGCGCGTTCATTATTTTTTGTTTTACCTTTTAATTATGTAATTGTTTCCCAGTTTGTAATAGTTTAATTAGGGTTTAAATTTCCCCATATGATTATGTAATTTCCCCGAGGCCATGTAATAACTTAGGAGTTTTTATTTTCTACAATTTATTTTCCGCACTATAAACTACTTAGTTGAATGGCTAATAGGATTGTATGGAAAGATAACGATTAATTAAACATAGAATAACTTAATTCAAAGATAATATATCTGAATCAAGGACACTTTCACATGCTCACCCCTAGGGTATCTCCCACTTTAGTTTCCTTCGAAACGGTCACAATTCTCGAAACGTGAGAGTTTTTAGTGACTGTCCTTTAGTTCAAGAGATTGCAAGTCCCTCGATGACCCTTTCGACTGTTGCCTCGGTTAAAAAGTGATCTTAGAACTTTAGGACAATTACTAAGAGTTCTTGCCCAGTTTCTTTAGTGATCGTAAATGTCCCTTCGATAGTCCCTCAAACATCCAATGATTTGGCTACCTACTCACTAATAGTAGGATAACACTATCTAAAGGAAAGGAGGAAAAGAATAACCCTTTTTCGAGTAGGTGGATAGCTCTTAAGTACTTTCTCAAAACTAATTCTTTTTCACACCACACTTTCAAAACTTTTTTTCAAAAATTCTTTTTCAAAAGATACAAACACGATAGCAGTTTTCAAAATGTGAAAGTACCTAAGAGCCCATGGAAAACCATGGATGGAAAGGGTACTAACACCTTCCCTTTCCATAATCTACCCCCCTTACTCAGAAAATCTCGAAAAATGTATTTTTTTGTTCTTTTCACCCTTTCCTTCGTTGGATAAAAGAAAAGTCGATGGTGACTCCTGCTTACGGCACATTTACGAATACAAAATGCAAACCAGTATACCAGTCGGTTCTGCCACTGTATCACACCATCCTACAAACACGATAACAACTAAGGATCTTTTACTTGAGTATCTATACCACCGGGTAAAGGAAAAGACATAAACAGACATGGGGTAAGAATACATTCATAAATATTAATGGTGCATAAAACAACGAGGATAACTCAATAAATTTATTCAATAATCTCATAGATTAATTCACAACGGAAAACAATCACAAATGCAAATATGTAATGCAATGTATTTCTCCTCCCCCCCTCAAAATTCATGTGGTACCAATGTTTAGATGTAAGAGTTATGTTACTTATTGATCCATCCTCTCTGGTTCCTCTCTAAACTAATGGTTCCTCTCTGAACATGAGACCCGTTACTAGTTCCTCTATGAACCAACGATTCCTCTCTAAATTTGTCACCCTCACTAGACTGAAATCCTACCTATATATGATATACATGAAGCATGAAATGAAACAAACAATATAAATACAATAATCATCAACAAATCCTCTCTGAACCCACAACATCGCCAATATAAGACTACCATCATAGTTCCTCTCTAAACTACATATCTCAACATGAATATCTCCAATATAAGGCTACCAAAATAGTTCCTCTCTGAACTACATATTATAGTGGTAGAAATGTTGAGACTAAGCCATTGGATTGACTTAACTCGCACAAATCAAATAAAAATTGCCATGGCGCTTTATTGTTTCCAAAGGAATGGGAAAAGAGCAAATAACCCAAAAAGAGAGGGGAGAGAAATCTAAGTTTGGGGGTTGGTTATGCAAAGGGAACGTATTACCACCCTAAACATCTATGGTACTCCATAGGAACCTCTTTGAAAATTTGTGTATTTTGGCTATAAGAGTTGTATACAAAAATGGATTGTGGGAATGAGAAAAGAAGTATATTTTTATAGTTTTTGCACCGGTCGCGGTTGTGAACCTTTAGTGCCTATGTATTACCTTTCGTGCAATAGGGGATTAGGGTACTCGTAGTTCACCTTAAAAATTTTAAAACACAAATGTGTTGGTTAATTTTAAGAGACAAAACATCATCATTGTATCCGAGTGGAAAAAATACTTACTACCTATAATTATGAGAAAGGAGAATTTGCATCGTCTCAAAGTGGAGGATATGGCTTGGATTTTAAAATCAACAAAGTCTTGCTCCACACCCAAGTGGAAAATATCTCACTTCACTAGATATCGTAGAAGTATAGTAGCTCGCATCACTACAAGGATTGAAAACAGTCTGATCTTTTGAGAAAATTTTTAAACTAAAAAGCCAAAGTGTAAAAATGGTTTGGATGTGATTAATTGAGTTTTGGTCTCCTCATAAAAATGTCAAAGTATTATTAAGTTGTTTAGATATTGATTAAGAAAACATTTTTGAAAATGCATGGACCTAAGTCCAAGTTTATTGCGAAAGCTATTCATGTTTTAGAAAACAAGAATAGTTTTGAAAAGGAGGGAGAAGATTTTTGAAATTAAAAAAGATGGGAGGGGATGAAGGGACTGTCCTAAAGTATAAGGTAAGAGGTAAGGAAAATAACCGTTTAACCAACAAGAAGCCAACAATTGACACAATGAGTCAATGTAGAATTCCCATTCTTTGGATTTGAAACCATACAAGAAAAGATAATAAACCTATTAAGAAAACCAAGCTTCAAATTCATTAAGTCTTCTAAAAAATTAGATAGAGTAACAGCTGCATACAGATGAATTCACAATCACCGGTAAATAATATAATCAAAATAACCTACACATAAAGAAACAAACAACCCAATGTCTTAGGGTAAAACCCAAGAACTCCAGCCAAAATAGCAATAGAAGTCACAAGGTCTCAAGGTAAGTCATGGTCTCTAATCCTAAGTCCAAGAAGTCCATAACTCCAAAATGCGAAGGATAGTAACCAAATAATCCAAGTAACTTTAAAGTTTTTTTTATTGTTCAAGTTGATTATTAGGTATCTTCAAAAAGAAAATGAAAAGCTCAAGTGAGCAAAATAAAAATGACATAAATATAAATGCTCAAGTGAGCAAAGATAAAAATAGCATGAAATGTAAATGCTAAAATAAATGGTGCGTAAAGGTAAACATAAAGTAAAAGCATAAACATAAAAGTCACTGGTTAATGGGTTAGAAATTAGAGGATAGTTGAATGACCATCTTGAAACTTGCATTTGAAAACTCATTAGAAGATTAATAAAATCAAAGCCTCTCAACAACAAGTTTCATTTTCTTTTTGTCAAGTATATCATTCATTTCAAATTCTCATGGCAACAATCGAATGACCAACAATATTTAAATGATTCACTTAGACCAGATTTTATGAAAGTTCATTAGAGGACTGATAAGACTAAAGCCTCCTAACAATGAACGTCAAGGTTATTGGATCAAAGGTTTCAAATTAAACATACTTGGTCTTGCAAACAAAGGTTTGGGCCACAAATGATCATTTCTCGAATCGGGACAAAATTTAGCGCTATGTTAAGCAATCGTAAGTGGACTTATGTAGAAGTCACACCTATTTTGAGGCTGCTCAATAGAAATCTATGTGCCATATGTTTAGAGTGATGATATGTAGATCATCCTCTAACAACATGTAACACAAAAGAGAAGGGGATAAGATGAAGAGGGAGGGGATATATTTGAATCAAAAAATTTAATCAAACTATCATTAAAATCATCCATCCATTTTGGTAGAGTTAAACTCAATACTCAAGATCCAATGATGTTAATGAAGTTTATGATCAACAATCACATAAGCAGAATATATTATAAAAATAAATTACATTTAATGGACAAAATAAAAAGAAGAAAAATGATTTTTAAATTGTTTTTTAAATTGTTTTTTAAATGGAAATAAAGGAAAAATAGCTAATTATATTCAAAGTGTCAACGAAAAATTTAAAGAGACCATAGAAAAATAAAAAAATGACCTAAAATATTTTTATAAAATTTTTGGTAATTTTTTAAAACAGAAATGTATTTCTTAAACTAATTAGAATCACTCAAATAAGTGAAAAAAGGATAAAAAAATAGTAAATTCAAAATAAAATTTTAGAAAAATTTCAGAAGGTCAGAAATAAGGAAAATGATTTTTATAAAAAAAATTGGAATTTAAAAATATCAAAAATTTATTCTATATAATTAAAAACAAGATAAAATAAAGGAGAAATTATAAAAAATATCAAATTTGAAAATAAAATCATGAAAAAAATAAAAAACAGAAAGAGAATATTTGAAAATATTTTTGTGAATTTTTTCATAATTTTTGAGTTAAAAATGTATTTTTTGAAGTTTAAATCAATTAAAATATAAAAATCAGAAAATAAAAATAAAACAAAAAGATATAGACCATTGGATGAATGTCAAAACACGTTAGTAATCAGATTAAAGGGATCTGGTGCGTTGTGCATATCATGGTCCTTAGTGAATAAACCACTAGATAAAATATTAAATCAGATTTTGAAAAAAACAAGTGGCGCATTATCATTGGTTGAGAGATGACATGTTGGTCATCTTCAACCTCTAGCCACGCGAATTGCAGGTCTCTCATTTTCTAAAATCAGGAGTTCGGACCTATGCCATTCACTTTGTCTCATCAAGATGAAGACAGCCGTACCCTCGCGAAAAATTTATTTAAGGTATAGCTCGGTCTATTTGCAAAAAACCAGAAGGAAAAATTTGATTAGGGATTTGAAAATTCATGGCAAAAACTCACTTCCAGTTGAAAACCAATGTTGTGACTAGTATCAGAATGATGAGAGCTTCATTGTAGTAACAAATTTTGAGAGAATTGATGAAGGAATATACCTATTGAAGTTCAAATTCAGAGCTTTGAAATTTGACTTGGTTAGCACAATTTAGAATGCTTTAGGGCTTTGTTCTTCTTCTGTTGGCTTCAGTGAAGTTCAAGGATATAGAATTAGCAAAGAAAATGGATTGAGGAAGGTTGTAAAACCAAATTAAAAGTTGAAGAAAAGTGGGTTAAGGAGAGAGTTTGGTATGGTGATTCTGGATGTTCAAGCTTGAGAAAATGAATGCAATATGTCCCTCTATTTATAGGAGAGTGAATGGTGAAAAGAATTAGAAACAAAAGTGATGTTTGGAGAGAAAACAAAGGAAGCTTGAAAAATAGAAAAGTGTGACTTGGTTTTGTTCAAAACTCAGTTAATTCTTGCGTTTTGATCCTTAATTCAACTTCAGGAACTTTGTTAAACATGTTTAAATCAAAAACCCGTGCTAAATTAGTGATTTGAAGCCATATTATGAATTTCAAATTCCGACATTGGAGAAAACTTTAATTTCAAGGTACCATCTTTGAATCCATGGTGTTTATTGCTCAAGTAGTCTTAGGGCGTGATGGATGTTTGAAAGATAAGGTTACAATATTTTCAATGTGCCAAAAATGAGATCAGATGGATGTTTGAGCTACAAGTTGTGATGAGTCAAAGTTGAGAAAAAGATGCTGACTTTTTATACTTTCCAAAATGTTGTGACCTATAATGTTTTGATTCCAAACAAGTCCTTCTTCCAAAATCATTCGTTGATCAATGATGCTAGCTTGAAATACACTTCCCCAAGAGCATTGTGAAACTTGAATCACTCAAAAATACCAATTATTGAAAAAGTTATGGCCTTGTAAATTTGGTGAAAATTCATGAGGTGACCTAAAATCTTTTGAGTTCTTATGGAATCTTCCACTCATTTTCAAGATTTTCACATAAAAGAGGAGTTGAAGTTCACATCCTTAAGATCATTGTGGAAAAAAATGGGCTCAAGGAGATAAAAATTAACCAAGTTGTGATCTTTTGAAGTCACATAAGGGAATTTGATGACCTATCTAGAGGACTTGTAATCTTTCTCCATCATTAGAAATCTTCCACACAAATTTTGCTTGAAACTCTTGAAGTGATTAATTGGCAACCCTTTAATGAGAAAATATCTTTGGAATCACTCAAAAATCTCAAAAGATTAGCATAAAGGGATGTCCAAATCCAAGAGGTCTGACAAGTAAATAGAAAATGTTTTAATTGTTAGAAAATGGGTCACTTTAAAAGAGATTGTCCTGAGAGAAAGGTCAATGAAGATTTGGTTTAAGCTGCAGTTGCCTTGGGTGAGGAAATTTATGAGAGTTCTGATGTGATAGTAGTATCGAGTTTAGAAACTGAAGATAGTTGGGTCATTAACTCAGGTTGTTCTTATCACATGTGTCCAAGAATAAAGTACTTTGAAAATTTTAAGATGGTGCAGGGTTGGGTTGTTCGCCTTAGTGATAATAAGACTTCCAAGGTTCATGGTATTGGTACATCCCAACTTATAATGTTTCATGATCATGAACTTCTTATTCACCATGTTAGGTATGTTCCAGAACTCAAGGGAAATTTGTTATCTAGAGTTGAACGTGGAGTGTTGAAGATTCCGCTTGATGGGTTAGTTATTACTAAAGGGTCTAAAATATGTAGTCTATATATTTTAGAAGTTTCTGTAAGAACAAGAAGTGTTTCTACATCTGGCCTTAAGATTTGATGATATCATGGAGAACAATTTTATACTCTAATTGTTTTGTTCTAGTGTGTAGATGCTACTATAATGTTCTCACTATGGTTTCAATGCGTGTGATGTCATCAGATTCTAAACATATAGTACTGGAAGAAAACATGTTGTTACATGTTACAGTTGAAGTCAATATTCTGGAATACATATCCTGTAATGTTTCCTAGTAACATTGGTACTAGAGGTTCTGATTATGACTTGGTTGTTAAGGTTTGAAGGCCTTCTAAAGCTTTGATTCTGTGTGTTACAAGCTCTGAAGATTATGAAGATGAGGTTTTGCTGATCATGTTCTGATGATCTAAAGAAAAACAAGTTCTAACCATATAGTGTTGAAGACTCTAAAGACAAGGTTCTAAAGGGACATGTTCTGAAGACTCCAAGACTTACATTCTAAGACTTAAGTGAAAATTTTCTACAACAAGCATCAACGTTCGAATTATCTGAAGTATCTAAAGATAAGAAGAAGTTAAACATGGTTAACGTGTGATGGTGTACAAAAGTTACATAAGGTGTCTTAGACCTCTACCCTCTAGGGTGGCATAAGGATAGTCTTTTGTACTGTATTGTCAACCATTCTCATTGTGATCGATACGAACAAACAACTGGATTTTCAATTACCTTTCTACCCTTTCAACAAAACTCTTTTACAAGCTATAAAAGGAAGACTTGGAAGCTGAAGTAATGAAAGAATGAACCTTACATAAAATATATTGGATTAAATCAAACTCAAGAAAAACTACACAAAAGCACTGTGCAACTCTTTAGAGAAAATATTGTGTGTATTGTTTTGTAAATAGGAATGGAGTTATTGCTCGTATCTTGATGTAAAACACTTAGGTGTTTTTATTTGTACTGAAATGTCTGTGTAATCCTCTTAAAAGAAGTAATTTGTTAAACACTAAAATTATTCAATTGTTCTTGATTCCTTGGGAGACCAAGTAGCATTCAGATCTGAATAAGACTATCGTTGCAGTTTGAGTGAATTTGCAATTAGGATCGACAAACTTATTGTGAGTGTCAATAAGGTTGATTAGACTTATTGTGGATTTTCTGTAATAAGTTTGGTTATAGTGGATTAAGTCCTTGTTAAAGGAGAAATCATCCTTGAGGGGATGGATTTGAGTAGCTTATTAATAGTGAACCAGGATAAAAATAATTGTGTTCATTTATTTTTATGTTCTAAGTTAACTTGGTTAGTCACCATTAAAAAGATTTAATTTGGTGAAACCCAATTCAAACCCCCTGTTTCTTGTGTTTCTCACACTTTCAATTGGAATCAGAGCTCTGGTTCTGGTATTGATAGTTATCAAATACTTAAATGTGTCTGATAAATATCCAAACAAGTTTTTCTTAGAAGAATCCCAATGGTTGAACCTGCACCAGTTGTTGCTCCATAAGATTCAAACGATAAAAGTTACAATGTAAAATCTCCCATCTTTGATGGTGAAAAGTTTGAATACTGGAAAGATAAACTAGAAAGTTTATTTCTTGGTGATGATTTTATTCTTATGGATATGGTAGTTGATGGCTACGTACCTCCCACAGATGCTACTGGAAAATAAATAGGTAGGAGAGCTATGACTGATCAATAAAAGAAATATTACAAGAATCATCATAAAGCAAGAACCATCTTGCTCAATGCGACTTCTTATACTGAGTAAGAGAAGGTCATAAATACATACTCTGCTAAGTCTATATTTGACTCTCTTAAAATGACTCATGAAGGAAATGATCAAGTCTAAGAAATCCAGGAGCTGGACTTGATTCAGAAGTATGAAGTCTTCATGATGTAGGATGATGAAAGTGTTGAATTCATGTTCTCAAGATTCCAAATCCTTGGTTACAGGACTGAGAGTTTTTGAACAAAGGGTATTCAACGGTAGTTGGTGTGAAGAAGATTAGCAGACGCTTGTCATCCAAATGGAGGTTTATGGTAACTGCACTCAAGCTTGCAAAGGATCTGAACAACACTTCTTTATAAAAAATAATAAGTTCTTTGAGAAGGCATGGGATTGATAAATAACAAGATGAACCTCAGTGAAAGGTAAAATTATTGTTCTCAAATATGTTAGGAAATCTGAGAAGTCCAAAGCTTATCAGGCATAAGAGATTGAGCATCCAGAAGGACATTCTGATGATGAAGAAGATAAGTTGTCTCTACTAACTAGAACGGTTAACCGTCTATGGAAAAGAAATCAAGGCAACATATTCAGAAGTTCAAGAAGGACTGCAGGTTGCTTCGAATCAACTTTTGGTCAAAGGAAGTCTAGTGGCAACGAAGCCATTTATTTTGAATGCAACTATCCATGACACTACAAGTATGGATGTCCTAAGCTTGTAAAAGACATACCAAAGAAGAATGCTATCAAAGGCAAAAAGAAGGGGCTGGTTGCAACATGGGATGATTCATACTCTTCTAACTGCGACTTAGATGGAGAACATTTTGATGTGGCACTGACGACTCATGATGGAACATCAAGTGAAGAAATCCCTCAAGAAGATTAAGTTGATTCAAAAATGGAATAAATATTCTGCTATGAGGTATTCTCTGATCTTACTCATTCTGAGTTAACATGTTCCTTTGTTGAAATTCTAGAAAAAACGAGTTACTCAAGATTCTAATCTAGGATCTTAAAAAGACCCATGAATTTGCATCTTTTGAAAATAATAAGCTTAAGGAAGATTTATTTTTGTTTTAAAAGAAGAAAACATTTTATTAAAAGATAAAAAATCTACCCTTAAAGGCATGATAACTCTTCCAGAAGCCTCTGAAAGTACTCATGATGTCATTAAGAAACATGACAAACCATTCCAAAAATATCTTGCTAAGAGCATAGGGAGAAGCTTGCTAGCTTCTATGGTCTATGGTGTAAGCAGAAATGGAGTAAATGGTATTGGTTTTGATCCTCATGAAAAATCTAAATCTAATAAACCTAATAGTTTTAACACCTATAAATATGATTATTCCACTGCTGAAACCAAATTTGTTCATAACTCTGGTAGAACTAACAAAAAGGGACCCAAGTAATTATGGGAACAAAAAGATAAGATAATCTATGTTGCATACATCGTTAGCAGTGAAATTAAAACACTTGTCTTAGCTCCTAAACTCAGGATGTTTGCAATTCATGATGGGAAAAAGGCATGTGTTCAAAAGGCTGGTGCTTAATCCTAGAATTGTCATGGGCTTCGAAGATGATCTAATAATGGAAGATCATAAAAAGTCGAAACATTAGATCATTGGATAAATGTAGCTTGAAAATTTCAAAGACAAGCCATACTCTGTATTCTCCTTTCATTTAGGCTCAATTAAATTTACATTTGATAAGATAAGGGTTCCAATTCAAAAACTGAAAGCTAGGGAGCTGATTTTAAGTGATATGACAAAATGGATTCTTGATTGCAAAAGAACTTCCGAAGAAAAGTTCATGGCATGATTACAACAAGGTTAGGTTTTAAATGCTCATTATTAATATCCTCTTAAATATATTTTTTTATTATTTAAGATGCTCTCTTATATTAATTATTCGTAAGAAAGAGAAATTTATTAATTCTATCCTCTAGAATCTAAAAACTTTATTACTTCTATCCTCTTAAAGTTAAGTGTGTCGTAAAAAATAGTGAATTTAAGACAGATGTCCCTTCTAAGTCATGCTTAACGTTTGATGTGCCTCGAGATACAATTTGAAAAATAAGAAAGAAAATCCTTTTGATTTACTCTTTATCAGAGTCTTGGTATGTTCAAAGTTTTTGTTATTACTCCTAAAAGCAATTTAAAAACTCTCATATCTCTTCACACCCTCTATCTCTCTCTTTCCCAAAATAAATTCTTTTCCTCTCAGGCCAAACCTCTGGAAAACCCTAAAACTACTTCAGTTCACATCCGCTTTTCCTCGTCGATGGCGTCACAGTATGTAAACACTAATCCGAGTCTATCACCATCTGAAAAACATCCAAAAGTATTCCTCTCAACCCATGTGAATAAGCTGGTGGTTGATCAGTGGTTTTTCCATCTTAATTTACAGTTGATTTTAATTATAGTTTCTTTATTTTGTCAAGTATTTTATTTCATTCTTCTATGTTTTATGCGTTGATTGTCTATTTTGTTGTTATTATGCTCAGAGGAATAAAACTAGGAAAATCCGTGCGAAAAGTGAAATTTTGGAGTTTCGGAGGAAGTCTCAAAAATCAAGCTACAAGGTTCCTGACACGGCCACCCGTGTCACCTTACACAAGCCGTGTCAAGAGAGGATGCCCAATTGCAGATTGGGAGAAGAAGGCAGATATGGATGTCAGTTTGGACCTGTTAATGGGGATCCCCGCGGGGAACGCCCCGTTCGGGGCCCCAAAGATGGGGAATTTTCCCCCGTGGGGGCGGGGATGGGGAGAAAAATTCCCCCGAGAGCATTTCGGGGACGGGGATGGGGAATACACCCCCCGCCCCGCCTATTATTTTAATATAGTTAATTTAATATATATATTTTAGATTAGGTTTTTTAGTCATTTCCTTTATGTTTATTTATAAAAATAAATAAATAAATATTCATGTATTTATTAAGAGAGAGAAATGTAAATATTAGACCCTAAAAAAGTTGAAGCGTTTCATTTTCTTCTGCCAGACATTTAGAGTCTCACACGTTAGACTCCTTTTTTTCTTCTCCAGTCAAATCTCCATTCATCTTCCTCTTCCAATTCCATCTTCTCTATTTGGTGTGCTTCCATTATTCACAGCTCTTACAATTTCATCAATAAGGTTTGATTTTCATAAATTTGTTCATGTAATTATTTATAGGAAAAAATAGATTATTTCTCTTTGATTCTCATAAATCTGTTTATATTATTGTTTATAGAAAAAAGTAGATTGTTTCTCCTTGATTCTCATAAACCTGTTCATGTAATTGCTTATAGGAAAAGTTGATTATTTTGATTAAATTTAAATTAAATTGTTTAGAAATTTTAGAGTTATCAAATCATTTGCATATTAAAAAAATATAAAATAATCAAAAAATTACTCATTTTTATCTCCTTTTAAATATTTTTATGTTCATTTTTTATCTATACTATGCATTTGTAATTAAAATAATGTCGTCAGTTTTTCCTTAAAAAATATTAAAATATACTTTTCCTATTTTTTATTAATATATCACACTATAATTTAATTTTCTATATTAAACAAAAAAATATTACTTTTTAAATGAATCAATATATCATGCTATCACGGTATCACCCATAAAAAAAACCAAATATCTTATATTTCTAATTATTAATGAAATAATAACATATAAACAATAATATATCATGCTATCACCCATAAAAAAAAAATATATCTTATATTTCTAATTATAAAACCAAAGCCATTAAGTGAAATAATAACATATAACTTTTTACACGAGTAAATATATCATGTATATAGGTAAATAAATGTATTCTCAATGTATATAATTAATTAATATATGTTATTATTTCTAATTGAAAAGTTACAGTAAATAAGGCATATTTAGAAATATGTGTAATGCATCATATATTTAGAAATATAAGATTTTTCTTATTAATTATTTTTTGTGTGAATTTCATGTATTTACTATTTCATTTATTTATTATTTTTTCATATATTTATTATTTTTGTTCTACTTCCATGTAGCCTTTTAAAATTTGTGTTTGTGTGTGCCAGGTTTTTGGTAAAAGAATGGTTGGTGAAGTTCAATCATCTAATAGTCCTAATGTTGCTTTGGAAGGGAATGAAGTTCCTATAGAAAGTAGTGGAGTTTCACTCACACAGAAAGTTCAATCTACTCCAAATGAAATAAATATAGAAAATCAAGATCCTGAAGCTCCCGTTGAACCCACTACAAGTCCTAACAAAAGGGGATTAAAATCAGATGCTTGGCCCTATTTTAAAAGGCAAAAAATAGGAGGCATTTGGAAGGCTATATGCAAATCTTGTGATAAGAAAATTGGTGGTGATACAAAAAATGGTACTAAACATTTATTTGATCATATTAGCATATGTCCAAAACGCACAGAGAGAGGTCCAAAACAAGCCATGCTTAAAGTGACAGAAAAAAAATCCGGAAACAGACATGAATCATTTGTGGTTGGAAATTATACATTTAATCAAGATGTTTCTAGGAATGAACTCGCGAAGATGATTATATTTCATGAATATCCCATCATGATGGTTAACCATATTGGTTTTAGAAATTATAGTCATTCTCTTCAACCTTTGTTCAAGATAGTTTCTCGCAACACCATGAAGAATGATATAATGAAGTTGTATGAAAGTGAGAAGTCAAAGCAAATGAAAATACTTGAAAAGAATAAAAGCCGCATTGCAATAACTACTGATATGTGGACTGCTAGCAACCAGAACAAAGGATATATGTCTGTTACAGCTCATTACATTGATGAAAATTGGATTTTGCAGAATCGGATCATCAGGTAACTTCTCCCTTCCATTTACGTTATTATTATAATATAGTTGTTTTATGTGATATTTATTATAATTTATTTTTAGGTTCATTTATGTCCCTACGCCACATACCGCTGAGGTCATTTGTGATTTTTTGGTAGATTGTTTGATGGATTGGAATATTGATAGAAAATTGTTTAAGATGTCACCTTCTTCTTTTATTTAAGATGTCACCTTTTTCTTTTATTTTAAAAGGGAAATTGTTTCATATGCGTTGTTGCGCCCACGTATTAAACTTGATAGTGAAAGATGGCATGCAAACAATTTCTAGTTCAATTGAAAAGATTAGGGAAAGTGTCGGTTTTTGGGTAGCAACACCAAAGAGGGAGGAGAAATTTAAAGAAACTTGTAATCAATTGAACATGACTTATGAAAAGAAGCTTGCACAAGATTGTAGAACAAGATGGAACTCTACTTATTTAATGCTTGCTTCTGCATTGCCTTACGAACAAGTTTTTAAACGTTTAAAACAACGCCGTGATTCCCAATATAAGTGTGCACCAAGTGAAGAAGATTGGAAAATGGCAAGAGAAATTTGTGACAAGTTGAAATTATTTTTTAGTGTCACTGAGTTGTTCTCGGGTACTAAGTATCCAACATCAAACATTTATTTTCCCAAAGTTTATCAAATAAGATTAGCTTTAAGAAAGTGGGAAGATTCTTCTAGTGATACTATACAAAGTATGGCAAGAAGTATGATAGTGAAGTTTGACAAATATTGGAGTTTGATTAATGGGGTGATGGTAATAGGGGCTGTTTTGGATCCTAGATATAAAATAACTTTGTTGAATTACTTCTTCCCACTTATGTATGGGAATAATGCTCCCAAAGAATTGGAAAAGGTAATACAAATGTGTGAAGATTTAGTTGAAGAATATCAACCAAATAATGATATGGTTCCTACAAGTAGTGAAGTTGGTGCATCAACATTGGTAGATGACATTGATGTCACAAGTCAAGATTGGGAGAAGGCTTATTCGGAATATGTGATGGAAAATACTTCAACTACAAATGTCAAGTCAGAATTTACTTCCTACTTGGAAGATGGTGTCTTGCTTGATAAACAAAAAAAGGAAAATTTTGACATCTTAGGATGGTGGAAACAAAATGGTTTGAAATTTCCAACTTTGCAAAAGATTGCAAGGGACTTTTTAGCAATTCCTATCTCTACCGTTGCTTCAGAGTCCGCCTTTAGTACTAGTGGTCGTGTTTTAAGTCAACAACGTAGTAGGTTGAAGGAAGACACTTTAGAGGCTTTGATGTGCACTCAAGATTGGATCCGAAAAGATATAAAAGGTAATATATTTTTATCTTTTACAAGATTAATTGAAAAGGATTTTTAAATTTTAATTTAGCTATTTGTTTCTTAGGTTATTCAAAAACGTTGACTCAATTCGAATGTGTGGATGAAGATATGGATGATGATGATGATGATGATAATAAGGTAATTTACATATTAGTGTTGATTACCTTTTAGTTTTTAAAGTATTTTTTTAAGTAAATATAATTATTGATTGTTTACTTTTCGTAGGAAAAAGAAAGTCATATCTAATTATGGAATGAGGAAGAAGACCTTGCAAGGAGAAGTTGGAAAGAGAGACATGATTGATCATTACTTGTTTGGATATTTTGCTTAATATTTTAGTTTATTTATATGTAACTTTGTTTTAAGTATTTTGATATTTCTACTTTACGTGTGTTATCAATTGAGCAAATAGAGATATGTTGACTTTTGCTTTTAGTTGACTTATTATGAAGTATTTTTTAGCTTTTCAAGCATACTCATGATGCTAAATTTTATAATTATCCCTTATTAGTTTTGATGAAGTATAGTTTTTTAAGCATAATTATGTTGTTGGATTTTTTTAGTTGTTTAGGCATATTGTTACTTTAAAAAGTATTATAGTTCATTTTGTTGAATTTTATAGCATTTTATAGAAATTTATAAAAAAATATTATTATTTTGTGTTCCATTAGTATTTTTAATAAAAAATAATAAATGTCAAATACTAGTATTTTTTAATAACATAATAAATATGTGAATTCTTTGTGCTTTTTATTTTTATAGAAAATATAAACATTTTAAAAAAATAAAATATTAATGAATAAATGTAGGATCTATGGGGATCCCCGCGGGGAACGGGGATCCGCGGGGAACGGGGATGGGGATAGAAATTCCCCCGTGACGGAGATCGGGGACGGGGACGGGGAATGAATTTGATGGCGGGGAAAAAGATGGGGAAGTGTCCCCCCGGCCCCGCCCCGCCCCATTGACATCCCTAAAGGCAGAGGCTAACACGGGTGTCTGTGTTAGTTGACATGGCCCGTGTCAGAAGGGCTGGGCGAGAGATTTTGTTGGAGCAATGGACATAGGCCAACATAGATTCCCGTGTCAGGTGACATGACCCGTGTTGGCCACTACATTGATTTTGAATGTTTTTATGATTTTTTATGATTTGGGACCCAGAGGGGCATTTTTGCATTTCTGACCGAGATAAATGGATTGTTCACTATTTAGCCAAGTTTGAAAGAGGACTTAGGGTAATTTTTTCCAGAGCGAAGAATATTTTAGACGACTGATGATTGGGGAGATCAAGGTTCTTAGAGAGTGGAAGATTCTCACGAGTGGAAGCAATTGAAGATTTGAAGCTATCCAATTACTTGTAATGTCTAATATTTATCTTGTGATTATTTTGAACAATATGAGTAATTAAACCCGCCATTACTAGGGGGTATCCCTGATTTGACTATGTAAATGATTTTGATTCCTGAATTTATTTAATACAATAGTCTTCTCTTTTCAATTTAATCGTGTAATGTTTTCATGCTTTCCTGATCGGACCGCTTAGGATTGATTTACGGTTAACAACCAGTTGGACCGCGGGTGTTAAGGTTTTTGTACGATTAGGCTATAGTAGATATCATGTAGGACTAGGGATATCCTATAGTTACGAGATAAATCTTTTAAAAAAAGGCTTGAATCCATCAGATATCTCTAAGGACTTAGGATTTAGGACGGATATTCAAAGGTTTTCCCACTAAGGACTTAGGGGAGAATAACCTAAAGGGAAAGTAATTGAAGGATATGAATTTATTGAAGTTATCAGGATTCAAGATAGTTATAGAGAAAATTATACAGCTACCCTAACATGCTCCTCATATTTGTGAAAAAGCCATTTTATATTTCTACTACGTGTTAAGTGAAAAATCCAAAACCAAAACATATATCAAGTTTTGATTAATTGAATTACGAATTTAACCCGATAATTGTATGCAGTCCTAGAGATCGACATTTGAGGAATTTCCCTATTATTTCAAGGGGTAAAAATATTACACTTCCTATTTTTCCAATCAAGTTTATGGCGTCATTGTCATGGACTACCTAGTTATTGAGTGTAATTTAAGTTCAATTAGAATTTTGTTGCTCTACAACTAAAATTTCTTTTCTGTAATTTTTATGTTTTTGTTATTACTGATTTTTTCTAACCTTTGCATGCGAGGAAAACCCTTAGCTAAATTTCCTTTTGATATACAGACGCATGTTCAGAATCAGAACCCAAAACTATGGGTCAAAACCCACCACCACCAGAGAGACTTATTGGGGATTATGGGGGAGAAAATGCTCCAGCGGGTCGGTTGACTATTGTAAACCAACCGGTTACTGTTGCAAACTTTCAGTTGCACTCTTCAACAATCCTAGAGCTTGAGAACTGATCTTTCACCGGAAGTATCAATGAAGATGCCAAAAACACTTGAAGAGATTCCTCACCATGAGTACTACTTTGAAAATTGAGGGGCACTCTGACGAGGCAAAGAAATTGAGAATGTTTCCATTCACGCTGTTTGAAGATGCTGAATAGTGGTTTTACTTGTTATCGACATGGAGCATTACTATTTGGGAACATATGTAGATGACTTTTCTTGATGAGTATTTTCCTACTTCTGTTTACATTTTACAAAGATATGATATTGTGAATTTTAAGTAGAAAGAAGGAGACACACTAGGTGATGCTTACAAATGGTTCAAGAGAATATTGGCAGCTTGCCCCACCCACAACATAGATCAAAGTGAAAAAATGCATATGTTTGTCAATAGCCTTTGAATGAAGACAATACATCTTATTGATACAGCAGCCGGTGGCTCATCCAACTTTACAACAGCCACTGATGTGAAGAAGATTATTGAAGCCATTTTTGCAAATGAGCATCTGGAGCTATATGATAGGGTTGTCAGTTTACCAGAGGGGTGATTGATTCGAAGTTATAAATTAATAAGCATCTAATAATTGAAGAAGCATTTACTACAGATGTTGAAAAAAACTGAAAGCAATAAACATGGGTACTCAATAGGTAGCTAAGTTCAACAGGTACAACAGGTTATTTGCGAAATTTGTAGTAGACCACACATTTACTATGTATTGTCTTGCAACTCCTCAATAAATTGAGGATATAAAATTCATGAAGCCTAATAACTCGTATTCTAACACCTATAATTTTGGATGGAAGAATCATACTAACTTTTCCTGGAAAGATTAGCAGCAACAAGCTCCACAAAAAGTAGAATGGGAGGTGGCTACTGAAAAGATGGCTTCCAACACCTCTAAATTTCAAGAAGAGACAATGAGTAATTACTGGAATAACATAACTGCAATAAAAAATTTGGAAGTTAAGATAGGATAGATTGCATAATAGGTAGTGCTGCGAGCACAAGAAAATCATAAAAATCATGAGAATGTTAATGCTATCACAACAAGGAATGAGAAAGTTGTTGAAGAAAACAAAGATGAGGTGAAATTTGATGATAATATCATAGAAGTCACTACTAAAAAAATGACATTTGAGAAAACGTCCTTACATCAGGTATAAAAATAACTGATGTAAAAAATAAAATTTAAAAGTTATTACATCAGGTATTAATTTCCAATGAAATAAAAAATATTCTTTTTTATTAGAAAATAAAACACGGTGGCATTTCTGTAATTATGGAGAAAAAATTTTCGCTGGCCTATTACATCGGTTCTGGAGAATAACCGATGTAAAAGAATTTTTGCTGGCCAATTACTTCGGATATTCTATCAACTGATGTAATAAAGTGATTAAATTTAATAAAATAAATGGAATTTATTACACCGGGCCACGTCATACCCGATGTAAAAACCCTGCCACGTCAATACCTTTGCATCGATCCACGTCATACCCGATGTAAAAACCCCTCCACGTTCATAGCTTTGCATCGGTCCACGTCATACCCGATGTAAAAGATACCATATAAATTTTTAAAACCCCTGTCACTGTTCATTTCCCTTTTCTCAGAAAAACCCTATACACGCTGTAAACCACAAAACGGCTCCCTCCCTTCGCCGTCACTGTTCTCCGCCCATGAACCCGCCGTCTCTCCACACTCTCTCCGCCGTCTCTCCACAAACCGCTTCCTCCCTTCGCCGCCCACAAACCCGCGTCACTGTTCAGCCCACAAACCTGCCGTCTCCGTCGTCTTCTCCACACCTCCGCCGATTCGTCTTCCTCCGCTGGTTCGTCTACCTCCGTCGGATCATCTTCCTCCGCCGGTGCGTCTTCCTCCGCCGATTCGTTTTCCTCCGCCGGTTCGTCTTCCTCCTTCCGGTAAATCGCCTTCTTTTTCAACTTTTATCATTTTTTTCCCGGTATTTTCTTTCTTTGTTCTTGAAAATTTGATAGTTTATGAAAATTTTACAGTAAAATTCAAATGAAAACTTATCCCAAATAACTCATTGATTAATATATTCCCAAGAATTTAGAGTAATTAAGTTTTCGCATATTCGACCTGTTAATTAAGAAACAAAAGCGTTTCTCTATTATATTATCTTGTTTAAAAAGTACCTGTGGTATATCGACTGAATATGTCTTGTATCAAAGGTGAGGAAAAATCATTCCAATCATCCTGTTATATTTACTATCCATTACAGATTGCTTCTTCCTGGACAACGACCAAATGGATATATCACCCAGGAGTTCTTTACTTCTTTTTTATATAAAATCCTGCTTAAAAAAATTATGTGTCTTTGTTTTATCTATTGGGGTGTACTATTTTCAAAGTGAATAGACATCTTCCGATACACATTTCATGTCATTGATTGTATTTTTCTTTCTCCGCGAAGCAGCGCAACTTGCGATCTCGGAATCTCCGTGAAGTAGCGCAGCCGCGGGCACACCTTTCGTCAGATCTTCCTCCATGCGAACATAGGTATGGATCATAGTTGGATGAGAGCTAATCGATTAAGTGACGAATATGAACATGGAGTGATGGAATTTCTACAATTTGCTGAAAGTAATGCTGAACAAAGTCTTCCTGCGCTTTTTCTCTGTCCATGTGTTCGTTGTGCAAATAAAGAACCAAAATGTAGTAAGAAAGAAATCATGGATCATCTAATTTGTCTAGGGATTTGTCAAAGTTATACAGAATGGATATGGCACGGTGAAGTAGTAGCAAAGTCAAATGTGTCTCAAAGAGATGATGTTAGTGTAGAAATGGATGATCGTCTAGAAGACATGATGCGTGATATTAGACAAGATTCGTTTAAGAGGGCACATGCGTATGATACTCTATGCAGTGACAAGGATAAACCATTGTACCCAGGATGCAAAAAATTTACACGTCTGTCAGCAGTGTTAAAGTTATTTAATCTGAAGGCAAAGAACGGGTGGACTGACAAAAGTTTTATCGAGTTGCTTGAATTGTTGACCGAAATGCTTCCAGAAGGTAACATAATGCCAAGTAGTTATTACGAGGCGAATAAAATATTGTGTCCGATGGGTTTGGAGTATGAAAAGATACATGCATGCCCTAATGATTGCATATTATACAGAAAAGAGTATGTAAGCTATATTCATTGTCCGAAGTGCAAGGCGTCACGCTACCAGAAGAAAGATGGTGAATCAATTGATGATGAGGTGGTCAAAAAGGGCCCTCCTACGAAAGTGGTATGGTACCTACCAATAATTCCAAGGTTCAAGAGATTATTCGCCAATGCAGATGACGCAAAGAATCTTAGATGGCATGCAGATGAAAGAAAATGTGATGGACAAATTCGCCATGTAGCTGATTCTTTGCAATGGAAGAAAATAGATTCTTTGTTTCCAAATTTTGGCAAAGATTCGAGAAACCTTAGACTTGGACTTGCTACTGATGGAATGAATCCGTTTGGTAACCTAAGTACTAACCATAGTTCTTGGCCGGTTCTCCTGATGATTTACAACCTATCTCCTATGTTGTGCATGAAGCGTAAATATATTATGTTATCGATGATGATATCGGGCCCAAAACAACCCGGAAATGACATAGACGTTTATCTAAGTCCAATGATTGATGATTTAAGAGTGTTGTGGGAGGAAGGGGTGGATGTTTTTGATGCTTATTCTGGCGAACAGTTCAATATGCGTGCCATGTTGTTTTGCACCATCAACGATTTTCCGGCATATGGTAATTTGTCTGGGTATAAAGTTAAAGGGCATAAGGCGTGTCCTATATGTGAAAAAGACACATGTTACCATCAGCTTGAAAAAGGAAAGAAGACCGTTTATCTCGGGCATCGGAAATTTCTAAAACGTCATCATCCATATCGTAGATTGCGGAAAGCTTTCAATGGGGAACAAGAGCATGGTGTTTCTCTTAAGCCCTTGTCTGGAGAGGAAGTTTATCAGCGACAACAGGGACTTGATGTAGTCTTTGGAAAGTACCAAAAACGATCTACTGTGAAAAATGTATGGAAAAAGAGATCGATTTTCTTCGATCTTCCATATTGGTCTAGTCTCGATGTAAGACATTGTATCGATGTGATGCACGTGGAGAAAAATGTATGTGATAGTGTAATATGAACACTTCTCAACATTCAAGGCAAGACAAAAGATGGTATTAATGCTCGTCTGGATTTGGGTTTGATGGGTATACGAGAAGAGTTAACTCCATAATATATAGGTAACAAGACATATTTGCCTCCTACCTGCTACACTTTGTCTAAAAAAGAGAAAACAAGTTTTTGTGAGTGTTTACAGAGTATCAAAGTGCCGCATGGTTACTCATCAAATGTCAAGAGGCTTGTATCAGTTACAGATCTTAAATTAGTTGGCTTAAAATCTCATGACTGTCATGTCTTAATGCAATAACTACTACCATTGGCTATTCGTGGGATATTACCTAACAACGTTAGGAAGTCTATAACTAGGTTGTGCTTATTTTTCAATGCAATTTGTTGTAAAGCCATTGATCCACTAAAGTTAGATGATTTGGAAAATGAGGCTGCAGTTATCTTGTGCCAATTAGAGATGTATTTTCCTCCTTCATTTTTTGACATTATGGTTCACTTGATTGTTCATCTGGTAAGGGAGATTAGATTATGTGGTCCAAGGATGTTAATAACTTGGAGTGGATATGATATTAATAAAACCTCTTTTTGTACAAAGTCAAAGGATGACCGTAGTACCACGCAAAATAGTGGGGTTATGATTGTGGCCGAGTCCATGCACTTCTCTAGTGCTAAAGATAAAAACCCGGTTATGGCATCTACACCTTACTTTGGGGTGATTGAAGAGATTTAGGAACTTAATTATGTTGTGTTTAAAGTTCCTGTATTTAAATGCAAATGGATTGATATCAACAGTGGTGTAAGAATCGATGAATTTGGATTTACACTGGTTGATCTTAGCAAGTTAGCTTATGCGAACGAACCTTTCATCATGGCATCTCTAGCAAAACAAGTGTTTTATGTCACAGATCCTTCTAATAAAAAATGGTCAGTAGTTTTACAAGGAAAGGTGCATTATAGTGATGAAAATCATGATGAGAATCTTGATATTTCTGAAACTCATCCTTTCTCAACAAATGTTGCTACATTCATTGAAGAAAATGAAGGGGATGATGTGCATGCTATTCGCATAGACCACGAAGAAGGGATATGGGAGGACTAGTAAGATTTTTTTATAAGTCTAATTGTTTTTATAAGTCTATTTTGTTCTTAATTTGATGTGTAGTTGTTTTTATTTTGTGCTTAATTTGATGTGTAGTTGTTTTTATTTTGTGCTTAATTTGATGTCTAATTGTTTTTATTTTGTGCTTAAACAAATACATGGGTGATTCAAACGACAACCCTTCTTCATCTAATAACCCTAATAAAAGAAGAGTTAGAGGTCCCACATTCATGACACAAATTGACAAAGTATATCAAACAAGTGAAAAAATAAATGTCGAGTTTAATCCAAGAACCTATGAATGTATCAGTGTTGGTAAAAATGCTACACATTTTAAGAGTTATCTAGCATGTCTTGCTCGGCAATACTGTAGTATTGTGAAAAATGATTGGAAAGAAGTAGATGAAGGTGTAAAAGATGCTATTTGGACTGATATTCAGGTATATTTTTAAATATAACACTTTATTATATTTTATAACCATATACTTATTAACAACATATGACATGTACTTTATTTGTAGGCTCATTTAACTATTCCAGAATGTAAAGATCCAAAGAAGGATAGGTTGAAAAAAGAATGGATTAAATATGAGGGAGAGCGATGGAGAGGTTTTAAGACACAACTCACAGACAAATACATTAATCATCCCATAGAAAATGATCCTCCTCCATATGTCAAGTATAACTTTATTACGGAAGACAAGTGGAAAGAGTTTCTCAAGATTCGAGATACCCCTGAATTTAAGGTTAGTAGGAGTTATATGTTATTGTATGCATATATAACATTTTTATTATATTTATTGATTAATAACTTTTTAAGTTTATAATAGGAAAAAAGTCAAAAGGGTAAGGATAATGTGGCTAAGAATGTATACCCACACTTATTGTCTCGTGGAGGGTATCGCTTGCTTGAGGAGAAACTTATGAAAGAAAAGTAATCATCGAGAGATAATTCCACATTAGATGATGATGGTTGTCCATCTCCACAATCACACCATGAGTTATGGAAGAGAGCACGACAAAAGAAAGGGGGAGAATACACATCAAAATCTACACAAGAGGTTGCTGAAAAAATTGTAAGTAAACGATATCTTAATATTGGTTTTTGCATTTTGATTAATATATATTTTTTCATATTGATAAATATTGGTTTTTGCATATTGATTAATATTGGTTTTTGCATTTTGATTAATATTGGTTTTTGCATTTTGTAGGATTCTCTAGTTCAAGAAGCTGAAAAAGGTGCAATTGTGCTGGATGGACGTAATGATATCTTAACATTAGCCATTGGAACGTCTAAGCATGAAGGCCGTGTTCGTGGTGTTGGACAACGCCATAAACAAAGCACTTATTTTGGAAGGTCACGTCAACAACATCATATTGACGTAAATGAACAACTTGCAATAATGGAAGCAAAACTTAGAGCTGAATTTGAAGAAAAGTTTGTTGAAGAACGTAAGATGTATCATCAATCTTTAATGGAGACACTTAAGTCTATGGGTTTATCAAAAAGCACAGAAAATATTAAATGCATTAAAGAGATGGAATATGTCGATGGAAGCGGAAGAGGAAGTTGTTCAACTGCAAAAGGAAGTGCAAAAGACGTGGAAGTTGATGATGCTCAGAGATTGTTACTCATGGTTTTGAAAATGAATGACAACCATTTGGAAGTACAATTAAGTCATTGTCCGAATGTCTCTAATTTTCTTATGTCAGCTAAGTGTATCAGAGAGTTATTGGTGGGTTTAGGTCATTGGCTTGACGTGTCTGTTCTGCAAATTTGGTGCACGTAAGTACATTTTATTGTTTTATTAAAGTCAATCTCTATTAATATGTTATATCTCTCGTCACTTTAATTCTAATGTTTATTTTAAAATTATTCAGGTATATTCATCGTGTATGTCTTGAGAATTCCCTTTCAGAATTATATGGATTTATGGATCCTGCGAGGTGTATTTATAATGATAATGTACCGAAATCTCAAGTGGATGTTAAGAATTACGTACTACAAAAGTTACGTGATGAAAATAGAGTGTGCCACTTACTACCATTGATTCATGGGTAAGAGTTTTTATGAAATTGTGTTTTATATTATTTAATTTTGATAACATCTATATTTTATGTGACTTCTCTATTTCGATACACACGTACAGGAATCATTGACAATTAATAGTCATGTGTCCAAGAGACAATTTAGTGGTCGTATTTTGTTCACTTCATCGGGAAATTGATCAGAACACGAAGAAAATTATTACAAAGTAAGTTTATCGTGTATGTCTTGAATTGGTAATTAATAGTTATGTGATTTTTCATTGGCAAATAAATTTAATTATGTGATGTTTGTATTAGTCTTTTGGGGTTCATCAAATGACAAATGGAAATATAAAAAAGGCTACATGGCTTCATCCCAATGTAAGTGTGATGTAAATTGTAATTTTATAGTTAAATTTATGATAAATATTCACTAATCGTGTCATTCAATTGTAGACAAGACAATAACATAACTCTAATGATTGTGGGTATTATGTGATGAAAAATATGTTGGATATTGTCTCTGCCAATATAACCGAGAATTGGAAGCAGGTAATAACAATAACTTTACTTTGTTATTTACTTTGTGTTTTGCAACTTATTTATATTAAATTTTAAAGAATAACTCTATTGTTATATTTATGTATTATAGGTATTTGATGACCCAACAGAATTAACACAAGATGATTTGTATGATTTACGACTTCGTTGGTCAAAATGTTTCTTTGAGTTATATAAAGATTCACCTTTATCTGGTGAGTTTTATAGAAAGATTAACCTTTATATGGTTTTTGCAAATGCATTGAGTTTCTTGATAATTTTTGCTGATGTTAATTGTTATTATTTATTGTCAGGCAATGTGATTTTGGTGTTGTCTACAGAAGCTACAACTCATCTACTTATGAATTTTATATTGGTAATTCAAGTTTGTAAAAAGACTTGTAAAAGGTTGAATATTTTTGTATGTTTTGTGGTATTTGTAAAATTGATGTGAGTTTCTTTGTTGTGATACAATTCAAGTTTGCAATATAATTGTTCATTTTGTAAATTTTGTTGTGAAAATATCGACCTAGATATGGTTTATTTTATGTTGGAAAGCTATGATATATATAACGACCTAAATGGTCTGTGTGATATTGAAAAAATATGAAAAAATTGGTACCAATTTTTTCTTACAGGGAATCATCCAGAAAATAAATGTTTAATTCAAATTTTTTTTTTACTTTTTACATCGGTCATTCTATCAACCGATGTAAAAACCTTCAACGTGTGTTTTCTACATCGAGCACAGTGTAACAGCCGATGTAAAAACCTCATCTATTACATCGGTCATGACTTCCACCGATGTAATATGTTGCGTCAGTTTTCAAAAAAAAATTGTATTTATTTTTCACATCAGGTATATATTATAACCAATGTAAAATGTGTCCTTTTCACATCGGACCCAGAACCGATGTAAAAGGTCTCTTATTTACTACTTCTCCTGACTTTACATTGGACCAAGAACCGATGTAAAAGGTCAATTTCGCCCGATGTAAAAAGTCATTTCTGCACTAGTGAGTAGATCTTGAAGTGAGATACAACAAGATAAAACATGAATTGGTATCACTTGTGAAGCTAGTTGAAGAGAAAACTAAACTAGCAATAAAGTTGTTGTATCCATCTCGAGTGGCAAAGAAAGACCCAAAAGAGAAAGAGTTTGATAAATTTATCCAGTTGTTCAAAAAGATAGAGATCAATATACCATTCTTTGAAGCACTTGAGAAAATTCCTTTGTATCAAAAATTCATGAAGGATGTATTATCAAAGAAGAGATCAATCGGAGAGGGTTTGGTACCCTGTGATGAGAAATTGGGTGTAATTGCACCCGAGAGGAAAATACCTATCAAGCATAAGGATCCAGGCTCAGTTGGAATACCATGCACCATAAAAGAAGAACTTTAAATATGGTTCTTGTTGAGTCGGGCTCTGGTGGGAGTTTAACACCATTATCGATTTTCAAGAAGCTTTGTATTGAGAAGATAAGCGGGAGTGGGACAAAATTAAAATTTGCTGATCACAACATCACGCAGTCATATAATATAGCTGAAGATGTATTACTAGAAATTGACAATTTTGTATTCCTAGTTGATTTTTAGATCATGGACATACTTGAAGATGAAGAGACTCCTATCATTCTTGGTCGATCATTTATGCTGACTAGTTAACTGACAAACTGTTTCTACATCTGGCCTTAAGATTTTGATGATAACATTATATGATATCATGAAAAACAATTGTATACTCTAATAGTTTTGTTCTAGTGTGTAGTTGTTGCTATAATGTTCTGACTCTTATTTCGAGGTGTGTGATGTCATCAGTTTTTGAACATTCACTACTAGAAGAAAACATCTTGTTACATGTTACAATTAAAGTCAAGATTCTAGAATACATCTTCTGCAACGTGTCCTAGGAACGTTAGTACAAGAGGTTCTGAATGTGACTTGGTGGTTAAGCTTTGGAGGCCTTCTAAACATTGGATTATGTGTGTTACAAGTTCTTACAACCAAGTGTTAAAGACTCTGAAGACAAAGTTCTGAAGGGACAAGTCCTGAAGACTCTAAGACTTAGGTTCTAAGACATAAGACAAAATCTTATACAACAAGCCTCACTAATCAAATCATCTAAAGCCTATGAAGATAAGATGAATTTCAAAATGGTTAACATGTGATGGTATACAAAAGGTACATAAAATGTTTGTGACTTCTACCCTCTAGGGTGGCGTAAAGACAAATCTTTGTACTGTATTGTCAACCACTCTCATTGTGACTGTTAGGAACAAACAACTGGATTTCAGATTACCTTTCTACCCTTTCAACTGGTCTCTTTTACAAGCTATAAAAGGAAGACTTGGAAGATGGAGAAATGAAATAATCAACATTACACAAAATATATCGGATTTAAGCAAGCTTAAGAAAAACTACACCAAAGCGCTGCGCAACTCTTTAGAGAAAATCTTGTGTGTATAGTTTTGTAAATATGCAAGGAGTAGTTGCTCGTATCTTGCTATAAAACACTTATGTGTTTTCCTTTGTACTGAAACGTTTGTGTAATATAATTAAAATAAGCAATTTGTAATAGACTAAAAGTATTCAATTGTTTTTAGATTCCTTGGGAGACCAAGTCATGGTCAGATCTCAAGAAGACTCTTATTGCAGTTTGAATGGATTTGCAATAACGATCGACATACATATTGGGTGTGGCAATAAGTTTGATCATACTTAATATGGATTCTTTGTAATCAGTTTGGTTATGGTGGATTAAGTCATTGTTTAAGGCTAAATCATCCTTGAGGGGGTGGACTGAAGTAGCTTAATTAACAACGAAACTAGATAAAAATAATTGTGTTCGTTTATTTTTATGTTTTAAGTTAACTTCGTATGTCACCAGTAAAAAGATTTAATTTGGTGAAACCCAATTCGAATCCCCTTTCTTGTGTTTCTCACACCTTTAGGTTCAAATGTTGTTATGCATTCATCGTTAACTAGTGGAGGCTTTCATTAAAAGGAAGAACTATGGGATTTGAGTTTAATGTGTTATGAATGCCTCGAGAAAGCTTTAGAGGAATATAATGAATTTTGCATAAATCAAGGGATAAAAATGCATGTTACCGCTGATATATTATTGAGTTTTTGGGGAAGAGCTAGAGTTAAAACAACTTACTTGGTTGGTAGAGAATTTCTTCAGTGTGAGAATCGAGAAAACCTGGGGAGAATCCTAGTAAAAACTATAACGAGAAAACTCAGTTTGAAGTGGAGTTTCCTACTATGGGTAATACTAGTAGTTGGGGAATTACTAAAGATATCTTTGATTATCATTTGACTCGTGATAAGTTAAGAAGGGTTATTGTAGTATCTCAAAGGGATGGTTATGCTAGCCTTGGATATTATGTTTTTAATGTGGCTGGAGGACGGAAAACTAAAAGAAGAATAAAACCTCCAAGGAGGCATTTAAAATAGCTCGAGTCAAGGGTGGTTGAAAAATCATAATCAAAATTCCTCGGGTACATGAAACACATGTTAATATTGATGTCTCAACATCAGAATAATTCCACAATAGATATTGAAACTTAAACTACAAAATGATAATTAACACATAGAAATGTAAAACCAATTCGGTGCAACATCACCTATATATGGGGGCTACCAAGCCAAGAAGGAAGTCTGTTATTAGCAATATTAGATCAAAGCCTACATAGTCCCAGTTTACAACTTCTCTCATAATCCCTACCCAATGCAACTTCTACCTAGGAACCTTCTAAATATTAGAAATTCCAACCTCACTTCCTAAGTCACCTCATTGATATCTAACAGTCCCAATCCCAGTGACTGTATCAACGATAACTCAACAAGAAGATCATACTTCCATTACAATACTTAGCCAAGACTCTTGAATAATAACAATACTTGGATTGCTTAAAAGCTTCATCCAAGAACAATACTCAACTCATTTCCTAAAGGCTTCTGAGTGATAACATAATGTCGACCACAAGTATCAAAAGATACAAGGGTGACTTACACCATACAATACACAAGAGACTCTCAAAACCTAAGACTATTTTTTCTTACCCTAATTTTACAATTGTTGAAAGAACTAATTACATTAGGTTAGGATTCCCATTTAAATACACCTCTGTAGTCTATAGGCTTCGAATTCTGGGTCTAGAAGTTTCTAGATCCATAAGTTGAGTGATACACCAATTGATGCCCCAATTTAGTAACTAATGTATAGCTGGAGATATAAAACCTATTATAGATTAAATTTTCTTAACATGCGTATCAAATCAAATTACATAATCAAACCAATATTTCAAGATTTAAAACAGCAGTGCCTGCTGTACAAGACTAATATGTCATGATATATGCTTCGACATCTGGCTGAAACCATGGAGCTAACAGTCTCCCCCTTTGGAAAATTTTGGCTAAAACAACCAAAAGTCCAAATACACTTGGAGAGAGGAATAATACCACAAAGTAATAAGACCACAGAGGAATAAAACCACAAATTAATTTGCACATAACATGTATCGGAGATACAACAGTTACATAACACAAGCTACATGCTAAACATGTAAACTTTGTACATGAGGTAGAAGATGGACATTACTCCCCCTAAACACATAACCAATTCTTGACATAGAGAGATAAATCTCCCCCTCAAGAAAATAACATATTAAAAGGATATGCAGCAGAAGCTGCATAAATAACTCAGAGCATAAGACACAACAATGCTCATAACTCAGAACACAAGACATAACATGCTATACATGATGTTGTAACATCCTATATGACATCCTGGAACAACTACAATAGAAGTAGCAGAAACCAGATAAACAGACTCAAACAACCCTAAAGTGTTGCATAATGCTAACAACACTTGACTAGACACAATGACACCTTTTCTCCTGCTTTTTAGCCAAAAATTGACAAAAACATAATGAAAAGAATCTGACACACTAAGAAACAATAGAAACAAGAATTGATTCAAGACAAACAAGGAAGGACTCAAAACTGACCGAAAATAAACAGAACAAGGACAGAAAACATACAGTCTATATACTTGATACAAGACCCATTGCATCAAACTTACTCAAAAGAGAGGAAGAAAGAAAAGTGGACTCACCCAAAGAGACACAAAATAAGGGTTAAATAAAAATATGACTCAAAACAAGACTGACTTAAAATAAATAAAAAAATACTTACCCAAAGAAATACAAGTTAAGGGTACAAAGAAAAAAGACACAATAAAAAAACAAACACAAAAAAACACACCATTTTTTTGTCTTGTTTTTTATAAAAGAATATAGCATATAACAATTATCCTACACAATCTCCAGAGTCAATGAAATTGACTCGATCTTCATCAACCTCTGATTTCGAATCATGAATATGCACACAATTCTTATTGAAGGAATTCTCCTTGATTCTAGGTGTCTTCCTTGTCCAGGATGTTCTAGTAGATGCTCAAACATTTGTTACTGTATTGTACTCGGAAATTATGGTATATCAGAATTCAGATGTCCTCTGACATGTTGCGACATCTGATCCGACATAAAACACTTATGAAAGGAATAAAACATGCATAACAGTACTAAAAAGCACAAACAACACACAAAATTGCTAATCCAATTTAGAGAAACTCTCCTAGTCTGGGGGCATAACAATCAAGTGATAAAGTCCACTATAATAGTATTAATTTGAAGTTAAACTTCCCCGTTTACAAGTTCTCACTTAATCACTACTTGCGCTCACTTTCTACCTAAGACTCAACTAGGTATGATGCAACACCCTTCTAAACCCACATATATTTTGCATGTATTTTTACGAAAATAAAACAAATTAAAACAACAAAAGAGCATCACATCTTCATGTAAATGTCATACCAAACATAGTCCTGCTCTGTAACACGGGTTTTAAGTTATTTAAGTTAAATACTTCATGGATAACAATAAATAGACATGTTCATACTTCTCAAAGCAAAATTCATAGTTCAAAACATCTTATTATTAAACTTAATCATACTTCATGGTTCATAATATGATTTCAAAACAACGCGAGTACCATGAAAGGTAACCCAACATCTTAGAAACAAAACAATGAACATAAGGTCATAATTCAAACGATACCATACCCGATGTTACATATCAGAGCAAGACCCACTATACTAAATGGAAAGCAATTAAACACACTCCGAAGCTATACTCTAATGCTTCCACGGGCTAATCCTGATCACTTGTAAGTTACCCACGGATAGACGCAACATTTCCAATCAGAAAGGGTGAGTAAATAATAATTACTATAAAATACATAAGGAATAAATATAGTAGACACGCACATAGGCAAGGTGTTGTACCCCAAAATTTTCCCTCCCATATTCTTCAAGATTTGCCAAGATCAAGGTTCAAAATCTCTCAAGGGTTGCACAGTTCAATGGCCTCCTAACAGTCAAAAGCTAGGGTTTTGGTTCTGGCAAAGAAATTGAAGTTTTCAAGGGTCCAAACAAGTCCCACATGCCTATAAACATTGTCAAGCATCCTCATGTCAAGTTTCAAGACTCACAGCACAAAATTGCACAGTCAAAAACCCTAATTGCTCAACAGTCAACTGCAATGGCAAAATGGTCATTTGACAGTCAAAAGTCAAATTTTTTGGTCAACATCTCATTTTGAAGCCACAAACATCATTTGATCAATTCTGGATCATGATTCTCAAAAGTATGGCTCAAAAAGACTCAAGATGCAAAATTTTCTATTTTTGGACAGTTGAAAAGTCAACTGTAACTTGACCAAGGCATAACTTTTTCATGGTTCATTAGAAAAATCCCATCCAATTCTCATCTTGAAGGGGAAGACATTTCCTACAACTCATCTTCACATTCCAAGTCCAAGAAATGCTCTCACAAAAAGTTATCAATTTCAACATTATAGGTCATTTTCAAAAGTCAACAAAAAGGGACTTTAAGTCAAAGACCATAACTTGAGATTGGTAAATCAAAATGACATGGGACCAAAGACATTGGTTAGAGGACTTCAAGACCTTTCCAAAATGTCCAAAAACATGTTCATAACTTCAAAATTGAGCAAGATATGCATTGGAGAAGTTGGGAAATTTTTGTGAAATGGCCAAAATCATTTATCCTTGAAATTTCATTTTTGACAAAAGGGGCCCACTTTTTCCACTTGAATCAGCTTGGCCATGCTTCCCACGTGTCCCACATTTTATTCCAAAATTTAAAATTAATTTTTTCATTTTTATTTGATTTTATTGGATTTAATTCATTTTAAATCCTTTAAAATCAAATAAAAATCAAAAAGGTTAATTAAGGGACATATTTGGCTTTGATTAGCTTTGAATCACCATTATACAACATCCCAAATTCGTACCAAGGCCTAATCAAGCAAGAATTCAAAATTGGATCAAAATGGAAGGTGTGTTAATGGAGTTTATGTCAAAATCCTAAGCATGAATGCAAGGCATTATTGGCCATAATTCTTATCAAAACATATTACATAATGCATATACAAGTGATCAAAAACAAGAACACGACCTAAGCTGCGCCCAAGAACACCAAACAACTTTGCATTTTTTCCAAAAAAATCTCAAATCTGTTTTCATAGTTTCAGTGTGTTGCAAGGCCTAAAAACTATTCCATAAGCTTTCCAAGGCGACCAGGAATCTTTTCCAATCGAAATCAAGCCTCCATACATCTAGAACTGGTAGAACCACGTCGCCCTGTTCCCAAATATTTTCATATTCGTGTTTTGATTTGCATACCTTTTCCATATGTTTTAAGCACTGATATATACTAACATGAGCATTCTAAAGCAGTTTGCATTCTTTGATTAAACTTTTAAGCCTTGTACACGAATCCACCATGGAAGCTGCCTAGGGTTTCAGAGGTTTGAAATTGGGATTTCTTTCCTGGGGAAAACTTGGACCATAAGACCAACGCCATTGGAATCGTGACAACAAGACGGATTGAATCCACACCTCGCGCCCAATTTATCATTGCCCATTGCTTAATCGCTATTTTTCCTGGCCTTGTTTAGTGGGGGTTTAAAACCCCCGCTATTTGCTTTTATTTGCAGGTACAGAACGAGGAAGAAGCCTGCATGTCCTAGCATGATTGGATCATTCAAATTTTCAGCGCGTTTTTTGTGTTGAATATCATTAACTTTTATTTCTTATTATAATGTTTAATGCCCAGAATTATTACAAACGTGTTGAATGGTGTAGTGGTTGGGAATGTGATTGGTAAGCCTTGGGACCTGGGTTCGATTCCCAGGTCCCCCATATTCTTCATAATTTTGTTCATAATGCGTTCAGGTACAATTCCTTGCCCATGGTCCATCATACACCCAACACCTTGGCACGCCACATGTCACCAGGGGTCAATCCAAAGGTCAGGATCTGGAGTCTACCATATGCATTAGTCAGCTGTTCCTCACACGCGCTAGAAAAGTCAACCAGGCCTGATTCAGTGGGCCAAGAATGCTCTAAACAAACCTCCATAATTGGGTCAACACCCCCTATGTTTGTATTTCTTTCTCTCATTCTTTTTTCTTTTTTTTTTATTTGTTTTAATTTAATGATTTTCTTTTAATTCATAAAATAAATTTTATAACACAAAAATACAAAAAAAAATTAGAAAAGTCAAAAATAAAAATATATTTATTTATTATTTAATGCATTAATGTTTTTGTTGTAAATAAATTTGATAATTAATTTAGTTTTAAATCAGGGTTTTAACTTTAACATTTTTCTTAAATAAATTAAAACACATAAAAATTAGGTTTTGTAGCATTTTACTTTATTTTCCAAATAATTAAATTACCTCATCATCATTATTATTAATTCTTAATTAATTTGTAAATAAACTTGTCATTAAATAATTAGGTTAAATTAGGTCAAACTTAAACAATTTTCTTTAATAAATTAAAAACAATTTAGAACTAGGGTTTTATTTAACTTTTAATTCCAATTAATTCTCTTTAAATTCATAAATCCAAAAACATAAAAAAATAAGTTCTTTTTCTCATTTAATAATTAAATCAATTTTCAATTCCAATTTAATTTCTTTAAAGGGTCCAACGCCCTCGCACTCGATTCTTAATTCTTTTCGCGCATTTATTTTTTATTTCTTTTATAAATGTAATGTATTTGCCCCAAAGCCTTGTAATAGATAATTAGGACATTTACTTTCCGCACTTTTCTTTTCAAAATCGGGTCTTGGTTTAATTTGGCAATGTAGACCCGCGCCTTGTAATAGCGTAGGACCTTTATTTTTCCGCACTTTAAATTCCGCACCCTTAACTGCTAATAATCACATGAAAGAATGTATGCCCAAATAAAATCAACGCGTAGATCACTAATGCATGACAAGACAAATAATAACTGAAAATGACACACAATTCACACACCACTCCTAGGGTACGCCTCACTGTTGCCTTGCCCCTCGAAACGTGGTCGTCGAGTAGAGGACGTTTTAGTAAGTCCTCATGTCCATGAATATGGCATGGGGGTAGCTTCTAAGGTGTCCTCCTATTGCTCTGGTGATCACACTGTCCCTAAATTCTAATTGACCCGAACACCTCCAACGGTGGTGCTACCTACCTCTCAATGGTGGGATGGCACTACCTCAAGGACATTTACACAGACTAATTCCTTAGGGTAGGTAGACGACTCGTATATACTCGCTCTAATTCAAAACAAATCAAAAACTTCTCTTCACACCGACACTTTGCAAAAAGCTTTCAAAAGCAACTTTTCAAACACTCTTGAGGACTGATACAAGAGTCGAACTGAAATTTTAAACGAAACTTTTTCAAACCCACAGTTGAAAAGCAAACAAACATTTTGAAAACACAAATGAGCAAGTATCTAAGAGCCCATGGATAACCATGGATAGAAAGGGTGCTAACACCTTCCCTTTCTATAAATCTACCTCCCGAACCGAGAACTAATCTCAATAAGGAATTTTTCTGTGCTTTTGTCATTTCCATGTTGGAGAAAATAAAAGACGGTGGCGACTCTTGCTTACCGCGACGTTTCGCGAACCAGCTTTAAACAGTCAGTTCCAGATCCACCGATCACAGAACTGGCGACTCTGCTGGGGACACTTTTTAAGTGAGGTGTACCTTAGGACTAAGTTCACTGTGTTTTCAATTGCTTTGACTTGTTTGATTTAAATTGTGGGACTGTCTTGGGAGTTCTATAGATCCTAACCCGGATATGGGGATACCTTCTTAGAAAGTAGCAACAAGGCTGTGAGGGAACTGTGCGGGGTATACCGACATGGTTGAAACAGTCTGCTACGTTGATGTGGCACTTTGGTGTGTACCGGTAACCCTTGAGTTCAGTCAAGGAGAGTACGGGGCCTCCATATGGTGTCGTGAAGCATCAACTGACCTTAGGAACCTTAATTGAACCATCGTGGCCTCTTTAGGGTAGTGAGATAACTGACTTTGGTACAGTCCGAGGTTGGTTGATACTTGATACTACACTCAATTGAGGGTTGCTTTCCTGGAATATTTCGGTCGCCAGTTCAGTGGCTAAATCGAAACGATGAACAATGAAAGTAATCCAGTGATATTGGGATCCTCTAGAACCCGGTTACTTCTGATAGGACAGGTCTTAGCCAACAAACTGAAAGAGGGTAATACCTAGACCCTATGTTGGCCTAAACTCTAAGGGCTTCTCTTATGTGACTTGTGTGCCTTCCAACTTGACCATTTGCATGCTTGTTATCTGACACTTAAGTTTCTTGCAGGTTTTGTTTATAGTCCTTAATTGGGACTCATAACAGGGTTTACTGAGTTTCTTGCAGGTTTTGTTTATGTCCTTAATTGGGACTCATAACAGGGTTTACCTACATTACCCCATGCATAACATAACATCATACCATTGCATACATCCTGCATAAGGACTAACCCATTTCAAGGATCTCAAGGGCTTGTGATGCAGGTCATGATGAATCAAACATCTAGCAAGGGGCAAAGAGGATTTATTTTCCTCTAGCCAAGGTTGTCAGAGGCTATGACCCACTTGATATGGTGAGCTTTGACACTTGAAGAAGGTTCCCCTAGCCAAGGTTGTCAGGGGCTATGACCCACTGGATATGGTGAGCCTTTTGACCCTTGAAGAGGGACTCTCAACAACAGGAAGTTCCTTCACTCAAGCCACCGGATTCAGAGTCCAACAATTTTTCTTGTTTACCCCGCGAGGTCCTTGAAAACATTGCATGCATACATACCTATCATTGCATTACAGGTATCCCTTTTACAAGTTGCTTACCCTCTTCGCTGTTTATTTCAGCCAATCGTCATGAATCCTAAATCATCCAACGAACAATCTATCAAGGCTCTCCAGGCTCAGAACGCCCAGTTCCAAGATTTGATCATGAGTCTAGCCCAGGGGCAGCAGGATTTGAAGACTCTGCTCCTGAAGAAGAAGAAGAAGAGAACTGTGTTGTTTAACCCTAGGCGCAAATCTGGAAATGTATCACAAAATGATGCTGACCAAGCTACTTCCTCTGTGGGGAAAGACAGTCCCCAAGGGAGAGAGGTTCCTAGTCCAGTGGTCTCTGACAACGAGACTGATGATGAGCAGTACCCTCCAGCTGAGGACCGTTACAAGCAACTAGAGGATCGTCTGAATGCCATGGAAATTCAACAAGTGCCTGGGTTGGATTTCGGAGACCTGGGTCTATCTTCTGGTGTGGTGATCCCACACAAATTCAAGGCTCCTTCTTTTGTTAAGTATGATGGGGCATCCTGTCCCAGGCTGCATCTCAGATCTTATGTGCGGAAGATTCAACCATACACTATGGACAAGAACTTGTGGATCCACTTCTTCCAGGAGAGTCTTTCAGGGACTCATCTCGAATGGTTCTATCAGCTGGATGGAACCAAGGTTCGTAACTGGGAGGAGTTGGCTACTTCTTTTTACAAGCAGTATCAATATAATGCCGACCTCGCTCCTACACGTACCCAACTCTAGGGTATGTCGTTAGGATCGGGAGAAGGTTTCAAAGAATATGCGCAGAGATGGAGAGACCTTGCTGGGAGAGTACAACCACCTTTGACTGACCGGGAACTCGTTGATATGTTCTTGGGGACCCTATCCGGGCCATTCTTCAATCATCTCATTGGTAATTCATCTGCAGGGTTTACCGACCTCATTCTGACTGGGGAAAGAATTGAAGCTGGTATCAAGGCCGGGAAGATTCAAGAGGCCACACCTTCTGATACTCACAAAAAGCCTTACATGGGAAAGAAGGAATCTAACGCTGCATACAGTCAAAAGAGTCGTCATGACCAACATGCAGGGGCAGTCATGATCTCTGGTCCTGCACCACGCCGACAACCACAAAAGGGAAATCAGCGAAGGCCGGACGAGCCTAAAAGACAATTCACCAACATCAACATGCCATGGTCACAAGCATTGCAGCACATGTTGAAAATGAACCTGATTGCGGTGATCAACCCTCCTGCAAATCCCAAGACCTCCTCTCCAAACTACAATCCAGAGGCGAGGTGTGCTTATCATTCTGATAGCCCGGGGCACGATACTGAGGACTGTTGGGCGCTGAAGTATAAGATCCAGAATATGATCGACGCTAAGGAGATCGAGTTCGAGCCTGCTGAGACTCCCATTGTGACCACTGCTCCTTTGCCAAAACATGGCTAGGATTGAGAGATTTTTGTTCATTTGAATTCAAGTTGTATTTTTCTTTTCTTGTTCAAACAAACAATTGTCATGTTAAACCCTTTTATTTCATGAATGCATTACACATGTCTGTCTTGAATTAATTATGCGTACTATACTTAAAGCTGCTTTCATATTTTTTGTGATGATCAACTCTTGATTAATAATTCTAAGCCTCTTGAGGGAGGATGACGAAAACGATACCACGATCTACAGTATGCTTTTGAACAGACCCCGCTGATGAGGTACAGGCATTGTTTCCATTCCTAAACACTAGAGTTATAAGGAAGATAATCCCTAGTCAAACCCCTTTGAGCCAAAGAAGTAGGAGTTTCTCTTTTCAAAAAAAAATTAAAACCCTTCAATCATAACCTGGGGCAGGGTAGTTCTATCAGTTGATCCAAGTGCATAACAAATAGCACCAATGGAGTTCTTACAAAACAAAAGACAGTGATGATTCCGAATATTCATAAAGACAGGCAGTCATTATCTCTCAAAATAAAAAGCCCAATAAGTCAAAAAACCTATGAAAGAGACTTACGAAGCTGGGGCATCCCGCTGACTGTAATTCCAAAAAAGGAAACAGTTCAGGCAAAAAACAGGGATAAAAAAATCAAAAAAGAAAGAGGTCCTACAAACCCTCGACAAAAAAAGGAAATGACTGCCTATTCCCAATAAACTGTCAATATCCGAACCATCACTGGAATATCAGAGCAAAGACTCAGACAAGGTCTAACGCACGATCGGCTGAGTTTAGGGTCGAAGAACATCACGAAGAGCGGGTGGGTACAAATAAATTTGAGCCTTTATCCTTTGTTTCTTAAACCGTGAACCAGGCCACATTATAACCCTTAAAAGTCCTAGCTGAAGCATGGGTTAGTTCGAAAGCATACTGTTACGAAAGATATCCTGACTCCTTAAGGCTTACTGTAAAATACTGAGTTGACATCATATCTTTACAAAACTCACTTGCTTTTACAAAAAATGCATTTTTCAAAATTTCAAGACAGACATAAGCTTTTGCATTCTTAAAATAACATTGTTTACATATGACTAGTTATTTGAACAACAGAGAAATTCGCGCGACGAATATCCTATGAACAAAAATCTTCTCAACAAAAGAGTCACCTCCAGTGGAAGAAACACTTCCAATCAAGGGGCATGGCATGATCAGTGTCCATCATCTGGGGCAGTCCAGTCAAGATTCGGAGAATCTCTCAAAAGGCCAACCAGCTTGTGGCAAATCTCCATCTGGATCACCTGGGGCATTCCGACAACGAATCTTGCCAGATCAGGCATCTTCTAGTGGTACGGCGACACGACACTACTAACAGTGACAACTCCCTGCTCTCTGAGAACACGGACATAGTCGAAAAAATACTACGCGTAATCAAAGACCCGCTAGGTTGACACACCTAGGCAAATCTAAGGGCTTCCCGGCAAACCAAAAGGGTTCCGGGCGAAATAAGGGATGAAAAAGAAAAATTTGTACACCCGGCAAGTCGAAAACCCGAAAAGGCGACTTGGGCAAAAATGGGTATCCCGGTGGACTGAAAACCCGAAAGGGCGGTCCAGGTAAAAGTTAGGGATCAAAGCGTACGACTATGTCCCGGCATCTCGTCACTTGCCTACCAAAAGGAAGATTTGTCAATCGGCAGTCATCCAGCACCTCGACAAGGTATTTTTTCCCCTCACCTCAGAAACAGGGGCAATAATGAGTCGTCCGGGCGATCCAGTTGCTCTGTCGACCAAGGTACCAAGGAAAGATCAATATAAAGATGATTACCGTCTACCTTTACAAATTCCAGATCAACATTGGTAACAAGGCAAGAAAAATCAGTGGACGACTGATCGTGGGTTAATGTCCAAAACCAAACAGGACAATCATCCACTTGATCATCATCAGGAAACCCTACACCGGTTCCTTCTCAACTTTCAGATAAAGTCTTACACGGACTCATCCTCAGGCAACCCTACACCGGTTCCTTTTCCTTCAGATGAAGTTTTACACGGGCTCATCATCAGGTGACTCTACATCGGGTCCTCCTAAAAGTCTTACACGGATTTATCTCAAGTTTTACACGAACTTACCTCCAGGTAACCTTACCCCGGTTCCTCCAGAAGTCTCACACGGACTCATCTAAGATAACCTTACCCCGGTTCATCAAGAAGTTTTACACGAACTTGCCCTGCAGTAACCTTACCCCGGTTCCTCTAGAAGTCTCACACGGACTCATCTTAAGATAACCTTACCCCGATTCATCAAGAAGTTTTGCACGAACTTATCCCGAAGAAACCTTACCCCGGTTCCTCCAGAAGTCTTACACGGACTTATCCCGAAGTAACCTTACCCCGGTTCCTCCAGGAGTCTTATACGGATTATCAATAAACCCCACACAGGTTTCCTCCCTCCAAAGATGCAGTTTTACACGAACTTGCCATCAAGAAACCCTACACAGGTTCTCTCTTTCCAAAGATGAAGTTTTACACGGACTCGTCATCAGCAAACTCTACACAGGTTTCCTTTCTTCAAGGATGTAGCTTCACACGAGCTCAACCTCAAAGTAACCCTACACATGTGTCCTTCTTTCTAAGATGCGGTTTTACACGAACTCATCATCAGGCAACCCTACATAGGTTCCCTCTTTCAACTTACAAAAATAACATTCCTAACAAGCATCCCCGGCAGTCTTGGTCTAAGATTGTTCCCCGACGGTATACCAGATATTCAGCGGAGCCACTTCCCCAATATATCTCAAAGATTTCCCCAGGAGAGTCCAATCAAGATTTCCCCAGGAAAGGTTGAATCATCTCCCCAGCAGGAAGCTTATCCCCAGTAGATTCTGGAAGCTTCCCCCCTACAGAGCACGAACGCGTCCCCCGGCTTTATTCAAAGGTTATTTCCCTACCAGGATATAACTGGGTTATCCTCAGCCAAAAGTCACGGAAAGATCGTCCCCGACGAAGTCTTCCTATCCCCAGTGAAGTCCATTAACACTTCCAACATCAAAGGTATCCCCAGCGAAGTTACCATCAACATTTCAACAAAGTACCTCTCTTCCCACAGAGTATTTGTTCCCCAGCAATGTAGCTAGAATATTTTTCTCCCCGCAGAGTAATCCATTCGCCAAGACTATTCCCCAATGGAGTTATCTTCTCCCACCGGTATTCTTGCAACTATCATCCCCAGTGGAAACAACAAAGCACTATTCTCCAACATCAGCCCAGGATGTGACTTCCCGGCACCCGTCAAGGATTTACATTCCTGGACAAAAACATACATTCATAAACATCGCATTTCCATACATTATAGCATGCATAAACGCATCATATCGTACAATCTCATTTACATTGAACATTATTGTTTGATCCATATCATGCATTTCATATGACTGACCTTTACCTTTCAGGAAAGATCCAGTTATGTTCTCAGCTATTCCAAGACCTTCTCTGGTTCAGTTAAATCGATTCCTAAAGATTTTTCTGATTCTTATCCAGTTGAAGTTATTTCAAGACTTTCGTCTGGTTCAGTTAAATCGACTCCTAAAGATTTTTCTGATTCTTATCCAGTCAAAGGCCTTCTCTGGTTCAGTCAGATCGACCCTAAGATCTCCCTGATTCTTATCCAGTTCAAGATTCCAAGACCTTGCCTGGTTCAGTTAAATCGACTCCTAAAGATTTTCCTGATTCTTATCCAGTCAAAGGCCTTCTCTGGTTCAGTCAGATCGACCCTAAGATCTCCCTGATTCTTATCCAGTTGAAGATTCCAAGACCTTGCCTGGTTCAGTTAAATCGACTCCTAAAGATTTTTCTGATTCTTATCCAGTCAAAGGCCTTCTCTGGTTCATTCAGATCGACCCTAAGATCTCCCTGATTCTTATCCATTTGAAGTTATTTCAAGACCTTGTCCGTTTCAGTTAAATCGACTCCTAAAGATTTTTCTGATGCCGATCCAGTCAAAGGCCTTCTCTGGTCCAGTTAAATCGATTCCTAAAGATTTTCCTGATGAAGACTCAGTAGAAGACATCCATGATTCTCTCACCGTTACTGTTGAGGTAGTAATCGCCCCAAGGTTCTCTCATCGTTACTGTTGAGGTAGTAATCGCCCCAGATTCTCTCATCGTTACTGTTGAGGTAGTAATCGCCCCAGATTCTCTCATCGTTACTGTTGAGGTAGTAATCGCCCCAGATTCTCTCATCGTTACTGTTGAGGTAGTAATCGCCCCAGATTCTCTCATCGTTACTGTTGAGGTAGTAATCGCCCCAGATTCTCTCATCGTTACTGTTGAGGTAGTAATCGCCCCAGATTCTCTCATCGTTACCGTTGAGTTATTAATCGCCCCAGATTCTCTCATCGTTACTGTTGAGGTAGTAATCGACCCAGATTCTCTCATCGTTAACGTTGAGTTAGTAATCACCCCAGATTCTCTCATCGTTACTGTTGAGGTAGTAATCGCCCCAGATTCTCTCATCGTCACTGTTAAGGTAGTAATCGCCTCAGGTTCTCTCATCGTCCCGTTGAGGTAGTAACCATCCCTGATTCAACAAAAACCTTTTTGAAGCTCCAGAATCGATTCTTGTATCTCGCCAAGGCAAGTCTGAAGAGGTTTTAAGATTCAATTCCTGTAACCAGTCAGGACACATCTACACAAAGAGTCTGAAGACCAGCTCCTGTAACAGGCCAGGTAATCATTTTCTTTTTCAGGTACGCAAATTCTCGCTAAGGAATCTCTTACGCGATCGACACCCAGATGGAATCTATAAGCCCATCCACCTATCCATCAATCTCCAAATGGCATCTGTAAGCACATTCCCACCACCACACTACCATGTGAGCGCAAATTTCTGGGCACTCTAGTGTTCAATCATCTTCCACCTTCGGATTACGAAAGGCACGTCAGCCAATCTACATCCTCAGATCTAAGAAGATTGAACAGGGGCAACTGTTGTACCCCAAAATTTGCCCTCCCATATTCTTCAAGATTTGCCAAGATCAAGGTTCAAAATCTCTCAAGGGTTGCACAGTTCAATGGCCTCCTAACAGTCAAAAGCTAGGGTTTTGGTTCTGGCAAAGAAATTGAAGTTTTCAAGGGTCCAAACAAGTCCCACATGCCTATAAACATTGTCAAGCATCCTCATGTCAAGTTTCAAGACTCACAGCACAAAATTGCACAGTCAAAAACCCTAATTGCTCAACAGTCAACTGCAATGGCAAAATGGTCATTTGACAGTCAAAAGTCAAATTTTTTGGTCAACATCTCATTTTGAAGCCACAAACATCATTTGATCAATTCTGGATCATGATTCTCAAAAGTATGGCTCAAAAAGACTCAAGATGCAAAAATTTCTATTTTTGGACAGCTGAAAACTCAACTGTAACTTGACCAAGGCATAACTTTTTCATGGCTCATCAGAAAAATCCCATCCAATGCTCATCTTGAAGGGGAAGACATTTCCTACAACTCATCTTCACATTCCAAGTCCAAGAAATGCTCTCACAAAAAGTTATCAATTTCAACATTATAGGTCATTTTCAAAAGTCAACAAAAAGGGACTTTAAGTCAAAGACCATAACTTGAGATTGGTATATCAAAATGACATGGGACCAAAGACATTGGTTAGAGGACTTCAAGACCTTTCCAAAATGTCCAAAAACATGTTCATAACTTAAAAATTGAGCAAGATATGCATTGGAGAAGTTGGGAAATTTTTGTGAAATGGCCAAAATCATTTATCCTTGAAACTTCATTTTTGACAAAAGGGGCCCACTTTTTCCACTTGAATCAGCTTGGCCATGCTTCCCACGTGTCCCACATTTTATTCCAAAATTTAAAATTAATTTTTTCATTTTTATTTGATTTTATTGGATTTTATTCATTTTAAATCCTTTAAAATCAAATAAAAATCAAAAAGGTTAATTAAGGGACATATTTGGCTTTGATTAGCTTTGAATCACCATTATACAACATCCCAAATTCGTACCAAGGCCTAATCAAGCAAGAATTCAAAATTGGCTCAAAATGGAAGGTGTGTTAATGGAGTTTATGTCAAAATCCTAAGCATGAATGCAAGGCATTATTGGCCATAATTCTTGTCAAAACATATTACATAATGCATATACAAGTGATAAAAAACAAGAACACGACCTAAGCTGCGCCCAAGAACACCAAACAACTTTGCATTTTTTCCAAAAAAATCTCAAATCTGTTTTCATAGTTTCAGTGTGTTGCAAGGCCTAAAAACTATTCCATAAGCTTGCCAAGGCGACCAGGAATCTTTTCCAATCGAAATCAAGCCTCCATACATCCAGAACTGGTAGAACCACGTCGCCCTGTTCCCAAATATTTTCATATTCGTGTTTTGATTTGCATACCTTTTCCATATGTTTTAAGCATTGATTTATACTAACATGAGCATTCTAAAGCTGTTGGCATTCTTTGATTGAACTTTTAAGCCTTGTACACGAATCCACCATGGAAGCTGCCTAGGGTTTCAGAGGTTTGAAATTGGGGTTTCTTTCATGGGGAAAAATTGGACCATAAGACCAACGCCATTGGAATCGTGACAACAAGACGGATTGAATCCACACCTCGCGCCCAATTTATCATTGCCCATTGCTTAATCGCTATTTTTCCTGGCCTTGTTTAGTGGGGGTTTAAAACCCCCGCTATTTGCTTTTATTTGCAGGTACAGAACGAGGAAGAAGCCTGCGTGTCCTAGCATGATTGGATCATTCAAATTTTCAGCGCGTTTTTTGTGTTGAATATCATTAACTTTTATTTCTTATTATAATGTTTAATGCCCAGAATTATTACAAACGCGTTGAATGGTGTAGTGGTTGGGAATGTGATTGGTAAGCCTTGGGACCTGGGTTCGATTCCCAGGTCCCCCATATTCTTCATAATTTTGTTCATAATGCGTTCAGGTACAATTCCTTGCCCAGGGTCCATCATACACCCAACACCTTGGCACGCCACATGTCACCAGGGGTCAATCCAAAGGTCAGGATCTGGAGTCTACCATATGCATTAGTCAGCTGTTCCTCACACGCGCCAGAAAAGTCAACCAGGCCTGATTCAGTGGGCCAAGAATGCTCTAAACAAACCTCCATAATTGGGTCAACACCCCCTATGTTTGTATTTCTTTCTCTCATTCTTTTTTCTTTTTTTTTATTTGTTTTAATTTAATGATTTTCTTTTAATTCATAAAATAAATTTTATAACACAAAAATACAAAAAAAATCAGAAAAGTCAAAAATAAAAATATATTTATTTATTATTTAATGCATTAATGTTTTTGTTGTAAATAAATTTGATAATTAATTTAGTTTTAAATTAGGGTTTTAACTTTAACATTTTTCTTAAATAAATTAAAACACATAAAAATTAGGTTTTGTAGCATTTTACTTTTTTTTCCAAATAATTAAATTACCTCATCATCATTATTATTAATTCTTAATTAATTTGTAAATAAACTTGTCATTAAATAATTAGGTTAAATTAGGTCAAACTTAAACAATTTTCTTTAATAAATTAAAAACAATTTAGAACTAGGGTTTTATTTAACTTTTAATTCTAATTAATTCTCTTTAAATTCATAAATCCAAAAACATAAAAAATAAGTTCTTTTTCTCATTTAATAATTAAATCAATTTTCAATTCCAATTTAATTTCTTTAAAGGGTCCAACGCCCTCGCACTCGATTCTTAATTCTTTTCGCGCATTTATTTTTTATTTCTTTTATAAATGTAATGTATTTGCCCCAAAGCCTTGTAATAGATAATTAGGACATTTACTTTCCGCACTTTTCTTTACAAAATCGGGTCTTGGTTTAATTTGGCGATGTAGACCCGCGCCTTGTAATAGCGTAGGACCTTTATTTTTCCGCACTTTAAATTCCGCACCCTTAACTGCTAATAATCACATGAAAGAATGTATGCCCAAATAAAATCAACGCGTAGATCACTAATGCATGACAAGACAAATAATAACTGAAAATGACACACAATTCACACACCACTCCTAGGGTACGCCTCACTGTTGCCTTGCCCCTCGAAACGTGGTCGTCGAGTAGAGGACGTTTTAGTAAGTCCTCATGTCCATGAATATGGCATGGGGGTAGCTTCTAAGGATTCCTCCTATTGCTCTGGTGATCACACTGTCCCTAAATTCTAATTGACCCGAACACCTCCAACGGTGGTGCTACCTACCTCTCAATGGTGGGATGGCACTACCTCAAGGACATTTACACAGACTAATTCCTTAAGGTAGGTAGACGACTCGTAGATACTCGCTCTAATTCAAAACAAATCAAAAACTTCTCTTCACACCGACACTTTGCAAAAAGCTTTCAAAAGCAACTTTTCAAACACTCTTGAGGACTGATACAAGAGTCAAACTGAAATTTTAAACGAAACTTTTTCAAACCCACAGTTGAAAAGCAAACAAACATTTTGAAAACACAAATGAGCAAGTATCTAAGAGCCCATGGATAACCATGGATAGAAAGGGTGCTAACACCTTCCCTTTCTATAAATCTACCTCCCGAACCGAGAACTAATCTCAATAAGGAATTTTTCTGTGCTTTTGTCCTTTCCATGTTGGAGAAAATAAAAGATGGTGGCGACTCTTGCTTACCGCGAAATTTCGTGAACCAGCTTTAAACAGTCAGTTCCAGATCCACCGATCACACAAGGTATCACACATCATCATCAAAACCTCATGTATTACTCACACCTTCACAACATCATCAATATATAACAACATACCATCAAAACACCATTTATCAACAAACATCATCTAATCAACTCATTATGCAATGTCACATATATGTAATGCAACATCATAAACTCATGCATATGGTACCAAAGCATCATTAATGACTCAATCATTGATATCTCCAAAGATCCCCACCAATAAGATCAATTCCCACTTAGAACCAGAACACTTCGGAATTTTGCACTCAATCCGCACTATGGGATTGATGCATTCACTGCACTATTGTCCTATCATCTTCACTGGACCAAAGTCCTAACAACATCATTGGACCAAACTTATAAGTTATGCCATCAATGCATGATGTAGAACAACATAATAAATACGACCACGACTAGTCAAAATGCATCATCATTCATGAATTCATCACAACACCATCATATCATCATCATAAACCAAACATCATTAAAACATCATAATATCATGATAATAAACAAAACATTATGATAATTCATCCTGGGAAGCCTAATTTCATCCTAGATTAGGTATTCAGAGTATACTTCTTATTTCTCCTTTTATTCCATCTAACTAAAGTTCACTGCATTTGCTGTCCAACGCGTCAAACGACACCTCAAACCAAGTTCTAAAACTCAAGTTCTAAAACTCAAGTTATGGCTCTTTGAAACATCCTACTACCATCCATCGCCAGCAGCTTTCCCAATGATATGTTAGCGATAGCATACTCTTTCCATTATGGAAACCATCGCTCGAAGACACCACCTCTATCGCCTAGCAACACACCCTTCACGTCTGCTTTGCCTTGCAACAGTGCGAGCGACGCACCCTAGTAACATTTCTCTTCTCTCCCCTTCATCACTTTGTGTTTTGTTTAGAGACGACCACACGACACCACCATCTCCCAGTGACACTCCTCATTACCCGACGATGCATAGGAGACTGCAACCCTTCTTCTAGATTATGCTTTAGTTTAATCTCAAATTCATTCGCGATTTCGCACCAATACATGCCTAAAACTCATCTAAATCATCATAGTTTCACAACATCACAATAGTGCAACATAGCTAACATCATATACATTATTCCTTATAATTACAACACCAAATCATCACCAATCTCATCAAATTCATCATGCTATTTAATCCAAACAAAACCCAACACACCTACAACTATCTAAACTTTAAATCAATTATAACCATCTAAACTTCAAATCCTCTTCATGATCTACCGAAAGTCCTATGCTCCTTCTTTCCTCTTTGTTCCCTAGTTCTGCCTCCGCCTTTTTCTCCCAAATCTATCATACAGAATAAGCGCTTCTAAAATCTCGAACATGTTTTGTCTCACTTAACACTTGGACCCTTAATTGGTCTTCCCATCTTAACCTCACTTACTTCACCTTATTACTATTGTTCCCTCATGGACTCTACCATAAAAATATTACTCTATTTAACTAATTAAAATAATTCTAAATAATTATTCCAATTATTCCAAAATAATCATAATTTCTCTTAATTCCCAATATGTCCTACAAAAATATGTGAACTTCACATAAGCATCATAATCATCAAAACATCAGAGATCATCACATCAAACATCATATTAACCATCATATTCATCTCATCATCATAAATCATCATAAGGACTCACATACAAAAATCAAAATATCATATATATCAAATACTTCACAATGACTCATATATTCACGCTAAATTAATTAATTAAAGAATTACTCTAGAATTCAGAGTGTTACATATGAGGCCCTCCTCAACACCCTCATCAATTACAGATAATGATTAGATCAAATAGGAAGACACATTTCCATGACGTAAAACCATAAGATACACTTCCATGAAAATACCTCGCCAAGACTCTTGACCGAGAACATAACTTGGAGTTGCTTACAAGCTTCCTCCAAGAATAATACCCACTCTTGCTTAAAATCTCCGAGGAGAACAATAATGGAGATTACAACTCTGTAACACAATCCAACTCACAACCCGAGTGGATCACACCAACCAACTCCCTTTGAGAGTGGCACAGACTCAACCCTAATAACAACATCTTTTCATTCACCGCTGATACCTTCTTCTAGTTATAATGCTTCTATTTATAACCTTTTTACCAACTCGATTTGGGCTTCCAACCACAACATATCAGCTGTTACAATATAGGTATTCAATCATATTCTTCCTAATTTATCTCCATAATTACAGAGTGCATATTCTTCTTGATTCTGACTTGAATCTTCTAGACCTATAAAACAACGCCACATAGGAATACATAATATTCCCAAAATATTCAGCATCTTTTAAATTATAATAGAATCCAATGGTCCAGCTTAGAACATGCGCGATGTCGAGTGACCCTGCATAGGATATCTTATCCGACATGTTGCTTCAGATGTTGAAACATTTTAACTCAACATGTTCTTCATAAAATAGGACTTCTTGCTTAACCTGTTCTTCATAGAAAGTAATCTCATCCATTTAATATATTGTTCCTATATCAGTTTTACAAAACATAATGCTAACCATTAAAACAGAGAATTAACAATCTCCCCCTTTGACTTTTTTTAGCTAAACATAATTTACATAACCTTTTCATACACAAATGCGAACCATAAAAAATAAAGGCTAAACAATACAAAATTGCAGCGACAATAAAATGGAAACATCAGAGCAGTCAATCTTCACATCTTTGACAGTCTTCAGCCTTTATTGTCATCACTGATTATGTCACAATGTCTTGTCAGGAATTCTTCATGACCGTCCTACACATACTCACCAACGAATAGGACATCTTTGTGACTGTCCAACACATATTCTCTCCCCCTTTATCTAGAATATGAAAAAGTTAGCAAGGAGTTGTAATATACTCAATCTGATTGATGTTAAAACATCATATTCAACATCTCTTTACAACATCCAGAAACTAATCCATTACAACCCCCTCAGGATAATTTGGGAAGAAATTTCTGAAGACATTTGGTGTACACTCCCCCTTAAACTAAGAACACATCCTTAGATGTGATGTTTCACAAAAAATTTATCGTGTTCTGAGGCACAAACAGAAAACCTTCCACTGGATTCTATGTATAATACATTCACTTAGGATAAGTAAAATACACCAAGACATCAAAGCTTCATAAGTGTGACATCTATTATCAGCAGAGGCACTTAGAGAGTTCTTCCAAAATCTATAGAGAAAAATAAATTCTACCAGACACAGACACTGTCTTCTGGAGTTCACTTTAAGAGCCATTGAACACAAGATCCAATCAACCAACCTCTTTTGAGACACATGCAAGCTGCACAAAATCTTCACAAATGCAGTAACAAACAATAAACAAGTACTTCAATCCCCTGTCATGGATAAACAATTCTCACATTCTCACACACATGCTGAACATCTTTATACACTGTAAAATCAATCCTGATGCTTACAAATATTCTCACATCTTAAGAATACATCCAGATACCCTGATCCGTAATAACACATATGCTGAAAGCCCACACAAATCCACACAAGTATCATGATTCCTTGGATAGACAAGATGTCATGCACTCTTGGTAAGGCTTCACTTACAACCTCTAAATATTCTCAGTGTGCTTAAAAGCTTTATTAAGATCCACATTGACACACTTTCTTCTAGAGTTACTTGAAGAAGAAGAAAACACCTCCTCAAACATCTTTATTAGATCATACTATCTGACACCATTCCTCTGCCCTTACACCCACTAGAAATTATTGATATTAGTGGAGTCTTAAAACTGATAGTAGTCATGTATTATCAGAACATACTACTATAAATCAGATCAAAATCTTCTCATCCTAATTCACCCAGTTAGGAGTTGTTCTTCTAACATACTATTGGGCACCATACTCCATGTCCACAACCCAAGCATCTTCAGAAAACATGACCAAGAATGATGTTACGACATCACTTGCGACATCATCTTCATATCACAAAACCTAATCATTTGGTTCTTGGTTCATCCTCCAAAGAACTCATTATACTAGAATGTTGTTTCATACAATAAGATCTTAAAAGATCACACCTTCTGTAGCTCATCCAGGTTAACACAAACACCTGAATGTCATTGAGGGCAATAAAATCAGACATTTTCTAAAGCAAAGAGTTTAGAAAGAAAATTTACACCAATATCAGATAATTACCCAACTCCCAACAAGGTTTTTACCATCAGTCCAATGCACATCATAGGAAAAGTTTCCTCAAACAGAAACACCAGATGATACTCCACTTCCACAAATGTTAGAACTTTTGATCTGACATCCTTCTTCACACTCGTAGCACAAGAGGATTCTTCGTCATGATAGACAGTCATGCCAGAAATTCACATGACTCTAGATTGGTCAAAAACTTGACTCAACACTTCATCATGGTCATACATTCCAATTTAGGAAATTAACGGTGATCAACAATACTCACCCCATGATCTTTAAAAACAAAACAACTTCTTTCTTTGAAGTAGCAAAAACCTGACATGATGTTCCAACATCTTTTCAGACATCAGTCTCAGTCACCATCTACTATGGTTCTGGAGATAACACCATAGTAATTTAAACTCATCTCTTAAGGGAGAAACACAAGAGAACCATACTTCAGCAGCTGACCATCCTTCAAGATTAGACCATAGAAACATGCAGTAGCATGCATACCTTAAGAGACTTCTTTTGCAACACACAAACCTCTTGTCTGACTTCGAGGTAATATATGTCATTCTTATGCATAAACAGAGGAGATTCCCTCTATCATGCACACCATAACATATAAGATATTGTATAATTATCAACCTACAAACAGTCTGTTCAGTGTAAGTCTACTTCTCACAATCCTTTTAGCCTAAAAACTTGAAAAACTCATCCTCACAAGTTTGGATGATACTCCAAAAATGAAGAGAACAATTGTTGTACCCCAAAATTTGCCCTCCCATATTCTTCAAGATTTGCCAAGATCAAGGTCCAAAATCTCTCAAGGGTTGCACAGTCCATTGGCCTCCTAACAATAAAAAATTAGGGTTTTGGTTCTGGCAAAGAAATTGAAGTTTCCAAGGGTCCAAACAAGTCCCATGTGCCTATATGCATTGTCAAGCATCCTCAGGTCAAGTTTCAAGACTCACAGCATCAAATTGCACAGTCAAAAACCCTAATTGCTTCACAGTCAACTGTAGGGGCAAAATGGTCATTTGACAGTCAAAAGTCAAAATTTTTGGTCAACATCTTATTTTGAAGACACAAACATCATTTGATCAATTCTTGATCATGATTCTCAAGGCATGGCTCAAAAAGTCTCAAGCTGCAAAAGTTTCTAATTTTGGACAGATGAAAAAGTCAACTGCAAATTGTCCAGGGCATAACTTCCACATGGTTTATCAGAAAAATTCCATCCAAAGCTCATTTTGAAGAGAATGACATTTCCTACAACTCATCTTCACACTTCAAGTCCAAGAAATGCTCTCAAAAAGAGTTATCAATTTCAACATTATAGGTCATTTTCAAAAGTCAACAAAAAGGCACTTTAAGTCAAAGACCATAACTTGAGATTGGTAAATCAAACTGACATGGGACCAAAGGCAATGGTTAGAGGACTTCAATACCTTTCCAAAATGTCTAAGAACATGATCAAAGCTTAAAAATTGAGCAAGATATGTCTTGTGGAAGTTGGGAAAGTTTTGGGAATTTTGAAAAGTCAACTTTGCTTCAAATGCCTCAAAATTGCTAATGGGCCTCAATTTCTTCCATGAATCATCACCCAAAGGCCATGCACGACCCATTGACATCAAAGGGAGTTATTTTATTATTTTTAATTAATTAATTGAATTTTTAATCTTATTAATTCATTTAATTGAAATTAATTATGAGAAAAATACTAAATCATACTTTTCAAATCTTTTTGTGCATAGAATTCACTCAATATTTCGTGCATCATTGAAAAAGGAAAGTTTCTATATGATTGGCAATGATTGGCATAAGAAAGGATTGAAAAAGATTGGAAAAGATTTGACAAAATCAAAAATTCAAAAGCATTGATTCAAGGACTTTGGGCTTGGTCTTTCTAACCTAATTCATTCACACATATATGCACAATCGAAACCTAATGCCCTAGACAAGAAAGCTGCGCAGAAACCTAAAGAACAAACTTGCATTTTTTTGACAAAAAGTGAGAAACTATTTTCATACATAGAGCTGGTTTCAAGGCCTCAAAAGCATTCCAAAAGCTTGCTAACACTACCAGGAAGCTGTTCCAATCAAAACCACGCCTCCATACTCAAGGAATTGGTAGATTGAAGTCTCACTTTTCATAAAATCATTCATAATCGTGTTTTAAATTCCATGCATCATTTGTGATTTTTAATTGTTGATTTATGCTAACATGAATGCTCTGAAGCTAATGGTACTCCCAAATTGAACCAATACTGCCTGTACAAGAATCCACCATGGACGTGTATTAGGGTTTCAGAAACTTTGAAAGAGGGTTTCATTCATCTGGAATAATTGGACAATAAAACCTATGTCAATGAAATCAGGACCTCCAAACGAGTGGAATCCACACCTCGCGCCCTTTTTCTTTTTGACTATGCGCTAATCGCTATTATTCCATGGCTGTGTTAGTGGGGGTTTAAAACCCCCGCTATTTGTTTCTTATTTTTCAGGACAAGCGAAGAAGAAGACCGGGTGTCATCACGTGGTTGGTTGGTTCCAAAATCTGGCGCGTTTTCTTGTTTTCATATCATTAATTTTTGTTTCTTATTATAATATTTAATGTCTAAATCTATTACAAACGCGCTTGAATGGCATAGTGGTTGGGAACGTGATTGACAAGCCTTGGGACCTGGGTTCGATTCCCAGGTCCCCCATATAATTTGTTCCCATTTTTTATAAAGCGTTCCAGTGTACAACACGCCTAGAAGTCCATCATATACTCTCATACGTGGCTTGCCAAGTGGCCATAAGCGTCCATCTAGTGGCCAGGAACCAAAGTTCATGGTGTACCCCAGTCAACGCGCGTGCATATAATCTGAAAAGTCAGCATGGATCAAACTTCTATTGGGCCAGATTCCTCAAATAACACCTCTCAATTGGGTCAGCCACCCCCATGGTTTGCATTTTTTTGGTCTTTATTTTAATTTTCCTTTTATTCTTTTATTTGTTTTATTGTTTTATTTAATTCACAAAAACAATTTTCATAATACAAAAAAAATCAGAAATCATAAAAATAAAAATATGTTTTATTTAATATTTAAGTCATTAATATTTTTGTAAATAAATTTTTACTAATCAATTTAGGTTAATTTAGGTTAAAATTTCAATGTTTTCTTAAATAGTTAAAAAATGTAGAAATTAGGTTTTTAGCATTTTTATTCTTTTTCTTAATAAACAATTCTTTCTTATCATCATTATTATTAATTATTAATTAATTTTGTAAATACTCATGTAACTAAATAATTAGTATAAATTAGGTTTTAAACTTTAACTTTTTTTAATAATTAAAAACAATTTAGAACTAGGGTTTTATTTAATTTCTAATTTTAATTAATTCTCTTTATTTCCATTAAATACAAAAAACATAAAAAATAATTTCTTTTCTTTATTTAATCATTAATTAATTTGTAATTTCAATTTAATTTCTTTAAAGGGTCCAACGCCCTCGCACTCTCGATTCTAATTTCTTTTCGCGCGTTTATTCTTATGTTTCTTGTAAATGTTATGTAATTGCGCAGAGCGTTGTAATAGTTATTAGGAAATTTATTTATTTTCCGCATTTTATTAAAAAAAGGGTCTTTGTTAATTTGGCGATGTATAGACCCGCGCCTTGTAATAGCGTAGGACCTTTATCTTCCGTATTTTAATTTCCGCACCCCTAAACTGCTAATCACATGAAAGAATGAATGGCCCAAATAAAATCAAAGCGTAGCTCACCCAATGCACGATCAAGATAAAACATAACTTGAAAACGACACACAAATTCACACACCACTCTTAGGGTACGCCTCACTGTTGCCTTGCCCTCGAAACGTGGTCGTCGAGTATAAGACGTTTTAGTAAGTCCTTATGTCCATGACATGATCCAGTTGCCTCGAAACGGTTGCCTCGGAATTAAAAAAGGATCAATGGCATAAGGGTAGCTTCTAAGGTGTCCTACTGTTGCTCTGGTGACCACACTGTCCCTAAAAACGAATTGACCCGAACACCTCCAACGGTGGTGCTACCTACCTCTCAATGGTGGGATGGCATTACCTTAAGGACATTTACACAACCTAATTCCTTAGGGTAGGTAGATGACTCGTAGATATTTGCTCTATTCAAAAACAAATCAAAAACTCTTTTCACATCGACACTTTTCAAAAATCTTTCAAAACAATTTTTCAAACACTCTTGAGGACTGGTACAAGAGTCGATCTGAAATCTTTAAACGAAACTTTTTTTCAAACTCACTCACTTTGAAAAGCAAACCTTTTGAAAACACAAATGAGCAAGTATCTAAGAGCCCATGGATAACCATGGATAGAAAGGGTGCTAACACCTTCCCTTTCTATAAATCTACCTCCCGAACCGAGAAACTATCTCATAAGGAATTTGGCTGTGCTTTTGTCCTGTCCATGTTGGAGAAAATAAAAGACGGTGGCGACTCTTGCTTCCGCGACATTTCGCGATCCAGCGTTAAACACTCAGTTCCATATCCACCGATCACAGAACTGGCGACTCTGCTGGGGACTCTTATAAAGTGAGGTGTACCTTAGGACTAAGATCATTTGTGTTTTCAATTGTGTGCTTGTTTGCTTTATTATTGTGGGACTGTCTCGGGAGTTCTATAGATCCTAACCCGGATCTGGGGGATACCTTCTTAGAAAGTAGCAACAAGGCTGTGAGGGAACTGTGCGGGGTATACCGACATGGTTGAAACAGTCTACTACGTTGATGTGGCACTTTGGTGTGTACCGGTAACCCTTGAGTTCAGTCAAGGAGAATACGGGGCCTCCGCGTGGTGTCGAGAAACATCAACTGACCTTAGGAACCTTAATTGAACCATCTTGGCCTCTTTAGGGTAGTGAGATAACTGACTTTGGTGCAGTCCGAGGTTGGTTGATACTCGATACTACACTCAATTGAGGGTTGTTTTCTTGGAATATTTCGGTCGCCAGTTCAGTGGCTAAATCGAAACAATGAAAAATGAAAGCAATCCAATGATATTGGGACCCTTAGAACCCGGTTACTTCTGATAGGACAGGTTTTGAGCCCACCAACTTCAAGAGGGTAGTACCCCAAACTTCATGCTGGCCTAAACTCTAAGGGTTGTCTTGTGTGACTTGTGTGCCTTCCAACTTGACTATTTGCATGCTTGTTATCTGACACTTGAGTTTCTTGAAGGTTTTGTTTACAGTCCTTAATTGGGACTCATAACAGGGTTTATCTACATTACCCCATGCATAGCATAACATCATACCATTGCATACATCCCACATAAGGACGAACCCATTTCAAGGATCTAAAAGGTATGTGATGCAGGTCATGATGAACTAATTATCCAGCAAGGGGCAAAGGGGATTTATTTTCCTCTAGCCAAGGTTGTCAGGGGTTATGACCCACTGGATATGGTGAGCCTTTGACCCTTGAAGAAGGACTCTCAATAACATGCAGTTCCTTCAATCAAGCTATCGGATCCCAACTCTAACAATTTTCTTGTCTACCCCACGAGATCCTTGAAAACACTGCATGCATATATACATATCATTGCATTACAGGTATCCCTTTTTACAGGTTGCTTACCTTCTTCGCTGTTTATTTCAGCCGATCATCATGAATCCTGAATCATCTACCGAGCAATCCATCAAGGCCCTCCAGGCTCAGAACGCCAAGTTCCAAGAGTTTATCATGAGTCTAGCCCAAGGGCAACAAGATCTGAAGACCCTGCTTTTGAAAAAGAAGAAGAAGAGGACGGTGTTGTTCAACCCTAGACGCAAATCTGGGAATGGATCACAAAATGAAGTTGAGCAGACTACCCCATCTGTTGGGAAAGACAGTCCCCAAGAAAGGGAGGTTCCTAGTCCAGTGGTCTCCGACAAAGAGACCGATTACAATGATGAGCAGTACCCTCCAGCTGAAGACAGGTATAAACAGTTGGAAGACCGACTAAGTGCCATGGAGATACAAAAAGTGCCCGGCCTGGACTTCGAGGATCTAGGTCTGTCTTCTGGGGTAGTGATCCCGCACAAGTTCAAGGCACCTGCTTTTGCAAAATATGACGGGGCCTCCTGTCCTAAGCTGCATCTCAGGTCTTACACAAGGAGGATCCAGCCCTACACGGCTGACAAGAATTTGTGGATTCACTTCTTTCAGGATAGTCTGGCCGGAACTCAACTCGACTGGTTCTATCAACTGAATGGAGCCAACATCCGCAGCTGGGAGGACTTGGCCACTGCATTCTACAAGCAGTACCAGTACAATGCCGAACTCGCTCCTACACGTACCCAACTCCAAGGTATGTCGCTAGGATCAGGAGAAGGTTTTAAGGAGTACGCCCAAAAATGGAGAGACCTTGCTGGAAGGGTACAACCACCTCTGACTGATCGGGAACTTGTCGATATGTTCTTGGGGACCCTGTCTAGGCCGTTCTTCAACCATCTGATCGGGAATTCTTCTGCTGGGTTCACAGATCTGATCTTGACCGGGGAGAGAATTGAAGCTGGTATCAAATCAGGAAAGATTCAAGAAGCTGCACCTGCTGATGCTCAGAAAAAGCCCCACAGTGGGAAGAAAGAGTCCAATGCTATACATGGTAAAAAGGGTCGTCATGATGTAGGGGCAATCCAGATCTCTGATCCCGCGCCTGTTCAACAAAGAAAGAGAAATAGGCGTAGGATAAAGTATCAAGATAGGAAGTATACTGACATCAACATGCCTTTGTCTCAGGCACTACAACAATTGCTGAAGGCGAAACTGATCACACTAAAGGATCCTCCTCAAAATCCTGATACTTCCTCTCCCAAATACAACTCGGGTGCGAGATGTGCCTACCATTCTGACAGTCTCGGACATGACACCGATGACTGTTGGACCTTGAAGAACAAGATCCAGGATTTGATTGACGCCAAGGAGGTCAAGTTTGAACACTGATCCTACAACAATTCATCGAGAATATCTTTTGTTCATTCGAATGTTCAAGTTGTATTTTTCTTTGATCGTTCAAACATTTTATTCATGTCAAACTTTGTTATTTCATTAATGCATTACACGTGTCTGTTTTGAAGTAATTATGTTTACTATGCTTAAAACTGTTTTCATATTTTTGTGATGTTCAACGCTCGGTTAACAATTCTAAGCCTCTTGAGGGAGGATGACGAAAACGATACCACGATCTCTACAGTATGCTTTTGAATGGACCCCACTGATGAGGTACAGGCATTGTTTCAATTCCTAAACACTGGAGTAATAAGGAAGATAATCCCTCGTCAACCCCTTTGAGCCAAAGAAGTATGAGTTTTTCTTTTCGAAAATTAAAACCCTTAATCATAACCTGGGGCAGGGTAGTTCTCTTAGTTGATCCAAGTGCATAACAAACGGCACCAAAGAGGTCCTTACAAAACAAAACAAAAAGACAGTGATGGTTCCAAATAACCATAAAAACAGGCAGTCATTACCAAAAAAAACTAAAGCCCAATAAGTCAAAACCTATGAAGGAGACTTACAAAACTGGGGCATCCCGCTGATTGTAATTCCAAAAAAGGAAACAGTTCAGGCAAAAAACAGGGATAAACAAAATCAAAAAAGAAAGAGGTCCTACAAACCCTCAACAAAAAATGACTGTCTATTCGAAATAAATTGTCAACATCCAAACCATCATTGGTATATCAAGACAAAGACTCAAACAAGGTCTAACGCACAATTAGCTGAGTTTAGGATTGAAGAACATCACGAAGAACGGGTGGGTACAAATAAAGTTTGAGCCTTTATCCTTTGTTTCTTAAACCGTGAACCAGGCCACGTTACAACCCTAAAAAGTCCTAGCTGAAGCATGGGCTAGTTCGAAAGCATACTGTTACAAAGGTATCCTGACTCCTTAAGGCTCGCAGTAAAATAACGAGTTTGACATCACAGTTTACAAAAGAACTCACTTGTTTTATTAAAAAACTGCATTTTCAAAAACTTCGAAACAGACATAAGCTTTGCATTTTTAACATAACTTTGTTTGCATACGACTATTTGTTTGAACAACATAGAAGCTCACACGACGAATATCTGATGAACAAAAGCACCCCCAAACAAGGGGCATGACATGATCATTGTCCGTCATATGGGGCAGTTAAGTCAAGATTCAGAGAATCTCTCAAATGCCAAATAGCCTGGGGCAAATCTCCATCTGAATCAACTGGGGCATTGGACGTGAACTCCCGCGACGAATCTTGCATGATCAAACGAAGATCTTCTGGTAGCATGGCAACACTACCAACAGGGGCAACTCCATACATCCTAAGAGTACAGACATAGTCGAAAAAAATACTACACAAAATCAAAGACCCGCTAGGTCGACTGGCCTAGGCAAAAATAAGGGCTTCCCGGCGAACCAAAAGGGTTCGGGCAAAATAAGGGATGAAAATGAAAAAATCTGTACACCCGGCAAGTCGAAAACCTGAAAAGGCGGCTTGGGCAAGAATGGGTATCCCGGTGGACTGAAAACCCGAAAGGGCGGTCCAGGCAAAAGTTAGGGATCACAGCGTACGACTATGTCCCGGCATCTCGTCACTTGCCTACTAGAAGAAGACTTGTCAATCGGCAGTTGTCAAGCACCTCCACAGGTCCTTCTCCCGCAGAAACTGGGGCAATAAGAATTGTCCAAGAAATCTGGGCGCTCTGTCCACCAAGATACCAAGGTAAGTTCAGCTGAAGAACACGACTAAGATACCTTCACTCCCTGCAGAGTACGGACGCATCTCCCAAGATTTTATTTAAAGGTTATTTCCCTACCAGGATATAACTGGGTTATCCTCAGCTAAAAGCCACGGAAAGATCGTCCTCAGCAAAGTTCTTCTCATTCCCCAGCGGAGTTCATCAAAATCTCCCAACATAACTTATCAAAGGTATCCCCAACAAAGTTACTACCAACATCTCAACGGAGTACCTCTCTTCCCACAGAGTATTGTCCCCCAGCAAGATCGCTGGAGAATTTTCTCCCCGCAGAGTAATCTATCCGCCAAGTTTATTCCCCAACAGAGTTATCTTCTCCTACCGGTATTCTTGCAACCATCATCCCCAGCGAAAACAGCAAAGCTCTATTCACATCAGCCCAGGATTTAACTTCCCGGCATCCGTCAAGGATTTATTTTCCTAAGACGAAAGCATACATTCATAAACATCGCATCTTCATACATTATAGCATGCATATACGCATCATGAACATACAATCTCACTCATCACATCTCGCATGTCATACATCATGACATCGCATGCGACTAACGTTTTGTCTTTTCAGGACAAAGGTTAATACAAAGATAATTACTATCAACGGTCGCAACTAAATATCCGATTCCTGTATCTCGCCAGGGTGTATCTGTTGACGATCGATTACCAGACCCGATTCCTGTATCTTGCCAGGGTGCGTCTGAAGAGTTTGAGGATCCGATTCCTGTATCTCGCCAGGGTGTATCTGTTGACGATCGATTACCAGACCCGATTCCTGTATCTTGCCAGGGTGCATCTGAAGAGTTTGAGGATCCGATTCCCGTATCTTGCCAGGGTGTATCTGTTGACGACTAACATTACCAGACCCGATTCCTGTATCTTGCCAGGGTGCGTCTGAAGAGTTTGAGGATCCGATTCCTGTATCTTGCCAGGGTGTATCTGTTGACGACTAGCATTACCAGACCCGATTCCTGTATCTTGCCAGGGTGCATCTGAAGAGTTTGAGGATCCGATTCCTGTATCTTGCCAGGGTGTATCTGTTGACGACTAGCATTACCAGACCCGATTCCTGTATCTTGCCAGGGTGCATCTGAAGAGTTTGAGGATCCGATTCCTGTATCTTGCCAGGGTGTATCTGTTGACGACTAGCATTACCAGACCCGATTCCTGTATCTTGCTAGGGTGCGTCTGATGAGTTTGAGGATCCGATTCCTGTATCTCGCCAGGGTGTATCTGTTGACGACTAGCATTACCAGACCCGATTCCTGTATCTTGCCAGGGTGTGTCTGAAGAGTTCGAAGATCCGATTCCTGTATCTTGCCAGGGTGTATCTATTAACGACTATATTCTCCAGACTCGATTCCTGTATCTCGCCAGGGCACGTCTGAAGAGTTTAAAGATCCGATTCCTGTATTCAGCCAGGGCGCATCTACACAAAGAGTTTGAAAACCAACTCCTATAACAGGACAGGTAATCATTTTCTTTCTCAGGTACGCAAGTTCTCGCTAAGGAAACTCTTACGCGATTGACACCCAGATGGCATCTATAAGCCCATCCACCTATCCATCACCCCTCAACATGGCATCTGTAAGCCCATCTTCCTATCCATCAATCTCCAAATGGCATCTGTAAGCCCATTCCCCGCATCATGCTGCTGACACTTTACTATGTGAGTGCAAATTTCTGGGCACTCTAGTGTTCAATCATCTTCTACCCTCGGATTACGAAAGGCACGCCAGCCAATCTACATCCTCAGGTCTAAGAAGATTGAACAGGGGCAACTGTTGTACCCCAAAATTTTCCCTCCCATATTCTTCAAGATTTGCCAAGATCAAGGTCCAAAATCTCTCAAGGGTTGCACAGTCCATTGGCCTCCTAACAGTCAAAAATTAGGGTTTTAGTTCTGGAAAAGAAATTGAAGTTTCCAAGGGTCCAAACAAGTCCCATGTGCCTATATGCATTATCAAGCATCCTCAGGTCAAGTTTCAAGACTCACAGCATCAAATTGCACAGTCAAAAACCCTAATTGCATCACAGTCAACTGCAGGGGCAAAATGGTCATTTGACAGTCAAAAGTCAAAATTTTTGGTCAACATATTATTTTGAAGCCACAAACATCATTTGATCAATTCTTGACCATGATTCTCAAGGCATGGCTCAAAAAGTCTCAAGATGCAAAAGTTTCTCTTTTTGGACAGTTGAAAAAGTCAACTGCAAATTGACCAGGGCATAACTTCCACATGGTTTATCAGAAAAATTCCATCCAAAGCTCATTTTGAAGAGAATGACATTTCCTACCACTCATATTCACACTTAAAGTCCAAAAAATGCTCTCACAAAGAGTTATCAATTTCAACATTATAGGTCATTTTCAAAAGTCAACAAAAAGGCACTTTAAGTCAAAGACCATAACTTGAGATTGGTAAATAAAAATGACATGGGTCCAAAGGAATTGGTTAGAGGACTTCAAGACCTTTCCAAAATGTCCAAGAACATGATCAAAGCTTAAAAATTGAGCAAGATATGCCTTGTGGAATTTGGGAAATTTTTGGGAATTTTGAAAAGTCAACTTTGCTTCAAATGCCTCAAAATTGCTAATGGGCCTCAATTTCTTCCATGAATCATCACCCAAAGGCCATGCACGACCCATTGACCTCAAAGGGAGTTATTTTCTTATTTTTAATTAATTAATTGAATTTTTAATCTTATTAATTCATTTAATTGAAATTAATTATGAGAAAAATACTAAATCATACTTCTCAAATCCTTTTGTGCATAGAATTCACTCAATATTTCGTGCATCATTCAAAAAGGAAAGTTTCTATATGATTGGCAATGATTGGCATAAGAAAGGATTGAAAAAGATTGGAAAAGATTTGACAAAATCAAAAATTCAAAAGCATTGATTCAAGGACTTTGGGCTTGGTCTTTCTAACCTAATTCATTCACACATATATGCACAATCGAAACCTAATGCCCTAGACAAGAAAGCTACGCAGAAACCTAAAGAACAAGCTTGCATTTTTTTGACAAAAAGTGAGAAACTGTTTTCATACATAGAGCTGGTTTCAAGGCCTCAAAAGCATTCCAAAAGCTTGCTAACACTACCAGGAAGCTGTTCCAATCAAAACCACGCCTCCATACTCAAGGAATTGGTAGATTGAAGTCTCACTTTTCATAAAATCATTCATAATCGTGTTTTAAATTCCATGCATCATTTGTGATTTTTAATTGTTGATTTATGCTAACATGAATGCTCTGAAGCTAATGGTACTCCCCAATTGAACCAATACTGCCTGTACAAGAATCCACCATGGACGTGTATTAGGGTTTCAGAAACTTTGAAAGAGGGTTTCATTCATCTGGAAAAATTGGACAATAAAACCTATGCCAATGAAATCAGGACCTCCAAACGAGTGGAATCCACACCTCGCGCCCTTTTTCTTTTTGACTATGCGATAATCGCTATTATTCCATGGCTGTGTTAGTGGGGGTTTAAAACCCCCGCTATTTGTTTCTTATTTTTCAGGACAAGCGAAGAAGAAGACCGGGTGTCATCACGTGGTTGGTTGGTTCAAAAATCTGGCGCGTTTTCTTGTTTTCATATCATTAACTTTTGTTTCTTATTATAATATTTAATGTCTAAATCTATTACAAACGCGCTTGAATGGCATAGTGGTTGGGAACTTGATTGACAAGCCTTGGGACCTGGGTTCGATTCCCAGGTCCCCCATATAATTTGTTCCCATTTTTTATAAAGCGTTCCAGTGTACAACACGCCTAGAAGTCCATCATATACTCTCATACGTGGCTTGCCAAGTGGCCATAAGCGTCCATCCAGTGGCCAGGAACCAAAGTTCATGGTGTACCCCAGTCAACACGCGTGCATATAATCTGAAAAGTCAGCATGGATCAAACTTCTATTGGGCCAGATTCCTCAAATAACACCTCTCAATTGGGTCAGCCACCCCCATGGTTTGCATTTTTTTGGTCTTTATTTTAATTTTCCTTTTATTCTTTTATTTGTTTTATTATTTTATTTAATTCACAAAAACAATTTTCATAATACAAAAAAAATCAGAAATCATAAAAATAAAAATATGTTTTATTTAATATTTAAGTCATTAATATTTTTGTAAATAAATTTTTACTAATCAATTTAGGTTAATTTAGGTTAAAATTTCAATGTTTTCTTAAATAGTTAAAAAATGTAGAAATTAGGTTTTTAGCATTTTCATTCTTTTTCTTAATAAACAGTTCTTTCTTATCATCATTATTATTAATTATTAATTAATTTTGTAAATACTCATGTAACTAAATAATTAGTATAAATTAGGTTTTAAACTTTAACTTTTTTTAATAATTAAAAACAATTTAGAACTAGGGTTTTATTTAATTTCTAATTTTAATTAATTCTCTTTATTTCCATTAAATACAAAAAACATAAAAATTAATTTCTTTTCTTTATTTAATCATTAATTAATTTGTAATTTCAATTTAATTTCTTTAAAGGGTCCAACGCCCTCGCACTCTCGATTCTAATTTCTTTTCGCGCGTTTATTCTTATGTTTCTTGTAAATGTTATGTAATTGCTCAGAGCCTTGTAATAGTTATTAGGAAATTTATTTATTTTCCGCATTTTATTAAAAAACGGGTCTTTGTTAATTTGGCGATGTATAGACCCGCGCCTTGTAATAGCGTAGGACCTTTATCTTCCGTATTTTAATTTCCGCACCCCTAAACTGCTAATCACATGAAAGAATGAATGGCCCAAATAAAATCAAAGCGTAGCTCACCCAATGCATGATCAAGATAAAACATAACATGAAAACGACACACAAATTCACACACCACTCTTAGGGTACGCCTCACTGTTGCCTTGCCCTCGAAACGTGGTCGTCGAGTATAGGACGTTTTAGTAAGTCCTTATGTCCATGACATGATCCAGTTGCCTCGAAACGGTTGCCTCGGAATTAAAAAAGGATCAATGGCATAAGGGTAGCTTCTAAGGTGTCCTACTGTTGCTCTGGTGACCACACTGTCCCTAAAAACGAATTGACCCGAACACCTCCAATGGTGGTGCTACCTACCTCTCAATGGTGGGATGGCATTACCTTAAGGACATTTACACAGCCTAATTCCTTAGGGTAGGTAGATGACTCGTAGATATTTGCTCTATTCAAAAATAAATCAAAAACTCTTTTCACACCGACACTTTTCAAAAAGCTTTTAAAACAATTTTTCAAACACTCTTGAGGACTGATATAAGAGTCGATCTGAAATCTTTAAACGAAACTTTTTTTCAAACCCACTCACTTTGAAAAGCAAACCTTTTGAAAACACAAATGAGCAAGTATCTAAGAGCCCATGGATAACCATGGATAGAAAGGGTGCTAACACCTTCCCTTTCTATAAATCTACCTCCCGAACCGAGAAACTATCTCATAAGGAATTTTGCTGTGCTTTTGTCCTGTCCATGTTGGAGAAAATAAAAGACGGTGGCGACTCTTGCTTCCGCGACATTTCGCGATCCAGCGTTAAACAGTCAGTTCTAGATCCACCGATCACAACAATCAACCACTTAATAATACACTCCACAACTATAAGTTAATCTTCTATAATATTAACTTAACTCAAGTTGATTCATCTTCATTGCACACAACCCCTTGACTTTCTCTTTTACAACATCAGAACAAGAGTTCCATGTTCTCATAGACTTGATAAGAAAAATCAAGTTTGAGTAAGAAACTTCCATCCTATTTGGGAGAAACATCAGTCGTACATATTGAGAAAAATAAATTCTCCACACAATGATGTCATGACATTATAACTGACATCTCTTCAAGAATCTCCAACTCCATATCAGAGATTATCCTTACCAACTTCTAGGAATACCTTAAGAATCATAAATTCTCTTCCTTTATTAGCAACACAACATGTGGTTAGTGCACAGCCGCACAAAACCCCTCAATTTAAACAAAATTTGTTCCATGGACAAAAACCAGATTCGATAAATGTGGCTCCTTTTATCATAAGGATCTTCTAGATGTTAGAGTTAATGTCCTTTGACATATGAACTTGACCTTCATAATCAAGAGACTTAACTGAGATAACAAATATCTACTAGAAACTAGAGCTCAACCTCTACACTCATACTTGCTTGGATCAGAAATAAACTAAACCAAGAAGCAAATAATAGGTTGATCATCATTCAACCATCCCACTTATCTAAGACATGTTTCATGGATAAAACATCTTAGATACATAACCCAGATGCCTCCTCTTCCAAATCAGGAATAGGTTCCAAACATATATGATCATTACACATTTGTTTAGAGCCCAAATAATTTTTTATGCAAAAGGAAGCTGCACATTTGATGACATGATGTCCCAACATCTAGTAGAACATCAATTCCCTTCACACAAAAACCAAAACCGAGCTTGGTTCTGGAGCCATTACTTCTCCCAGAAAATCAGAACCCTCCTTGATCAACTTTAAGGTCTTCAATAGAAAACTATATTCCAGTCAGTCCAGGGATAACAAGAGACTAGAAGTAAGTTTCCTAATTAGGCCAAGTATTAGGAAGACTCCATTAGAAACCAAAATAAATGGCCCTAGTATTTCTTCAACAGTCTGTAAAATCTTCTTAGGCCTCTTTACTACATCCATCACATACTAAAGTGCCTTTATGAGTAGACTTGGGATGAAGCTCAAGTATCTTTGGAAACTTTAACATGTCGATTTAAACGGTCTTACACATATCCCATCACCATAGGATAAACCTGCTGAGGAGAGCAAAACCCAATTCTTTTCCCGTATTATTATTCCAAGACAATATCAAGGACACGAGGAACAATCATGATTACATCATATACCATGCAACATAACAAACAAAAATTCATCAACAACCTTCAGGCGCAAGATAAAATCCTTGCACACAACTATCACAATCCAGGTGCAAACAAAACAACCTAGGTTTGAAAATAAATCAAACCTAACACAATAGCTCACCACTAAAGCTACATGCATGATAACAACAAACATGTCCAATAAAAACCCTGTCACGAATAGTCTATCCTCCATTTCAAGGGACCATTAAAACAACAATATGAACTATCCAAGTTTAAACAACTTTTCAGTAGATACCTCCTTCATTGCCCATGAACCAGAGAGTATCATCCCAAGATCTCACCCAGAAACTGAACAAGATGCCCGCTCTGATACCAATTGAAATTCAGGTATATCATAATTCAAATGTTCTATGACATGTTGCGACACCTGATCTGCCTTAAAACACATAGGAAAGGTATAATCATGCATAACAGTACTGAAAAGCATAAACAACACACATAGTTGTTATCCTAGTTCTGAGTAACTCTCCTACTCTGGGAGAATACCAAACCAGGGATAAATTCCACTATAATAATATCAATTTAAAGTTAAACTCCCCCATTTACAACATCTCCCTTAATCACTACTCGTGCTAACTTTCTACCTAAGACTTGCCTAGGTATGAGGCAATCCTTAACTCCTTCATTAATCATAGATAGTGATTGGATCAAAACAGGAAGGCACACTTCCATGATGCAAAAGCAGAAGACACACTTCCATGATAATACCTAGCCAAGACTCTTGACAAAGAACACAACCTGGAGTTGCTTACAAGCTTCCTCCAATAACAATACTCACTCTTGCTTAAATGATTCGAGGAGAACAATAACAGAGATTACAACTTTGTAACACAGTCCTACACACAACCCGAGTGGATCACGCAAACCAATTCTCCTAGAGAGTGGCACAGAATCAACCCTAATAACTTTATCTTTTCATTCATGGCTGGAACCTTCTTCTAGGTTATAACACTTCTATTTATAATATTTTGTGAACTGGATTTAGGCTTTCGATCATAGCATATTAGCTGTTACAAATCTACAAAATATTCGGCTACAAAATAGGTCTTTAATCATATTCTTCCAAATTTATTTCCATAATTAGAAAGTGCATATTATTCTTGATTATGACTTGAATATTCCAGACCTATAAAAGAGCGCCACATAAGACTACATAATATTCCTAAAATATTCTACATCTCTTTAATAATAACATAATCCAACTATCTATCTCAGCACATGTGCAATGTCGATTGACCCTGCATAAGACATTTAATCTGACATGTTTCTCAAGAAGTTAAAACATTTTAACTCAACATGTTCTTCATAAAATAAGACTTCTTGCTCAACCTGTTCTTCATAGCAAGTAATCACATCCTATTTAACATATTACTGCTATATTAGTTTTACCAAAAATAATGGCATCCATAAAAATAGAGAATTAACAAACTCTATTTTCTTTGAACCAAATCCCACTTCCTTCTTGGTTTTTTTGCAAAAGAGTCTTCTTTGAATCATCAAATATGAATGAAACGCAACTTGTAAGGATGGTGAGGTAGTAAGGCGTTTAAATACAAGGAGAGTTACCTAGTTTGTAACGAAACCTTGCTTATAGCGACACTTCCAGTCAATGAAAGCGTTATTAGAAAGAGATAAATCTTCTTTAGTAACAGTGAACCACTCACCATTAGAGAGAGAGAGAGAGACATGTTATTTATTAGCTTTCTCTCTTTCCAAGCATTAAATTTATGAAAATTTACAACATTTTAAATGACATTCTCTATGCCTATGAAAATGATTCTTCTGTGATTGCACACTGCAATAGGTAAAAGAATATAGTTGGAAGACCATCCAAAACAGATACTACTATAGTTCTTTAGTAATGCAATTCCAAAATTATCCCTCATAACTTCTTTGTAACTTTCACCTCAAGTTACAATAAAATCCTTCCCAGGTCTTCTTAACCATATCAAGCTTAGGAGTGTCAATAATTTCCTGATAGCAAGATCCATGACATAATGATGACATAACAAATGACTTTATTCTAGAAGTAGAATAAAATCCTTGTACCTTGATTGTAGTAGCATGTCACACTAAAATTTCATGACATACAATTTGACTTTGCACTCCTTTAGTAATAAACCCAATAAAAAATACATCTTCCTCCAGCACAACCTAATTTTCAAGATATACTAGGATTTAATGAATTACAATCCAAGAGACTAGAATATCCTCTAATAACACAATTTTCAGCGTGCTTGGTGATTACTGATGAGTCCTATACCCAAAACTGGGCAAACTTAAGATAGGACGGGCGGTATAGTCATGTTAACTTTGAAGGAGTAATCCCAAAAAAGGAGGCATGAGATCCCCCACTCAGTGGAAGCCCATTTGACTGTAGTGTCGTTTACCGAGTAATCGCGAAGATGTGCTGCTTTCGACCTGGGAGCCTGCTGAAACTAAGGACCATAAATTACCTAACCCATCTTGGCCTTTTAGGTGTAGTGTGGAAGCTATGACGGAGTAATCTGGAAATAGTTGTCACGCGATACTATGCTCGGACAATTTTTTCTTGAGAATATTACTAATTACTGAGTTAATCGGGAAGTTGGTAATATCTGAAGGAATGATGTAGACTCTTGGAACCTTTAGAACCTTGTTTGGCAGGCGATAGCTTTTAGACCATATCATATGGGTAATACCTTCAACCTCATGCTCGTGATGTTGAACCTATGAACCCTATGTTTGTGATCTTGTGTGTGATTATTGCATCATGCATTCATGCACTCATGAGCATCTTTTGAAGACATTTTATTTCAAGGGACTTAAATTTACTATTTATGAATATCTCAGGTACTTTTTGACTATGGATTCTGGAAAAAGAAAGACCAGAAAATACAGTTTCAAAGATCCCAAGATAGATGAGTTGATGAGTCTTATTCCCGAGATTGAGTGTTCTGCAGATTTTCAGAGGAAGTATGGGTCCATAATTTCTCGCATGAAGCTTAGGATGAAGGAGGGTATTCTCTCAACCTTGGTACAGTTCTATGATATGATGTATCGATGCTTTACTTTCCATGACTATCAGTTGATGCCTACACTAGAGGAGTATTCTTATCTGTTGAGTTTACCTATTAACGATCGTGTTCCTTTTACTGGTTTGGAGGGTGAGCCAAAACAACATGAGATTGCTGCTTTGATCCATTTGGGGAAGTCTGAGGTTGAATCCCACATGACTACTAAAGGAGGGATTAGAGGATTACCAGCTCAGTTCTTATTGGATAAAGCTCGTTACTTTGCAAGGATGAATAGTACAATCGCTTTTGAGGCCATATTTTCTCTACTTGCTTACGGGTTGTTCTTATTTCCTAATTTGGACAAATTTTTTGACATTAATTCCATCAGGGTCTTCATGATTGGAAACCAAGTTCCTACATTGTTGGGTGATGCTTATTACTCTATCCATCTTCAGGATTCTTATCATGGGGGTATGATCATCTGTTGCACGCCTCTGTTATACTGGTGGTTTACTTCTCATTTGCCTCAGTCTAATGTTTTATGGAATGTCAGGAAGGAACCTATTGGGCTCTTAAGATCATGGCACTTACACAGTCAGATATTGTTTGGTATCATCAGGCTTATCATAATGTAGAAATTGTCGACATTTGTGGTAGTTTACCCAATGTACCTCTTCTTGGTACAAAGGGAGGAATTAACTACAACCCTGTTTTTGCCCGACGACAGCTTGGATATCTGATGAGGGATAAACCAAGGCCTAGCGTCACATTCACAGGAAGAGTAGGAAAGACTTGAGACCTAGAGGGGCTGTTTCTTTGGAGCCTTATCTTTAGTGGGTACAAGCGAGAGCTATTCAGTTGAAGATGTCGTATTCTAAGGAAGCACCTATGTCTGATTTCTTTATGAAGACTACTCCCTCCAATTGGATGATGTGGAAGAGCTACAACTTGCTTTAGTAAGGATGCAGCAGGAAAATGAAGCTTGGAAGAATAGGTGACAAACTCTAGAGATTTCCTACCGAGCAGACTTGAGGGACAAAGACGACTTAATTGAGATTCTTGAGAGCCGGGCTGTAAAGACGTTGGAAAGGCAAAGGGATTAATTTTCCCCTAAGCCTCAGTCAGATTCTAGTTTCTCACTTCCTAATTCATATGAGTGGAAGGAGGTTGCCACTAGATATGCGGAAGAAAACCACATGTTGAAGGCTTTGATTGCCAGACTTACAGGGAAGCATCGACGTATAGAGTGATCTCCATCAGCTTTACTTCTTAAGGTTATAGACTTTACTTTCATCTTGTGCTTGGGATTAATGAAACTTGTAATCCATTTTGAAGTTATTATAATAAAAAATTTCAGTATTTCAAATGTGTTATTACTTTGATATCTGCAATTGTCTATAAATCTTTAAGTCCCTGGAAATTTTAATAATAAAATAAGTCATGTGCATTGCATACCATGAATCATATTGAACATACTTCTTTCATTTGTTATGCATATCAAGGTGTCTTACCAAGCTTCTTTACTTCGTTCAACAAGCTATCTCACCAGTACAATACCCGAGTTAATTTAAGAAGGAAGATGGACAACTTAGAACAAGAGAATTGCGAGCTGCACGAGGAAGTTTCTGCTCTGAAGGTCGGTATGGGCAATGTCACTGCTTTAATGGAATCTTTGGTGGCTGCCCAGAATCAGCCACTGATTTCTCAACCTCAACAGAATCAGCCATTGAAGCTCTGATTGTTCCTGTGTCTGCTACTCCAACTGTTGTTCAGAATCGCAAGCCTCAAGGTTATCCATGGGGAATACCAGAGAAATTTATACCTGAAGGTTTTAATCTTGGTCCTCAAGTTACTCCAGTTATTCAGACTACTGTTACTCATGCTGCACCTCCTTCGATGAATGTTATGCCGTTTGCTAATGATGAGCATGGGAGTCCATTTAGAGGAAACTGTCCATGAAGGTCGTTTATCTAAAGACGGGGACTCGTCAAATGAATCTAAGAAGTATGGTGATAGTTCTTCCAAAAAGAAAGAGCAAGACTCTTATGCTATACTTCTTGGTAGGCAGGGGAGATCTCATAATAGGAATCAACAAGTTCCTTTTGTGAATCCAGTTGTCAATGTGACTCCGACTGCTATTGCATATCAGAGGGAATATCAACAAGGAAATCAATGGCAAGGTCATAAGAGGAAAATGAGATTTGATCCAATTCCAATGGTATACACATAGTTATATCCTTCTTTGTTGAAGAAGAATCTAGTTCAAACCCAACCTCGACCAGTTGTTCCTGAAAAACTGTGAAGAGGATATAAGGTTGACGCTTCCTGTGCCTTTCACCAGGATGCTCCTGGGCACAATTTAGAAGATTGCTTTGCTTTGAAGGTTGAAGTTTAGAGGTTGGTCCAAAGCGGTATCTTTTAATTTAAGAACATTGGTCCTAATTTTCAAAACCATTCCTTAGCAGAGTATGAATGAATCTTTGTTGATGGTAGTTCCAAAGTTTGGAAAATGTTTCCTTCAATGCAAGTCCAGATAAGAGATTCATCTTAGTTTATTAGCATTTTTACTGCTTTCTCATTTGTGATTTTTCTTGTTTATCATTGCACTTTTTTCATGTAAGAACTTGTTTGCATTTGAATGTTTAATCTTAATACAATGAGTATGTTTGTCTTAAAGAAATTCATTCATTTCACTCGTATTTGTTTTCAATTTTAAATTGCTTTATGATGCCAAATTGTTATCAATTCTCTCGCCTAGGCAGAGATTGGAGGGAGGATGATGATATTAAAACACAAATTTCTGGTTGTATGCTTTTGCATAAAACCCTATTGACGATGTAGAGGCATTGTTTCAAATCCTCAAACACTAGAGATATAAGGAAGATAATCCATCATTAACCCCTTTGAGCCTAGAAGTAACAGTTTTATTTTTCTATTCAGAAAAAACCCTCATTTTTTTAACCCGGGGAAGGTTAGTGTTCAGTTAATTTGAGCAAGAATTCATAACTCATCATGAGTGCACATCCAAGGATACAACAATGGTTATCCTTCAAAAGGACGAGGAAAGTCAAAACCAGAATGGATAATCTTTGCTTATCAAGAATGTGTGTCGATTGACGGTATCCCAATGGGTATCTCTCGCACATCAAGAGGTCAGCAGATGATGATACAATAACGGTTATCCTTCATCTACCCAAAAATAGGGCAGTCATAATTCTTCCAACAAGTCAAAAATTGACTCGAAGTCACACGACGTGTTCAAAAGGGAAGAAAAATGATTTGAACAACAAAATGATGAAAAAAGAAAGATACAAAAGCCCCGCTAAGTCGGAACTTGAAAAAACAAGTCGCTTAGGAAAAAGTCAGGGCATCCAGCTGCACTTCGGAGTAAAAGTCAAAAGGAATTTTCCAGAAAACAAGGAAGAAATGGAAAGCCTGAAAGGAGATAAAGGACTACAACGTGAAATCCTCAGCAAAACAGAGTCGTGTGACAAGAAATCCAAAAGAAGCAGGATTGAGTGACTTGCATGTCTAAATAAAACGTTATTTGATTCCTTAACCATCTCGAAATTTCTTTTGAGAGATGAATGTTCGTGTCAGGTTAACTGAACTTAGGACTGAAGAACATCACGAAGGGGGTGGGCACCAAATATTTTTTAGCCTTAAATCTTTTTTTCTAAAACCATGAACCAGGCCACATTACAACCTTCAAAAGTCCTAATTGAAATAGGGTTTATTTAGAAATCATACTCCAATGAGATAGTGTTTCCTGACTCCCATTAATTTTGCTAAATTATTGTGATTGGTATCATACGCTTTGGTTATCTTTCATAAAAAAAAACATGTTGCATCCTGGCTAGTGATTTGTTCACAAGGTTTTGCATCTTAGAATAATCATTTTCTTCTTGTAAAACAACTGCTTGATATCATGGAAGTTTACATTTGAGTATCAGTAAAAGGCATGTTTCCGAGAAGAGTTGCAAAGCAAAGAAGATGCAACATTCAACCAATCTAGAGTAGTTACGTCGAGATTCGACAAATCTCTAGAAGCCATTTGATCAAAAAGGTTATCTTAAAAGCATGCAGCCAAAGGCAATTTATGAAAGTTACCTTGATCAGTATGGTAAACTTGGGACACCAGATTGGTTTCCAAGGGCATATCCAGATTTTGTCAAGATAGTTGTCATGTCTACCCCAAGCAGAGAATCTTCCTCAAGCAGGATTGTTTCTTGTGATCTATTTTGTAGATGTGTGTCTGGCTTCCTCTAGCAGTTGTTGATCAATTAAAGGGTTTCTTATAGGTTGTGTTATGGTGTTGGGTTTACAATCCCATTTTTCTAGTCTTGTTGCAGACTTCTCCAGCTGAGTGTGATTCTTTACCCAGACAGGTGGTGATCAAACAGAGGTTAAAAAGAGTTATGAAGCCTTTGCTCATTTTATGGAGTTCTTTCTCCCTTTTGTGTATTTAGAATTGATATGAAATATCTTGTAGAGTATTTCTCCCACCAGTTATGACATTATTGTTGTTATGTGCTCCCAAAGTAGCCAGACAAGGGCAATATCTTTTCTAAGAAGTGTTGAGACAATTATCAACTTTTCGGGTTTTCTCTCACCAAGTGTTGATTTTGATTTAAAATTCCCATAATTTTGACTTCTTGCTGTAATGTTAACTTCTTGATTCCCCAGGAAGGTTCTCCCAAGTCACTTTTGCTGGTATACGTATGATCTTCTTGTGTTTCTCAGATAGTTAGAGATGATACGAATTGATATAAGGTGCGGTATTGAGATTGTGATCTCATTTGTCCCCAATCAAGTCTTGGTTTGTTTTTTGACTTTGTGTTTGCATGGTCAGAAGCCTCTATCCCAGATTCCACAGTGAGGTCTTCAATCATATGAAGAAATTTCCTTCTCCCTTTGTGTGTTGAGGTGGAAGTATTTGCAAAATGTCGCTCTTTTTGGAGTGTTGGCATTATTGTTGTTGTTTGTTTCCCAGGAAACCAGACAAGGGAAATATCTTTTCTAATAAGTGTTGAGACATTTGCCAACTTTTTATGTTTTCACCCGCCAAGTGCCCGGTTTGTTTTAAAGTCCCCATAAAGTTTGATTTCTTGATGTTTTGTTTGACTTCTTAACTCCCCAAGTTGTTATCCCCGTGAGATTTCATGCTTTCTCCCCAGAGAAGTTGGTGCAATACTCACTCTCAATATTGAATAATGTATCTTGGTTTCCCCTCGATGATGTGGTGTTTCTCTCCCCAATGAAGTCAGTTCGAGATCCTCAGTTGATGTTTTGACGATATGGTTTTCATCAGCCTTATTGCAATCCCCAGTAGAAGTAGAAACCGTGAAACATTTGTTTTCCCCATTAAAGTCGGTGTGATTTTCCCTGGTGAAACCTGTAGGAGGATGTTATATCCTTGTATCTGTACTGATTTATTTCTATGATGCGATTACTTTCAGATTATGTTCCTTCCCGATAAAGTTAGGCCGTGAAATGGGAATTTGTTTCGTCAGTTGGTGCTTTTTTTCTTATGAAATTTTCATCTTGGATGTGATTTAGCCGAGTATTGACTGTACCCAAGTTGGTTTTGTATGGTTATCCCTGGTGTTATATGTCTTTTTGTCAACATGTACATGATAACATTCATACATTCATACATACATCAATGCATAGATAAATTAAGCAAATTATTTCTCATTTGCATCCATTAATATCTTGTTGGCATATTACCTTGTTTTGCAGAGTTGTAGCATCCTCTCTCCAATAGAGTGTCAACCTTTAGCAGAAAGTGCATATCCTTTCAATTTCCCCACTGAGTTATCCCTCGTGGAAGTTTTTTGTTTATCCTTCCTGTACAGCTCTTTGTCTTGATAGAATGTGATTCCCCTTTGAGTTTATTTCTCATGAGGTTTTATTTTGGTGGACTGACTCATTCCAGTTTATTTCTAGTTTGAGTCTATGATCCCCAGCAATATTATTACTTTGGAATTCTGCAAGCTTTGAGCCTTGGTTTGAGAACGTGCATTTATTTTGGCACGAGAAGACTTTATCTCCTCAGCAGGAATATATTGGCATTTCCCCAGGAAACCATATTTCTTTCCCCAGGAAGCCATATTCCTTTCCCCAAGAAGCCATATTTCTTTCCCCGGGAAGACATATTCCTTTCCCCAGGAAGTCATTTTTTACAATCCTTCCCATAACAGCAAGTAGAAGGTCTATTTATTTGAGCAACTTGTACTTCCTCGACGAGTCTGTTATTTCCCTGAGAAGATTCGTTTGTACTCCATTGAATGGTAGTCTCGTCATTGTGGGAGACAGTTCATTGTTGAGACTCACTTTTCTCTAAGAAGTTCTTTTGTTTCAAATGATAAATACTGATGCCAATCATACATTACCACCCCTAATATTGGTATTTATCAGTATTATCTTACCATTCCTATTCAATAAAAGTCGACATTACTTTTTTGCTATATTCTCTATGATTGGATAGTTTACAGTTTGTTGTCAAATTATTCCAATGGATGGAAAGTCTTTTCAATATGGCAGAGATAGTTCGTTGAGAAATCTTTACCAGTGGCAGTCTCTTTATTTGAGACAATTTATATTACCCTTTCCAGGCAGAATGCCTTGGTTAAAGAAGAAGTTGAGACCTGTTCTAGGTAGAATGCCATAGTTTTGGGAAACTTGTTATTGTCAATACATTTTTTTATACCTTCATTGGAAGTTGGTAGATCACCTTCAGTGAATGTTTCTGTCATCTTTTCTCTCTACCTTCAGTGAAAGTTGGTAGATCAACTTCAGTGAACGTTGGTGTCATCTTTTCTCTCAACCTTCAGTGAAAGATGGTAGTTCACCTTCAGTGAACATTGGTGTCATATTTTCTCTCTACCTTCAGTTAAAGTTGATAGTTCACTGTTGTACCCCAAAATTTTCCCTCTCACTTATCAAGAATTTACTCACAAGAACTCCTTTGGCTCAAGATTGCACTAGGTTTGATCAACTCAAGACACCTCCTTAAGCACTGATGACCAAAATTAGGGTTTGAGTTTACACAAGGATTTTTGAACTTCCAATGCCCCATATGACCTTAATGGATCATTATGGATCCTAAATATTTCTCATGTCAAGTTTCAAGCCTTAGATCACACTTTTGCTCAATCAATTGAGCAGTTGACCTAAAAATCAACTGTATTGGGAAAAAGTCAACAATGGCTAATTTAGAGTCAAACTTCATAATTTTTTATCCACATCAACATTATAAATTTATATGTATCATTTGATCAAGTTTGGACCACAATTCCTCAAGAAATTTGATCAAAGAACATGTGTTGATGTTGATCCACATTTTGAGAAGATTACCTTCGAGCATTTCCCACGAGAAGAAAATCATCTAGCAGACGCACTAGCCGCAATGTCATCCATGTTTAAACTTAAATGGGATAATGAGGCTCCCCAGATCACCATTGAACAAATGGATGAACCAGCTCATTATCACGAGATTAATACTGAAGAAGTAGTGGAACATCCTGTGTTTCACGAAGTCAAGAGGTATCTCGAGGCTCAAGAATATCCAGAAGGAGCTTCAGTCAATGATAAGAAGTTCTTAATGAGATTCTATGCATAATTATTCCTTAGTAATGGTATTCTCTACAAACGCAATCATGACTCTGTTTTGCTCCGTTATGTAGACAAGGTTGAGGCAGAAAAGATCATGGTAGATCTACATGAGGGAACTTTTGGCACCCATTCCAGTGGGCATACGATGGCAAAGAAAATCCTAAGGTCAGGTTATTACTGGTCTACCATTGAAGCAGATTGCTATCAACACTCTCGAACCTGCCACAAGTGTCAGATCTATGCTGACAAGGTTCACGTACCTCCGATTCCTCTGAATGTATTGACGGCTCCTTGGCCCTTTATTATGTGGGTTATCGATATGATTTGGGAAATCAAACCAACAACCTCTAATGGACACCGCTTCATCTTAGTGGCCATTGACTATTTAACAAAGTGGGTTGAGGCGGCCTTTTTCGTTTCCGTTACCAAGAATGTCGTAGCCCAGTTCATTAAACAGAATATCATATGTCGGTATGGTATCCCAGAGAGGATCATCAGAGACAATGGTACGAATCTGAAAAATACTATGATCACCTCCCTGTGCGAGCAATTCAGGATCCAGCACCACAATTCTTCCCCTTACCGACCAAAGATGAATGGTGATGTCGAAGCCCCAAATAAGAACATCCAAAAGATCATACAGAAAATGACAGTCACATACAAAGACTGGCATGAGATGCTACCATTCTATCTCCACGATTATTGTACCACGGCGCGCACATCAACCGGGGTAACACCCTACTCTTTGTTATACGACATGGAAGCGGTCTTGCCTCTTGAGGTTCAAATCCCCTATCTAAGAATTATGAAGGATGCAGGGCTGAACGAAGACGATTAGATCCAGACTCGACTTGATCAACTGAACTTGATTGATGAGAAAAGGCTTACTGCTATCTGTCATGGTCAAATGTATCAAAAACGGATGATCAAGGCTTTCAACAAAAAGGTCAGACGTCAGGTGTATCAAGTCGGGGATTTGGTGATCAAACGTATCATACTGCCGCAAGGTGATCCCAGGGGCAAATGGACTCCTACATATGAAGGACCGTTTATAATCAAAAGCATATTCTCTGGTGGAGCAATGATCTTGACCACTATGGATGGCGACGAACTGTCGCACCCCGTGAACACGGACATAGTCAAAAGATACTACGCATAACAGACCTTCTAGGTTGACACACCTAGACAAAACAAGGGCATCCCGGCGAACAAAAAAGGCTCGGGCAAAAATTAGGGATAAAACAAAAAATCTGTACACCCGACAAGTTGAAAACTTGAAAGGGAGGCTTTGGAAAAAAAGGGTATCCTGGTGGACTGAAAACCCGAAAGGGAGGTCCAGGCAAAAGTTAGGGAATTAAAGCGTATGACTATGTCCTGTTGGATCACCTTACGAACAACCTGCAAAATCGACAATTCTAATCAATTCAATCAGCTTTGGACAAGGCATCAAATAGATAAGATGATCAGAGACACGAAGGCTATAGCAGAATGGGAATCATATGGGATTATTTCACATAACTATCTTTTCTTTGTATCAAATTTTCATTTTTTTACGGCGGCATTCTCTTACTAGGATTGTTGTCTCATTGTACAAAAATACTTACTCAAAGTCAATACAAAGATATCCCTTTGAAAGTGAAAAACCATATGTTTTTCTTTACTCTTGTGTTTGTTTACGAAAACGTCCAATGATTTATTTTTGAACATATGCATTTGAACGTAACTACCATTTACAAATGAACAAAATAGAAAGACAATCACTAATGGCTTTAAGAGATAGGGAAATATCTTTAAGCTATTCCAATAAATCCCCCGCAGTGTGCAGTTTAATCCCCAGCGGAACAAAACTTCCAGCTATCACTCCCAGGTAGAAGTCACCAAATTTCTAAGGATTCCCCAACGGGATTTCACAAGCAATACACGATGTTTCCCTTACAACAGAGTTTATTTCTCTAAGAAGAAGTTCATCAATACTTCAACTTCACAACATGAAGACTTACACTCCATATCCTCAGCAGTAGTCGGGGATTTATTTTCCCCAATCCAACAGCAGTGCGGCAGATTAGCTCACATACACATACATCACATCCATATATCATAAACACTAATAACACGAATGCATGTATCACAATCTCATTACACCATGCATTTCATACAACATGAAATTACATATTAGCTAACATTTTACCCTTTTCAGGATAAGGTTAATCAATAGCTACCATTAACAAAGTTCAAAGGCTCTTTCAGATACAGTTCAGATACGCTCCAGACACGGATGCCATCCTGATACTCATTTAGATTCAATCTTTAGATACAGTTCAGATACGCTCCAGGCACGGATGCCATCCTGATACTCATTCAGATTCAATCTTAATATACATTTCAGATATGCTCCAGACACGAATGCTATCCTGATACTCATTCAGATTCAACTTTCAGATACATTTCAGATATGCTCCAGACACGGACGCCATTCTGATACTCATTTAGATTCAGCTATCAGATACAATTCATATACGCTTTAGACGCGGATGCCATCCTGATACTCATTCAACTTTCAGTTTTCAGATACAGATCAGATATGCTCTAGACACGGATGCCATTCTGATACTCATTCAAATTCAGCTATCAGATAGAGTTCAGATACGCTCCAGACACGTATGCCATCCTGATACTTATTCAGATTCAGCTTTCAGATACAATTCAAATACACTCCAGATACGGATGCCATCCTGATACTCATTTAGATTCAGCTTTCAGATACAGTTCAGATACACTCCAGATATGGATTCCATCCTGAGACTCATTCAGCTTTCAGTTTTCAGATACAGTTCAGATACGCTCCAGACACGGACGCCATTCTGATACTTATTCATTTTCAGCTCACATATACAGTTCAACAACCATTTCTGGATGGAATCTACAAGCCCATCTCCAAAAACTTTACATCATCCCTCCAAATGGAATCTTTAATCCCATTCCCTATACCATCAACCATCACATCACCAAGTGCAAATTTCTGGGCACTCTAATGTCCAGTCATCTTCCACCTTCGAGTCACGAATGGCAAAAACTCGCAAATCTAACTCTTCAGGCTTAAGATGATTGAACAGGGGAAGCTGTTGTACCCCAAAATTTTCCCTCTCACTTATTAACAATTTACTCACAAGATCTCCTTTGGCTAAAGATTACACTAGGGTTGATCAACTCAAGACACCTCGTTAAACATTGATGACCAAAATTAGGGTTTGAGTTTGCACAAGTATTTTTGAACTTACAATGTCCCATATGACTTTCATGGATTATTATGGACCCTCAAGATTTCTCATATCAAGTTTCAAGCCTTAGATCACACTTTTGCTCAATCAATTGAGCAGTTGACCTAAAAATCAGCTGTATTAGGAAAAAGTCAACCATGGCCAATTTATAGTCAAAATTCATAATTTTTGATCCAAATCAACATTATAAACTCATATGTATCATTTGATCAAGTTTGGACCATAATTCCTCAAGCAATTTGATCAAATCTACAAAAGGGCAAAATGGTCAAAATTATGGTTTTGTTTGGGAAAGGGTAATTTCTGATTTTTGACCTAGCAAATGATCAATTGGTTTAAGGCATGATCTCAAGAGTCCAATTTCATAATTTTGACCTAATGACATGGCTCAAAACATTGCTCAAGACCAATGGATTGACAGATGAATTTTCAGTCAACTAATCAAAAGTCAAGTGTATACTGAAAAGTCAAACTTTGACTTTTTGGTCAAATTCAAATGTCAAAGAAATCAAAAATTCAAGATTTCATTTTGAAAAGTTAAAATTTCTAAACTTTGAAATTTTTCTAAGTGTTGGAAATTTCTTCTTTTTTCATAAATTGAGCAAAATTTTCACCATGATGCAAGCTGATTCAGAAAAAACTTCCAACATGAAAGTTGTAGATCTCCATGAAATCTAAAACTTTTCTTCACACAACTCCCATCAAAAGTACATGGATATCAAGTTATAATTTTAAGAATACATGATCATGAAACAAAAACACTTAGTGAAATTTTGCCCTAATTTGGTCAGGATTTTGACCTAACTTCATGCCACTTTTTCATATAGTTCCAAGGGGAATTTTCAAAAGTGATTCAAATATGGTTTGTATACCACATTACAAGATTTCCAAAATGTCAAAGAAATCCTTGAGGTCATTTTTGAGTATGGAGAATCGAAGAGATGATGTTAGGGTTTTATCACTTGAATTACAAGTCATTTTGTGATGAACAAATTCAAAATTCAAAGTTATGCGGCATAACCTCTACTTTGCAGGCCTCAAACTTGTTAGGCACTCCATAATTAATTTCTTTCACAGCTTTTAGAGGTCCCATTTCAAACATTCAATGCAAGGCCATGCTTTATATCCATTTTGGGAAGAAAGTGCACAATGCCATTTTGATAAAGTGGCTTTTTGCACAAAACTTGTTCTTGAGCCTTGAACTTGTTCTTTTATCTTCATACATGTCTCATAACACAAGAGAAATGTTTTAGACACTTACAATCACCCAGTCCATGCTTGTACTACACATTGAAACTTGGTTTCCCACTTTTCTTGAAAATCAAGTAACATAGAAAATAACTTGTAACTTGTACTTCTGACTTTCAAAACCACTCAAACCTCTTTGCTTATAGATACACAAGCCATTTTCCAAAAATCCCATGCATGCTTGACCCCTAAAAATACTAAGAGCTTAGAACTGCATCACATACCTCCATTGTTGCCTAACCTGACCAAAAGTTTGAAACTCACATCTCCCTCGTGCGTTTTCAAGCCTTTTGGTTCCTAAAGTTTCTAAACATCATTTAGAACTCATCCCACACCCTTTTACAAGACTGTAACACCGTTAACACCATCCTCCATTTTCAAAAATAGAGCTTTGCACTTGGACTTCTCCAGAACTCCTCAGGTACTTTCAACTCAAGCTAAGAATCCCATTATCTTCCTGGGAACTTGAGGAAGCTAACCCAATCATTGGAACTCACTAAAAGCTACTCAAACTCCAAACCCGATACTCTCTTGCAAGGTAAGTTTTCTGACTTTGAAACTTTTCATACAGGCACCATTAATGGTTTATTAGTGAATGAAAAATGTAGATATCATTGCCCTAAAGCTAACCATGTCCATAGTTTTCATAAATTTTGTTTGAACTTAGAGAATTTTAATATTGAAGTTCCTGAAATTTTTAGGTTCAGATTAGGGCCATTAAAATTCATGCTTATCTTTGATCTATAATTTTACTGCTTTGCATTTCTGAAATCGTGAGGAAATTTGCTACAAATTTCCTGTTTACAGTTTTCATTTTTATTGAGACTTGAATAAGATACAGAGGCTCTGGCTGGGTGTGAGGTTGAAGATGAAGTTCAGGCCATGGACTTGTTTACTATCATATATTTGTTGTTTTGATTATATAAACGGATGTATCGCCACCGCAGTGGTAGAAGCGTGCGCCTGTGACTTGAGGGACATGTGTTCGAGCCCCAATGGTACCCTTTTGATTTTATTTTCTCATATTTTTCCTATTCTGACTTTTTTGGACAAGCGTTGGGCCTCCTCCTTGGGCCTTATTATTTTTTTTTACTTTCTGACCCCCTGTTTCACTTACACACCCTGGCCCATTTTTATTTCTTTTTTCTTATTTTTATTTATTTATTTTCTTAAATATTTTATCTAATATTAAAAAATCATAAAAAAATACAAAAATATTAGATTTATATTTTGACATAGTTTATTTATTTTTTCTCAATAAAAATTATTTTATTTAATCATACTTTATTTAATTCACTAATTGTTTTATAAATGTAATTAAAAATTAGGGTTTTAGTTATTTTATTTTACACCATTTAAATATATAATTTTAAAACCAAAAAAGATCAAAAATATTTTATAATACTATAAATCATTTTTAAGACAAGAAATATCAAAAAAATTCTTCTTATAAACTTAATTTCTTTTTTTTAATCCATTAATAGATTAGGGTTTTATTTAATTTATTTTCCTAGTAAATTTAGGTTTTACTTTTAATTAATTATTTTCCCTTTAGTTAATTAGGTTAAAACAAAACCCCTTTCTTTCTAAAAAATCCAAACAAATATATATTTTCTTCACATTTACATTCTTATATATTTATTCATTTTGTACATTATTTATTTCAATTCTTGTACAAATTCAATATGGTTGTAAAAGATAATTATCTTTATTTTCTTGGAATCTCCATTTATAATTTTTACACCCCCTCCCACAAGTATTGTAATAGCGTAGTAATTTTAAATTCCGCAATTTATCGCTTTTAGATACAAATTCTAGTAATTAGGGTTTGAATGGAAAGACTAAAACCAATGCTTAGAAAACCCTAATCAAAGACAAAGTCAAACATGAAAGCAATACACTTGCACACAAACACCCCTAGGGTAAATCCATTTGGTTGCCTTTACAAAATGACCATATTACGCATGTGAGGCATCTTAGCAAAAACAAGAAAAATACAAGATCATAGTCCCTCGATGACGCCATCCATGTTTCCTTTCAAATGATCTTAGTCCCTAAAAGATAATGCTAAGATACCTTGCAACATTGCTAATCAAGGTTATACGATGACCCTTGCCCATCCCGTTTACATCCAAAGATAGGGTTACTTACCAAATCAATGGTAAGATAACAATGTCAAAGGAAAGAGGAAATGAACATGAAAGACTTTTGAGTAGGTAGAATTACCCTAGTTACTTTCTCACTTTCAAAACAAAACATCCTTGCTATTTTTAAAACAAAACATCCTTTCTATTTTCAAAACAAACGCCTACACTTTCAAAACATCTTACAAACTTGAAAACAATTTCAAAAGATAAACATCTTTGTATACATTCTTACGAACGAGAATCATTACAAAGTTTGCCTAAACGATGGCCTCTTTTCAAAATTACTTTCAAAATGCACACAAAGCACAATTTCAAACAAAAGAAAGTGATCTAGCAAGTAACTAAGAGCCCATGTAAAACCATGAATAAAAAGTGTGATAATACCTTCCCTTTTCATAATCTACCCCCCGAACTCAAGAAATAATCTCAAAGGTCTTTCCTGGGGTTTTTCACCTTCCTTTTGGATAAAAGAAAAGTTGATGGCGAATCTTGCTAACCGCAACATTTGCGATCAAATGCAAAACACCCAAGTCAGTTCTCCCACTGTATCACATTCACCTTCAGTGAAAGTTGGTGTCTTTTCTTTCTACCTTCAGTGAAAGTTGGCAGGTCACCTTTAGTGAACGTTGGTGTTATTCTTTTCTCTCTACCTTCAAGGGAAGTTGGTAGATCACCTTTAGTGAACACTGGTGTCATCTTTCCTCTCTACCTCCAGTTAAAGTTGGTAGTTCACCTTCAGTGAGTGTTGGTGTCATCTTTTCTCTCTACCTTCAGTGAAAGTTGGTAGATCACCTTCAGCGAACGTTGGCGTTATTCTTTTCTCTCCACCTTCAGTGAAAGTTGGTAGTTCCATATTCAGTAAACGTTGGTGTTATTCTTTTATTTCTACATTCAATTAAAGTGGGTAGATCACCTTCAGTAAAAGTTGGTGTATTTTTCGATCTTCTACCTTCAACTATTGAGTTAGTAGTTTACCGTCATCTGTGAGTCGGTATCTTTTTGATCTTCAACCTTCAAATATTAAGTTGGTAGTTTACCGTCATCTGTTAGTTGGTATCTTTTTGATCATCTACCTTGGACTATTGAGTTGGTAGTTCACAGTTATCTGTCAATCACTTTTATCCTTTACTGTCTCTCCTCAATGTCTGAGTTGATGCTACCTTGTCTCCTCTTTGGGCTTTACCTCAATATAGTCGAGTCTTTTGTTCACCCGTGATTTATTTTCCTGATCGAGTTTCTCTTTTGATACTTGTGCTTTATTTCCTACATCCCCAGTGGTGTGTTGCGTCCTTTTCGATTTGTTCATATACATTCATAATCATAAGCATCGCATGGCATCTTAGGTCCAAAAATAGGGTTTGTTTTATATTAAGTATCTTCGATCACGTCGACACAAAAATATTAACCTTCGTATCTCCAGATAGAAGACACTTAAATATGGGCAGTTGTTGTACCACAATTTTCCCCCTAAGATTCATTTATCATCTCATACTATCACAATGCAACCAGATCACAAACTAGGGTTTGAGGTTTTTCCTCTACTGTATCCTGTCTTTAGGTTTGCCTGTGGGAATCACCAAGCACTTTGAATCACCTTGAATTTTGTATCTTGTACATGTATTCTTTTAAATAACCTCAAAATGTGTATATTTGTCTTTTGGAATATCATATTTTAGGTAATGGCACAATTACCTTCATCTCACCATCTCCAAGCACAGAGGATCACAACTAGAGCTTAGAGTTTAATCAGGAAATCTTTGGATTTTTGGGTAATACTTGATCCCATATTTCTCTAAATGATCATGAGCATCTATAATTGGAAGTTTGATCATCAAATTTGGTTTGTAAAGGTTCAATTGATAAAAGGGGGTAAAATAGTCATTTTGTCAGAAGACAGCCAAAATCAATTGTTTACCAAGTAGAATTTTGGTCAACTATCAATTCAATATCCCTATTCTCACATTTCATGGTCAATAGTGGCAAAAATATCAAGAGGAAGTGTGAATTGGAGATAACCTGTCAAGGAAGTTATTTGAATTTTTGGAATTTTTCTAAGTATTCATAGGAATTTTTTGAATTTTTGATTGGCCATAACTTTCTCAATTTTTATTGAAAATATTCAAATTTATATGCCTAGAAAGAGGATGAAAAATTCTCCAACTTTTTAGAATAGGCCTCAAGTCCAAAAAATGAAAGGAAAAAAGTTATGAAGCTTAGAAGTTTTGGACACTTAGTGAAATTTTCGATAAAAATGTAAAAATCTGACTTCTTCATGTTTAATTTTAAAAGACCATTTGGACTCAAATCAAAAAGTTGGCAACATTAAAGTTGAAGATTGAAGTTTTATCTTCATTTTTCATTCAAGAATCATCTCAAATGGTTAAGTGTAGAGAAATATATGGTGCTTAGGATTTGAAGTTTCAAATGGCCATTTTGCCCAATACAAGGCAAGTCACGCGCTAGGCTAGGCATTTTGTCAAACAGTTAGTGGGCGCGCATTCATAATCATTTTTCTATGAGAAATATTAATTATTTTTGAAAATGTCCAACATCAAATATCAAGCCCTAAATGTGAGGAACAACTTTGATTCAGAAAGTTTCTTAAAATTTTCCATACATTTTGAGATATAATTGAAAGAAGAAGACACCGTGCAAGCTGAATTTTTGCCCAACACAAAGCATCGCGCGTGCGCAAAATGCCTAATCAGGCCTGGTATTTTATCAAGCAGTTTATAAGCATACATTCATAGCCAATTATCTTATTGATTCAAGCTTCATTTTGGAAAATTTTGAACATGAAAGTTGGAGTATGAAATGTCCTCTCCATTTTTTATTAAAACTTTGTGACATTTCATGCACCATAGAGGGAGATATAAGGAGGTAAATATATGATCATGTAATAGTGAAATTTGCATGGACCTGCATGAAAATTTCGTGCCAACCAAAGCTCCAGCTGCCACCTCACACCCCAACCTCTCTCACTTATTCAAAATGAACGCTTTTCACCCTCAAACAACATAAAACGCAACACCTCACTCTCACTTCTCATTTATATATTTCTCTCACTCTCTCATTCTTCACTCTAAATAAACCAAGTGCATTCAACATTCAAAGGGGTTGGAAAAAGAAAATCAGAAACCAACTCGTATCTCTCTCTCTCTCTCTCACAAAGCCAGCTCCCATCAAAGCAAGCTCTCTTCTCTCACTTTTAATTTCAAGCTCACTTCATCCATTGTCAAGTAAGCTTCCTTCATATCTCTCTTCATCTATCATCCCTGAATCTTCAAAGCAAGCTTCCCTCAATCATGTGTTGGACATATCATCTTTTCTTTATTTTCTTGGGTGAATTGTGTAAATAATTTTCATTTAATTTTTCCTTTTGGGATAAAATTCAATAAACAAATACATTCCGATTCTTAGAATTTTCTTGACATTTAGGTTATCTTCAAGTTTATTTGAAGTTTAGATTTAATTGATTAATTTTGAACTTAATTTCCTTTTTTAGGGTTTTTGCTTGATCATTCACACTAATTGATTTAAATTTCTAACTTCCCATGCCTATAAAATCAGAGATGAAGTTGTTTAGAGTGCTTGAATAAGTTGAGGTCATAAAAAACATTTTTCTAGAATTTTACAATGTGATTTCATATTTTTTATCAAATTACAATCTAGTTTAAGCCTTTTGCTTGCTAGTTTCAATGTTTTCATTTCTAAAGCAAATTTCCACCTCAATCCAGGAACTCTAAATTTTGTTTCTGACTTTTGTAGAACTTTAGGAAGTTAGGTTTTAATTTCATAATTTTACAAGTTATTTTCATATTTCAAAACTAATTTTTGACTTAGGTGTACATTTAGGGTTTTACCTTTGATCAATTCTTGTAATTGAAAATTTTTGTACATAATTATTGTTTAATTCTTGAAATAGCATGTGATACTGACTTGAAGATTATTTGAGGACAAATTCTTCAACCTCATTCGGTCTTGGGTGTTGATAGGTTGCTAAACCAAATCCACTTAAATGGATGAATGATGATGGTGATATTTGAAACTCTAAATTCATACATTGTATCCTTTCCCTCCTCATCTTATCCCCCTTTCTTATTGTACTACATGTTATGGGATAATGATCTCTATATCATTTATCCAAACATGAAGCACATAAATTGCTATTGACCGGCCTCAAAATAGGTGCGACTTCTACATAAGTCCACTTACGATTGCTTAACATAACGCTAAATTTTGTCCCGATTTGATAAAATGATCACCTGTGGCCCAAACCTATTTTTGCAAGCCCAACTATGTTAATTTTAACCCTTTGATCCAATAACCTTGAGATTCATTATTAGGAAGCTTTTGTTCTACCAATACTCCAATGGATCTTCATCAATTTTGGTCAACGCGGATCACTTAAACATCATTGATCATTAAATGTTGCCTTGAGGATTCTTAAATGGATGATATACTTGACAAAAAGCAATTGCAACTTGTTGTTGAGAAGTTTTGGTTGTACCAATACTCTAATGAGTTCCAAATGGAAGTTTCAAGATGGTCATCCAACTAACCATTAACTTATAACAATTGACTTTATTTTATGCTTTTATTTTATGCCCTTTACTTTATGCCCCATTTAATTTAGCATTTACATTTCATGCTACTTTCATCTTTGCTCACTTGAGCATTTACTTCTATCCCATTTTTCATTTTGATCACTTGAGCTTTTCTTTTCATTTTGAAGATACTTAATAATCAACATGAACCATAAAAAAATATTAATGATACTTGGACTACTTTGTTACTATCCTTGGCATTATGGAGTATTGGACTTCTTGGACTTAGGAGTAGAAACCTTGTCCTATGTTGGAGACCTTGTGACCTTAATTAATATTTTGTTGAGAGTTCTTGGGATTTACCCCAAGACATTTGGATGTTTGTTTGTTTTGTGTGCAGGTTATTGTGATTACATACTTTGTCTATAATTTGGAATTTATCTGTATACAACCATTACTCTGCTTAATTTTTGTGAAGACTTAATACATTTGAAGTTTGGTCTTCTCAAGAGGTTTAGTATCCTTCTTTGGTTTCAAATCCAAAGAATGGGAATTCTATCTTGACTCATAATGTCAAGTGTTAGCTTCTTGTTGGTTAGATGGTTCTTCTCCCTAATTTTTACCTTATGCTTTAGGATAGACCCTTCATTTCCTCCCATCTTCTTTAATTTCAAAAATCTTCTCCCTCCTTTTGAAAACTCTTCTTGTTTCTAAACTTGAACCACTTTCATAATAAACTTGGACTTAGGTTCATGCATCTTCAAAACATTTTCATAAATAAACTTCAATCAACTTAATCATACCTTGACATTTTTGTAGGAATACTAAAAGTTAATCATTCTCATTCAAACCATTTTACCACTTTGGATTTTGCTTTAGAACCTTTTCTCAAAAGATTAGACTCTTGTCAATCCTTGTAGTGATGCAAATAACTATACTTCTATAATATATAGTGAAGAGAGATATTTTCCTCTTGGGTGTTGAATGATGCTTTGTTGATTTTAAAATCCAAGCCATATCCTCCACTTTGAGATGATGCAAATTCTGCTTTCTCATAATTGTGGGTAGTAAGTATGTTTTCACACGGACAATGACGATGATGTCTTATCTCATAAAATTAACCAACACACTTGTGTTTTAAAATTTTCAAAGAGGAACTATGTGTACCTTGATCCCCTATTTCACAGAAGGTGGTACCTAGGCACTAAAGGTTCTCAACCAAGGCGGGTGCAAAAAAATCATAAAAATATATTTCTTTTCTCACCTCTACCATTTATTTCTATACAACACTTTATAGCCTAAATATACCAAATTTACAAAGAGGTTCCTACGGAGTACCTTAGATGTTTAGGGTGCTAATACCCTCCCTTTGCATAACCAACGCCCTTAGCTAGTATATTTCCCCCCTCTTTTGGGTTATTCGCCCTTTTCCCATTCCTTTGGAAGCAATAAAGTGCGGTGGAGATTTTTATTTTGATTTGTACAAGTCTAGTCAATCCAATGGATTAGTCTTAAACATTTCTACCCCTACAAAATACAGGTGCAACTTATCAACGAGCTATGGTATCTCTATTTCATGATATGATTCATCATGAGACAAAAGTCTATGTCAATAACATGATTGCAAGATCGCAGACTGAGGAAGAACACCTTGATCATTTGCAAAACATATTTTAAAGGTTGAAGAAATACAAGATGAGGATGAATCCCAACAAATGCACCTTTGGGGTGAGGTCTGGAAAACTCCTAGGTTTCATTGTTAATGGAAAAGGTATTGAAGTCGATCCTAGAAAAGTCAAAGTCATACAAGAAATGTCAGATCCCTGTATTGAGACGGATGTTAGAGGTTTCTTAGGTCGAATCAACTACATTTCCTGATTCATCTCTCACTTAACTGCTACTTGTGAGCCAATCTTCATACTACTGAAGAAAGATCAAGTAGTCATATGGAATAACGACTGCTAACTAGCTTTTGACAAGATAAATACTTGCAAGAACCTCTGATCCTGATGCCTCCAGTTGAAGGAAGACCTTTGATTATGTACTTGACCGTATTATAAAATTCAATGGGGTGTGTGTTGGGGCAACATGACGAGTCTGGTAGAAAAAAGCAAGCAAAATACTACCTTAGCAAAAAATTTACCGAATGTGAGAATAAATATTCATTGCACGAGAAAACTTATTGCGCTTTGGCATGGACTTCTCGCTGATTAGGATAGTATATGTTGACTCATACTAATCTCTTGATTTCTAAGATGGATCCCATCAAGTACATCTTCGAGAAACCAACTCTCTCTGAACGAATAGCCAGATGGTAAATGATCTTTACTGAATATGACATCTAGTACACTATGCAAAAAGAAATCAAAGGAAGTGTACTGGCGGATAATTTGGCCCATCAAGTTGTTGATGACTACCAATCCATGACCTTTGAATTCTCGAACGAGAACATCATGCTGATAATCAATTGTGAATAGCCTGGACCGTATGAAGGACCTGAACAAGGATCCTGATGGACTATGGTTTTTGATGGAACTTCCACTACATTGGGTAATAGAATCGGTGTTGTGATCATTTCTCCTGAAGGTTTCCATACACCTTTCACTTCAAGACTTTGCTTCGACTGTACTAACAACATGGTTGAGTATGAAGCATGCATATTGGGTCTTAAGGCTACCATTGACCTGAGCCTCAAATTCTTAAGTGTATACGGATATTTGGCCCTTGTAATTAGTAAATTTAAAGGAGAGTGAGATACCAAACATCAAAATCTAATCCCTTACAAAGAGCTAGTGCTAACCTTGATCCCATACTTTGAAGAAGTCACCTTTGAGAATATCCCAAGGGAAGAAAATCAGTTGGCATATGCCTTAGCAACTATGTCATCTATTTTTAAGGTTAATTGGGACAACGAATCTCCCAGAATTACTATCGAAAGATTTGACGAATCAAAAAACTGTTGTGAGATTGAAGTTGATGAGGAGAAGACTTGGTTCTATGAGGTGAAAAGGTATCTTGAAGCATAATAATATCCTAAGGGAGATTCAATAAACGACGATAAATTCCTGCGGAGATTCCCAGCCAAGTTCTTCCTAAGAAATGGGATTTTGTACAAGCCCAACCATGATTCTACTCTGCTCCATTGCATGGACAAGAAAGGAGAAAAGAAGAGAGTGGAGGATATGCATGAGGGTATCTTCAGAACTCATTCCAGTGGACACACTATGGCAAAGAAGGTTCTGAGGGACGATTAATATTGGTCGACTATGGAAAATAATTGTCACCACCACTCGAGGACTTGCCACAAATGCCAGATTTATGTTGACATTGCTCATGTGCCTCCAATACCTTTAAATTTCATGACTGCTCCATGGCCATTCGCAATTTGTGGCATTGACATGATCGGAGAAATCAAGCCCACTGCATCTAATGGACATCGGTTCATCCTCGTCGCAATTGAATACTTCACCAAATGGGTCGAAGCGGCTTCATTTTCCTCAGTTACCAAGAATGTTGTAGCCAGGCTCATCAAACATAACCTCATCTATCGATACTGCACCACCAAAAGGATTATCACTGACAATGGTACCAACCTCAACAATGCTATGATTACTGGAGTTTGCACACACTTCAAGATCAAACATCATAACTCGTCTCCATACAAATCTAAGATGAATGGCGTACTGGAAGCCGCCAACAAAAATATAAAGAAGATTATGCACAAGATGGTGGTGACCTATAAAGACTAGCATGAGATGTTACCTTTTTCTCTTCATGGCTACTTTACCTCGGCACGAACATCAACTAGGGCAACCCCATTCTCTTTAGTCTATGGAATGGAGGCTGTGCTGCCCGTCAATGTTTAGATTCCTTCACTAAATATTATGAAAGAACCAAACTTAGGATAAGACGAATGGATTCAGACTAGGTTGGATCAGTTGAGCTTGACCGATGAAAAGAAACTAGTTGCCGTCTGTCATCGCCAAATGTATCAAAAGCATATTGTGATACGGTGGCCAGAATCGGGACGTGTTTCCCTTTTTTTAAGGAATTTGCTGGTTTTCCATTTTGCGTTTGTGTTTGCAAAATGTCGCGGTAAGCAAGATTCGCCACTGACTTTTATTTTATCAAACAAGGAAAGGAAAAAAGCACAGAAAAATTCCTTTTTCCAGATATTTCTGAGTACGGGGGGTAGATTATAGAAAGGGAAGGTATTAACACCCTTTCTATTAGTAGTTATCTACGGGCTCTTAGGTTCTTGCTCATCATTTTCAAAATTGTTTTCTTTGTGTTTGCGTGATTTGAAAAGCTTTTTGTTTTGACTTTAATTTAACTCTTGCTTCTGTCTTCAAGAGTGTAATGAAGTGTTTTTGAAAACTTTGTTTGTAAAGGAGTGTAAGTGTGAAAAATTTGTTTTGATTGAGCAAGTACTTAAGAACTAATCTACCTACTCGAAAAAAGAATCGTTCTATGCTTGTTTCCTTTAGACAATGCTATCCCACTATTAATGAGTAGGTAGTACCGTCGTTAGAGTTTTGAGGGTAAATTCGAAAGGGACGTACAATCACTAAAGCAATGTTAAGACGTCTTAGTAATAACCCTAATGTCTTAGATCAATTTATTTGAGGCAACAATTCCGAGGCAACCATTCCGAGGCAACTTTTCCGAATCGGGACTTTGATCTTTGTTTAGACAAAAGGACGACCACTAAAGCATCCTATACTCAATGACCGTTTACCGAAGGCAACCAAGTGGGGGTATACCCTAGGAGTGCGCATGTGCGAGTGATTCAATTTCAGATTTATTATCTTTGCACATTTAGGGTTATCTAACTGTTTTAAAGTTTAACATACATTCTTGTCATGCATCCCTATATCATACATCTAACAGTTAATAATTTGCGGAATTTAAAATGCGGAAATTAAACTAAGCTATTACAAGGCTTCGGGTATTTACATAGCAAAAAAAAAACCCTTTGAAAATAAAGCGATAAATGAAATAAACGTCCTAATTAAACTATTACAAACTATAGGCAGTTACATCAATATGATAAATAATAATAAAGCGCGCGAGAATGAATTAAGATCGGGAAGAAATTAGGGTTTTGACCCTTCTAACCTAATTAAAAGAAAAATTGTTTTTTTGTTGTTTTTAATATTTTAAAGAAAAGAATTTAGGTTTTAAAAATAAATGTATAAATTAATTAGTGATTAAATTAATTAATAAAAATAATTACAAGACCTATTTTTTATGTTTTGGTCATTTTTAAGAAGAGAAAATAATTAAATTATAAATAAAACCTATTTGTTCTAATTAATTTTAATTATGCACAAAAAGAAATTAAAGTTATCTAAATTAATCAAACCTAATTAAATTAATTAATTTTTAATAAAAATAAAATCTAACCTAATTTGTGAAAAGTATATTTTTTTTGTGATTTTTGATAAAATAAGAAAATAATTTGATTGGTTAGTAAAATAAATAAATAAATAAAATTAAATAAAATAAACTATAAAAATAATAGAAAGAGAGAAAGGGCCTGCAATAAGGGGGTGTGAGAAGCATTTTCTGGGCCCAACAATATTAAGCCCACGTTGACTTGTGAGATCCTATGCTATGCGTTTGACTTGGCTTTTGGTGTTCCCTCCTGGATGGCCATCAAATTTGGCCATCTGGCCACTTGGCATACCAGATCTTGAGGGAGTATGATAGGCCTTGGATTTATGCACGCATGTGATTACCTGAAATAAATTAAGAAAAACACAAATGTTGGAGGCAGGGGTCGAACCCCTGACCTCAAGCACTCCCACGCCTTAACGCTTGTCTGGCTACCACTGCATCACTTTGTACTTGTTGTAATAATATTACAAAACAATAATAAAATATTAAAAGGTCACGTGTATAAATTTTAGCGCGCGGAAATTTGAACAAGCCAATGGAGGGGTGCCACGCAGTTGTCTCCTTCCTTGGATCCGTTGGTATAAGTTTCAAACTTTTACCTACGGACGTTTGTCCGTAGCTATTGACAGGGCTCGTTCCAAAATCCTCCTTGATCCATATAAATGACATCTAATTCCATGGTGGGACTCGTCTCGTCCTCCTGAACATGATGGTACCTTTCATGAAAGCTAATTTCACCTGCAAACAAAAACCCTAATTCGAAGCTACAAACCCTAACAATGGTGAAATCCAATATAGGCCATATAAATGCAATTAATCAATACAGGAAGCTTGCAAATGTTCCATGGATCAAAAGTATGTGATTAATTTATCCTAACAATGCATAAATCAGGCTAATCGAATTCAAAATTTCATGGATATCATGATGGAATTACAACGCTTTTGGGTACTGGAAAGGCTTGGTTCTTGATTTCTTTAGCTTGCTGACAGTCCCAGGAAACGATTGAGATAGCTGGAAGGCCTTGAGGATGCCTGGAACACTTAATTCGATCATGAACTTTTCTTGATTTTTTTCAATTCTGTTCTCCTTGTTGCGCCTGCTTTCTAACCCTGTTTTTTGGTCTGCCTTTGTTCTATTTGTATCAAGGATTGAATTAGGGTTGAAAGAGTGCACTCAATCTTCCTCCATCAATGAGTTTGATCTTGATTTGATTCACCTTAAAATCTTTCCAAAAATGGCCTAAATCCAATCTTTTTATGCACACATGCCTTCACACGAATTTAAATAATTGCTAGCTGTAATTTAAGATGTGAAACAAGCACAAAATCTTGTGTTTTCAATATTTTGGATTTTATATTATTTGTTTTGATTTAAATTAATTTAATTCAAATAAAAATCAAAACAAATAATAAAAATAAGTTATTGACAAGTGGCAAAGGCTAGAGTTCGTGGACCATGTTGCCAACTCAAAACAAGTGAAAAAGATTGGGCCCATTTGGCAAAATTTGATGTTTTAGGCATAGTTGACTTTTGGCAATTTTGCAAAAAAAGGTCAACTTCACTAATGCATAACTTCCTCAATTTTGAATCTTTGGATGTGTTCATGGACTTTTTAGAAAGCTTGAGATGTCCTCTAATCAACCCTTTTTGTCTCATATCAATTTGATATTCCATGCTCATGTATGAAGCTTTGACAAAAAAGGTGTTTTTGTTGACTTTTCAAAATGACCTATAATGTCCAAATTCATAACTTCTTGTGATTGTTTATTTTGAACTTGGGAGCTGAAGATGGATTGTAGGGAATGGAATCCTATTCAAAATGAGCTTTGGATGGGTCATTTATCATAAAGTATGAGAAAGCTATGCTTGGTCAAAGTTGAGTTGACTTTTCCTACAAAACCCTAATTTAGAAACTTTTGGTTCTTGAGGAATTATGAGCAATCCTTGATGAATAATGATCAAACCTTGATCAAATGATGAAATATACTTCAAAATGGGAATGTTGACCAAAAATATTGAAGATTGACTACATGTAGGCCACAATTGACTTTTGCCCTGGCATAGTCGATTTTCAGGCCTTTGAGCAATTAACTGAGCAAACTTTCTCTGTAAGGCTTGAAACTTGACATGGATGATCTTGAGAACATATTAGGACATTGGTGAGCATTTGGGATCCCTTGGACTCAAGTATCTTGATGCAACATGAAACCCTAATTTGAGGTAGACTGCCTTAGGAGAGAGCTTGTCTGGCCAACCCTTGGACTACCTTGAGCAACTTGAGTATCATTCTTGAAATGTTTTGAGAAATATGGGAGGGCAAATTTTGGGGTACAACACATATGATCAAGGCGTTCAACAAGAAGTTTAAACATCGAGTATACCAGGATGGTGACTTGGTAAAAAAATGCATTATTCTACCACAAGGAGATCCCAGGGGCAAATGGACTCCCACCTACGAAGGGTCATTTCTTGTCAAGAAAGTATTCTCGATCGGTGCCATGATGTTAACCACTATGGACTCCGAGGATTTCCCGCACCTTGTTAACACGAACATAGTAAAAAAATACCAGGCATAAGGAATGACCTGCTAGGTTGACATACCTAGGCAAAAATAAGGGCATACTGGCAAACCAAAAGGGTTCGGGAAAAAATTATGGATATATACACAAGATTGTACACCCGGCAAGTCGAAAACCCACAAGTATTTTTTGGGTGAAATTACTATCAATAATATGAAATTTTTATAAACAGAATAAAATAAGAACAAAAAAAATGGGATAAAGGCTCAATTTTCAATAATAGAATGGTAGTCGGTAAATGGAGTGACTCCATGGATAACTATAAAGTTTTGGAAAATGGAAAATACATGGAAAAGATACATTGGAACACAATGACCATTATTCTCCCTAACAACTTTGAACTCCTTAGGAGAGGCTTCAGTTGAAGTGTGATGAGAACCCGAGAAGATTGTTGCTTCAATGATCAAGTCTTTTCTGACGCAGTTACTTGTCAGGAAATCCCTAAAATTCTCCTAAGTTGCCCATGCAGGATTTCAACCTACTAGGAAAATTTATTCTGTTTATGTCTAACTTTTTCCTAAACTGCCCTTTCGGGTTTTTAGTCTACCGAGACGCTCTTTTTTTGCCTAAGCCGCCCTTTCGAGTTTTTAACTTACCTTGTGGGCTTATATATGTCATCCAGAGTAACTATTTATAGGAGTATTAGAATGAGTTTACGCTTAACTGTATCTGAAGAATGCTTTTCAGAATAAATCTCTGAGGAAAATGCTTATCAGATTTAGTCTCTGAGGAAAATGCTTATCAGATTTAGTCTCTGAGGAAAATGCTTATCAGGGTGTTCTCCATCATAGTTTCCTATGCGAGATGCTAAAGTGTTCTCTGTTTGTAGTATCGTGTGACAACAACTTCCAGATTTCTCCGTCATAGTTTCCTCACTACACCTAAAAGGCCAAGATTGGTTAAGGGTTCTACGGTCCTCCGTTTCAGCAGGCTCCCAGGTCAAAAGCAGCACGTCTTCCTGACTACTCAGTATATGATACTACAGCCAAAGGGGCCTCCATTGAGTGGGGGATCTCATGTCTTATTTTTGGGATTAATCCGTCAAAGTTAACATGATTATCCTGCCCGTCCTATATTAAATTTGCCCATGTCTGCGTAGAGAACTTATGAGAAATCACCAAGCACCCTGAAAACAAGGAAAATCCAGAAAAACAAATATACCACACATAATATAACAAATAATAACACATACACAAATAAAGAAAGATAGGCTTAACCCACTTAGAGATGGATCATAAATTGGTCGATCTTTCCCCAGGGAAGTCGCCATTTTTCTGTAGCGTTAGAAATGTTGAGACTAAGCCATTAGATTGACTTGACTCGCACAAATCAAATAAAAATAGCCATCGCACTTTATTGTTTTCAGAGGAATGGGAAAAGAGCGAATAACCCAAAAAAGAGGGGGAGAGAATCTAGGTATGGGGGTTTGTTATGCAAAGGGAAGGTAATAGCACCTTAAACATCTATGATACTCCACACGAACCTCTTTGAAAATTTGTGTAATTTGGCTATAACAGTTGTATACAAAAATAGATGGTGGAGATGAGAAAAGAAGTATTTTTTACAATTTGTCACCTGTCGCGGTTGTGAACCTTTAGTGCCTACATACAACCTTCAATGCGATTGGGGATCAGGGTACTCGTAGTTCACCTTTAAAAATTTTAAAACACAAATATGTTGGTTAATTTTAGAGATGAGACATCATAGTCATATTCGAGTGGAAATCATACTCACTACCCACAATTATGAGAAAGGATAATTTGCATCATCTCAAAGTGGAGGATATAGCTCAGATTTTAAAATCAATAAAGCCTCGCTCAACACCCAAGTATAAAATGTCTCACTTCACTACTTATCATAGAATTATAGTAGCTCACATCATGACAAAGATTGACAAGATTCTAATATTTTTAGAAAAGTTTAAGTAAAAAGCCAAAATGGAAAAATGGTTTGAATGAGATTGATTGACTTTTAGTCTTCCCTAAAAAATGTTTAAGTATGATTAAGTTGTTTAAAGTTTAATTAAGAATTTTTTTTTTGAAAATGCATGGACCTGAGTCCAAGTTTATTATGAAAGTGGTTCGAGTTTAGAAAACAAGAATAGTTTTTAAAAGGAGGGAGAATATTTTTGAAATTTAAGAACCGTCTAACAAACAAGAAGCTAACACTTGACACAATGAGTCAATGTAGAACTCCCGTCCTTTGGATTGAAACTAAACAAGCAAAGATATTAAATCTCTTAAGAATACCAAACTTCAAATGCATTAAGTCTTCACAAAAATTGGGTAGATTAACGGCTGTATATAGAGAAATTCCTAATCACAGATAAAACACATAATCAGAATAACCTGCACACAAAGAAAAAACAACCCAATGTCTTGGGGTAAACCCCAAGAACTCCAGACAAAATAACAATATAAGTTACAAGGTCTCAAGGGTAGTCAAGTTTTCTAATCCTAGGTCCAAGAGGTCCATAACTCCATAATGCCAAGGATAGTAACCAAATTGTCCATATAATATTAAAGTTATTTTTTTCAAGTTGATTATTAAGTGTCTTCAAAAAGAAAATGAAAAGATCAAGTGAGAAAAACAAAATGACATAAACATAAATGCTCAAGTGAGAAAAGATGAAAATAATGTGAAATGAAAATGCTAAAATAAATGGTGCGTAAAATTAAAGACGTAAAGTAAAAGCATAAAATAAAGTCAATTGTAAGTGAGTTAGAAATTAGAGGTTAGTTGAATGACCATCTTGAAACTTGCATTTGAAAACTCATTAGAAGATTGAAAAAATCAAAGCTTCTCAACAACAAGTTTCATTTGCTTTTTGTAAAGTATATCATTCATTTCAAATTCTCGAGGAAACTACATCTAATCAACAATGTTAAAATGATTCGCTTAGACCAAATTTTATGAAGGTTCATTAGAGGATTGATAATACCAAAGCCTCATAACAATGAACCTCAAGGTTAATGGATCCAAGGTTTCAAATTAAACATACTTGGGCTTGAAAACATAAGTTTGGGCCATGAATGATCGTTTCTCGAATCGGGATAAAATTTAGCGCTATGTTAAGCAATCGTAAGTGGACTTATATAGAAGTCACACCTATTTTGAAGCAGGTCAATAGCAATATATGTACTATATGTTTTGAGAAATGATATGTAGATCATCCTCTAACAACATGTAGCACAAGTAAGAAACGGATAAGATGAAGAGGGAGGGTAAATATATGAACCAAAGATTTTAATCAAAATATCATTAAAATCATTCATCCATTTTGGTGGAGTTAAACTGAACACCCAAGATTCAATGATGTTAATGAAGCTCATGATCAAAAATCATATAGTTCAAGCTCAGACATAATATATTCAAAAATAAAATTGTATTTAATAAACAAAATAAAAAAATAAAATGATTTTTAAATTGTTTTTTAAATGAAAATAAAAGGAAAAATAACAAACTATATTCAAAGTATCAAATAAAAATTATTTAAAACAGAAAAGTAATTTTACAAACTATATTCAAGTAATTTTACAAATTTTTTAGAAAATTTTTAAAACAGAAAAGTATTTCTTAAATTATTTAAAATCATTCAAGTAAGTGAAAAAGATTAAAATAGTAAAAATCAGAAAGAGAATATTTCAAAATATTTTTGTGAATTTTTTTATAATTTTTGGGTCAGAAATGAATTTTCTATGATTTTTTGAAGTTTAAAACAATTAAATATAAAAAAAATAAGAAAATGAAAATAAAGTAAAAAAATATAGACCATTAGATTAATGTCAAAACGTGTTAGTAAGTAGATCCAAGGGATCTGACACGTTGTGCATAATATGGTCATCTTTGGAAATCACATCAAATTATTTTTTAATAATTAAAAGGAACAAAAAATCTGGCGCATTGGATATAGTCTGACTAATAAAAGTAATCAGATCCAATGATCCTTAAAACCCACGTATGGCAAGACAAATGCACTGGATAAGATTAAAAAAATCACATGTCACGCTATCATTGGTTGAAGCACGACTCGTAAGTCATCTTCAACCTCCAGATGCCCTAAATTGAGATTTCACAAACTGTAAAACTAGAGGACCAAACCGGTGGCATTAGATTCGTCTCTTCAAGATGATTCTAATGGTACCCTCGCGCCAAATTCATGTAAACTGTGCAAGGCTATATTTGGAGAAAACCAGAAAAAATAGAGAGCACAAAAATTCCAAGTATCTATCTCAATTATCAATGAAAATGAAAAATGTTAGAAGTGTGGGAATTAGAAGAATGAATAGAGTAGAATAAGGATTTATTTGGTTCAATTTGGCTGAGAATTGTACCTGAATGAAGTAGAAGAAAATTGCTCTGAAAATGGATTTGGCTAGCACGATTTAGGACACTTCAAGGCTTGGTTCTTCTTCTGTTAGCTTTAGTGAAGTTCAAGGATAAATAATACACAAAGAAAATGGATTGAAAAGTGGAGAAAAGATGAATTCCAAAACTCAGAAAAGTGGGTTATGCAGAGAGCTTGGCAGCGGGATTTTGGTTGTTCAAGCTTGAGAAAATGAGAGGAGTGAGGTCCTCTATTTATAGGGAAGTGGATGGTGCAAAAGAATTGAGAGGAAAATTGAATTTTGGAGGGAAATTGGACGGAGCCCGAAAGTGGAAAATGTGTGACTCCATGTGCATCAAAATCAACCAATTGTTGCGTTTTGATCTTTAATTCACCTTTCGGGACTTTGTTAAACATGTATAAATCAAAAACGCGTGCGGATTTTTTGTTTAGAAGCTGGATTATGGATTTCAAATTCTGAATTGGAAGGAAAATTCAATTTCAAGTAGCTGACTTTGAACTCATTGTGTGCACGATTTAGGGAACCTTAGGACCTGATTCTTGGTGGTAGAAATAAATCATTTGGATGCTTTAGCTAGAAGTTATGCTTGGTCAAAATCAGAAGAAAAAAAAGGTGGTGACTTTTATACTTAGAAAAATTCTATGTTTTTCTTCAAGTGCAGAGTTATGTGATCATAGTGTTATTGAGATTGGTACCTTTATCAGTGGTAATCCTTTCGGGGATGCTATACCAACATATAAGATTATGCTTAATGACCGAGCCACAACATTCTTGGTAACAGAGGCGAATGAGGTTGCTTCAACCCACTTGTTGAAATAATAAATAGTGACCAGGATGAAACGATGCTCATTAGAAGCCATAGGCTTAATCTCTCTAATCATATCAATGCCCCACATTGCAAACGACCAAGTTGTAGTCAAGACATTCAGAGGAACTAGAGGCATATGTACTTTGTCAGCATAAATCTGGCATTTATGGCAGGTTCTGAAATGATGATGGTAATAAGTTTTCATAGTCGACTAATAATAACCAGCTCTCAGAATTTTCTTAACCACCATGTTCCCACTGAAATGAGTAGCAAAGATACCTTTGTGCATATCTTCCATAATCTTCTCCGCTTCCTTCTTGTCTACACAACGAAGCAAAGTTGAATCATGATTACGCTTGTAGTAAATTCTATTGCTCAGAAAGAAAATAACAGAGAACCTCCGTAGAAATTTCTTATCATTGATAGATGCTCCTTCGGGATATTCTTAAGTTTTGAGGTATCTTTTTACTTCGTGGTACTAAGGCTTTTCCTCTACTTCATAAGTATCAACTTCGTAGTAATGTGTCGGTTCGTCTAGTCTCTCAATAGTAATTCAAGGAGCTTCATTATCCCATCTAACTTTGAACATAGAATACATGGTAGCTAATGCGTCTGCCAATTGATTCTCTTCTCGTGAAATATGTTCAAAAGTGATTTCCTCGAAATATTGAATTAATGTTAATACATGTTGTAGATAAGGAATAAGATTTGGTTGCTTCGTATCCCATTATCCATGGATCTGACTGATCACTAGGGCTGAGTCCCTGTACACATTCAAGAATTTGATTCTCATATCAATAGCAGCCTTGATACCCATGATGCATACTTCATATTCAACCATGTTGTTGGTACAACGAAAGAAAAATTTGGCGGTGAAGGGCATATGGCAACCCTTGGGAGAGATAATCACAGCACCGATTCCATTTCCCAATGCTTTAGAAGCTCCATCAAAAACCAAAGACCATCGGGATCCCGGCTCAGGTCCTTCATACGGTCTAAATTCTTCATAATTTGTAAATAGCATGATGTTTTCATCTGAGAACTCGAAATTCATAGATTGATAGTCATCTACACCTTGATTAGCCAAATGATCTGCCAACGCACTTCCTTTGATTTCCTTATGGGTGGTGAACTGAATGTCGTATTTTGTTAAGACCATTTTCCATCTGGCTATCCTTCCAGAGGGAGCGGGTTTCTCAAATATGTATTTTATGGGATCCATCTTAGAGATCAATAAGGTTGTATGATTCAACATATAATGTCTTAGTCGGCGAGCATCCCATGCCAAAACACAAAAAGTTTTCTCGAGCATTGAGTATCTTGTTTCACAGTCGGTAAACTTTTTTCTAAGGTAGTATATTGCATGCTATTTTCGACCAGACTCGTCATCTTGCCCCAGTACACACCCCATTGAGTTCTCTAACATTGACATGCACATGACAAGAGGTCTTATTTCAATTGGTGGCATCAGAGTTGGAGGTTCCTGGAGGTACTCCTTGATTTTTTTGAAAGCTATCTGACAATTGTCGTTCTAGTTTACTACTTGAGATTACTTCAACAATTTGATGATCGGCTCACAAGTAGCGGTCAAATGAGAAATAAATATGGCAATATAGTTTAATCGTCCCAGGAAACCTCTGAATTCCTTCTTTGAACAAGGAGCTAGAATTTCTTGAATGGCTTTGACCTTGGCGGGATCAACCTCAATACCTTTACCACTGACGAGGAAACATAGGAGTTTACCGGATCTTACCCTAAAGGTACACTTGTTTGGATTAAATCTCATCTTGTACTTCTTCAATCTCTCAAACAGTTTGTGTAGGTGGTCGAGATGTTCTTCTTCAGTTTGAGATCTGTCTATCATGTCGTCAACATAAACTTCTATCTCGTGATGTATCATGTCATGGAACAAAGCTACCATAACACGTTGATATGTTGCACCAGCGTTCTTTAGCCCAAAAGGAATAACCTTGTAGCAGAAAGTGCCCCACTGTGTGACAAAAGTAGTCTCCTCCATGTCTTCAGGTGCCATCTTGATTTGATTATAATCAGAGAAACTGTCCATGAAGGAAAACACTTTGTGCTGAGCTGTGTTGTCAACCAGAACATTTATGTGGAAGAGAAAAGTCATACTTTGGGCTTTCCCTATTCAGATCCTTGAAGTCTAAACACATACGCACTTTTCCATCCTTTTTTGATATTGGAACCACGTTTGCAACCCACTGAGGATAAGACGTAACAGCCAAGAAACCTGCATTAAACTGCTTCATAACCTCAACTTTGATCTTTTTAGACATCCCAGGACAAATACGATGAAGTTTTTTCTTTATTGGAGAACAACCTTCTTTCATCGGTAGACGATGAACCACAATATCAATATCAAGCCCTGGCATGTCTTCGTATGACCAATCAAAAATCTCAACATGATTATGCAACATCTGGATTAATTTATTCTTGACACTGTCCTCTAGATTGGCACCTATCTTGAACTCTTTCTTGTCCTCTTCAGTAACCAATTTCACAACCTCGACTGGATCTTCATGCGCTTGTATGACTTTTTCTTCTTGCATTAACAGCCTAGCAAGCTCTCCAAGTACTTCACAATCTTCCTCACCTTCGTTCTCGGCTTGGTAGATTGGATTTTTGAAGTCATAATTGGCAATAGCAGAATTGTTATAATGGGATCTAGAGTGGATATGGATATGCAATTTGTTGTGTGAGTGTGTGTAAGAACACATAGTTGTTTTGAAAGTAATAAAGTAAAAGAAAGACATAGAGCGCAAAATTTTAATGCAAATGTTCAATGTTTTATTGAATGAAAGTATGTGAATGAATGACAACCATAACAAATGGACCATTGTGCCCCGTGTAAGGCAGAAGACTTAAAGTTATTGTTTTAAACATTACATATCCAAAAATTGAAATAAAAAAAATAAAAAATAGCATTTTACTCCTGACTAAAGGAGATCAATATAACGTCTTTAGTCTTCCAATTGCTGAGTCCATTGCCGGTGGTGGGAAAAATCCAGTTATCTAGGTCGTAGTCACTATCAGCATCTTCTATCGTGTTGACTCATTATTATTGACGAGGAATGGTGCTCTTCTATCACGAGCATGACGAACAACCCTCTGAGCCTCTGCAGTGAAACCCAAACCAAATTTGTCAGACTAGTAAGGAATGTCAGGAAGCTGACCCCGTGTAGTACAACCACCTTCTTCTACCACAACTTTTTCATCCTTCAGAGAGGCCATTATGGGAGGAACTCTGGTAACATTAGGAATAACAGAGACATCTTCAGTAGCGGTAGTTGTCCGAGGAATAACTTTAAAAGTCTGGTAGGGAATCTCGATGAGTTCTCCGTCCATCTCAATATACTTAAATGAGTTCAAGTAACTTACCATGTACTCTTCTTCACCACAAACCGTGACAACCTTCCATTTCACGGGATATTCCACCTTTTGATGTAGAGTGGAAGTGACAGCCCCTGCCCCATGAATCCAGGGGCGTCCAAATAAACAATAATAGGCCGAAAAAATGTCCATCACATAGAAGGTAGATTCGAAGACCTGCGAACTTACTTTGATCGGGAGATCCACCTCTCCGTACACCATCCTTTTCGAACCATCAAAGGCTATGACCACAATGTCAATGGGTTTCAGCACAACACCTTCATAGTCAAGCCTGTCTAAAGCACCCTTTGGTAAAACATTTAATGGGGAACCCATATAAACCAATACATGAGCTAAATTAGTGCCCCTGCATTCAATAGAGACATATAGGGACTTATTATGTTTCCTTCCTTCGGGAGTCAAGTCAGCATCAGAAAAGGCTAGCCCATTATCAGTGGTTAGGCTAGAAACATAATTTTCAAATTGATCAGCAGATATTTCTTGCGGTACATGCGCAGATTTTAAGAGCTTCACCAAAGCCTGAGCACGGGCTTCTGAGCATAATAATAGGAATATCATGGATATCTTGGAGGAAGTCTTCCCCAGCTATTCAACAATCTTTTAGACACTTTTTCGGGTGATCTTTAGTACTTCCTCCATCTCTTGCTTGGAGGTATCTTTAGCCGTAACTTTTTTTGGTGCTCCAGTCTGGGCAGAATCAGTCATTTGTTTTTTACCTAAAGTCTCAGTAGTTGAATTGGCAGCAGTAACACGAACGGTATATCAACAGTCTTCAGAGAGATTTTTGGAGAGAAAACCCTTCCACTTCTAGTAACCTTACTAGTCCAGGAAATATTGTTAACATTGGGATCAATAACTCTAGCGTCTTCAATTTTGACAACTAATGGTTCTTGCTTGACACTATGGTAGTAAACATCAACCTCGTAATTTCAAGGGATGGCCTTGTCAGAGGGGTATGGAATTGGCCCGAGCGCTGTAATTATTAGAGGAGCAACTCTAGGTTCGACAATAATCTTCATAGGACCCTTAGAAGTGATTCTTATAGGAGTTCTAGAAATTACAGACACGTCTTAAAGCTTCAAGTCTTGAAACAAATTATTCATAGAAGGAATCTTCTCAAGTAGAGTTATATGGTTATCCATCAGATGCTGAATACCTTTTTTCAGTAGTTTGCAGCCATTGGGTTGGGGTACGCAGCAGTAACATCTTTCATTGCAACCTGGAAATAAACTGACTTGCAACATATTTTTCTTAATAATTAGAAGTGGAGTAGTCAAGTCATTTACAGTTGAAACATACAAAACATCATTAATAGCACTAATGCCTTTGTCGTGCTTAGGCATAAGAGCGGTAATAACATTGGGGGTCTCAGGAGGATCAAATTCAATCTCTTTATTGTCAATCATATCTTGAATTTTATTTTTCAATGTCCATCAGCTATTTGTGTTGTGTCCAGGATTATTGGAATGATAGGCGCATCTTACATTAGGATTGTACTTGGGATTCTGAGGAGGATCTCTTAATGTTATCAACTCTTCTTTCAATAGGTGTTGTAATGCCTGAGACAATTTCATATTGATCTAAGTAAATTATCTCTTGGGTGCATCTTTCCTACGCTGATTGCCCTACTGATGTTGTTGCACTGGAGTAAGATTAGAAATTAGCACAACTCTCACAAACTGGTTGCAGTCATTTCTAGCACGACCCTTCTGGCCATACACAACATTTGTTTCATTTTTACAATTGAACGTCTTCTTCACGGTACTTGAAGACGCAGCCACCTGAATATTTCAACTCCTGATTCCACCTTCAACCCGTTCCCCTATTAATATCAGCTCTGTGAATTTGACTGAAGAGCTTCTGATCAGATGATTGAAGAAAGGACCTGTCAAATTTCCCATAATCATATCAACCAGATCCCTATCAGATAAAGGAGGTTGAACTCTTCCATCTAGATCCCCCCATTTCTGAGCATACTCTTTGAAGCCTTCGTTCGATCCCATAGTCATACATTGTAATTGCACCTGAGTTAGTGCAAGATCAACATTGTACTGTTATTGTTTGTAAAAAGCAGCAGCCAATTCTTCCCAAGTACGGATATTGGTCCCTTCTAGTTGATAGAACAATTCTAATTGTGTTCCCAAGAAGTTTTCTTGAAAGAAATGCACCCATAACTTCCTATCAGTAGTGTGGGGATCAATTTTCCAGACATAAGACCTTAAATGAAGCTTAGGACAAGAAACACGGCCATACTTAACAAAAGTAGGGACCTTGAATTTTTAGGGAATAACATCTCCTGAGACTAAGTCCAACTCTTAAAAATCTAACCCTGGCACTCTCTAGATCTCCATGGCATTGAGACGATCTTCCAGCTGTTTGAATTTGTCATCAGCAGGATGATACAGTTCATCTGAATAGTCTGCTACTTCTTCATTAGAACCCTGGTTGTTATTCTCCTCAGCTTTGACACTCTTATCATCTTCCTCTTGGTTATCATCTTCATTTGATGGGACCTTAAAATCTAGAGCCCTCTTGACAGGACCTTTGAATATTCTACCCATATTAAGGATGACGGTTGGTTTCTTAGTATTTTTCTTCCTCTCTTTGGTGATGAGGTTCTTCAACACTTCTTGCCCATTGGCTAAGTCCATGAACATTTGTTGAAATTGAGTATTTTGAGCTTGAAGATCTTTGACGGTTTGTTAGAGAGCCATCTTTTACTGAAATAAATAGCAATAAGATGAGAAAACCTATTATGTGATGATATGTATGGTATGTGGATGCATATGCAATGCTTTCAAGGATCTTGCGAGATAAACAAAAAACATATTAAATAGTAGAAGTTGAGTCTACAACTTTGTCTGAAAAGCTTCGGGTCTTCATCTTTGAATGTTGCTATAAGAATCAAGGTCACCATATCAAGTGAGTCCTAGCTTTGACTTACGCGAACATACTTTGATCTTGACGACATCTGGCTAGAGGAAAATAAATCCTTTTCCCCCTTGCTAGAAGTCTGGTTCATGATAAACCTGCACCATAGGTCCCTAAGATCCTTGAAAAGGGTTAGTGAAAATGCCATGGTACGATGTTATGATGTCATGTTTAAACAAATCACACAAAGGCCTTGTGTTTAATGACTTGCATGAGGTTTGTAGGTATGTACCCTTTTCTACTGATCTTCAGTTGGCTCAACCTGTCCTAAAAATAGTAACCGAGTTCTAGGAATCTCATATCACGAATCTTTCTCGAAAGTTTTTTATTAGTACAACAACTGACTTGCCACCAAAATATCTCGCGAGTCAAATCTCAATGAGTGTAGCATCAAGTATCAACCAACCTTGGACTGCACCAAATCCTTCTATCTCACTACCTTCAAATGGCCAAGATGGGTCAATTAAGGTTCTAAAAGTCAGTTAGTTCTTATAACACCACGCGAAAGCCCAATGTTTTCTATCGTTAATTTTTTATTATTTACAAACCCTAGTTACTAAGCAGTAATAGTAAGTAAAAACAATAAAGTGAGGAAAGTAAAGCTCCTATAATATTACATGGCTTTGGGGCATATACATAATAGAGGTGCAAAAAAATAAAATGCGTAAATTAAAACCTACAACTATTACATCCCAGAGAAATTACTTGATAATAAAGGAGAGCAAAAAATAAAATCTAGACTATTACATTCGTGAAACCTATACAGTTGATCTAAGAAATATAAAAGGAAAATATTTTTAGTGATTTTTTATGAAAAGAGTGATGATTAAGTAACCCTAAAAACCTAATTAATTTTAATTAATAATTATTAAAAAGTTAATTAAAAAATTGAAAACCTAAAAAAAGCTAATTAATTTTAATTAATAAAAGAGTTAATTAATTAAATTAATTAAAAAAACCTAAAACCTAATTAATTATGGTTTGTAAAACAAAGGGTTTTGTTTTTATGGTTAAGTGAAAATAGGGTTAAGGAGAAGAAAATTCAAGAAAAAAGGTTAAAAATCAAAAAAATTATGAAAACTGCCAGGGGTGTGTGTTGAACCCACGCCCTTAAGGTTACAGATTTCTCTTTTCACCACTGGGGCAAGCGCTTGCTTGTGATAGTAGAACGCACACTCCATAAAATGTAGTAAAACTGTATAAATTGTAAAAAACATGAAAAAACACAAAAAGGCTGAGATTGAACCCATGCCCTGAGAGAGTAAAGCCTTATCATGCACGCTCATTCCATTGGACTATGTTGTTCATCTGGTATATCAACAAAAACAGTTAAATATATGATAAAAAAATAACTAGGCCGGAGAGGCACAAGAGCCCTAGCTCTGGTCGTATTCTCCGATGACTCCTGTTTTCGTTCCTGCAAAATAAAGCACATTAATGATTCCCAAGGACCCTACCCCCCCTAATTTGGCGGATGTGAGTTCAATGGTGCTATTGGCTAGGGTTGATTCCCTATGTACAAAGAGATACAAAGAAGATAAAGTAAAACGTTGTAACCATGGCAAACCACAATTTGGCCATTATGGGAGCCATGCGATGGTCTCATCCTGCACATTGATATCTCAAAAATGTATTAGTAAGGTTAGTATGCATCATAACACAAAGAAAACAAACAATGTGAATTTCATGCAAAAAAACAAAATTGACGAGGCATATGCGCGATTCGTAAGCCTCTTGGATCATCAGGGATGATCAAATCTTATCATACGATGCTTCTGGAAGTGATTTGAAGGATTGGCTTGCTTGGAAAGAGGTTGTAATTAGGGTTTTTGATTTTCCCTAGTTTTTGATATTTTTGGAAGTTTTGGAATAGTTTCTCTTGCATAGGTTTCATGTCCTTGTTATGTCTAACCAATGAAAATTTATAGAGGGGAAATTAGGCCAAACAAGTGTGGGCTTGGACCTTGTCATGAAAGCTTGATTCTATCTAATTTAATTTTGACTTTAAATAAATAAAAATCAAAATAAATAGAACAAAAACCCAAGGGGTGTATGAATAAGTCCTGAGGTTCACAATGAGGACTAATACGCGTATGGACTTTGAACCATAAGCCCACTAGCCCAAAATCCGAAGATTCACACTTTAGGTTTCATGCATTTTCTCAAAATTGACCAACTTGCACCAATCCTAACTATCTCAATTTTCATCATTTAAAGGTGATCTTTTATTTTTTGGAAAGCTCAAGATGTCCTCTATAATCTCTATGTTGATCATTTTTACATTCATAGAATTTATCTTTATGTATATTGCCTTGACAAAAAGTTTCTTTTTGTTGACTTTTGAAATGACCTATAATGTTTTGGCCTATATCTCTCAAATGAAGCATTTTTTCGACTTTAGCTTAGAGAGAAAAAGCTGTAGATAATTGAATTTCCTTCAGAATGATCTTTGGTTTAGAAAAATCTCATGAAGAATTTGAAAGTTACGCTTGGTCAAAATTTAGTTAACTTCTAAATAAATCCCTAATTTAGTAATTTTTGACTTTTGATGAATCTTGAGTTTTCTTGATGAACATGACCAACCCTTGACTAAATGATAAATGTGACCTCAAAATATTGATGTTGACCAAAAATATTAAAATTTGATTGTATGTTGACCATAATTGACTTTTTGTTCAATACAATTGATTTTCACTCCTCTGAGCAATTTACTAAGCAAATTTTGTTAGAACAATGTTTGAATCTACTACCCTATATTTAATTTTTGATGATAACAAAGTGAAAAGATATAGTATTTATAAGTGTCATGAATGAACTATCTGCTGCCTAAAATTATTATGTTCTGACTTGCAGATACGCTGATTCAAATAAGCAAGATCACATCTATTCAGCATCAGAACTTGATTTCAGACACCAGCATCAGAAGTTGCTACATCAGAACGTCAAAATCAGATGATCAACTCACGTACATGCTGAAGCCTGATGAACAAGACTGCGCTCAACACTCTGATACAGAAACACAATAGTTCATCAGCAGCGAAGCAGAATCAGAATGAGCCAAGCCAGAACTTGCATTAAGTAAGCAACGGTACTGTGCATTGAAAGCAAATTAATTCCAACGGCTTCATTCCAGACAAGATCTGCTCAATAAGGAAAGTTTGTTATTAGCATTGAATCAAGAATATTGCATCCAACGTTCATCATCTCAGTGCTATATAAACAAGGCTTTGAAGATTGAAATGGTTAATGCTCTCAAAATCTCTACACGCACAAAAGCTGAACCATAATCTTCGTTCTACCAGTTTTGCTAAACCATACACTCTGATATTCCATTACTGTTTAGCAATCTAGTTTCTAAGCTTCATTTTGTGTATACATCACAGTTGTGATACAGTTTTGTAGAAAACATCCACATACATAGTTTTATCTCTTTGTAAGAAAGTGTTACCTTGACAAACCGGGTTGTGGTTTGAATCAAGAAGGCTTTAGCAGTTGTTAAAGCAGTCTGTAATATTCAGTTGAATATAGTGGATTAAGACCTCGTTGGAGAGAGGCGAAATCACCTTGACGGGTGGACTGGAGTAGTTTGAGATCAAACGAACCAGGATAAAAATATCGTGTCAATTGCTTTAGATTTCAGTTTTACAATTCAACCCCCCCCCCCCCCCCCCCCCCCCTTCTTGTGTTTTTCACCACTTCAATTGGCATCAGAGCGCCTGGTTCTGAGCTAAAACACTTAACCGTGTCAGTACAAGATCCAGCGTCAGAAAAACACAATGGCAGGAAACAATTCTCACATCAGCAATGACAACAATGAGGACAGAGACAGATTCAGTGGCAAACCTCCAGTCTTTGATGGAGAAAACTTTGACTACTGGAAAGACAGAATTGAAAGCTTCTTTCTAGCACATGATGCTGATCTGTGGGATATGGTGACAGATGGATACACGCACCCTGTGAATGCAAGTGGTCAGAAGATTGATAGAAAAACAATGTCTGATCAACAAAAGCGTGACTTCAAGAATCACCACAAGGCCAGAACCATCCTCCTCAGTGCCATCTCCTATACTGAGTATGAAAAGATCTCCAACAGAGACACAGCAAAAAATATCTTTGATTCTCTCAGAATGACGCATGAGGGAAACGTTCAGGTCAAAGAAACAAAAGCTCTGGCGCTCATTCAGAAGTATGAGGAGTTCAAAATGGAAGAATCTGAATCCATTGAAACTATGTTCTCTAGATTCCAGATTCTGGTAGCTGGTCTCAAAGTTCTGGACAAAGGATACTCTACTGCTGACCATGTCAAGAAAATCATCAGAAGTTTACCCAAGCAGTGGAGGCCTATGGTTACTGCTCTGAATCTAGCTAAAGATCTCAACAAAATCACTATGGAGGAACTTATCAGCTCCCTCAGAAGTCATGAGATAGAGCTAGAAGCTGATGAGCCTCAGAAGCAAGGTAAGCCTTTAGCATTAAAATCTAACAGAAAATTTGAGTCTAAAGTTTTGCAGGCAGTTGAAGAAACATCTGATGGATCCTCATCAGAAGAAGACGAACTTTCCCTTCTCTCCAGAAGAGTAAATCAACTGTGGAAGCAAAGACAAAGGAAGTTCAGGAATTCCAGAAGATCTGATCAGAACGAGTCTTCTTCCAGATACAGAAGGACAGATTCTTCCTCTGGATACAGAAGATCTGAAGGCTCCTCCAGTAGCAAGAAGCCAAACACCAAAGACATCATCTGCTATGAGTGCAATGAGCAAGGACACTACAAGAGTGACTGCCCAAAGCTTCAGAGGGAAAAGCCCAAAAAGAAGTTTGGAAGAGAGAAGAAGAAAAGTCTCATGGCCACAAGGGATGACTCTGACTCGTCTGAAGCTGACTCAGAATCAGATGATGAAAGGGCAAACATAGCTCTCATGGCTAACATTTCAGAAGATAGTGAAGCTTCTGAATCAGACTCAGAATCAGACACTGAAGAGGTATTTCCTAACTTCGCTGTTAACTTTACAAAGGCTGAACTTGCTGAAAGCCTTAATGAGATTCTGGAACGTTATCAGCAAATTAGAGCTAAATTCAGAGACCTGAAAAGGAATCTTGAATCTGACTCTAATAAGTCTGAGAGTCTCAAATTGGAAAATTCTGAGCTGAGAAATAAGATTTCAAAATTAGAAAACACTTTACAAAACTCTCAGAAGGAACCAATTTCTGAAACTCCCAGCAACGCTGATGAGATCATCAAGGAGTATGATCACAGTTTCCAGAAGTTCCTAGCTAAAAGCATAGATAGAAGCAGAATGGCTTCAATGATCTATGGAGTTAGCAGAAACGGCAGGAAAGGAATAGGATACCAAGGTAAGGTTCCTACACCAAAGAATGTCATGGACTTAACCATTAAACACACTCCTCTGAATTCACACTTTGTGTATGGTCACACACATGATATCAAATATACTAGCAGTAAGCACTCTGTGAAACCAAAATTCAACCAGAGTTTTGGTAAAACTAACAAATCAGGACCCAAGAAAATCTGGGTACCTAAGGATAAAATAATACATGTTGCAGATATCTTTAGCAGCAAGTCAGAAACACCAGTCATGGTACCTGGACTCTGGCTGCTCACGACACATGACGGGAAGAAGGCATATGTTCCAAAGCCTGGAACTTAAGCCTGGAGGCCACGTTGGCTTTGGAGGCAATCAGAGGGGAAAGATAATTGGCTCTGGAACTGTAGGTAATGGAAATCTTCCCTCTATTAATAATGTTCTGCTAGTAGATGGATTGATGCATAATCTGTTATCCATAAGTCAATTAAGTGATAACGGTTATGATATAATCTTTAATCAAAAATCATGTAAAGTTGTTAGTCAGAAAGATGGGACTATCCTGTTTAATGGTAAGAGGAAAAACAACATTTACACAATCAAACTTTCTGAACTAAAGAGTCAGAATGTAAAATGTCTTCTGTCTGTTAACAACGAGCAGTGGATCTGGCACAGAAGATTGGGGCATGTTAGTATGAGAAGAATATCTCAGATTAACAAACTCAATCTGGTCAGAGGACTTCCTAATTTGAAGTTCAATTCAGATGCTCTGTGTGAAGCATGTCAGAAAGGCAAATTTGCAAAACCTTCTTTTAAATCCAAAAATGTTGTTTCTACCTCTAAGCCATTAGAACTTCTGCACATTGACTTATTTGGACCAGTTAAAACTGCTTCAGTCAGTGGTAAGAAGTATGGGTTAGTAATCGTAGATGACTATAGCAGATGGACATGGGTAAAGTTCTTAAGACACAAGGACGAGTCACACTCGGTGTTTGTTACCTTCTATAACCAAGTTCAGAATGAAAAGGATCTTAGAATCGTTAAAGTCAGAAGTGATCATGGTGGAGAATTTGAAAATAAAGATTTTGAGTCATTCTTTAATGACAGAGGCATTCTGCATGATTTCTCTTGTCCTATAACTCCCCAACAAAATGGAGTTGTAGAACGAAAGAACAGAACATTGCAAGAAATGGCCAGAACCATGATCAATGAGACAAACGTTGCTAAGACCTTCTGGGCAGAGGCAATAAACACAGCGTGCTACATTCAGAATAGAATCTCAATAAGACCTATTCTGGAAAAGACTCCATATGAATTGTGGAAGAACAGAAAGCCCAACATTTCATATTTTCATCCATTTGGATGTACTTGCTTTATATTAAATACAAAGAATTATTTGAACAAGTTTGACTCTAAGGCACAGAAGTGTATTATGTTAGGATACTCTGAACGCTCAAGAGGGTACAGAGTATACAATACAGAAACACAGATTGTGGAAGAATCAATCAGTGTTCGTTTTGATGACAAGCTTGACTCTGAAAAGTCAAAGCAGAATGAAGTTTTTGCAGGTATAGAAATTGAATTTGCAGGTTCTGAAGACAAGTCATCAGAAGCTCTCAACACAGACATTCCTTCAACGTCTGAAAGGAGCACTGCTAGAAATCCTACAACAGCTGCTGATCAACCTCAGAAGAGATTACCCAGAAGCAGCTTGGATCACCCAGAAGAGACTATCCTAGGAAGAAAGGAAGATCCAATCAGAACAAGAGCAAGCTTCAGAAACTCTGAAGAAACTCTTATGGGACTTGTGTCTCTGATTGAACCGTCTTCTATTGATGAAGCACTTCTGGATAATGACTGGATTCTAGAAATGCAAGAAGAGCTGAATCAATTCACCAGAAACGACGTATGGGATCTCGTTCCCAGACCAAAAGGATTCAACGTCATTGGAACAAGATGGGTGTTCAGAAACAAGCTAAATGAACAAGGTGAAGTCATCAGAAACAAGGCACGACTGGTTGCACAAGGTTATAGTCAGCAAGAGGGGATAGACTATACAGAAACCTTTGCCCCAGTCGCCAGGTTAGAATCTATCAGACTTTTAATTTCATTTGCTGTTAATAGAGGCATCACTCTGTATCAGATGGATGTCAAAAGTGCATTCTTAAATGGTTATATAGAAGAAGAAGTTTATGTTCACCAACCCCCAGGTTTTGAAAATACAAAACATCCAGAACATGTTTTCAAACTAAAGAAGTCACTGTATGGTCTGAAACAAGCTCCCAGAGCTTGGTATGAGAGGCTAAGTAACTTTCTGCTTGAAAATGAATTCACCAGAGGGAAAGTGGACACTACTCTATTCTGTAAAACAGTTAAGAGTGACATCTTAGTCTATCAAATTTATGTTGATGATATCATTTTTGGTTCTACTAATCCTTCTCTTGGAAGAAAATTTGCTAAGTGTATGCAGGCAGAATTTGAGATGAGCCTCATGGGGGAACTGAAATTCTTTCTAGGAATTCAGATCAATCAAACTCCAGAAGGAACTTACATTCATCAGAGCAAATACATCAGAGATCTTCTGAAGAAATTTGACCTCTCAGAATGTAAGCCATCAAAGATTCCAATGCATCCCACGTGCATTCTGGAAAGAGAAGAGGTAAGCAAAAGTGTAGAACAGAAAGTCTACAGAGGTATGATTGGTTCTCTCCTCTATCTGACTGCTTCAAGACCTGACATACTATTCAGTGTTTGCATCTGTGCTAGATTCCAATCAGATCCTAGAGAATCTCACTTAACAGCTGTTAAGCGAATTTTCAAGTATCTGAAAGGTACTACTAATCTGGGTTTGTTTTATAGAAAATCTAGTGATTACAGCTTAGTAGGCTACTGTGATGCTGATTTTGCTGGAGACAGAGTGGAACGTAAAAGTACTTCTGGAAGCTGCCAGTTTCTGGGAGAAAATCTGATCTCTTGGTCCAGCAAAAGGCAATCAACAATTGCTCTGTCAACAGCAGAAGCTGAGTACATAGCAGCAGCAGGATGTAGCACACAAATGCTCTGGATGAAAAGTCAGCTTGAAGACTTCCAAATTTTTGAGAGTAACATTCCTATACTTTGTGATAATACTTCTGCTATTTGCTTAAGTAAGAATCCTATTTTACATTCTAGAGCTAAGCATATAGAAATAAAACATCACTTCATTAGGGACTATATTCAGAAAGGTATTTTGAACTTAAAATTTATAGATACAGACCATCAATGGGCTGATATCTTTACTAAACCCCTTTCAGAAGATAGGTTTAATTTCATTCTGAAACATCTCAGCATGAAAGTGTGTCCAGAGTGAAAATGTTTTAATTCCATATATTTAATTTCAGAATGTAATTATTTTACTGTGAACTTCTGATCAATCTCCTTTCAGAAAGATAGAACATGCAGATTGTATCAGATGCAAGTCTAAAGATCTGAGAGTCTAATCTCAAAGACAGACGTGCTGATCACTACATCAAACAAGTGTCATCCAATCATCAGCATATCTCTGAAGCAGAACGCGTACACGCTTCTGAGAAGGCAAAGCGCTGATTGGGTACATTGAGACACATGTCTGGTAACTGTTTTTAAGTATCTTTCTCAAATCCCCCAAAATCAGCAAGCATTTAATGAAAAGTAATCATGCTTTTAAATGGCAATCATGATTTTTCTCTCTCTTAAAAACGTTTATCTTTTCAAAATAATTTTGAAAACTCTATTTAAGCACATTAATCTCTCATTCTTATTCTTTACGCTTTCTCACTATCACTCAAGCATTTTTTGCATATTTCTGAGTTCATCTCTTGCAAACTTTTTTCCTCAGTTCATTCTCAAAACCCTTTTAGTGTGAACATGGCAACCTCCAGTAGCGTTTCTGCAGGTAATCAGAAGAAAGCATCATCTGAGCAATATCAAGTGCCACTCAGAACTCTCCTCACTCCGGTGAAGAACCTTGAAGTGCTCTCTGAGTTAATCATTGATTTTGAAAGCTTGAAGGAGAATGGTTTTGACCTAACTGAAGAAGTTAGGGCTCAAAAGTGGGAAAGGTATTTCGATAGGTTGGTTGGACCAACATTCCCAGCGCTGGTCAAGGAATTTTGGATTCACGCCAAGGTTTCAAAACACCTAGTCATCTCCTCTGTCATGGGGAAGAAGATTGTGATTTCTGAAGATCTCATTGCAAGGCTAATCGGTCAAAGTGGTGGTGGCGTCCGTTGTGTGGACATGGCTGAAAGATGTGCTGATATAGGTGTGGTAGCTAACAGGATTTTCACTCTTGGGATGCCCAGTAGCAAGATTAAAGATCTGAAGGATCACTGCAGAGTATGGGCTAAGATTATTCTGGGGTGCTTCAACCACAGGAAACCAACAAGTTCTCCTGATTACATAAATGTGGATCAGCAGTTTCTGATCTACTTTATTGATCAGAAGGTAAAGATCAATCTGGCTCACTTCCTGTTCAACCACCTCAGAACCAGTGTGAAAGAAACAAGGGAAGAAGAAAGAACCAAGAGGGACTGGATACCTTTTGGAAGGTTGATATCAGATATTCTGACAGAGAATAGGCTGATTGAGCATCTGATAGAAGCTCAAGAGCTAAGTACTATTGAACCAACAATTGGGAAACCTCTGAACGCAAAGAATCTGAAAAAGATGAAGCTGATAGAGAATATTCAGAAGGAACCCAGAGCTACTTCCACTGCTGATATCTCCAGCAGAAGAGTGCCTCTGAGTGATTTTCCGGTATTTTCTGAAATGGAATCCAAACCAGAGATGTTTCTCAGGTACCCAGATGCGTACAAGGCAGATGATACAGATCCAAAGCTGAATATCAGAGATCTGCGTCAACCCCAACCAGAAGTGACTCTGAAGAAGACAAAGAAGAGGAAAGCGCCATCAGAAGGATCATCTCAGCAGACTCCAAAGAAAAGAGGTATTTCATCTGCTGCCCCTATTTCAAATTCTTTTACTATTCCAGCATCTATCCCTCCTCAAACCTCTCATAGAATATCAATTCCCATCCCTACCATTGATGAAACCATACAAGAAGAAGACCCTTCTGAGGCATTAAAGCTCAGAAGACCTAGAACCAAACACCCCAAACAACCAACAATTTCAACAACATCAGCACTTGACCAAGTGCTGTCTGATATTGAGCGTCAACATGCCTCTGCTCTACCAAACTCTGAACCACAAAATGTTCCTCCTCCATAACCAGAACATCAACAACCACTCTCAGAAGAACCTCTGATCCCTGAGCAATCAGAGATTCCACCTCCCTCTCCCAAACCAGAAATAAATCCACCTTCACCATAAACAGAGTTTCACAACTCTGAAACTCCTTCCCCTCATCAATCTGACCCTCACTCACCTCAACCATCACCGCTGGCAATTCAGTTGCCATGTGGAACCACTGTTGTCATGCCCCAGTTACCATCCTCATCAGAATCGACACCACCAAATACTCCCAAAACACCACCCACTCCAATCGAAATATCTGACTCTGATACCCCTTCTCCAAAACAAACAGCATCTCAGAAAACCTCTGAAAACCCTAGCAAGACTTTCATTGACTTAACCAGTCTTGACCGTCTTGCTGATGTAAAACACAAAATTGTCATCCCAAAACCAAAGCAACCAGATGTTGGCTCTGGTATTTTGAATTTTGAAACAAGTGTGCTGTAATGGATTGCTTCTTTGAAGCAAGTCTGTCCTGGGATGATTGACCCAGCTGCTTCTGATCAGCTCTGGTCACAGTTCAGACTTTGGGTACGTGCTGAAGCCCTCAAGTTGCAGGATATCAACTATGAGCAGGCACAACAAAATTTCAGCAAACTTCTGAATGAAGTTGGAAGTATGCTTCTGAAAGAGGACGTGCTCCCTCTGGACATTGAACCTTGGTCTGAGAAACAGCAAGCTGCAAAGGTGCAACCATCAGAAGAAGACAAGACCATTCAGGCTGAAAATCAAGCAGAGGATGTTGCTGAAAGTTCTGAGAAGCCTCCTCCTTCTGATGCTTCTCAAGCTGCCTTGGACAGGCAGACTCTGGAAGAACTAAGGCTGAATGACATGCGTCTGCAGCAGCGGATGGATGAAAACGATCAGAAGATGAAAGATAGAATGGATGTGCAGGACAACAAGATTGACACTGTTGTCAGCATGGTGCATAAGCAGAATGAGACTTCTGAAAAGATTCAAGCCATGCTGGAGAGCCTGTTCACACGCTTGCCTCCTCAACCTTAAATCTTTTCTTTCATGCATGACCTTTTTCATGTTTTCCTTGATTTTCTGATGCACTGATTGAATATGTTTTGTAATATTTTCTTGTTTTGATTCTGAACTATATTAATATAATTAGTTTTTCTGATCTTAATTGTTTTAGCACATCACCAACACTTTTTGATTGCTGACAAAAAGGGGGAGAACAAGAATGATATTTAAATCAATAACGGCTAACTAGACAGAAATTCTCAAACATTCTAACTTTATTACTCGAAATGTTTTTTCTGTTTTGTTTAAAGTCTACAGGCACAAGGAAGCTCCTGGACACTCTGAAGACTAGAAGCTCTGATCAATGTTGCTCTGATCAATATGAAGTTCTGATCGTCCTAATACTCTGATCCAAAGCAAAGCTCTGACAAGAAAAGCTCTGAAGCTCTGCTCTCTGATAAGTCAAAGACTCTGATAATCTGATGTTCAAAGAAAGATAAAGATCTGATCCTGAAGAACACGTATAATCAAAGGGAAGTAATAAACTCAGGGGGAGTATTTCCTTACTCCTTATTCTTTTACTTCTTATTCTGATACATATTCCAGATACCTTTTCACGTTATTTTCATTTAAAATATCTAGTTTTTGTCATCATCAAAAAGGGGGAGATTGTTAGAACAATGTTTGAATCTACTACCCTATATTTAAGTTTTGATGATAACAAAGTGAAAAGATATAGTATTTATAAGTGTCATGAATGAACTATCTGCTGCCTAAAATTATTATGTTCTGACTTGCAGATACGCTGATTGAAATAAGCAAGATCACATCTATTCAGCATCAGAACTTGATTTCAGACACCAGCATCAGAAGTTGCTACATCAGAACGTCAAAATCAGATGATCAACTCACGTACATGCTGAAGCCTGATGAACAAGACTGCGCTCAACACTCTGATACAGAAACACAATAGTTCATCAGCAGCGAAGCATAATCAGAATGAGCCAAGCCAGAACTTGCATTAAGTAAGCAACGGTACTGTGTATTGAAAGCAAATTAATTCCAACGGCTTCATTCCAGACAAGATCTGCTCAATAAGGAAAGTTTGTTATTAGCATTGAATCAAGAATATTGCATCCAACGTTCATCATCTCAGTGCTATGTAAACAAGGCTTTGAAGATTGAAATGGTTAATGCTCTCAAAATCTCTACACGCACAAAAGCTGAACCATAATCTTCGTTCTACCAGTTTTGCTAAACCATACACTCTGATATTCCATTACTGTTTAGCAATCTAGTTTCTAAGCTTCATTTTGTGTATACATCACAGTTGTGATACAGTTTTGTAGAAAACATCCACACACATAGTTTTATCTCTTTGTAAGAAAGTGTTACCTTGACAAACCGGGTTGTGGTTTGAATCAAGAAGGCTTTAGCAGTTGTTAAAGCAGTCTGTAATATTCAGTTGAATATAGTGGATTAAGACCTCGTTGGAGAGAGGCGAAATCACCTTGACGGGTGGACTGGAGTAGTTTGAGATCAAACGAACCAGGATAAAAATATCGTGTCAATTGCTTTAGATTTCAGTTTTAGAATTCAACCCCCCCCCCCCCCCTTCTTGTGTTTTTCACCACTTCAAATTTGTGATGTAAGGCTTGAAGCTTTGCATGAGCATCATTAGAGACATGTGAGAAACCATGAACTCCAGTTGAGGAATTATAAGTCCAATTTTCCTTGATAAAAGCAAAACCCTAGAAGCATGAGAAGGTATCTTGAAGAAAATGGAAGGGAAAATTTTGGGGTACAATAATGCACATACAACATCACTTTCACCTTGCGCAGAGTGAAAGACTTTTGAAAAGAAAAAAAAAATTACTTTGAAATGTGAATGTAAGAAGGAACATCAACAGTGATCCAATTCTGGACTCTGACTCCATGTGTCACAAAGTTCGACATCTCTTGCTTTGGCTCATCTTCTAGAATAGCATTGATATTTGGAGTAGTCGAATGGAGATATCCTGCACTGTGAAAGATGTCTTTATATGTACTCAAAGAAGACTTCGGCTTCACAAATTCATCCTTCATGGAGAATCCGAGACCAGTCTCATACCTTGTTAGGGCCTTTCCAAACTACCTGTTATGCATCCTTAAATGAGGTGATAGAATCTTCATTCTTCCTTATATTATCAATAGACAAAGCTTGGAATTAAGTTCCAACAACGACATTTTCAGCTTCTAAAATGCTAAAGGAAGACAAATGAGATATCTGCAGAGCTTACTCACCATTCACAATGACTATCTTTACTTCACGGATAAATTTCAACTTCTGATGCAAGGTTGAAGTAACAACTCCTACTTCATGAATCCAGGGTCGTTCGAATAAACAACTATAGACTGGGAATATCCATAACCTGAAATGTGATTTGGAATAAGTGCGGACCTATGTGAATAGGTAAATCCACCTTTCCAATGAATGATTTTCTCGAACCATCAAAAGCTTTTAATTTAATGCCACTAGGGGGCATAAGAGTTCCCTGGTACTTAAGTTTCATGAGAGTTCTTCTTGGTATGAAATTCAAAGCATATCCAATGTCTATTAGCAAATTAGACAAATAGTCATTCTTACAATTCATAGATGTATACAGAGCCAGGTTATGGTTTCTCCCTTCATCAGGAAATTTGTCATCACAAAAATCAGATTATTATAAGACGTAATATTCCCTACAACACTGTTGAATTGATCAAGAGACGCATCCCTTTCATCAAAAGAGTTCATCAGTAAGGCAAAAATGGAAATCTTAGATGGAGTTTTCAAGAACTGATACACAATCTTGTAATCGATCATCTTAATGATTTTCAACAAGTCATCCACGTCTTTTTCCAAGGAGGCGCCACTAGATTCTCCTACCACTTTCTTAAGTTCAGCATTCTTAACAACCTCCTTATAAGAATTAACATCTTCTCAAAAGGTAGGGGAAAATACAAGACCACTAAAAGTTACTTGACTAGATTCAGAAATATTCTCAACACGGGACAATGGTTGGATAGGAATTTCCACACCATCTTCCAAGATAGTTGCATTATACTTATAAGGCACAACTTATCTGATTCACACGGGATAGGACCAGACAGGAAAATAACTACGGGAGAAACAATAGGTTTTTTGCGATATGTAATCTCTACAAGAAAGGGAACACCAAAATGTGGCACAATGACATTCACCTCTGCTTCTTTAGAATACTCAAGAATCACAAAACTATCATAAAACATACTTTCATCAGAGAAAAAGAATTCATCTACAGAAACATACTCATCATAAGACATGGCCTCAATGTAACGGTAGAAATGTTCAAGACTAAGCCATTGGATTGACTAGACTTTATACAAATCAAAATAAAAAATCGCCACCGTGCTTTATTGTTTCCAAAGGAATAGGAAAATAGCAAATAACCCAAAAGAGGGGGAAAGATTCAAGGTAAGGGGGTTGGTTATGAAAAGGGAAGGTATTAACACCCTAAACATCTACGGTACTCCGCAGGAACCCCTTTGAAAAATTTGCATATTTTGGCTATAAAAATGTGTTGTATAGAAAATGGATGGTGGAGGTGAGAAGAGAAATATTTTTTATGATTTTTGCACCCGCCGCAGTTGCGAACCTTTAGTGCCTACGTACCACCTTTCGTGCAATAGGGGATCAGCGTACACATAGTTCCTCTTTTAAAAATTTGAAACACAAGTGTGCTGGTTAATTTTAAGAGATAAGACATCATCGTCATTGTCCGTGTGGAAAACACACTTACTACCCACAATCATGAGAAAGGAGAATTTGCATCATCTCAAAGTGGAGGATATGGCTTGGATTTTAAAATCAACAATTCTTCGCTCAACACCCAAATGGAAAATATCTCACTTCACTAAATATTGTAGAAGTATAGTTATTGCATCGCTACAAGGATTGACAAGAGTCCAATATTTTGAGAAAAGTTTTAAAGTAGAAGCCCAAGTGGCAAAATGGTTTGAAATGAGATTGATTGACTTTTAGTCTTCTCACAAAAAATGTCAAGGTATTATTAAATTGATTGAAGTTTATTTATGAAAATATTTTGAAAATGCATGGACATAAGTCCAAGTTTATTATGAAAGTATTTCAAGTTTAGAAATAAGAAGAGTTTTCAAAAGGAGGGAGAAGATTTTTGAAATTAAAGAAGATGGGAGGAGAAGAAGAGGCTATCCTAAAGCATAAGGTAAAAGCTAAGGAGAAGAATCATCTGACCAACAAGAAGCAAAGACTTGACATTATGAGTCAAGATAGAATTCCCATTCTTTGGATTTAAACCAAGCAAGAAAAGATACTAGACCTCTTGAGAGAACTAAACTTCAAGTGTATTAAGTCTTCACAAAAATTGGGCAGAGTAATGGCTGTATACGGGTGAATCCCAGATTACAAACAAAGAGTGTAATCACAAAAAACCTGCACACAAAAACAAACAAACAAGCTAATGTCTTGAGGTAAACCTCAAGAACTCCAGATAAAATAATCAGATAGGATCACAATGTCTCCAAGGTAGGCCAAGGTTTCTAATCCTAAGTTCAAGAAAAAGTCCCATGCTCCATCATGCCAGAGATAGTAACCAAATAGTCCAAGTACCATTAAAGGTTTTTTAGGGTTTATGTTGATTATTAAGTATCTTAAGAAAATAAAAGAAAAGCTCAAATCTGCAAAGTAAAATTGCAAGAAAATAAATGCTCAAGTGAGCAAAGATGAAAATGGCTTGAAATGAAAATGCTAAAAATTAATAGTACATAAAGCATAAAAGATAATAAAAACATAAGATAAAACAAGTCAATAATTAGTGGTTAGTTGGATGACCATCTTGAAACTTGCATTTGGAACTTATTAGAGGATTGGTAGAACCAAAGACTCCATGCAACAAGTTGCATTTGATTTTTGTCAAGTATATCATCCATTTGGAATTCTCAAAAGTATCATTTAGTGATCAACGATGTTTAAGTGATCCGCATTGACCAAAGGTGTTGTAGATCCATTAGAGGATTGGTAGAACCAAAGCTTACACACAATTAATCTCAAGGTTATTGGATCAAAGAGATCAAATTAACATACTTGGGCTTACAATCATAAGTTTGGGCCACAAATGATCATTTATTCGAATCGGGACAAAATTTAGAGCTATGTTAAGCAATCGTAAATGGACTTATATAGAAGCCGAATCTATTTTTAAGCCGGTCAATAACAATCTATGCACCATTTATTTTGAGACATGATATAAAGATCATGCTCCAAGAACATTTAGTGCAATAAGAAGGGGATGAGATGAAGAGGATTAGGGTAAAAAAGAAATATACAAACCACATTTGAATTTAATCAAACTATTATTAAAATCATTCATCCATTTTTTGTGGAGTTAAACTCAACACCATGGATCCAATGATGTTAATAAAGTTCATGATCCAAAACCTAACTCAAGATTAGCCAGAAAACAATCACAAAATAATATTATATTTAATATATACATTAAAAAATGTTTAAAAAATAGAAAATAATGGGGAAAATATCAATTATGTTCAAATTAATTAAGAAATGAAAAATAAGGCCATAGAAAAATCAGAAATGGATCCAAATATTTTTATAAAAAATTTGGTAATTTTTAAAAGTCAGAAACTATTTTAAAACTATTTAAAATTTTTCAAACAAACATAAAATAGGTAAAAAATAGTAAACCTCAACATAAAATTCCATAAAATTTTCAGAAAATAAAAAATATGCAAATTAATATTTATGAATTTTTTTTCAGAATTAAAAAATGTCAGAAAGTATTTTTTAGGTAATTAAAAGAAAGCAAATAATACAAAAAATATAAAAATATCAAATATCAAAATAAAAATGCGAAAAAATATTCATGAGATCAGAAATAATTCAAAGTATTTTTGTGAATTTTTTCATAATTTTTGGATAAAAAATAAAAGAGTTATGACTAGCGAGCACCTTCAATTTGAGAATCAGACAAAGGAGTAGAATAGATTAGTGCTTGATTTGGATCAAAATGGTGGAGAATTCTACCTTTTCGAAGTTCAAGTAAGAAGCTCTGAAACTGGACTTATGTAGCTTGAATTATGGCTCGTTTTGATTGGTTTAAGTGCTGGAGAGTTTGTATGATGCCCAAGGATGATGAATGCGCAAAGAATTTTGGACAAGGAAGCTTAAATTTCTGAAAATGAATTCAAAAAAAGTGGGTTCGTGTGAGGTTTTTGCAGGGTGTTCTTGGCTTTATAAGCTTGGGAAAATGGATGGGGGATGACCCTCTATTTATAGGGAAGTGAATGGGAATTAAAATTTGAAGAAACAAAGAAGTTTGGAGGGAAATTGAGTAAGGGTCGAGCACGAGTGAAGTGTGACTTCATTTCCATCAAAACTCAACCAAACCCTGTGTTTTGGGGTGCTAATCACTTATGGAAAGTTTGCTAATCAACTTTAAATCAAAAACACGCACAAATCTTGTGTTTAGAAGTCACATTATGGATTTCAAAATTCTGACTTTGTGAAAAATTCAGTTTCAAGTTACCAAATTCAAATCCATGGCATTTCCAACTCGAGGGGTCTTAGGGCATGATTCTTGACGCTTTGGAAAGATGAGGTTACAAGCTTTGCAATGGAAAAATAATGGAATCAAATGGATGCTTGAGCTGAAAGTTACATGGAGTCAAAGTTGAAGAAAAAGAGTTGACTTTCCATACTTAGAAATATTTCATATTCTTCTTAAAAAATGGCCTATAATATTTTGTATCCCAACATGGCCTTCCTCTTAGAATTTGCTCTTGACCAAAAAAGATGGAATGAATTAGATCCCTTGAATGACATTTTGAAATTTGAACCACTCAAAATCTCCAAAAAATGAGCAAGTTATGACTTGTTGATGTTGACCAAAAATCATGAAATGACCTATAATCTTTTGCATATTTAAGGCTACTTCCATCCATTTTCTCACATTTCACATAAAAGAAGTAATAAATTACACATCTTTAATATCATCATGGAAAAAGAATGGACTCAAGGTGATAAAAATTGACCAAGTTATGACCATTTGAAGTCACATATGGAAAATTGTGGATTCATCTGGATGACTTGTAATCTTTCTTCTTCACCAAGTTCCTTCCACATGAAAACTCCTTGGAACTTTTGAAGTGATTTGTTGCTAACTATTTGAAGAGAAAGATGTCTTTGGAATCACTCAAAAACACCAAAAGTTGAGCAAGATATGCTCCTTTGAATTTCAAAACCCTATCCTCTAGATCAAGAGAATGCTTTGAGGAACTTTGACAAGTTTGAAAAAACTTATTGTGCCAATATTATTTCTTTGTGAATAGAAGTTGTTGAGGATGATGATTAGGACTAATAGCCACAAAAACCATTTCCATATCTTGAATTTTGAGAGAAATGTGCACTTGTGACTAATAGGAACAAGACCTTGTCCAATCATGACAACTTCTTCCCTTAACCCCTTGTACTTTTGAATCAATTTTGATAACTTTGAAATGTGATGAGCCAAAGCAACTTTGCCATGCTAATTCTTCCAAAACCACTCCAATAGTGAAGTTTGAACTCCTCAAGATATGTTGACTAGGGTATGGAAATAAACTCATGAACTCATGGAGCAACTTGCTAAACCTCATTGCCTTTACCTACATTATTAATAAGTAAGACAAGCCAACATTTCATTTTATTAATTAGAAAGAGAATCAAAGAAAAATATTCATGATCACAAAAGAAAACAAGTCATGGTGCTTGGTAACTCCTCAAAAGAGCAAATCTAAAGATAGGGAGAAGAACCAAAAGCCCTAATGTGATCTTGTTGTGATTGAATCAACATGGTATGATGAAGTGATCTTAGGGGGGAAAATTGGGGTACAACACTCAACAAAGTAGTATTTAATCAAATTAACTTTATTATAAACATCTTAGCTTCCTGTGACTCTGATAGTACCTTTATCCAACGGAAATTGAACACCTCTTCTTACAACAGAACAACCACGGGAATCCTTACAGTAGATCTGACAGGACCCATGATGATGTTCCTCCTGGCCATCCTTGTGACATAATGTGGTGTGCAACTGTACCAGATCATCATCGATATTGTTTACATCAAAAATCTGTAATTCTCTAAGGGAAATCTAAACCATATTCACCTCTTCTTCATATTCATCCCTTGGTCTGATTATGTGAATAAGACCTTCATCCATCATCTCTTGAAGATCAGCGCTCACTTTATCACATCCATGGATATTTGAACTGCAAATACTACAACCCGCATGATCGTGTGTATAATAGCTGAACTAACAAAGATCATCATGCATCTTCAATAAATCACCTCTGAATAGATTAATATCAAAAATCATGAAGTCCACAAGACAAACACCAACCATATTTACAACACTTCCACTTCCATGTTTGGGCAGTGATTATCCTTCATATTGGTACCAACACCACTAAAAGAAAGGAGACTAGATCTTATCATTTTGTATACTTCAGACTTCAATGGATAACAATTTTCAATTTTCTTCCCAAGGGATCCTTGATTAAAAGCACATGTCTGGTCAGCTTTATAGTACCATGGCAATGTTGAAGGTATAACAGGGAGAGTTCTAGTCCGCAACAAATTGTTTTGAATCACAGCTAGAAACATTTCTGCATAACTCATTGGAATAGGATCAAAAGCTTATCTCTTCTGACCTTGCCCTTGATTACCTTGTTGAGGTTATCTCTGATAAGAAACAATAGTTAAAGCCACATTGACAACTGAAGTTACAGAGGCTACCTGTTATTGATGTTGATGATGTCTTCCTTGAGGTCTAACCATTCTTTCTTCAGCAACAACATTTGTTTTACTTTCTTTCTTTTTAGAAAACCCATATGATAATTTCCTTGTTCCACTAGAACCATCATATTTTATCAATAGTCCTTCCCTGACAGCTTCCTCTAGACGAAAACCCATACTCACCATCTCAGTGAAATCACTCGGTGCACTTGCAACCATTCTTTCATAGTAAAATGAACTAAGGGTTTTTAGGAAGACCTTAGTCATTTATTTCTCTCCCATCCGGGGTACCACTTGGGTAGAAACCTCGCGCCAATGTTGAGAATACTCCTTAAATGACTCCTTATCTTTATGGGTCATCGCTCTCAATTGGTCACAGTAAGGTGCCATAAACCTTTTGTACTTATACTGTTTCACGAAAGCTTCACCCAAGTCATTGAGTGTGCGAATATTGCTACTGTCTAATCCCATATACCATTTTAAAGAAGCACCGATTAAACTATCCAGGAAGAAATAAATAAGAAAACGTTTGTCATTAATATGAGTGGACATCCGTCTGATATACATCACCAAGTGGTCACAGGGGCAAAATGTTACCCTTGTACTTCTTAAATTCTAGCACCTTATACTTTGCTTGCACTTTGACATTAGGAACCAAGCAGAGGTTACTAACATTCTGTCTAAATAACTCTTTTCCTTGGAGTTCCTTCACTTCTTTCTGCATTTCATTAAACTGATCCTGAATGTAATCCATTTGGTCATAAAAGCCCAAACTTTCACTTGGTGTAGGAGCAAGATGATAAAATTCATCATTAATAACATGCATATCATTCACTATAGGAGGTGAATCATAATGAATCTCATTATTAGCAACAGGACTAGTGTGAACCAAAGGAGGTGCAGAAACAACAACAGTTTGAACAAATGGAGAAACTTGTGCAGTAGGATTGTAACCTTCTGGCATGAAATTCTCAGGCTTTACCCACGGGTAACCGCGAGGCATATGGTATTGAGTATCCGTAACTAGAGTAACAAAGATGGGAACTGACACAACATCTAAAATAATGGTCGTCTGCTATGGTTGAATAGCACGAGGAGGCTACATAGGAGGAGTTTCAATAAGGAGCCAAGTTTGGAATGGATTACAACTTTTAGAACCAGTTTCAATAATCCTAAGCTTAAGAGAATAAAGATAGAACTTAAAAATCCTAAGGAGAAAAAGTTGATGAAGATCTCTCCACACACTGACGCTTTCCCTTGAGTCTTGCAATCTGAGCCTTCAACTGCTTGTTCTCTTCTGCATACTTGTTGGTGACTTTTTTCCATCCTCTAGAATTAGAAAATGGGTGACCGGGACCTGGCTAAACTCTAGAGTAAAATAAATGCTCTTGCTTCTCAATTATCTCCCTAGCATTACTCACAAGAATCGCAATCAAGTCATCCTTCTCTTTCAATTATGTTGAGTAGGACACCTCCAAAGTCTAGTACTTGTTCTTCCATGCTTCCTTCTCTTGCTTCATCTTAACTAAGGAATGTTGAAGTTGATCCACATCACCTAAGAGAGGAGGAGTAGTCCTCATAATCTTACCAGATATAGGTTCTTCACAAGAATAAGGCATCTTCAACTGAATTTCCCTTACTTCTACGCAACAGAGATGAGGCTCTAAGGAAACAGCTCCTCTTGGTCCCATATGTTTTCTACCCTTCCTATGAATATGGGGCTAATCCTTTTCAATCTATTCCTTAGTTTCCTTGTCATCTTTTCCTTCTTTGAGAAAGATACCACTCAGATGAATGTTTTCTGGCTAGTCTCTCATAGGATATCCAAGTTGGTGGCGTGCAAGGACAAGATTATAGTTAATTCCTCCCTTTGTAACAAGAAGACGCACATTAGGGAAACTACCACAACTATCAATAATATTTACATCATAATAAACCTGATGATACCAATCAATGTCAGAATGAGTGAGAGCCATAATTTTCAGGGCCCAACATCGTTCCTTTTTGATATCCCAAAAATCAACAGATCGAGGTAAGTGAGAAATAAACCATTGATATAACAACGGTGTGCAACCGATGACCATCCCACCCTGATAGAAATTCCAAATATGGATGGAATAATAAGCATCTCCTAAAAGTGTAGGGATTGGGTTCCTAATCTGAAAGATCCTAATGAAATTAACATCCACAAAATTTTCATTGTTAAGAAATAAGAACAACCCATAGGCAAGTAAAGCAAAGATAGTCTCAAAAGCAATTGTACTCTTCATGATTCCTTATTTGGTAGTCATGTTAGCCTCAATATCAGAGTTACTTAAGTGAGTTATGGTTGCAATCTCGTGAGATTTATGCTCTCCTCCTAAGCTGTGAAAGGAACACAATCAGTAATTATTAAACCTAGTAAGTAAGAATACTCCTCCAATGTGGGCATCAGCTGGTAATCCAGAAAAGTAAAAGACCAGAACAACGAATCATAGAATTGGACCAGTGTAGAAACAACACCCTCCTTCGTCTTGAGTTTTATAAGAGGCATAATGGATCCATACTTCTTCCTAAAATCTGTAGGGCTCCCAATCTCAAGAATCGAACTCATCAGTTCCTCTATCTCAGGATCTTTGAAATTGTACTTCAGAGTCTTTCTCCTTCCACAATCCATGGTAAAAAAAGTATCTTATATTTTTGCAAAAGTCAATCTTAAGTTCCTTGAAAAATTGTTTAATGAATGAGCATGGGTGCATGAATGCATGATGGTGCAACAATCACAAAAGATCACAAACATGGGGGTTCATAGGTTCGACATCACGAGCATGAAGTCAAATGTACTACCCACAAGGTAAGGAATAATGGTTTATCACCTTCCGAACAATGTTCTAAAAAGTTCCCAGAGTCTACATTCTTCCTTTGGATATTACCAACGTCCCGATTAGCTCAGCAATTAGCAATATTCTTAGGAAAAACCCGTCTTAGTGTAGCATCGCGTGATAACTACTTCTAGATTGCTCCGCTATAGTCTCCTCACTACACCTTAAAGGCCAGGATGGGTTATGGGGTCTACGACTTCTCAGCTTCACGGGCTCACATGTCAAAAGCTGCAATGTCTTCTCGATTGCTTGGTAATAAAATACTACAGTCAAAGGGGCCTCCACTGAGTGGGGGATCAGATATCACCTTTTTTGGGATTCCTCCCTCAAAGTTAACATGACTATACCGCCTGTCCTATCTTACCCTGAAGACCAGAAAAATCCAGACATATATATATATATATATATATATATATATATATATAACACATAATATACAACAAATAATAACACATACACAATTAAATAAATATAGGCTTAACCCACTTAGACAACGTTGTTCCCTAGTGAAGTGGGCAGTTTTCTGTAGCGGTAGAAATATTGAGACTAAGGATCATAACTTGGTCAATTTTTATCATATTAAGCTTATCCTTTTTTCACAATGATCTTAAGCATGATAAATTGAACTCTCTTTTTGGTTCTAAGCTTGTAAATTATTGAAAGATGCTTTTTGAGCTTAAAATATTATAGGTCATCTCATGGATTTCCACCAATTTCACAAGATCATAAGTTGTTAAATATTTGGAATTTTTTAGTGATATAAGTTTCACAATACTTTTTAGGAAGTCTACTTCAAGCTAGCATCAATGATGAAACCTCAATTTTGAAGTAAGACATTTTTTGGAATCAAAACATTATAGGTCATTTTTGAAGTAGAAACTTCAAATTTTTCTAAGTACAAAAGTCAGCGCATTTTTCTTGATTTTGACTAAGCATAATATTCAGCTCAAGCATCTGAATGAAGTATTTCTTGGAAAATTTTGAAGAGTGTCACATGATCTTTCCAACGTATCAAGAATCAACTCGTAAGGCTTCCTAAATTGCACACACCATGAGTTCAAAGTCAGCTACCTGATGAAACAACCGGCTGAAAATCATCAAAATAATATAGTCTCCATCGAACGTCTTTTATCCCACATGTAGGGAAAGGTAAACATCGAGAAAACCTGAGAAGGGAGAAGTCACAGTCTTGCGACCGAGAGATCGGGTAAGGGAGTCTGTTACGCGAGGGGAAGGTATTAGCACCCTACACGCCTGTAGTACTCTACGGTATCCACTCTTGTCGTCTATCTTATAGGTGTGTTCAGTCTATGCTTATTGTTTATTATTTCTAAAGGGAGAATGCATGCAAAAGAAAAGAGAAAAGAATGTAGGGAAAATAAAATTATGCTCGCTTAGGCCCTACCCCAATGCACACGTATCCGTTTTGAGGAATCAGATCTACCGTAGTTCGGCTCATATGTTTTTGTTTGTTTGTGTGTTTTATGGATGAAGTTAATTCCGCCTTCTGCCGTAACTTGACCTTTGGAGACTTATGCGTTGGCACATAAGTAAATTAATCGTGTCCTTACCTGAAAAGGGTTTTTAGAAAGGTGCTCGAGTGCACAAATGGTTTGAGTTGGTTTGTATTTTTGTTGTAGATGATGACTAGTCGACCTCAAGAGAGAGATTTTAGCCACTTTTCTACTTAGCTATGAAAGGAGTCTTTGAGAATTGAACCACACCTAGGCTTGAGATGAAGAACAATAAAATTGATAAGAGACCCGCTTATCATTTCTCATACTAAGCAAAAGCGTGATTCTCATCAGTAGTTTTAAAGTGTTTTGAATTTTGAAAAGAAAAAGAAGTTTTAACTTTAGTGCGAATGCAAAAGGGCAAGAAAAGTCAAAGGGAGACTAACCTAAACCTAATGTTATTATGCATTGTTAGACCTAAAGTTAGAATTTTGAGGGAATTCTACCTAATGTTAGCATGCATATGGATTACGGTAAAGTACGGAAATGAAGAATAAAACAGGGTTGTGATGATACCAAACGGAGGAGGTCCGTTGCCTCTTCGAAACTATGCAAGCGGTAAGAAAATTCTACCAAAGTTTCCTTGAACGAGTGATTGAAGAATTAACCCCGAGCATTCCACATTGCAAGAGTTATATCGATGCTATCACAAAAATCTTGAATAAAAATGACAATAAAAATGATTACCAAATATGAAAAATAAAATAGTAAAAAAACTCTAATCGGAATTCTGAAAAGAAATTCCAAAGAATTCTAAAATATTCTATTATTTTGTATCATTCCACCACCAATTAATCAACAATTAATATGAGAAAAAATTTAAACCAAATAATTAAATGAGAGGTGAAATCAGGGGGTATAGTGTTGAAATCAGGGAGTGTGGATTAGTAAGGGCGCTAGGCCCATCCATAATGAAGTCCAGTGAGCTTTTTTGACAAGGCTCCAAGCTCCAAAAAAATACGCAAGTATGTTTAATTTGAAACCTTTGATCCAATAACCTTGAGGTTCATTGTTAGGAGGATTTTGTCTTATCAATCCTCTAATGAACCTTTACAAACTTTGGTCTAAAAGAATCATTTAAACATTGTTGATCATATCTTGTCACCTCGAGAATTTGAAATGAATGATATACTTGACTAAAAGAAAATGAAACTTGTTGTTGAGAAGCTTTGGTTTATCAATCTTCTAATGAGTTTACAAATACAAGTTTCAAGATGGTCATTTAGCTAACCTCTAATTTCAAATTCACTAACAATTGACTTTTAATTTGTGATTTTATTTTATTCTTTTACTTTACGCCTTTACTTTTATGTACCATTTATTTTGGCATTTACATTTCATGTCATTTTTATCTTTGCCCGCTTGAGCATTTATCTTTTTGTCTTTCTTCATCTTTTCTCACTTTAGCTTTCATTTTCTTTTTGAAGACACTTAATAACCAGCTTGGACAATAAAAAGCCTTATGATTACATGGACTATTTCGTTACTATCCTTGGCATTATGGAGTTGTAGACTTTGTGGACTTAGGATTATAAGCCTTAACTACCCTTGGGACCTTGCGACTCTGTTGTTACTTTGTACGGAGTTCTTGGGGTTTACCCTAAGATATTGGGTTGATTTTATTTGTATGCAGGTTATTCTGATTACATGCTTTGTCTGTGATTGGGGATTTATCTGTATACAATCGTTACTCTGCCCAATTTTTGAAGACATAATACATCTGAAGCTTGGTATTCTTGAGAGATTTTGTATCTTTTCTTTCTTAGCTTCAATCCAAAGGATGATAATTCTACATTGACTATTTGTGCCAAGTGTTGGATTCTTGTTGGTTAGATGGTTCTTTTTCCTATATTTTACCTTATGCTTTAGGATAATCCTTCATCTCTTCCCGTCTTCTTTAATTTCAAAAGTCTTCTCCCTCCTTTTTAAAACACTTCTTGTTTTCAAACTTGAATCGCTTTCATAATAAACTTGGACTTAGGTCCATGCATTTTCAAAAACATTTTCTTAATTAAACTTTAATCAACTTAATCATTCTTTGACATTTTTATGAGAAGACTAAAATTCAACCAATCTCATTCAAACCTTTTTTTCCACTTTGGCTTTTACTTTGAAACTTTTCTCAAAAGATTAGACTCTTGTCAATTCTTATAGTGAGGCGAGCTATTATACTTCTATGATATGTAGGGAAGTGAGATATTTTTCGGTTGGGTGTTAAGTGAGACTTTGTTGATTTTAAAATCAAAGTTATATCCTCCACTTTGAGATAACACAAATTCTCCTTTCTCATAATCGTGGGTAGTAAGTATATTTTTCACTCAGATATGACAATGATGTTTCATCTCTTAAAATTAACCAACACACACTTCTTTTAAACTTTTTAAAGGTGAACTACGAGTACCTTGATCCCCTATTGCACAGAAGGTGGTACGTAGGCACTAAAGATTCGCAACTGCGGCTGGTGAAAAAATTGTAAAAAATACTTCTTTTCTTATCCCCATCATCTATTTTTGTATACAACATTTATAGCCGAAACACATATATTTTCAAAGAGGTTCTTGCGGAGTACTTTAGATTTTTAGGGTGTTAATACCTCCCCTTTGCATAACCAATCCCCATACTTAGATTCTCTCCCCCTCTTTTTTGGGTAATTCCCTCTTTTCTCATTCCTTTGGAAACAATAAAGCGCGGTGGAGATTTTTATTTGATCCATGTGAGTCAAGTCAATCTAATGGATTAGTCTCAACATTTCTACCGCTACACCAGTATATACTATTTTTCCGCTGATACTTTCTTTAGTGCCAACCTCCTTCGGCAGACATGTTTGAACACTGGGTTCAACATCTGGACAAACTTCATTTAAAACAGTTTCAACAAACTTCCTAAGATCTATATCAACAACATTCCTTTTAGGTATAGGATTTTTCTTGTCGCTAGTGATGGATCTAGAGGGATTCGTCCTATCAGTCTTACTAAACCTAAATTCCCTATCAGTTTTAGTGGGAGAATCACAAGACTTACGAGTAGCCTTGACATTCTATGCAATATACTTTCCTTCCCTAGGATGTTAAGGATGAACGATGGATAAAGGGGAGACATCTAATACCAGATCTTTGAGATTGATCATCTGGAACGATTCCTCAGCCCTAGAATTTATAGAAGATGGTCTATGATCTACAGATGCTACATGCATGTGATAGGGAGAAGAATCTTGAGACATCTTTGACTTTGTTTGACCCTGAGGGGATTTCGTGATGAAAAGATTAAAATGAGACTCCAAGTTTGAGAATGGTAGCAGAAGGAATATCAGAGCGAGGGTTTTGGCAAAGATAGAGGATTTTAGTCACACTTTGATTTAATGGGCTTGGGAACGTGTAAGAGTGGGTATCATAAAACTTGATATTTTGGTTTAACCACATAGACTGCAGTAATTACTAAAAATTCTTATAAGTACCAGTATCAAATATTCCTCTTGGCTTGTTAGATTTCAAATCCTTCAAGTCTCTTGCAAAAAAATTAATAGAAGACACTATGATGCTTTCAACAATTCCTCTCATGTGATGTCTGATGGGCTTAGACCTTCCAAGCTGATTGAAACTTCATACTAGTTGATCTTAGATTTCAAGTTGTAACTTTTCCTAACATCTTTTGTAACATTGTGCTCAAACACCATCTATTTATTAAGAGGTTGAGCCATAATGTCAAGACCATTTCTCAGTTTTGCTTCTTCAATATTTAGTCTGTTAATGCATCTGGCACTTATGCCACTCTCATGGTACCAATCTTTTCAGACAAAGGCTTTGAGAGATATATGAGTGAAGATCTCAGAGGTAACATTTTTAGGAACCCACTCCTTCTTTTCTTTGACAGATATCTGTTTCTTTTGGATTGAGCAGCAGAGTTAGGATAACCATATAATATGTAAAAATAGGTTCTTATGCCGCCAACCCTTCCACAGTGATGACATGTCCATCTTTGATATTTTCACCCAGTGTGATTACTCTACATTTATGCTGATGTTGAGACATTTGACTTGACATCGTTTGTTCCTGGTTCCCTTTGGCTTTAACAAACTCTATTTCACACTTCCTTTCCCTGTTTCTCACAACCTAGTGATCAAAACAAATGTCATTGACATTTCCAGCATTTTTCCCAGATTAAAGTATCTCATCCAAAACATTGAAACTGTTGTTAATAATTATCGTGGTTTTAATCATATTGTCAAGTTGAGATTTGAGCAATATGACCTCCCCCTCCAGGACAAAGCTAGTGGACAAGTACTCCATTTTTTTGCATTCAAAGAAGATATGGTTGATATATGCTCCAGGTCTTCAGATTCTAGTTGTGTTATAGTCTTCCTTTATTTTTTTTCCTAATTGACATACCTCTCCACTTATGAGTCATAGCTCCTTGTAAGAGGTATCTAGATCTTCAAATTTTAGTTCTACATAATCTGATCATTTGAGTCATAAATACGATTCAAGGCAGTGACTTGTTTGCTAGCTCCTTCTTCAATATCAATCCTAAAGTCTTCTTTTGACTTAGATGCAATCAACCTCCTTTTCTTCTTAGTGATATAGGTTGATCATTCACACCTTATGTGTACCAAACATTCACATTAATGACTTGATAGGTTGATCATTCACCCCTTATGTGTCCCAACCTCCTCTCCAGTCTTGGGCCTTCTCTCATAGTCCTGGTTTTTGCCAATGTTTAAAGACTTGTTCTGGACATTTGACCTGAACTTCTTGTCTATAGTTTTTAACATTTTGTTAAATTCTCTCCCAAGTATCACAACAGCTTTAGATATTTCTTTATTTGTACCCATGTTATACTCCCTTTCTAGGTCATCAACATTGGAGATAAAAACTATGCTCTTTTTATTTTCAAACATTTCATTGATCCCTAGCTTAAATGTTTTTAGGGATCCCATGAGCTCATAAACCTTCATATTTTTTATGTGTTAGACTTCTTCAATGGCGGTCACTTTCATATCAAACTTCTTTGGAAGAGATCTGAGAATTTTTCTCACTAACTTGGCTTCAGACATGTTCTCTCCCAGTGCACTTGAGGCATTGGAAATTTCAATGACATTCACGTGGACGTCATGAATACTCTTATATTCCTTCATTCTTAAGTTATCGAACTTGGTAGTAAGCAATTGAAGTCTTGACATCTTTACCTTAGAGGTCCCTTCACAGGAAGTCTTCAATATTTCCCAAGCTTCTTTAGTAATTGTGCAATTGCTTATCAACCTGAAGACGTTTTTGTCCTCTCCATTGAACAAAAAGTTTAAGGCTTTGGAATTTCCTTCTGAAAATTTTTCATCTTCATCCTTCAAGTATTCCTTAGCCTTCACAGTGTCAGTAGCTTTCCCATCCGGTCCTACAACTATTGGCGGATCCCATCCCATGACCAAAACTTTCTAAGCCCTATTGTCCATGAATTTGATAAAGGCCACCATACGAACTTTCCAATAATCATAATTGGTTCCATCAAGGATGGGTGGTCTGTTCCAAATCCTTCTTCCTTATCCATCTTACAAGAAAGATCTTCCTTGAACCTCAACTAGATATAGAGCATGATGCCTGCTTTGATACCAATTGAAATTCTAGTATTCAGATGACATATATCCTAAAAGATGTCGAGACACCTTTTTGTGAATAAGCAAGCAATGACAAGATAAGCAATAATAAAAGTGCAGAAAAGTAAAGAACAAACAAAATTGTTAACACAGTTTGGTGTAAACACATACCTACTCTAGGGGATACCAAGCAAGGGACCAAGTTAATTACTAATAGTACTAATTTGAAGTTAAAATCCCCTGGTTACAACTTCTCACTTAATCAGTACCCTTGCTTAACTTATACCTAAGACTAACCTAGGTATGAGACACTTCTCATATCCCTTCCAATCACAAACCGGTGACTGGACAATACTAAACACTTAGAAAACTAGAAGTTACACTTCAACAACAATACTTAGACAAGACTTTTGTCTAATAATAATACTTATAGTTACTTACAAGCTTCCTCCAAGAACAATAATCAACTCAATGCTTAAAATCTTATGAGTGATACATAATTACAACTCAACTAACAAAACAATCTTAGTACATATACTAAGACACAATGTTTTCTCAAAACATAACACGAGAACGCCAACCCTAATATGATTATTGTGAGTTTGTTTAAAACTAGGGTTGAAGCCATCTATTTATATTCTTCAATCAATTGGATATGGGCTTCAGAAATAAGGTTGATCAACTGTAAATTAAGCTGAAACTTCTGCTTAAAACACGGACCCCAAAGATTTGTTTCCTAAAATGTCTCAACATTTTATGAAACTAATTAGCCTTCTATCTGTAGATAAATTCTCTTTAATCATGAATCTTGGACGACACGCATAAAATCCCAATATTCCCAAAATAATCAAGATGCGTAAATAACTTAATATATCCAAGATAACAGTTGACCAAAAAGATGTCAGATGACTTGGATAGGACATCAAGTCCAACATGTACCTAAATTATTTATATTTTTTCTCTAACCTTTTGTTCGAGCATTTTACATCATGTGAGTGCAACTTCCATTCCATCAAGAGTGAGGTAATGTTAATTCAAATTTCTCCTTGAGAGTAAGACTTTTCTTAATGCATGTTATTGGTTGGGTAAAAATGCTTGCTAAATTCTGAAAACATGAAAACCATGAATGTTCATTTCCAAAAAAATTGATTGATAATCGTTGTGTGTTCTCATTGTATATCTTTATAATTACTTCATGTATTAATTCTTTCTCCTTTGTATAAGGTTATTATTGTGTGTACAAGCATGTTTTTTAATTATTTCTTGAATTCATGCATGAGTTGAATGTAAGCATTTTAATTTCATGTACTATTTTTGTTGTAATTTGGTCACATTTTATGACTATTTTAATTTTGGATTATGTAGTAACATTTTTGTTGCTATGGTAGGCAGATGCGTGTGTGGCATTGGGACTTCCATTGTTTTGTGTTACGTAATTGTGATCTTATAGTAGCCACTTGAAAAGTTTGCTCTTGCATCGTATTCATTATTATTCATGCAAATGCATTACATATTTTGTAATGCTTTATGATTGTTATTTATCAATTTCGCATCATCATATATATATGGGGATATGAGATTGTTGCTCTTCTATGAAAAAAGTCATATGAGTGATATATTTGTATTTTCATTAGAATATGATACTTCTCATGATTTTTAATCTTTCTTTATGATGTTGTCAAAGGGGGAGAAAGTATATGCGAGATGAAGCTAGGAAGCACAAAGTTAGGGGGAGCCTTTGATAAGAACATGAAATGCCCTGTCACAAGTTTTGCCATCATCAAAAATAGGTAGTATGTGAGTGAAACTTCACCATTAGATTTTGTTGTACCCCAAAATTTTCCCTCCCATTTTTCTTCAAGACATTCTCCTAGGAATCTCAAGTGCACAAGGTGGCTCAAGAATTGATTAGATAAATTCCCCTCCTAAGGAATGGGTCTACAATTAGGGTTTCATATTTCACAAGGAAATTTGGGTTTTAAAGGTATAAGGTGGCTTTCATGGTTATTCATATGTTACTAATAATTGTCATTTCAAGTTTCAAGCCTTGCATCAGAAGATTGCTCAGCCAATGACTCAGATGACTAAAATCAACTATATTGGGTAAAAAGTCAATTTTGGTCAACATACAGTCAAACTTCAATATTTTTTGTCAAGATCAACAATTTGAAGTGACATCCATCATTTGATCAAGGGATGATCATGATTCCTGAAGAAAATCCCTCAAATCATCAAAAGTCAAAAGTTGCCAAATTAGGGGTTCCTTAGCAGAAGTCAACTTAACTTTGACCAAACGTAAATTTCACATGCTTCATCAGCTTTTCCCCAACCATAGCTCATTTTGAAGGGAATTAAATTCTATACAACTTTGTATCTCTAAGCTCAAATCCAAAAAGTGCATCATTTGAGAGATATAAGCCAATACATTACAGGTCATTTCAACAGTCAACAAAAAGGAAATTTTGTAAAGGTAACTTATATCAAGATAAAGTCTTCAAAAGAAAAAATGATCAAAATAGAGATTGTAGAGGACATCTTAATATTTCCAAAAAGTCCAATATCACCTCCAAAATATGTAAATTGAGAGAGTTATGACCCTTGCAAGTTGAGAAATTTTGAGCAAATGCATGATGTTCAAATTGAGCAAGCATGATGTTTTGGGCTATTGGCCCATGGTTTCAGAGTCCAAACGTGTATTACACTCTTCATAAACCTCAAACTTTGTTCTTACACCATTTGAACTTTTTTTATGTTAATTTTTATTTATTTATTCATTGATAATGTAAAATAAATAAAATAAATACATAGGCCTTTCCTACAGAGACCAAGCCCATTCCTTTTGCCCTAATTTACACTATATAATCTTGTCAATTCTCATACAAGGCCACACGAAAAAACTTTTCCTCAAACTTGTCAAATAATATCAAACTTTTTTCAAGAACCCTAAAATCTCCAAATCCTTGTTACAAACCCTTTTACCATAAACTAGTCATTCCAATCAACGCCATTCATTCCCAGGGTAAGATTGGATCAAGTTCCATGGTCCAAAACACATGAAATATATTTACATGACATCACTCTTCCATCCTTACTTGACTTTCATGTTTTTATTTTATTTTACTATATTCTAACACTTACTAATGCTTAATATGTATTTATAAGGCTCAATTATGCAATTCTGGACCATCGTGGAACCCCCATGCAAGATAAATCATAAAACACCATTATTACACCGATCTTCCTTGTTTGTGACATAACTCAAAAACCATTAAGTTTTAGCCCACAAAAACGCCACCATTGGATTCATAAGACTTGATTTAGGGGAGTAGAGTCCTCTTTATTAACTATTTTCGCAGGCGCAACAATTGTCTCACTAGAGAAGACAACCAGAGCTAGGGCTCCAGCGCTTCTCCGATCGATACGTCGGTTTGTATAATATATATGTTTTGATTCATTTAAGTTAATGGATGTATAGCCACCCCAGTGGAAGAAACGTGCGCGCTAAGGCACTGGTTCCAAGGTCACGAGTTCGATCCCCAATTTTTCCAAATTTCTCATATTTTCATATTTTTTGCAGGTTTATTATATATTGCATTGATCCTATTATCAATCACCAACCAGCGCTTGGCTTGGTGATAAGCTATGCGTGGAGAATGCTTTAGGGCGTGGGTTCAACACTCACCCCTACTTTTTGGTTTATTTTCTATGATTCTCACTCTTTTTCATAAAACCTTTTTTTACATTTTAAAAAAATAAAACCTAATTTAGGTTTTAGTTTTTTAATCAACCCAAAATTAAATTTTTTAGGTTTTCTTGATTAAATTAAAATCAACTTAGATTTTAGGGTTTTGATTAATTTAATTAACTTAATTAATTTTTTTAAAATCAAATTAATTTAACCTTCTCATTTAGTTAATTAATTATTATTTTTAATTAAAATCAATTAGGGTTTTAGGTTAATCATCAAATCATTTTCTTTTCTATCAAAATCATAAAACAATTTTCTTCTTCCCTTTATTTTACAATCTTCGTGTGCTTTATTATTTTCGCGTTATTTTTCTGATTATGTAACAGCTACGGTTTGTAATATTTTTAATTAGGGTTTACTACTTTTCCCCCAATTTTATTGGTTGTACCCCCACTCCCGGAGCCTTGTAATAACGTAGAACTTTTTTTTCCGCACTTTACTTTTCCTGCTATTATTTCACTATATTTTTGCTAGTAACTCGACATGTGTGGCAAGATCTAAAACGAAACACTAGATAACCCTAATCAAGATAAAATAACTGAACTGAATCATTTGCACACTTTCACCTCTAGGGTAACCTCACTTGTTTCCTTCGAATAAAAATGGCCATGTCCCTCGAACGTAGGGATACCCTTAGAAAAAACCTTCGGTTAAAATCATCATGAAGATCATAGTCCCGCGATGTCCCTCGAGTTTCCTACGCGAAATGATATTCTCCCTCGATTTTCCCTACTAATATATGATGATAGTACCTTCAAATTACTATGATATCCCTATATATTGCCTTCTATGACCATAACGACGACCCTGCGCATGTCCCTCAAACATCCAATGATAGGGATTCTTACTAACTAATGGTATGGTAGCATTATCTAAGGAGGAGGAAAATAACACGAAAGACATTGCAGTAGGTAGATCGCTCGTAATCGCTTGCTCACTAAAACTAAACATTTTCACAAACACTTCCTTTGAAATATTTTCAAAAAAAAACACTTTGTACGCATTCTTAACTGATACAAGAATCATTACAAACTTTCCTAACTATTGGAAAATTTTCAAAATATTTTTAAACTTGAACACAATGTGTTTCTCAAAATAAAGTGAGTTAAGCGATTAAGAGCCCATTGATAACTACGGATGAAAAGGGTGCTAACACCTTCCCTTTTTGTAACCTACCCCCCGAACTCAAAAAATTCTCAAAGGTCTTTCCAGTTCTTTTCAACCTTTCCTTTTTTGGATAAAAGAAAAGTCGGTGGTGACTCTTGCTATTTGTAACATTTGTGATAAAACGTAAACCAAGTCAGTTCTCCCACTGTATTACAAATGTTTTTCGTGATGTTAAAACTATAAAACTTAGCATTTTTGTATATTCGACGATATCTATATGTCATATAGTGCACCCATGCATTAAAGGTCTAAGAAATCATTCAAAACCACCTTGAAATTGGTCAAAAACATTAAAATTCATTTTTTGCATAATAATCACCTGAATGTGCTGACACATACAATTTTTAAGCAAGAAACATGTCACTCAATAATGAAGCTTGTAGCTTTTGTTTTTTACAGGATGACACATTCACCTTTCAGACTGGAACATATTGTAAGTTTCACCACATACGATTTTTAGGCCAGCACATTTGCTTCAATATTAAATGTTGTAAGCCTATTTTTCTCATAGGCCAACACATAAGCCTTTTTAGGCCAGCACATAGTGCTATTTTTTCATTATTTGTCAGCACATCTGCATTTTAGACTGTCACATACTGTTTGAAAGAGTTAAATTTTCAATTCTTTATAATTCCAAAAATTACCTCTTTGCATCCAAACTTCCACAACTAAAAACACATTATTCGTGCATTATTCCAACTTGATAAAACTATAAAAACTTATGACCATTTTGTCGTAAATTGAAAAAAAATCAAGATTCACGACAACTACTTTTTGTCCTAACGACAGGAAAAGAATGAATAACCCTATTTTTTCAGAGATTTATAGGTTCACGAGTTGATTATATAAATGGAAGGTATTAGGCATCCTTTATCTCTCTTGTACTCAAGGGGACCCTCTTTAGCTCTAGGACTTTAATTGGAATCTTTTATATTTATTCATATTGCTAAATAATAAAAATGAGGAAAAAGATTTAGTTTTTCAGTTAGTGGACTGGCCTTGGTTTTTGAATCATTTTCCTACGTATTCTCTTAAGATGAAATCAGACTCCATTTAGTAGTTCGAATGTGTTTGGTTAGTTTTTTTTATAGGATTGCATAGAATTGCTTTCAAATGATCCTTTGAACTTTGTCTGGGTTTGAAAATTTAGTGATTGTAGATGCAATTTGAAATTTAATTTAAAAGAAATGTTATTAATTTTGTATTTAGAAATATCTTGAATTTATTAAGTTAGTAAAAAAATGGTTTTATGGGTTATCAATTTTAATATTTTATTCAATGGTCCTCAGATCGTGTGGCCAGTGGATGGCCATGTGTCACGCATCTGACACACGAGAGGGAGGGTATTTATTTCAATTCCTTCACAATGTTTAATTTTTCCGTTCCTCTTTCACTCTCTCTATACTCAAATTATTATCTACTGATTCCCAAATGCTCTCTCCTCTCTCTAAAACCTTTAAGCAATAAAAAATTGCCCCACCGCGTGGAAATCGCTTTTGTTGGTGGCTCTATCTTTTGTCGCCCCCAAACAACCGTATAACCTCAGATTCCAGTTGAACTTCAACCGGAAAGTTCATACCTTAAAACCTCCTAACCCATAAACCTATGAACCTTAAGAACCTTAACATCAACCACTGTGGGCTTCCACGGAGGCTGCCGTGAAAGATGAATGTTCACCGAGAACATCATCTCCTTCCTAGAAAACCCTAATGAACCCTTTAGAACCCTAGGCTAACGCTTATAACCCTAACCCTATTTAAGAACACTAACCCCAAACGCCAAGAACCATAACCCTAATGATTTCAGAACTCTAACCCTCAAAATTTCCAGAATTCACAAAAATCAACAGCGATCACACACAAAAACAGCAATTTCAACACTTTTATAAGAGTTATGTGATTTACCTCTCATTTTCGTGAATCTTCTTGTAACTTGATTCCTTCGATTATCTCTTTTAGGTTCTGCTTCTAATGCCCTTCTCCCTGTTTGTTTGCAGGTTTAAAAGTGGATGACTTCACAACAAGGATTTGGATCAACTCTCTTCTCTAAATTCTTCTCTGAAATCTTCGTCCCACTTCTATATTTAGTCTTAGGTTTATATAGGCCTAGGGCTTGATTCAATTAGGAAATAATTTAATTTCTATTTATGTTATATTCCCGAATTAGGGATTCATTGATTCTAATTATAAATTAAAATTAGATTTAGTTAGAAATTAGGATTTGGGTTTCCTATTGTAATTAATCTGGGAGAACTTTGTATGTACATTCAATAAATCATCATTAAAGATTTGGCTTCCAATCTCAGACTTTGTTTTGATTTGATTCATCGCGTTTGGATCAGGGAGATGACAAGTTCTTAGAGAGTTATTATGTTTACATCTTTGGGCAGCTTAAGTGCTATGACCATGGGTCTCCATTTCTTGGGTAAACTTATCATGATTGTCTTTACATGATCTGAAGTTGAGTACCCTTTATCCAGAACTTTTATGCCAACAACCAGATTTTGAAATCATGAGAACATTATTTCAATGGTTTCATCTTCTTCCATTTTGAAAGCTTCATACTTCTGAATGAGAGCAAGAGCTTTGGTTTCTTTGACTTTCATGTTACCTTCATGCGTCATTCTCAAGGAGTCAAACACGTGTTTTGTCGATTCTCAGTTTATGATTTTCTCATACTCTATATACGAGATAGAACTCAAGAGAATTGTTCTGGCCTTTTGATGATTTCTAAGTTCTATATTTTGATGATCTTTCATTCTTTTTCTGTCAATGTTATGACCGCTTTCGTCAACTGGATGTATGTACCCATCAGTCACCCTATCCAAGAGATCGGCGTCATGAGCTAGAAAGAAACTTTCAATTTTGTCCTTCCAGTAATCAAAGTTTTCACCAACAAAGATTGGAGGTTTTCCACTGATATTATCTTTCTCTTTATGATAATCATTGGTGATGTTCTGACTTGGTCCCCCCATACTGTTTTTCTGGCTTGGATCTATTTATGACACGGTTAAGTGTTTGTACTCAGAACTAGGCGCTTAATACCAATTGAAGAATGGAAAAACACAAGAGGGGGGGAGGTTGAATTGATATTTTTAAAACATAAAGTAAAAGAAACGTTGGTTATCCTAGTTCGTTTGCTCAAACTACTCCAGTCCACCCGCCAAGGTGATTTTGCCTCTCTCAACGAGGTCTTAATCCACTAATCAAACATGATTACACATATACGATGACAAGAATCAAAGTCTTATTGATTTAAACCACAACCTGGTTTTCTCAAGGTATTACACAATACAATATTTCAAAGCGTTTACAAGATGTGTTTTCTAACAAAATAGTATCACACAAGTGATGTTTTAAACAAATGAAATTCAGTAAGTTGAAGGTGATGAAATTTCTCCTTTGTAGTGCGCAGAAAAACATCATAAACGATTTCTCCTTCAAGTCTTGTTTATATAGGAAACACACGTGAGGAGGTTTGGAATGTTGATAAATATTAATTAAAGAGCTTTCCAAACATAAAGATTCTTGTCCTTTTTCATCTGTTACTTTTGAATAGTCATGAATGAAATGTAACACTTCAGAACATGCTTGCTAGAGATTACATCAGAAGATGAATGTTACCCTTGGGACTCCTTTACTTCTTTCTAGAACTGTACGAAACAGAATAACAAAGTTCTTATTCGCAACGTTTAGTGCACTCAGAAGTTGTAGCTTTAGAACTTCTTTATATAAGCGTGTTATACATATTTTGCTTTCTATATAAGATGTGTTGAATTAGAGTTTAAACACGATCTAACTCATCTTCTATGCTTCTTACATCTGAACTTCCCTGCAAAACAAAATACTTATTTAGGGAGCATAATTGTTCTTTTGAGTGTTTTTTATCATCAAAACTTTTAGGGTTGTAGAATCAAACTATGTTCTAATAACAATTGTCTTGATGATACCAGTTTATGGCTCATGTCTTGGTTGGTGACCGCTCGATGCACCAATTGTTTAGGCTACTTCTTCAAAAGCCAACTTAAGAATCTCTTCTTGTCTTGCTATGATGTTCTTCAAGCAAAGCAGTACTTGACTCATATCTCCTTTCATTAAATCGGTACTTCCTTTCACTTGTTCCAAGTCCTCTTGAAAGATCGCTTGATTTTGCTCAATTTGTTTGATTACTTTCTTTTGATGAACTCTTGTTTTATATAGAGGTAGGGAAGACAGTTTGTATTGTCCGATGATTTAACTAGAGACGATGTCAAAAGAAGAGTTTTTTTGTATGAAATGTGAATGTGATGCTTGTGGTTGGATGAATGCGTATGAATATGCTAAGAATTTGTTTTATGTCTTATTCACTTGATACTCCTTTTTATTATTATTATTATTATTATTATTATTATTATTATTATTATTATTATTATTTCATGTTCTTATTTTTAATTGGTGAGCATCCCAATAGAATAAATACCAAAACAAACACTTTTTATTAAATAAGAAAAACCATAACAATCCTCAAAATGGAAATACATATCGAACAAAATCAAACACTAGACATAAAGAAAACAAAAGAAAATACTCAATACTTGAAATTTAAAATATTGATTATTAAATAACAAACGGAAACTAAAACTTCTAACAACGCTTGTGAATTTTCGCCTAAAACCATCAACCATCTCCCTTAAAAGCTTAAGGAAGTCTTCGACATCCTTTGGAAGAGGGATCATTGTAGCTTCTGCATCCTTTAAGTTCATAGGAATATCACCAATGAAGTTATTTGCTGAGAAGAAAAGTTTTGCATGCTTGCCCTTGTACCTCAATTAATCCTTGTAGAGTGTCGAATTTACGTGCTTGTTTTCTTCTCCCACTTAGGCTATAATTGTGTATTGTTCTTCCTAATATGATTTTTCAGCTCTAATCTTCTTATAGAGTTCCCTGTGTATAAATAAATCTTTTCAGAGATCTTCTAACTCTTAATAGACTTCATCATACTCCTCTACTCATTATGAAAGATGTTTTTCTTCTCTCAGCTTCCTAAGGCGTTCCTTTACCTCTAACTCTTGGCTTTCTTGGATACTTGTGACAAGGTTATGGATTTGCACCTCTTGACCTTGAGCATTTTCTTCTAATTCTTGGATTTGGGCTTTCAAAGTCTCTTATAACTTCTTATATTGTAGTGCTTGATTGTACCAACCATTTAGTCTTCGGATTTCCCTAGCTGTATCATCCAAACGTTGATTGTTGGAATCAAGATTAAAATTAGCACTTAGAAACCTTCAGTCGAGCGCTTTCATTTAAGCCTCTCTTTATCATCAAATTCATGATCCTTTTGAATTTTTTGGTCCTTTAGCTCGAGCTTATGTTGCAACTAATTCTTCTCATAAGCAAGGTCATAAAGGCTATTCTTTAATCCCTTTTTTTATCTTTGGCTTGCTCAAGGGTATCCCTTAGTTCTTTAACTTCTTCTACTAATTTTAGAAAAGGATCTGGTATGTCTGGTTTGTACGAAGGATCAATGTCAAATGATAGTTTGTTGATTCGCACCCTATCTAAAACACATTGAGTATAGGGATTTGTTGCCACGACATTTTTCCTTCCAAATTCAGCCCCTTTCATGTGAACTTTTCCCCAAGCTTTTATGGTTTCCTGGAGTAGCTCGGGGTTGCTTTTGCCCATGTCATGAATGACCAATTGTTGAAGTTGCTCGTTGGAAGGTTTTTCTTCCGTAGGGTACCCAAGTTGACGTAAAGCCAAAGTTGGGTTATAATTAATACATCCTCTTGCCCCAATTAAAGGAACATTGGGGAAATATCTATAACTATAGACAATCTCCTCTTTATTAAGTTTCCTACCATACAATAAAATAGAATCAGCATTGAGAGCCCTCAATTTTCGAGACCATTCATTCCTCGTTAGATCCTTGACCATGTAACTTTATTTATAGAGGTGAGATATAAGCCAAGAATACAAGAGAGGAATACAACAATGTAGTACACCTTTACCTTTTTTATAATGTGTATTAAGTGAGTAATATACACCAGCGAGCAAAGCAAGAGTAGGATCAACATTTAATACTTTCACGACCCAATATACATTAATAGCCACAAAATCTATATAGTTCACAATATTTGGAAAGAGAATCAAACAAAAAATAAGTAGCGCCTAGAAATCTCCCAAGCCTGTCATTATTTTCGATCTGCAAAAGAAAGAGCCTTAGATTCTAAGTACTTCCTCTTAATACCTTGCACTTCACCATCTTTTTTTTAGTTGAGTATTAGGTCGATATATGGTATCCCCAACTCTTTAGCCAAGTCTCAGACCTTGATGGTTTCCCCAATTCCTATGTAAGCTTCACCTTTGATTCTACAGAATCCCAAAATCCTTTCAAATTCCTCCAACGTAGGTGCCAATTTAAATTCTGAAAACTGAAACACCTTAGTGCAAGCTCATTAAATTGAGAAAGGGCAGTGATTGCTTCTACTTGTACAATCATTTTTATAAGATCAATGATATTCCCATAGCGACGAACAAATCCTTTCATATATTTTTGAGGTAGTTTCATTCTAATTAACTTCATTTTCTTTATATCTAGCATCATGCCACTAATGTTGATGATTAGCTTCTTATTAGTATTCATTTTCAGGATGCTGACCATAAACATTTCTCCTTTTTTAAAATATTTTTTTAAAGAAATCCTATGGTGATGTAATATAAGGGCTGGATGATAAAGGTATATGTGATACGGTGGGAGAGAACTGACTGTTTTTGGAATGCTGGTTTGCATTTTGCGTTTGTTTTTGCAAAATGTCGCGGTAAGCAAGAGTCGCCACCGTCTTTTATTTTATCCAACAAGGAAAGGAAAAAAGCACAGAAAAAATCCTTTTTCGAGATATTTCTCGGGTTCGGGGGGTAGATTATAGAAAGGGAAGGTGTTAGCACCCTTTATATCCGTGGTTATCCACGGGCTCTTAGGTACTTGCTCAAAGTGTTTTTAAAATTTCTTTTCTTTGTGTTTGTGGGTTTGAAGAAGTTTTTTGTTTGAAAGGTGTAAGTGCGAAAAGTTTTATTTTGTTTTGATTGGAGCAAGTATTTAAGAACCATCTACCTATTCAAAAAAGGAATCAATCTGTACAAATTTCCTTTAGACAATGCTATCCCACTATTGATGAGTAGGTAGCATCGTCGTTGGAGTTTAAGGGTCAATTCGATTAAGGGACGTGTGGTCACTAAAGCAATGTTAGGACGCCTTAGCGGTAACCCTAATGTCTTAGATCATTTTTCCGAGGCAACCGTTTCGAGGCAACTATGATCTTTGGACAAGAGGGCGATCTCTAAAACTTCCTATACTCAATGACCACGTTGGAAGGCAACCAAGTGAGGTGTACCCTAAGAGTGCACATGTGTGAGTGTGTTGTTTTTCAGTTATTTGTCTTTGTACATGTCATGGGTGAGCTATGTTGATTTTAAGTTCATACATTTGATCTTGTCATGCATTCCCTATTATCAAACATCTAACACTTAATAATTTGCAGAAATTAAATTGCGGAAATTAAATCTAAACTATTACAAGGAGTCGGGTATTTACATCGCCAAAAATAACCCTTTAATTTAAATTGCGGAAAATAAAAGAAAGCGATAAAATAAAAGTCCTAATTAAAAGCTATTACATACCGGGAGCAATTACAATATTGGATAAAATGATACACGTGCGAGAAATTAAATCGGGCGAGTTTTTAGGGTTTTGACCTTTTTTGAAAGAAAGCATGTTTTTGGTTTATTTTTGAATTAAATGGAATTAAACCTAAGCTAACAATTAAATTAATTAATTAATGAAAATATTCTTGGATTTTTTGAGTATTTAAAAAAAAAATTTGGTCAAAGTTAATAAAAACCTAATTTTCTACATTAATTTTTAATTATTGCAAAATTGTTAATGTTATTTCCTAATTAAAACTAAATCAATTAAATTAACTTATTTACAAAAATAAAATGGTGAATTTAATTTTAATAAAAAATAATATTTTTTGTGTTTTCTCATTTTATGAAGAAAAATTATTAATTGGTTAGTGATTAGTAAAAAATAATAACAATAAAACAAATAAATAAATATAATGAAAAAAAAAACCAAGGGGGGTGTTAGGCCCAAGAGGAGGTTTGTTCAGCATTTTCCAGGCCCAATTAGGCTAGCCTGCTTTGACTTTCCAAGATCTCACGCGCGCCTGTTGACTAGGGTACATGGTGGATGTCCAATATGGGCCACCAGATTTGGCCTGTAGGCCATCTGGCGCTAGGAATCTGAAGGTGTATGGTGGGATGCGCCTTGGAAATCACATGCAATTACCTGAAGAAAAATGAAACAAATGTATTGGGGGACCTGGGATTCGAACCCAGGTCCCATGAGTCACTGAACAAACGCACTAACCACCACGCCACTTTGTTGCTTTTGTTAGTATATTACATAGCAATTATTATATATCAAAATAAGCAATATGCCTGGGGGGAAAAAACAAAAGCACGCTGATTTAAAACAACTAATAGGAGGGAGACGCGCCAGCGTCTTCTTCGTTGAACTTGGTTATTTACCTGCGGATTTTTATCCGCAGCTAAATCCATAGACTTCTCCTAAAACCTTCTCTAGGCCATGAAAATGCAAACTAAAGCCACAGTCATGATCGTCTCCTTTCCCTGATCACAGCCATGTCCATGATTGGTCTTGATTTTACCTGAAATTGAAACGCCTAAAAATAAGAAACCCAAAGCCTAGTTTCGGGTATGGCTTTACAGGCTACCAAAACAAAATCAAATATTGCAGATAGCTTGGAAATCATTCAAGGATTATGAATATGTCAATGTTTTGGCAAAAGATGCAAGAATACGAGTATGCGATTTCATGTACAGGGCGGTATTCAAGAAGACTTACAATGCTATTGGGGATGTTTCAGGGCTTTCTTTTGATTGCTAATGCTTCAGTGGATCTCCATCAAGAGGTCTATGTTGAGATTTTGCTTTGAATCGGGCTCCAAATGTGATTTCAGTTTTCAACTTTTCAAGCTTTTTCCAAGTTTTTGTTCTTGTGAATTTGCAGCCTCTAGGTTCTCCATTTCGTGCCTTTGCATTGTACAATTATATGGGAATGAATTAGGTTTAGTTTTGGGCTTTGAATCCATGAGCATTGATGCTTTTGAATTAGATATGATCTTCCATTACAAATCTTCCAAAAATGTCCCAAATCCAATATTTTGTTCATAACATGGCTTGATTCGAGTTTGATCTTGTCCATGATGATAATAAAGACTTGTATCACTCAAAAAGATACCAAGTGATTAAGATTTGGATTTTATTTGGATTTAAATTGATTAAAAATGAATTAATTCAATAAAAATCATATAAAATAGAGAAATTAATGAATGGACATAAAACTGAAGATATGACATGTGTGTAGTCTGACAAGATAAAATCAAGGGGGAAAAAGTGGGCCCATTTGGCAAAATTTGAAGTTTTGGGGATAGTTGACTTTTGGCAATTTTGGAAAAATGCCCAACTTCAACAATATATAACTTCTTCAATTTCGAAATTTTGGATGTGTTCTTAGACTTTTTAGAAACCTTGATATGTCCTCTAACAAACCCTTTTGGTCTCATCTCATTTTTATATTCCATGCTTAAGTTATAAGCTTTGGCAAAAAAGGTGTTTTTGTTGACTTTCAAAAATGACCTATAATGTCCAAATTTGTAACTTTTTGTGAGTGCATTTCATGAACTTCGGGGTATGAAGATGGATTGTAGGAAATTACATCCTCTTCGAAATGAGCTTTGGATGGGTCATTTCTCATAAAGTATGAGAAAGTTATTCTTGGTCAAAGTTGAGTTGACTTTTCCACCAAAACCCTAATTTAGCAACTTTTGAATCTTGATGAGTTTTGAGCAATCCTTAACGAATCATGATCAACCCTTGATAAAATTATGAATTATCCTTCAAAAGGAGAATGTTGACAAAAAATCTTGAGGTTTTACTGTTTGTAGGTCACAGTTGACTTTTGCCCTAGCATAGTCGATTTTTGGACCTCTTGAGCAATTGACTGACCAAACTTTCTCTACAAGGCTTAAAATTTGACATGGATGATCTTGAGAACATATTAGGACATTTGGGAGCACTTGAGGCCATTTGGATGCAAGGACCTTGATGCAACACAAAACCCTAATTTGAGGTTGACTACCTTAGGAGATGACTTGACTGTCCAACTCTTGAGCAATCTTGGGCAACTTGTAGACTATTCTTGACATGTCTTGAGAAATATGGGAGGGAAAATTTTAGGGTACAACAATTTCCCCTGTTTAATTTTCTTAAACCTGAAGATATAGATTGGCTTTCGGGCCTTTCATGATCCGAAGGTGGAAGATGATTGAACACTAGAGTGCCTAGAAATTTGCACTCGCATGATGTAGTATCAGCCTTGTGATGTCAGGAATCGGCTTACAGATGCCATTTGGAGATTGTTGATAGGTGGTCTTGTCTTCTTTGACTGGATTGGCGTCAGAAAAATCTTTAGGAATCGATTTAACTGGACTAGAGGGGTTTTGTCTCTTTTGACTGGATTGGCGTCAGAAAAATCTTTAGGAATCGATTTAACTGGATTTGTCTCTTTTGACGGTGTTCGCATCAGAAAAATATTTAGGAATCGATTTAACTGGTTTTGTCTCCTTTGATGGTGTCCGCATCAGAAAAATCTTTAGGAATCGATTTAACTGGTTTTGTCTCCTTTGACTGCGTTCGCATCAGAAAAATCTTTAGGAATTAATTTAACTGGTTTTGTCTCCATTGACTGAATTGGCCTCAGTAAAATCTTTAGGAATCGATTTAACTGGTTTTTGTCTCCATTGACTGAATTGTCATCAGAAAAATCTTTAGGAATCGATTTAACTGGTTTTGTCTCCATTGACTGAATTGGACTCAGAAAAATCTATAGGAATCGATTTAACTGGTCTTGTATCCATTGACTGGATTGGCCTCAGAAAAATCTTTAGGAATCGATTTAACTGGTTTTGTCTCCATTGACTGAATTGGCCTCAGAAAAATCTTTAGGAATCGATTTAACTGGTTTTGTCTCCATTGACTGAATTGGCCTCAGAAAAATATTTAGGAATCGATTTAACTGTTTTTGTCTCCATTGACTGAATTGGCCTCAGAAAAATCTTTAGGAATCGATTTAACTGGTTTTGTCTCCATTGACTGAATTGGCCTCAGAAAAATCTTTAGGAATCGATTTAACTGGTCTTGTCTCCATTGACTGAATTGGCCTCAGAAAAATCTTTAGGAATCAGTTTAACTGGTCTTGTCTCCTTTGACTGGATTGGCCTCAGAAAAATCTTTAGGAATCGATTTAACTGGTTTTGTCTCCATTGACTCAATTGGCCTCAGAAAAATCTTTAGGAATCGATTTAACTAGTTTTGTCTCCATTGACTGAATTGGCCTCAGAAAAATATTTAGGAATCGATTTAACTGGTTTTGTCTCCATTGACTAGATTGACCTCAAAAAAATCTTTAGGAATCGATTTAACTGGTTTTGTCTCTACTGACTAGATTGGCCTCAGAAAAATATTTAGGAATCGATTTAACTGGTTTTGTCTCCATTGACTAGGTTGTCATCAGAAAAATCTTTAGGAATCGATTTAACTGGTTTTGTCTCCATTGACTGGGTTGTCATCAGAAAAATCTTTAGGAATCGATTTAACTGGTTTAGTCTCCTTTGACATAGTTGAGAATTTAACTGCATCTTTCTTGAAAGGTAAAGGTCAGTCATATGCAATGCATGATATGGATCAAGCAATGATGTTCTCAACATAAATGAGATTGTATTATATGATTCGTTTATGTATGTATCATGATGTATGGAAATGGGATGTTTTAGCTGGGGAAAATAAATCCCGGAGCTGCTGGAGAATAGAGTTGGATTCTTCGTTTCCGCTGGGGATGGTGAACGAAGGTGATTGCAAGAATAAACCTGCAGGAGAGGATGACTCCATTGGGGAATAAACTGATGAGGAGAATACTCCGAGGGAAATTGCTCTGTGGGGAAGAGATGTTCTGCTGAGAATGTCACTGATAAACTCTATTGGGGGTTCCGCTGATAAGCTTCGCTGGGGATTTTAATGATAAACTCCGCTGGGGATGGATTACCGTTGCTGGTGATATTAAATCTGTTGAGGATTGAATTCCTTCTTTTGAAAGGAAAGAACTTCGTTGGGGATGATCTTCAGTTGCAACTTGCTGGGGATAACCCTGTTAGACTCTTGTGGGGATAATCCTCTGAATTTGGCTGGGGAGATTTATTTTGTACTCCGCTGGGGGTAAACTTCCAGAGTCTACTGGGGATGATGTTTCAATTCCGTTGGGGAAATCTTTTTCAGACCGTGCTGGGAAAATTGACTCCACTAGAGGTATCTTGTATTCTACCGGGGAACATTCTTATACTCCGCTGAGGAATACCAAGACTGCCGGGGATACTCTTATACTTGCTGGGAGTATTCTTACACTCTTCTGGGGAATATCAAGCCTCTTTTAATGCTGATGGTAGACTAACTCTGCTTGGGGAGAGCTACCATTACTATCTTACTCTGCTGGGAGTGAAGGTATCTTAACCATATTCTTCAGTTGGATTTTCCTTGTACCTGGTGGACAGAGCAATTGTGCAGTTCGGACAATTCTTATTTGCCCCTGTTTCTGCTATTACCAGTAATTCATCTTTAGTTTCGCATGTAAATATTTATGATCCGCAATTAATGTCAAATGCATATATCAAAAATGAACTTTGGACGTTCTTTGCAAAACAAAACAGATAAAGGAAAAATAGTTTGAAATTTCTTTGAAAATGAATTTGTATTGATTTTGAAGTTTGGCCTGTAAACAGGCGTTTTTTGTACAAGAGGCTGACGTCCTTGTAAGAGAACACCGCCGAACAGAATTTACACAATTTGTGAAAAGAAAACAAAATAGCTATGTGAATAATCCCACTGGGTTCCAACTCTGCTATTCCCTTTATATCCTCGAGCATCTCATCACTTTGCTACTGGTTGAAGATGAATCAGATTGATTAGTGTCGTCTGAGCTTGGTAGTTGATATTGAAGTCTTGATGCAAGGTGATCCAATGAGACATAGTGTTACGCTTATCCCTAATTTTTTCCTGGACCGCCCTTTCGGGTTTTCAGTCCACCGGGATACCCTTTTTTGCCCAAGCCGCCTTTTCAGGTTTTCGACTTGCCGGGTGTACATATTTTTTTATTTTCATCCCTTTATTTTGCCCGAACCCTTTTGGTTCGCTGGGAAGCCCTTATTTTTGCCTAGGCCAATCAACCTAGCGGTTCTTTGATTATGCGTAGTATCTTTTCACTATGTCTGCATTGACGAGGTGAGGAAGGTCGTCACCATCCTGAAGAGGTGAAAAACACAAGAAGGGGGGGTTGAATTGTAAAACTGGAAACTTAAAGCAATTGACAGGATATTTTTATCCTGGTTCGTTTGATCTCAAACTACTCCAGTCCACCCGTCAAGGTGATTTCGCCTCTCTCCAACGAGGTCTTAATTCACTATATTCAACTGAATACAAATCTGCTTTAACAACTGCTAAAGCCTTCTTGATTCAAACCACAATCCGGTTTGTCAAGGCAACACTTTCTTACAAAGGTATAAAATAATGTGTGTTAATGTTTTCTACAAAACTATATCACAACTGTGATGTTTACACAAATTAAGCTTAGAATACTAGGATGCTAAACACTAATGGAGTATCATAGTTTGTTGGTTTAGCAAAACTGGTAGATGAAGATTATTGTTCAGCTTTGTGCGTGTAGAGAGTTTGGAAGCATTAGCCATTATAATCTTCGAAGCTTGGTTTATATAGCACTTGAGAAGATGAACGTTGAAGCAAATATTCTTGATTCAATGCTAATAACAAGCTTTCCTTTTTGAGCAGATCTTGTCTGGAATGAGGCCGTTGGAATTGATTAGCGTTCAATGCACAGTACTGTTGCTTCTTCAATGCACGTTCTGGCTTGGCTCATTCTGATTCTGCTTCGCTGCTGATGAACTATTGTTTCTGTATCAGAGTGTTTTACGCGCAGTTCTGTTCATCAAGCTTCAGCATGTGCAAGCGTTGATCATCTGATCTTTGACGTTCTGATTCAGCAACTTCTGATGCTGGTGTATGAAATCATATTCTGATGCTGAAAACGTGATCTTGCTTATTTTAATCAGCATATCTGCAAATCAGAGCATAGTAATTTTAGGCAGCATATAATTCAATCATGAAATATTTAAGTACTATATCTTTTCACTTTGTTATCATCAAAACTTAAATATAGGGTACTAGATTCAAACATTGTTCTAACAATCTCCCCCTTTTTGATGATGACAAAAACTAGATATTTTAAATAAAAAATAACGTGAAAAGTATCTGGGAAATGTATCAGAGATAAGAACATAAGGAGAAATCAGAGTTTAAGAGATACTCCCCCTGAGTTTGTTACTTCCCTTTGATATGCGTGATCTTCAGGATCAGATCTTTTTCTATCTTTGAGTCTCAGATTATAGGTCTTTGACATATCAGAGAGCAGAGCTTTGCTTCGGATCAGAGTGTTGGGACGATCAGAGCTTCATATATCAGAACTTCATATTTGATCAGAGCAACATGAGCTTCTACATTTTGATCAGATCTTCTAGCTTCTAGTCTTCATAGTGTTCAAGAGCTTCCTTGTACCTGTAGACTTAAAAACAAAACAGAAAAACATTTCAAGTAATAGAGTTAGAATGTTTGAGAGTTTCTGTCTAGTTAGCCGTTATTGATTTTAAATATCATTCTTGTTCTCCCCCTTTTTGTCAGCAATCAAAAAGTGCTGGTGATGTGCTAAAATAATTTAGATCAGAAAAACTAATTATATTAAAATAGTTCAGAATCAGAGCAAAATAGCATTACAAAACATAGTCAAAATAATACATCAGAAAAATGAAGAAAACGTAGAGAATGTTATGCATGAAAAAATTTTAAGGTTGTGGGGGCATGCGTGAGAACAGGCTTTCCAGCATTGCTTGAATCTTCTCAGAAGTTTCATTCTGCTTCTGAACCATGGTGACCACTGTGTCAATCTTGCTGTCCTGTACATTCATTCTTGCTTCCATCTTCTGATCATTCTCTTCCATTCGCTGCTGTAGACGCAAGTCATTCAGCCTTAATTCTTCCAGAGCCTGCCTGTCCAAGGCAGCTTGAGAACTTTCAGCAGGAGGAAGCTTCTCAGAACTTTCAGCTACATCTTCTGCTGGATTTTCTTCCTGAAGAGTCTTGTCTTCTTCTGATGGTTGCACCTGTGCAACTTGCTCTTTCTCAGACCAAGATTCAGAGTCCAGAGGGAGCACAACTTCTTGAGGCAGCTGACTCTCAACTTCCTTCAGCAGCTTGCTAAAGTTCTGTTGAGCCTGCTCATAGTTGACGTCCTGCAGCTTGAGTGCTTCAGCACGTACCCATACTCTGAACTGTGACCAGAGCTGATCAGAAGCAGCTGGGTCGATCATCCCCGGACAGACTTTCTTCAAAGAAGCAATCCATTGCAGCATACCTGTTTCAAAGTCCAAAATACCAGAGCCAACATCTAATTGCTTTGGTTTGGGAATGGCCAATTTGTGTCTTAAATCAGCAAGACGTTCAAGACTTGTTAAGTCAATGAAAGTTTTGCTGGGGTTTTCAGAGGATTGGTTTTCAGAGGTGTGCTGAGGTGCTGTTTGTTTTGGAGGATGGTTATCAGAGTCAGAGGATATATCTATTGGAGTGGTTGGAGTTTTTGGAGGTGTTGATTCCTCTGAAGATGGCAACTGGGGTCTGACAATGGTGGTTCCACATGGCAACTGGATTGCCAGCGGTGAAGGTTGAGGTGAGTGGGGATCAGAATGATGAGGAGATGGGGTTTCATAGCGGTGAAACTCTGTTTGTGGTGAAGGTGGATTATTTTCTGGTTGAGGAGGTGGAATCTCTGATTGCTCAGGGATCAGAGGTTCTTCTGTGAGAGGTTGTTGTTGTTGTGGTTCTGGTTCTTGTTCTGGTTCTGGTTGTATTTCTGGTTCAGGTTGTGGTTCTGGTTGTGGAGGAGGAGTATTTGGTGGTTCAGAGTGAGGTTGAACAGAAGCATGTTCACGCTCAATATCAGCTAGCACTCTATCAAGTGCTGGTGTTGTAGAAACAGTTGGTTGTTTGGTAATTTTAATTCTGGTTCTTCTGAGTTGTAAGGCCTCAGAAGGGTCTTCTGGTATGGTTTCATCAATAGTGGGGATTGGAATGGATATTCTGTGAGAGGTTTGAGGAGGAGCAACAGATGTTGGAATAGTAGATGAAATTGAAATAGGGGCAGCAGATGAATTACCTCGTTTCTTTGGAGTCTGATGAGATGATCCTTCTGCTTTCCTCTTCTTTGTCTTCTTCTGAGTCACTTCAGGTTGGGGTTGACTCAGATCTTTGATCTTCAGCTTTGAACCTGCATCTTCTTCCTTGTATGAATCTGGATACTTGAGAAACATATCAGGTTGGGATTCCATTTCAGAAAATCTTGGGAAATCACTCAGAGGTACTCTTCTTCTGGAGATGTCAGAAGTTGAAGAAGCTCTGGGTTCCTTCCTGATATTTTCTATCAGCTTCATCTTTTTCAGATTCTTAGCGTTCAGCGGTTTTCCAACAGTTGGTTCAAAATTGCCCAGCACTTTAGCTTCGCTCAGATAATCTATCAGCTTATTCTCTGTCAGAATATCTGATATGAGCCTTCCAAACGGTATCCAGTCCCTTTTGGTCCTTTCTTCTTCTCTAGTCTCTTTCACACTAGTCTTCAGATGGTTGAACAGGAAGTGTGCCAAATTGATCTTCACCCTCTGATCAATAAAGTAGATCAGAAATTGCTGATCCACGTTTATATAGTCAGGAGAGCTTGTTGGCTTCCTGTGATTGAAACAGCCCAGAACAATCTTGGCCCACACTCTGCAGTGATCCTTCAGATCCTTAATTTTGCTGCTGGGAAAACCAAGAGTGAAAATGCAGTTTGCTACCACACCTATATCAGGGCATCTATCAGCCATGTCCACACAACGGACTCCACCACCACTTTGACCAATTAACCTAGCAATGAGGTCTTCAGAAATTATTATCTTCTTTCCCATGACAGAAGAGATGACTAGATGTTTATGAATCTTGGCGTGAATCCAAAATTCCTTGACAAGCTCTGGGAAAGTTAGTCCAACCAACCTATCGAAATACCTCTCCCACTTTTGAGCCTTGATTTCCTCAGTTAGGTCAAACCCATTGTCCTTCAAACTTTCGAAATCGATGATTAACTCAGAGAGAACCTCAAGATTCTTTACCGGTGTGAGAAGAGTTCTGGTAGGCACCTGATATTGCTCAGAAGTTTCTTTCTTCTGATTCCCTGCAGAAATGCTGGAGGATGCCATTGTTCTCACACAACAAAGCTTTGAAAATGATTTGAGAGAAAAAAAGATTGAAGGAGATAAACTCAGAAATATGCAGAGATTATGAGAAAGCGTAAAGAATAAGAATGAAGAATAATGTTCTTAAATAAAGTTTTCAAAAATTATTTTGAAAAATTAAACGTTTTTAAGAGAGAGAAAAAAATAATGATTGCCATTAACAAGCGTGATTACTTTGCATTAAATGCTTGCTGATTTTGGGGGATTTGAGAAAGATACTTAAAAACGGTTACCAGACATGTGTCTCAATACACCCAATCAGCACTTTCCTTTCTCAGAAGCGTGCACGCGTTCTGCTTCAGGGATTTGCTGATGATTGGATGACACTTGTTTGATGTAGTGATCAGCACGTCTGTATTTGAGATTAGACTCTCAGATCTTTAGACTTGCATCTGATACAATCTGCATGTTCTATCTTTCTGAAAGAAGATTGATCAGAAGTTCACAGTAATATAATTACATTCTGAAAGATAAAAATATGGAATTAAAACATTTTCATTCTGGGCATACTTTCATGCTGAGATGTTTCAGAATGAAATTGAACCTATCTTCTGAAAGGGGTTTAGTAAAGATATCAGCCCATTGATGGTCTGTATCTATAAATTTCAAGTTTAAAATACCTTTCTGAATATAGTCCCTAATGAAATGATGTTTTATTTCTATATGTTTAGCTCTAGAATGTAAAATAGGATTCTTACTTAAGCAAATAGCAGAAGTATTATCACAAAGAATAGGAATGTTACTCTCAAAAATCTGGAAGTCTTCAAGCTGACTTTTCATCCAGAGCATTTGTGTGCTACATCCAGCTGCTGCTATGTACTCAGCTTCTGCTGTTGACAGAGCAATAGTTGATTGCCTTTTGCTGGACCACGAGATCAGATTTTCTCCCAGAAACTGGCAGCTTCCAGAAGTACTTTTTCGTTCCACTCTGTCTCCAGCAAAATCATCATCACAGTAGCCTACTAAGCTGTAATCACTAGATTTTCTATAAAACAAACCCAGATTAGTAGTACCTTTCAGATACTTGAAAATTCGCTTAACAGCTGTTAAGTGAGATTCTCTAGGATCTGATTGGAATCTAGCACAAATGCATACGCTGAATAAAATATCAGGTCTTGAAGCAGTCAGATAAAGGAGAGAACCAATCATACCTCTGTAGACTTTCTGTTCTACGCTTTTGCTTACCTCTTCTCTTTCCAGAATGCACGTGGGATGCATTGGAATCTTTGATGGCTTACATTCTGAGAGGTCAAATTTCTTCAGAAGATCTCTGATGTATTTGCTCTGATGAATGTAAGTTTCCTCTGGAGTTTGATTGATCTGAATTCCTAGAAAGAATTTCAGTTCCCCCATGAGGCTCATCTCAAATTCTGCCTGCATACACTTAGCAAATTTTCTTCCAAGAGAAGGATTAGTAGAACCAAAAATAATATCATCAACATAAATTTGACAGACTAAAATGTCACTCTTAACTGTTTTACAGAATAGAGTAGTGTCCACTTTCCCTCTGGTGAATTCATTTTCAAGCAGAAAGTTACTTAGCCTTTCATACCAAGCTCTGGGAGCTTGTTTCAGACCATACAGTGACTTTTTCAGTTTGAAAACATGTTCTGGAAGTTTTGTATTTTCAAAACCTGGGGGTTGGTGAACATATACTTCTTCTTCTATATAACCATTTAAGAATGCACTTTTGACATCCATCTGATACAGAGTGATGCCTCTATTAACAGCAAATGAAATTAAAAGTCTGATAGATTCTAACCTGGCGACTGGGGCAAAGGTTTCTGTATAGTCTATCCCCTCTTGCTGACTATAACCTTGTGCAACCAGTCGTGCCTTGTTTCTGACGACTTCACCTTGTTCATTGAGCTTGTTTCTGAACACCCATCTTGTTCCAATGACGTTGAATCCTTTTGGTCTTGGAACGAGATCCCATACGTCGTTTCTGGTGAATTGATTCAGCTCTTCTTGCATTGCCAGAATCCAGTCATTGTCCAGAAGTGCTTCATCAATAGAAGAAGGCTCAATCAGAGACACAAGTCCCATCAGAGTTTCTTCAGAGTTTCTGAAGCTTGCTCTTGTTCTGATTGGATCTTCCTTTCTTCCTAGGATAGTCTCTTCTGGATGATCCAAACTGCTTCTGGGCAATCTCTTCTGAGGTTGATCAGCAGCTGTTGAAGGATTTCTAGCATTGCTTCTTTCAGACGTTGAAGGAATGTCTGTGTTGAGAGCTTCTGATGACTTGTCTTCAGAACCTGCAAATTCAATTTCTATACCTGCAAGATTTTCATTCTGCTTTGACTTTTCAGAGTCAAGCTTGTCATCAAAACGAACACTGATTGATTCTTCCACAATCTGTGTTTCTGTATTGTATACTCTGTACCCTCTTGAGCGTTCAGAGTATCCTAACATAATACACTTCTGTGCCTTAGAATCAAACTTGTTCAAATAATTCTTAGTATTTAACATATAGCAAGTACATCCAAATGGATGAAAATACGAAATGTTGGGCTTTCTGTTCTTCCACAGTTCATATGGAGTCTTCTCCAGAATAGGTCTTATTGAGATTCTATTCTGAATGTAGCACGCTGTGTTTATTGCCTCTGCCCAGAAAGTCTTAGCAACGTTTGTCTCATTGATCATGGTTCTGGCCATTTCTTGCAATGTTCTGTTCTTTCGTTCTACAACTCCATTTTGTTGGGGAGTTCTAGGACAAGAGAAATCATGCAGAATGCCTTTGTCATTAAAGAATGACTCAAAGTCTTTATTTTCAAATTCTCCACCATGATCACTTCTGACTTTAACGATTCTAAGATCTTTTTCATTCTGAACTTGGTTACAGAAGGTAACAAACACAGAGTGTGACTCGTCCTTGTGTCTTAAGAACTTTACCCATGTCCATCTGCTATAGTCATCTACGATTACTAACCCATACTTCTTGCCACTGACAGAAGCAGTCTTAACTGGTCCAAATAGGTCAATGTGCAGAAGTTCTAATGGCTTAGAGGTAGAAACAACATTTTTGGATTTAAAAGAAGGTTTTGCAAATTTGCCTTTCTGACATGCTTCACACAGAGCATCTGAATTGAACTTCAAATTTGGAAGTCCTCTGACCAGATTGAGTTTGTTAATCTGAGATATTCTTCTCATACTAACATGCCCCAATCTTCTGTGCCAGATCCACTGCTCGTTGTTAACAGACAGAAGACATTTTACGTTCTGACTCTTTAGTTCAGAAAGTTTGATTTTGTAAATGTTGTTTTTCCTCTTACCATTAAATAGGATAGTCCCATCTTTCTGACTAACAGCTTTACATGATTTTTTATTAAAGATTATATCATAACCGTTATCACTTAATTGACTTATGGATAACAGGTTATGCATCAATCCATCAACTAGCAGAACATTATTAATAGAGGGAAGATTTCCGTTACCTACTGTTCCAGAGCCAATTATCTTTCCCCTCTGATTGCCTCCAAAGCCAACGTGGCCTCCAGGCTTAAGTTCCAGGCTTTGGAACATATGCCTTCTTCCCGTCATGTGTCGTGAGCAGCCAGAGTCCAGGTACCATGACTGGTGTTTCTGACTTGCTGCTAAAGATATCTGCAACATGTATTATTTTATCCTTAGGTACCCAGATCTTCTTGGGTCATGACTTGTTAGTTTTACCAAAACTCTGGTTGAATTTTGGTTTCACAAAGTGATTACTACTAGTATATTTGATGTCATGTGTGTGACCATACACAAAGTGTGAATTTAAAGGTGTGTGTTTAATGGTTAAATCCATGACATTTTTGGGTGTAGGAACCTTACCTAGGTATCCTATTCCTTTCCTGCCGTTTCTGCTAACTCCATAGATCATTGAAGCCATTCTGCTTCTATCTATGCTTTTAGCAAGGAACTTCTGGAAACTATGATCATACTCCTTGATGATCTCATCAGCGTTGCTGGGAGTTTCAGAAATTGGTTCATTCTGAGAGTTTTGTAAAGAGTTTTCTAATTTTAAAATTTTATCTCTCAGCTCAGAGTTTTCCAATTTGAGACTCTCAGACTTATTAGAGTCAGATTCAAGAGTCCTTTTCAGGTCTCTGAATTTAGCTCTAATCTGCTGATAACGTTCCAGAATTTCATTGAGGCTTTCAGCAAGTTCAGCCTTTGTAAAATTAACAGCGAAGTTAGGGAATACCTCTTCTGTGTCTGATTCTGAGTCTGAGTCAGAAGCTTCACTGTCATCTGGAATGTTAGCCATGAGCGCTATGTTCGCCCTTTCATCATCTGATTCTGAGTCAGCTTCAGATGAGTCAGAGTCATCCCATGTGGCCATAAGACTTTTCTTCTTCTCTCTTCCAAACTTCTTTTTGGGCTTTTCCCTCTGAAGCTTTGGACAGTCACTCTTGTAGTGTCCTTGCTCATTGCACTCGTAGCAGATGATGTCCTTTGTATTTGGCTTCTTGCTACCAGAGGAGCCTTCAGATCTTCTGTATCCAGAGGAAGAATCTGTCCTTCTGTATCTGGAAGAAGACTCGTTCTGATCAGATCTTCTGGGATTCCTGAACTTCCTTTGTCTTTGCTTCCACAGTTGATTTACTCTTCTGGAGAGAAGGGAAAGTTCGTCTTCTTCTGATGAGGATCCATCAGACGTTTCTTCAACTGCCTGCAAAACTTTAGATTCAGATTTTCTGTTAGATTTTAAAGCTATAGGCTTACCTTGCTTCTGAGGCTCATCAGCTTCTAGCTCTATCTCATGACTTCTGAGGGAGCTTATAAGTTCCTCCAGAGTGATTTTGTTGAGATCCTTCGCTAGCTTCAGAGCAGTAACCATAGGCCTCCACTGCTTGGGTAAACTTCTGATTATCTTCTTGACATGGTCAGCAGTAGAGTATCCTTTGTCCAGAACTTTGAGACCAGCTACCAGAATCTGGAATCTAGAGAACATAGTTTCAATGGATTCAGATTCTTCCATTTTAAACGCCTCATACTTTTGAATGAGCGCCAGAGCTTTTGTTTCTTTGACTTGAACGTTGCCCTCATGCGTCATTCTGAGAGAATCAAAGATGTTTTTAGCTGTGTCTCTGTTGGAGATCTTCTCATACTCAGTATATGAGATGACACTTAGGAGGATGGTTCTGGCCTTATGGTGATTCTTGAAATCACGCTTTTGTTGATCAGTCATTGATTTTCTATCAATCTTCTGACCAGTTGCATTAACAGGGTGCGTGTATCCATCTGTCACCATATCCCACAGATCAGCATCATGTGCTAGAAAGAAGCTTTCAATTCTGTCTTTCCAGTAATCAAAGTTTTCTCCATCAAAGACTGGAGGTTTGCCGCTGAATCTGTCTCTATCCTCATTGTTGTCATTGCTGAAATGAGAGTTGTTTCCTGCCATTTGTGTTTTTCTGACGCTGGATCTTGTACTGACACGGTTAAGTGTTTTAGCTCAGAACCAGGCGCTCTGATGCCAATTGAAGAGGTGAAAAACACAAGAAGGGGGGGTTGAATTGTAAAACTGGAAACTTAAAGCAATTGACAGGATATTTTTATCCTGGTTCGTTTGATCTCAAACTACTCCAGTCCACCCGTCAAGGTGATTTCGCCTCTCTCCAACGAGGTCTTAATTCACTATATTCAACTGAATACAAATCTGCTTTAACAACTGCTAAAGCCTTCTTGATTCAAACCACAATCCGGTTTGTCAAGGCAACACTTTCTTACAAAGGTATAAAATAATGTGTGTGAATGTTTTCTACAAAACTATATCACAACTGTGATGTTTACACAAATTAAGCTTAGAATACTAGGATGCTAAACACTAATGGAGTATCAGAGTTTATTGGTTTAGCAAAACTGGTAGATGAAGATTATTGTTCAGCTTTGTGCGTGTAGAGAGTTTGGAAGCATTAGCCATTATAATCTTTGAAGCTTGGTTTATATAGCACTTGAGAAGATGAACGTTGAAGCAAATATTCTTGATTCAATGCTAATAACAAGCTTTCCTTTTTGAGCAGATCTTGTCTGGAATGAGGCCGTTGGAATTGATTAGCGTTCAATGCACAGTACCGTTGCTTCTTCAATGCACGTTTTGGCTTGGCTCATTCTGATTCTGCTTCGCTGCTGATGAACTATTGTTTCTGTATCAGAGTGTTTTACGCGCAGTTCTGTTCATCAAGCTTCAGCATGTGCAAGCGTTGATCATCTGATCTTTGACGTTCTGATTCAGCAACTTCTGATGCTGGTGTATGAAATCATATTCTGATGTTGAAAACGTGATCTTGCTTATTTTAATCAGCATATCTGCAAATCAGAGCATAGTAATTTTAGGCAGCATATAATTCAATCATGAAATATTTAAGTACTATATCTTTTCACTTTGTTATCATCAAAACTTAAATATAGGGTACTAGATTCAAACATTGTTCTAACACATCCATGGTGGTTAGAATCATAGCTCCGCCTGAGAAAATGTTCTTAACCACAAACGGCCCTTCATAAGTAGTGGTCCATTTTCCCCTGGGATCACCTTAAGGTATAATGATACGCTTGATTATCAGGTCCCCGACTTGATACTCTTGTCGTCTGACTTTCTTGTTAAATGCCTTGATCATCCGTTTTTGGTACGTATGACCATGAAAAATAACAGTAAGTCTCTTTTCGTCGATTAGGTTCAGCTGATCAAGCCGGGTCTGAATTCAATCATCTTCGCTTAAACCTGCATCCTTCATGATTCGGAGAGAGGGTATCTGAACTTCAATGGGAAAAATTGCCTCCATTCCATATACCAAGGAATAGGGTGTTGCCCCTGTTAACGTCCGTGCTGAGGTACGGTACCCATGAAGAGCAAATGGTAACATCTCGTGCCAATCTTTGTATGTCACTGTCATCTTCTACACAATCTTCTTAATGTTCTTTTTAGCCGCTTCTACATCCCCATTCATCTTCGGCCGGTAGGGAGAAGAGTTATGATGTTGTATCTTGAATTGTTCATAGAGCTCAGTGATCATCTTGTTGTTGAGATTGGTACCATTGTCCGTAATGATCCTCTCTGGTACACCGTATCGACATATCAGGTTGTGCCGAATGAACCATGCCACAAAGTTCTTGGTTACGATAGCAAAGGAAGCTGCTTCAACCCACTTTGTAAAGTAACCAATCGCTACCAGGATGAAACGATGCCCGTTGGATGTCGTCGGTCTGATCTCGCCGATCATATCAATGCCCCACATTGCAAAAGGCCAAGGTGCCGTCAAGACGTTCAGAGGAACTGGAGGTATGTGTGCCTTATCAGCATAGACTTGGCACTTATGACATGTCCGAGAATACTGATAACAGTCAGCTTCCATTGTGGACCAATAATATCCCGCCCGTAGGATTTTCTTTGCCATGGTGTGTCCACTGGAATGAGTTCCGAAAGTACCTTCATGTAACTCTGCCATGATCCTTTCTGCTTCAGTCACATCCATACAACGCAGTAAGGTCGAATCATGGTTATGTTTGTAAAGAATGTCATTTCTGATGAAGAACTTCGCTGCGAACCTCCTCAGAAACTTCTTATCATTAATAGATGCACCCTCGGGGTACTCCTGAGCTTCAAGATACCTTTTCACCTCATGATACCAGGGATTTTCTGTTACCTCTTCAGTCTCAATATCACAACAATGTGCAGGTTCGTCCAATTTTTCAATGATAATCCGAGGAGCCTCGTTGTCCCAATTGACTTTGAACATAGAAGACATCGTAGCTAACGCGTCCGCCAACTGATTCTCCTCTCTAGGGAAGTGTTCAAAGGTTATCTCCTCGAAATGGGGAAGCAACGTCAATACATACTCCTTGTAAGGAATAAGATTTGGGTGTTTTGTATCCCACTCGCCTTTGATCTGACTGATCACGAGAGCGGAATCTGCGAAGACACTTAGAAACTTAATCCTTAGGTCAATTGCTGCTCGAAGACCCATGATGCATGCTTCATACTCCGCCATGTTGTTGGTGCAGTTGAAACATAGTCGGGCGGTAAATGGAGTATGAGAGCCTTTAGGAGATATGATCACAGCGCCAATGCCATTACCCAAAGCGTTTGAAGCTCCATCAAAGTACATAGACCATCGAGATCCTTCCTCAGGTCCTTCATTCGGTCCAGGTGTCTCACAATCAGTTACCAACATGATATTCTCGTCCGGAAATTCAAAGTTCATAGACTGGTAATCATCCACTGCCTGATGTGCCAAATGGTCTGCCAACACACTTCCCTTGATTTCCTTTTGGGTCGTATATTGGATGTCATACTCAGTCAAGATCATCTGCCATCTTGCTATTCTTCCAGACAAGGCACGCTTCTCGAAGATATTCTTGATTGGATCCATCTTTGAAATCAACAAAGTAGTGTGAGTCAGCATATACTGTCTTAGCCGGCGAGCAGCCCATGCGAAAGCGCAACAAGTTTTCTCGAGCAGTGAGTATCGGGTCTCACAGTCGGTAAACTTTTTGCTAAGGTAGTAAATTGCATGCTCTTTTCGGCCAGACTCATCATGCTTCCCCAGCACACCTCTCTGTATTATCCAGCATTTTTTAAGTATGAGATCAACGGTCTTCCTGCAATCGGAGGCATCAGAACTGACGGCTTGGAGGTAGTATGGCCCTCTCTTCTTGAAGCAACAGTTTAACAAACTCAACAGACACTTCGCAATCATCTTCACCTTCGTCTTCGGCTAAGTTGATCGAACTTTCGAAGTCATAACCGGCAGTAGCAGAGTCGTTATCAGTGGGATCCAGAGTGGATGTAGATCATGATATGTGAGTGTGTGAAAAATAGCTATTTTGCAATATATAATAAAAGAAAGACAAGGAGCACAAAATTTGAAATTCAAAAACGTCAAATGCTTTTATTAATGATATATGAAAATGACACACATAAAGCCCTCACAAATGAAGCCACGGTGCCCCGTGTAAGACACCGGGCCATAAAGTTTAAAACATTGTCTGTTACATATTCAAAATAAAAGTTTCATTACTGGGTAACAAAAGTAATAGGGATGAAGTCCTTTGCTGTCCAATTGCTTGGTCCACCGTTGGTCGTAGGATAGATCCAGCTGTCGCACTCAGACTCTTCCACATCATCTTCAATAGCATTCACTCCCGAGTTGCTGATGAACACGGGAGGTCTTCAGATTCGAGCATTCCGAACAGCCCTTTGAGCTCCTGCTGTGAAACCCAAACCAAACTTGTTAGTCTTCTGTGTGAAATCAGGGAGCCGGCCCCAATTTGCACACCCACCCTTCTCAACAACAACCCAGGCATCCTTCAAGGAAGCCATCTTCATAGGAGAATCTTTGACAACAGTCTCAGCTGACGCTAGTGTCTGGGGAACCTCTTCAAAATGCTGAAATGGGGTCTCAATGAACTCCCCATCCATTTATACATATCGGAAAGAGTTGAGGTGGCTAACCATTTACTCTTCCTCTCCCTGTACTGTCACAATCTTCCCTTTGACCGGGTACTTCAGCTTCTGGTGGAGCGTTGAGGTTACGGCCCCAGCTTTGTGGATCCATGGACGACCCAGCAAACAAGAATAAGATGGGCGAATGTCCATCACATAGAATGTAGAATTGAAGACCTGAGAACCAACCTTGATTGGGATATCAACCTCTCCATGTACCATTCTTTTAGACGCATCAAAGGCCCTGGCGATAATGTTGCTTGGCTTCAGCTCCAACCCTTCACAATCCAACCGATCTAGAGCTTTCTTAGGCAAGACGTTCAATGAGGAACCAGTATCCACTAATACATGAGCAAGAGCAGTGCCTCTGCATTCAATGGAGACATGTAGGGCATCATTGTGATTCTTCCCTTTAGCCGTCAAGTCGGCGTTAGAGAAACCCAACCCATTATCCGCAGTTAAATTGGCCATGCAATCTGTAAATTGATCAACTGATGTCTCTTGTGGTATGTGAGAAGTCTTCAAGAAGGTAATCAGAGCCTTGGCATGGGCTTCTGAGCACAACAACAGTGACAACATAGAAATCTTAGATGGGGTTTGCCCCAGCTGCTCAACTACATTGTAGTCACTCTTTTTGATAATCTTCAGAATCTCTTCCGTCTCTTGTTTGGAAGCTTCAACAGTAATCGTCTTCGGTGCCTCCATCTGGGAAGGCACATCAGTGGTGATCCCTTTGCCCCGAGTGTCAGATGACTCGGCGACAGGGGTAAGAATAGGAACTTGAACTAGAATAATGGCAGGTGCACTGGCAGGTGTAATAACAACAAGTCTTCAGACAGTTGGTGGAGCAATATCAGGTGAGAAAAGTCTTCCACTGCGGGTGACTTTAGCAGGTCCAGTAATGTTGCTGACATCAGTAACAGTATCCAACTCTTGCTTAATTCCATGAAAATAAACATCAGCCCCATAGTGCCAAGGGACAGATTTATCAGAGGTGTAGGGGATGGGCCCCGAAACAGTGATGATCACAGGTGCGATTCTCGGAACATATGTAATTCTAACAGGCTTCCTCGAGGGAGCCTTGGAAGAATTGTCGAAAATGGTAATGATGGCAACTTCTTCAGAAGGAACTAAGGGAACAACAGTCTTCTCAAACAAGATCTCTTTACTATCCATTAGGCGTTGGACACCTGACTTCAAAAGATGGCAGCCGGTAGGTAGAATAGAACACATACGGCAACCTTCGTCACAACCCAGAAATAAACCGGCTAGCAAAAGGATCTTCTTTACAGTCATCAGAGGGGTAACAATATCATTTACAGAAACCACAAACGAGCCTTCTTCTATAGCATTCACTCCATGCTTGGGCATAGGAGCAGTCACAACATTAGGTCTTTCGGGCGCCTCAAACTCAATCTCCTTCGCATCAATTAAGTCCTGTATCTTATTCTTCAAAGTCCAACAATCATCTGTATTATGCCCCGGGCTATCAGAGTGATAAGCACAGCGAGCATTAGGGTTATACCTTGGTGACGTTGTATTTGAATTCTTTGGGGCTTCCTTTAGAATCAACAGATTGGTCTTTAAAAATTGTGGCAGAATCTGAGACAAGTTCATGTTGAGACGGGTGAATTGCGAGGTCTCTCATCCTTTTATTGATTGTTGTGCTGAGGAGCACCTGCAGGTTTTAAAATAACAACCGCATTAACAGCTTGGCGGTGTTCATGTCTATTCTGCCTTCTTGCACTGTAGACAGCACTGGAATCTTTCTTAAACGGCTTCTTCTCGGTGCTCGATGAAACACCCTTTTGTATCTTACCAACCTTAATACCAGCCTCAATCCTCTCACCGATCAAAATAAGCTCTGTAAAACCAGACGAAGAGCTTCCAATCAGGTGGTTGAAAAATGGACCAGACAGGGTCCCCAGAAACATGTCCACAAGCTCCCGATCATCTAAGGGTGGTTGCACTCTACCGGCGAGGTCCCTCCACTTCTGAGCATAATCTTTGAATCCTTCACCCATTCCCATTGACATACCCTAGAGTTGGGTATGCGTGGGAGCAAGGTCGGAGTTGTACTGATACTGCCTGTAGAAAGTAGTAGCCAAATCTTCCCAACTGCGGATACTGGCTCTGTCTAACTGATAGAACCACTCAAGCTGAGTCCCTGAGAGACTGTCTTGAAAGAAATGGATCCATAGGTTCTTATCAGCGGTGTACGGCTGAATCTTCCTCACATATGATCGGAGGTGCAGCTTCAGACATGAAACTCCGTCATACTTAGCAAAGGTTGGCGCCTTGAATTTGTGGGGAATCACTACCCCAGATGATAGACCTAGATCACCAAAGTCCAGACCAGGCACTTTCTGAACATATCATTCAACCGGTCTTCCAGTTGCTTGTATCTATCCTCGGCCGGAGGATACTGTTCTTCATCGAAGTCCGTCTCGTTGTCGGAGACCATAGGGCTAGGAGCCCTCCTTTCTTCTTGACTATCTTTCCCTCCATATGAGGTGGTCAGATCAACTTCATTTTGTAGAATGTTTCTAAACCTGTGCCCTGTGTTGAACAGGATGGTCCTCTTCATCTTCTTCTTCTTCTTCTCTTTCAGAATCAGGGTCTTCAGGTCTTGCTGACCCTTAGCTAGATTCATGAACAGCTCTTGGAATTGGGCATTCTAGGCCTGTAGGGCCTTGATGGCTTGCTCAATTGAAGGTTCAGCAGACATGATGAGTGCTGAAATAAACAGCGAAGAAGATAAGAGACCTGTAATAAGTACCTGCTATGAAGTGCATGAGATGAAATGCGTATGATTTATGTTTTCAAAGACAATCGGGAGATTCAAATTTGTAAACCAGAAAGGAAACACACTTTATTAGAAAAACTTTGGAATTCAAATTGTTCAACTGATGCCCTTAAGGCGTTACATGAAAGGAAATACTGAAAAGTAAATAAAACTGGAAAGGAAACAATCAATGGTCAATCAACGCTCCCATGGTCTCTTCTTATCAGTGCGGACATAGTCTTTAAGAATCCGCTCGTTCTCCAACTGCCTAGTCAACCTCCGGATCTTCTGCTCTTGCTCATTGAACTTCTCTCGATAAGAATCCCGTTCTTCCCTCAGTTGCATCCAAGATCTCTTCAGTGCCCAAGTGTCAGTGGGCATATAAGGATGGAGGATGGTTGGAAGAACCCCTTCTTCATTAACAACTTCAAGAGTGACAGGCCGGACAGCTTCATATGACATACCTAACTTCTGGGCACGGATACAGACCCATCTGAGATATGGATCCATCGGAAGTGAAGTCTTTGGGCCCAGCTCATGTGGATCAGATTTGTGAACTCTATCCCAAGCCCTTATGAATCTGCGACGTTGCTCGTCGCTATCCCATTGAAAATCAAAGATGATACTAGGCATTAGCCTCTCATGAGGTCCTTCTCTTCTGGCACGCCCGAACTGACGTAGAGCTAAGCATGGGTTGTAAGAAATTCCTCCATGGGTTCCTAACAGTGGAACATTGGGGTACTCCCCACATCGATCAATAACAGTCACCTCGTCCATATCCTTGAGAGTCCAGATAATGCCATTATGAGAAAGAGACATAACCCTATAAGCCCAACCCATGCCTTCTTTGTTCTCCAGCACTAACTTAGGGAGGTGCGAAATAAACCACCTCGCCAATAAAGGAGCACAACACATCAAGGTTCCCCGCTTTCGGACAGTACGAGCATAGAGCTGATGAAGGATGTCACCCAAGAGAGTGGGTATCGGATTCCGAGAGATGAAGATCTTCACCGCATTAAAGTCAACAAAGGAGTCAGAGTTCGGAAACAATACCAAGCCATATATCAGGAGAGCCAGAATATCCTCGAATGCCTTGAAGTCTAGGCTATCCCAGAAATAGTTAGCCTTACCAACCAAGAACTTAGTCAGAAATCCTTTTTCTCCACTTCTAGTCTCCCAATTAGTCATTACCTCTTCTTTGGTCAAATGAAGGGCTGCAGCAATCTCTTTGGGCCTAAGAACCTTCTCTCAACCAGTAAACGGGGTCTGCTCCAGAATAGAGATACCGAGCAGCTCAGAGAACTCTTTTAAGGTGGGGACCAACTGGTAGTCCTGGAAAGTAAAACAATGGTACAATGGATCATAGAATTGGACTAGGACACTCATCATCTGCTCGTCCAATTTGGAGGTGACCAAACTGAGAAGATAACCATGTCTCCTGAGGAAAGAAGTAGTATCAGGAATCTTTGCAATCAACTCTTTAAGCAAGGTGGGAACTTGGACAAAGTTAATCCGGATGGTATTCTTACGCATGGGCATCATGATGACCTACAAAATAGAACAAAGATAAATCCCTCCTGTCTTTGAAATAGGTTAGTCAAATGCAAGATGTATGCAATGTTATGATGTCATGATGTCATGATAGTAAGCACACCACAAGTATCCACAAATGGAAAACATGGTAAAGGCACACAAGTCACACAGAGAGCCATTAGATTCCAGGCTGGCAAGGAGCTTAGGTACTACCCTCTTTCAGTTTAGTTGGCTTAAACCTGTCCTAAAAATAGTAACCAGGTTCTAGAGGATCTCAATATCACTGACTACCCTCGATCGGTCATAATTCCAGTTTAGCAACCTTTTCTTGCAGTCGGAATCATCGCGAGAGTTTAGTCTCAATGAGTGTAGCATACTGCAACTGTTCTATGGCCAAGTTGGTCAATTTAAAGGTTCTAAGGTCAGTTGGTGCTTAATGACCCCTTAGAAGACCCATATTCTCCTTGTTCCAACACAAGGGATATCGGTACAGACTAAAGTGCCACACCAATGTAGCTACTGCTTCAACCGTATCGGTCTACGCCGTACAGTTCCCTCACAGTTTATTGCTACTTACCTAAAGGGTACCCCCAGATCCGGGTTAGGATCTATAGAAACTCCGATACAAGCCCACAAATATAAATCATACAAAGCATACAATTGAAAACATAATGATTTAATCCTAAGGTATAACCCACTTAATGTTCCCCAGCAGAGTCGCCAATTCTGTGATACGGTGGGAGAGAACTGACTGTTTTTGGAATGCTGGTTTGCGTTTTGCGTTTGTTTTCGCAAAATGTCGCGGTAAGCAAGAGTCGCCACCGTCTTTTATTTTATCCAACAAGGAAAGGAAAAAAGCACAGAAAAATTCCTTTTTCGAGATATTTCTCGGGTTCGGGGGGTAGATTATAGAAAGGGAAGGTGTTAGCACCCTTTCTATCTGTGGTTATCCACGGGCTCTTAGGTACTTGCTCAAAGTGTTTTCAAAATTGCTTTTCTTTGTGTTTGTGGGTTTGAAGAAGTTTTTTGTTTGAAAGGTGTAAGTGCGAAAAGTTTTATTTTGTTTTGATTGGAGCAAGTATTTAAGAACCATCTACCTATTCGAAAAAGGAATCAATATGTACTAATTTCCTTTAGACAATGTTATCTCACTATTGATGAGTAGGTAGCATCGTCGTTGGAGTTTAAGGGTCAATTCGATTAAGGGACGTGTGGTCACTAAAGCAATGTTAGGACGCCTTAGCGGTAACCCTAATGTCTTAGATCATTTTTCCGAGGCAACCGTTTCAAGGCAACTATGATCTTTGGACAAGAGGGCGACCTCTAAAACTTCCTATACTCAATGACCACGTTCGAAGGCAACCAAGTGAGGTGTACCCTAAGAGTGCACATGTGCGAGTGTGTTGTTTTTCAGTTATTTGTCTTTGTACATGTCATGGGTGAGCTATGTTAATTTTAAGTTCATACATTTGATCTTGTCATGCATTCCCTATTATCAAACATCTAACAGTTAATAATTTATAGAAATTAAATTGCGGAAATTAAATCTAAACTATTACAAGGCGTCGGGTATTTACATCGCCAAAAACAACCCTTTAATTTAAATTGCGGAAAATAAAAGAAAGCGGTAAAATAAAAGTCCTAATTAAAAGCTATTACATACCGGGAGCAATTACAATATTGGATAAAATGATACGCGTGCGAGAAATTAAATCGGGCGAGTTTTTACGGTTTTGACCTTTTTTGAAAGAAAGCATGTTTTTGGTTTATTTTTGAATTAAATGGAATTAAACCTAAGCTAACAATTAAATTAATTAATTAATGAAAATATTCTTGGATTTTTTGAGTATTTAAAAAAAAAATTGGTCAAAGTTAATAAAAACCTAATTTTCTACATTAATTTTTAATTATTGCAAAATTGTTAATGTTATTTCCTAATTAAAACTAAATCAATTAAATTAACTTATTTACAAAAATAAAATGGTGAATTTAATTTTAATAAAAAATAATATTTTTTTGTGTTTTCTGATTTTATGAGGAAAAATTATTAATTGGTTAGTGATTAGTAAAAAATAATAACAATAAAACAAATAAATAAATATAATGAAAATAAAAATAAACCAAGGGGGGTGTTGGGCCCAAGAGGAGGTTTATTTAGCATTTTCCAGGCCCAATTAGGCTAGCCTGCTTTGACTTTCCAGGATCTCACGCGTGCCTGTTGACTATGGTACATGGTGGATGTCCAATATGGGCCACCAGATCTGGCCTGTAGGCCATCTGGCGCTTGGAATCTGAAGGTGTATGGTGGGCTGCGCCTTGGAAATCACATGCAATTACCTGAAGAAAAATGAAACAAATGTATTGGGGGACCTGGGATTCGAACCCAGGTCCCATGAGTCACTGAACAAACGCACTAACCACCACGCCACTTTGTTGCTTTTGTTAGTATATTACATAGCAATTATTATATATCAAAACAAGCAATATGCCTAGGAAAAAAAATAAAAGCACGCTGATTTAAAACAACCAATGGGAGGGAGACGCGTCAGTGTCTTCTTCGTTGAACCTGGTTATTTACCTGCGGATTTTTATCCGCAGCTAAATCCATAGGCTTCTCCTAAAACCTTCTCTAGGCCATGAAAATGCTAACTAAAGCCACAATCATGATCGTCTCCTTTCCCTGATCAGAGCCATGTCCATGATTGGTCCTGATTTTACTTGAAATTGAAACGCCTAAAAACAAGAAACCCAAACCCTAGTTTTGGGTATGGCTTTACAGGCTACCAAAACAAAATCAAATATTGCAGATAGCTTGGAAATCATTCAAGGATTATGAATATGTCAATGTTTTGGCAAAAAGATGCAAGAATACGAGTATGCGATTTCATGTACAGGGCGGTATTCAAGAAGACTTACAGCGCGATTGGGGATGTTTCAGGGCTTGCTTTTGATTGCTAATGCTTCAGTGAATCTCCAGCAAGAGGTCTATGTTGAGATTTTTCTTTGAATCGGGCTCTAAATGTGATTTCAGTTTTCAACTTTTAAAGCTTTTTCCAAGTTTTTGTTCTTGTGAATTTACAGCCTCTAGGTTCTCCATTTCGTGCCTTTTCATTGTACAAGTATATGGGAAAGAATTAGGTTTAGTTTTGGGCTTTGCATCCATGAGCATTGATGATTTTGGATTTGATATGATCTTCCATTACAAAGCTTCCAAAAATGTCCCAATTCCAATAATTTTTTTCATAACATGGCTTTATTCGAGTTTGATCTTGTCCATGATGATAATAAAGACCTGTATCACTCAAAAAGATACCAAGTGATTAAGATTTGGATTTTATTTGGATTTAAATTGATTAAAAATGAATTAATTCAATAAAAATCAAATAAAATAGAAAAATTAATGAATGGACATAAAACTTAAGATAGGACACGTTTGTAGTGTGACAAGATCAAATCAAGTAGAATAAAGTGGGCCCATTTGGCAAAATTTGAAGTTTTGGGGATAGTTGACTTTTGGCAATTTTGGAAAAATGCCCAACTTCAACAATGCATAACTTCTTCAATTTTGAACTTCTGGAGGTTTTCTTTGACTTTTTAGAAAGCTTGAGATGTCCTATAAGAAACCCTTTTGGTCTAACCTCGTTTTATTATTCCATGATCAATTTATAAGCTTTGGAATAAAAGGTGTTTTTGTTGACTTTCAAAAATGACCTATAATGTCCAAATTTGTAAATTTTTGTGAGTGCATTTATTGATCTTGGGGTATGAGGATGGATTGTAGGAAATTTCATCCTCTTCAAAATGAGCTTTGGATGGGTCATTTCTGATAAAGTATGAGAAAGTTATGTTTGGTCAAAGTTTAGTTGACTTTTCCTACAAAACCCTAATTTAGCAACTTTTGAATCTTGATGAATTTTGAGCAATCTTTGATGAATCATGATCAACCCTTGATCAAATGATGAATTATCCTTCAAAATGATAATGTTGACAAAATATATTGAGGTTTGACTGTTTGTAGGTCACAGTTGACTTTTGCCCTAGCACAGTCGATTTTTGGACCTCTTGAGCAATTGACTGACCAAACTTTCTCTGCAAGGCTTGAAATTTGACATGGTTGATCTTGAGAACATATTAGGACATTGGGGAGCACTTGAGGCCATTTGGATGCAAGTACCTTGATGCAACACAAAACCCTAATTTGAGGTTGACTGCCTTAGGAGATGACTTGACTGTCCAACTCTTGAGCAATCTTGGGCAACTTGGAGACTATTCTTGACATGTCTTGAGAAATATGGGAGGGAAAATTTTGGGGTACAACAGTATCCTTAGTATGTAGGTTCATAAGTTTGTTTTACAGATATTCTACCCCTTCCCATAAGGGTGGTTTCCTTAATGTATCTTGGATAACACAAATGGGAAAAGGCACAAGGGTCTCCCTTAAGTGGAGCCTCTTTGTTGACTAAGACTTTTGAATTGTAGGTCGTAAAATGTATCACCATAAGATTTTATTTTTGGGGTTATTAGTAGATCCATTGATCAAATCCATAGTCCTATCTCAAAGAGAGGCTAGCTCTCAAAAGATATTCCTCGAAATTCAACGCACTCTAGGTGAATTTGTCGCAAAAGCTCATAGGGATGTTAAACCCCCATGGCCCATTGACAACCCCTTATCTAATGTTTATTACATAGGAATTAAATCCCACCAATAAACACATGAAAATATGATGACAGACAAAATAATAAATAATATAGTAAATAAAACAAAAGAAAAGGAAATAACAAAATATAATATATAAAAAACCCAAAAAATCCTAAACCTAAAGGTAGGGTAAACTCTAACTTAAGGGTTGTATCCTCGGAAGAGTCGCCAGCTGTCATAACAGGAAAAAAATATGAGAGTCGCAACCACTACTTTTTGTCCTAAGGACAAGAAAGGAACAAATAACCCTTATTTTTCAGAGATTTCTAGGTTTACAACTTTATTAGATAAATGGAAGGTATTAGGCATCCTTTACATCCCTTGTACTTACGGGACCCTCTTTAGCTCTAGGACTTTAATGGGAATCTTTTCTATTTATTCATATTGCTAAATAATAAAAACGATGGAAAAGATTTAGTCTTTTAGTTAGTGGACTGACCTTAGTTTTTGAACCGTTTTCCTACGTATCCTCTCAAGAGGAAATCAGATTCTATTTAGTAGTTCAAATATGTTTGGTTAGTTTTTTATAGCATTGCGTGGAATGGCTTTCGAGTGATTCTTTAAACTTTGTCTGTGCTTTAAAATTGAGTAATCATAGACGCAGTTTGAAATTTAATTTGAAAGCAATGTTATTAATCCTTTTTGAATATCTTGAATTTATTAAATTAATTAAAAAATGGTTTTATGGGTTATCAATTTTATATATTTGATCTAATTTTGAAAACAACGGTGAAAAAATATATTTGAATAATTAAGTAAAAATTGATATTTGAAGTTAGTAGAAAGTTTAGAAAATAAACAAATAAATTGGTGTTTTAAAGAAAGGTTAATAACTTAAAAAGTATTTTGGAAAATAATATTAATTGTTGATAATAATATAAAGGAAAAGATTTATTTTTTTTCTAATATATATATATATATATATATATATATATATATATATATATATATATATATATATATATATATATATATATATATATATATATATATATATATATATATATATATATATATATATATATATATATATATATATATATATATATATATATATATATATATATATATATATATATATATATATATATATATATATATATATATATATATATATATATATATATATATATATATATATATATATATAAACAATAAACTATGAAAATAAACAAACAAAATAAATTAAATTTTAGAAATAAGTAGGCGTGTATTGTAATTCAGTTAAGTAAATTTGTGGGTCTCATTATCAAATGACTTAAGCCCAAATGTTTGTTTAGTACAACATGAGTGGGGTGTGTATTTTTACTTAAGCTTAGTAAAAAGTATGGTGTTGTTAACGTTGGGTTGAGCCCAAGATAAGTTTAAGTCCATTTGGGCATTATGCGTGTTATCCTATGAGGTTACGGTGCTCTAGCGAACCCAAGGGTGATTGATTTAGATTAGAGGGTCACCAGAAGTTAATTCGGGGACGCTGATCAAAAGAATTACAAACTCGGGTTTTTGATTGAGTGTTGACTAAGGAATATCGTTAGAAGGCATACATAGATGCCAACCAATGGTCCTTACATTGGGTTGCCAATGGATGGCCACACGTCACACATCTAAGGAACGAGAGCGAGAGAATTTTTTTTTCAATCCCTTCACAATGTTTCATTTTTCCTATTTCACTCTCTCTCTCTACTTAGATCATTCTCTCACCAATTCCCTAAACGTTCTCTCCTCTCTCTAAAACCTTCACACAATCAAAAACCACCCCACCGTCCAGAAATCACTTATATTAGTGGCTCCACCTTTAGCCTCCCCAAACCACTGTATAACTGCAAATTCTGGTTTAAATTCAATCGGAAAGTTCATACCTTCAAACCCTAACCTATAAATCTATGAATCCTAAGAATCCTAACTTCAACCACCGTGAGCGGCCGTGGAGGCCACCGTGAAAGATGAATGTTCGCCCGGGAATATCATCTCCTGCCGAGAAAGCCCCAATAAACCCTTTAAAACCCTAGGCTAACCCTTAAAACCCTAACCCTATTTAAGAACCTTGACCCCTAATGCCAAGACCCCTAACCCTAATGTTTTAGGACTTAACCCTTAAAATTTCCAAAATTCACAAAAATCAACAACGATCACAAAACAACAACAACTATTGAAACAATTTTATAAGAGCTATGTGGTTTACCTTGTCTTTCCGTGCATGTTCTAGAAACTTGATTCCTTTGATTCTCTCTTTTGGGTTCTGCTTCTAATCCCCTTCTCTATGTTTGTTTGCAGGTATAAGAGTGGAGAACATCGTTGTAAGGCCTTAGCTAAACTCTTTTCTCCAAATTCTTCTCTTAATTCTCCGTCCCTTTTCTGTATTTAGTCTTAGGTTTATATAGGCCTAGAATTAGATTTAGTTAGAAATTAAGATTACAGTTTTCTATGGTAGTGAATCTGGATGAATTTTGTATGTACATTAAATAAATCATCAATAAAGATTTGGCTTCCAATCTCAGATTTTTTTTTGATTTGATTCACCGCGTTTGGATTTGGGCTTTTTGTAATGACTTAGTGAAGAAGAATATATCTTAGGCACAACTGCCAAGTGTTTCTGAAAACCCTAGTTGATCTTTGGTATACTTTGTTTAAAAAAATTTATGCAAAAAAATAAAACAAAAATAATAATGATAATAAAATGAATAATAATAACATAAATAAAAATAAGCAAGATAAAGACATGTTGACTCTTGGCTCAACCTAAACAATTTAAGATAATGATTTTATTAAATTTAACATTGTCTTTAATGCTAATGAACAATAATAAAAGTAATAAAAAAATTAATTAGATATTTCCAAAATAAAAAATTAACTTGCATAATATACTTAATTTTATGCAAAACTATATATATATATATATATATATATATATATATATATATATATATATATATATATATATATATATATATATATATAACAGACCCTATCGGGAAGAGTAACTGGCAAAGGAAAAGGACAAACTAATTGTTGGCTTAAGGTTAAAGCACCTATGGAGCAACTTTGCTAAGGAAGTATCAGACAACCCATGGAACCGGGTAACAATTCGCCCTCACCCTGGACTCGGACGAAATGGATAATCGGGTAGCGCATGCCTGTGACTGATCATCTTCTCAACTCATTCATTGCTAAGTATACAACACTAATCCTCTTTATTCATGGAGGTGGTAGTGGTTACACAATTATAGAGCTCAAGAGTCCCTCATTAACTGAGGATATTAATGAAGCTAAGACACTTATTATATAAATAGGCTCCCGTAAGAGGGATAAGCAAGAAATTTATCTTGGGACGTACGCATCATTGTCGTAGCTCCCAAATCCCCCAATAATCTCATAAACTTATTTCATTAGGCTTTCCCTATCTGTCTTCTGGGAAGTCGGCCGAATATTTATTCTACATAGGAACATTGGAGCCTATTGTATAGCCTTGATAAAATTATTGCTAGACCACACCTTAACTTACCTCCTGCTAAATGTCATCATTTAAAGATCCCTCAGAGCTGGCACAACTACTAGCCATGGTGGAAGACTTCAAACAGTAGAATGAAACTCTACAAGACAACATCACAAACCTACATTAAAGAAGCATAGGGGATTATAGTCTGGAAGAGGAGCTTCTGGAGCCTCAACCTCTATCATAAAATATCTAAGAAGACCAAGTCCCAGAGGACTTCAAATCACCATCATTGATGACATATGACAGAAAAACTTACCCTCGAGAGCATGTTATTGCCATCAATAACGAAATGGTGATAATCGGCTCCGTAAATTCAATGAAATGTAAATTGATGGTCGACACCATCAAGAACATGGCCCTGCGATTATACATGAGCCTACCAAGACTATCTGTGGAAATTTATGCGGACCTAAGGAAGAAATTAATCCAACACTTTTCTGCTAACAAACATCACGAGGTGTCTACAACGTCCCTATTCAACGTCCGACAAGGTCATGCAGAGTCTCTCCGAGAATACCTGGCCCGGTTTAACAAGGATAATATCAAAGTGACTCACCCAAAACAAGACCTATTTGTGGGAGCATTCCAGCACGGCCTCCGAGCAGGACAGTTCATTAAGTCCTTAAACCAGAAGGTTCTGTTCGACATGAATGAAATCATCACTAGGGTGGTCTACTACATAAAGTGAGAGGAGAGCAATCTTAAAAAACGTTCTAGAGATACTCCAGAAAGAAACAGGATTCTTCTCGGGCGACCTCAAGGGATAGCCCTAGGGAACACGACTCAGAGATCCAACTGGCGCCCTTTTAATTCAGATGACACGAAAACTCCCTTAAACACGAGGAGATATTAATCCTCCAAGAGGTAGCACACCTGAACCTGATCCTCAAAGCAACCCAGGGCCGGTGAGTCAATGTTGTACTAGGGATTGATACAGGGCCTGGTGTAACTATCACTGTCTCCGAGGACATCACACTGATGATTGCCTCTAGCTAAAGAAAGAAATCAAGAAACTGATACAAATGGGACACATGCTAACTTATGTCAAAAAGGGAAAAACCCCACCTGGTAATAGGGATACTTGGCAGAATGAGGCAGATTCAAAATAGCCTTCCTAAAAGAAGGGGAAGGGAACTAAAGAGGTGCATTAGACTAAAATAACTCACCACACCCTTAAGACCATCGTCAGCGGGTTCATTGGCGGCGGTGAGACCAACTCGGCCCGAAAGAAGTACTCATACTCTATGATGCACATGTCTAAGGACATAGCTAGGGCCTAGGGAAAATATCTCAACCCGGTTAGCTTTTCCAAGAGGGACGCGGTCGGCATCATGGCCCATGAAAACGACCCTATTGTCATAAAGGTAAAAATTCGGGACTGGAGTGTAAAAAGGGTGGTGTTGGATCTAGATACTTCAGCTGATGGTCTCTACTAGGAAGCATTCAAAGGAATGGAATCCAATAAGTTTGAGTTTCTTCCCTTCAACGACACCTTGGTCGGATTCTCCGGAGAACAAGTGCAAGTATTGGGGAACCTCCTGGTGCTCACTACCTTCGGAAGCGGTGTAAATACCAAAACTGTTAGAGTAAGGTACTTGATAGTCAATGTTTCCTCACCATATAGATTCATTATCGGGATAGCTTCCTTCAATGCCCTAGAGGATGCACTATCAACCTTGTACCTCACCATGAAATATCCCCTAGGGCACAGCCGGATCTTGGTGGTCAAGAGAAACCAAGGATTATCCAGGAAATCCTACAAGGGTAGCCTAAATTTAAAAACGGTACAACCCGAAGGAACCAATTGATCTAATGAGCTGAAAATCAACATGATAGACATAGATCCTCGGGGTGATACACGGGAAGAAATCCTTTCTCCCCAAGATGAAACAAAGAAAGTCTAGATCGGCGCCACGCCCTCCGAGGTGACTTACATTGGATGAAATATTTTCCGACAAGAAGAAACAAGGATCATGGAGATGTTAAAAGAAAATGTAGACTTGTTTGCTTAGAAGTTGTCAGATATGCCTGGGATAGATCCCAACTTCATGTGCCACCACCTAGCCTTGAATCCACATACGAAACCGATATCTCAAAGGAAAAAGAAAAGTGGAGAAGAAGAGAAGAAGGCCATAAAAGACGAGTTTGTCAAGTTACTCGATGCTGGTTTCATCAAAGAAGTCAAATACCTTACATGGATGACTAATGTGGTAATAGTCAAGAAGAAGACAGGAAAGTGGAACATGTGCATTGACTTCACATATCTCAACAAGGCGTGTTGTAAGAACAAGATTTAATTATGAAATATTATCTCTGTGTTTTGATGATTACATATGAGTATGTTTTTATGAACAATATTGATACTCAAAGGTTTGTCATAGTTGAGTACTTAACAAATAGGTTATGCTTCTGATGAATGGCGGGGCCAAGACATTAGATGAGAATTAGTTATGCTTCTGCGCTACATAAGTTCCATTGAACAGTAGGAACACACTCCAGAAGGCTCTGAGGTGTATGCTCGGATGTTTGTCTAACGAAACCAGTCATAAGATCTTAAGACAGAAGTTGCTACTTAAGTCCAGATGTTGAAGACTCATGTTTCTGAAGACAAATGGTTTTAATGAAATAGTAAGAAGATCTGAAAACAAAAGTTTCTACTCAAGTCCAGATGCTAAAGACTCAACTTTCTAAAGACCCAAGGTTCTAAAGATAAGTGTTCTAAAGACCAAGTGCTGAAGACTCTAAAGACAAGTTCTAAATATTCTAAATACTTGAAGTTCTACAGACCCGACGTTCCAAGAAAAGTTTATCACAGCCAAGTGCTGAAGACTCTGATGACACAATTCTAAAGACTCTAAAAAATTGATGTTCTGAAGACATTGGGTTTTGTTTTTGCTTCTAAACTCATGCTCGCAGAAGCCTCTGAAGTGTAGAAGGAAAGAAGATAACATTAACGTGGTACAAATAGTACATGGTATAATCAATGTTTCATTCCAATAACATGAAAGGATGGACGCATTGCACGATCTTGTCCCTCATGTTATTGCTCAAGCTGGAAAATGTTTTTGGAAATCCCAAGAGTACCCCTCAACATATCTTTTATTTTATTTGCAATATAAAGGCTTAAAGACTATGAGAGAAAGTTTCCAATCAACGAAATATTCTCACACAAAGCACTATTAATAGCTTTCATATTTTTTATTCATTGTTCTTAAAATAGTTTACATAATCAGCTTGTGTAGAAGCAATACTGTTGTAAGCAAAAACTTGAATTCAAATAGTTGTTTGATTTTTCCTTAAGGGACCGGGTAGGTCTGTATCCTTAATAAATCTAGGACTTGTTTGTCTTAGAGGTTGTTAGTCACTTGCGGGTAGCTTGTGCAGGGTTTTCCTTATGGGACCGGGTAGATTTGTATCCTTAAGAAGTCTATGACTTGTTTGTATTAGAGGTTGTTAGACACTTGTGGGTAGCTTGTGCAAATTGTAATAATTTTGGTTATAAGTGAATTAAGTCCTTGATTGAGTGATGTGAAATCACCTTGGCGGGTGGACTAGACTAGCTTGATAATTTTCAAGTGAACTAGTATAAACATACCTTGTTCTTTACTTCTTCTTCTTACTTATTCCTATTATCAAGAGTGAAGGAAAAAGTATTTTAACTTAAAGGGGAATAATTTTTTTATAGAAATTTTTTGGATTTAAAATCCAATTAAACCACCCCCCTTTCTTGTGTTTTTCGCACATTCAATTGGTATCATAGCTCCAGTTCTGAGGAGATAAAAAGTTTGAATTTTTATCAACACTTTATAGTGTTTAGGATGATCCAGTGTGTGTGAGAAACCAATGGATACACCAACTTCCACTGTTGATAATAGGGATAATGATAAAGATCACTATAGTTCAAAGCCTCTTATGTTTGATGGGGAGAAGTGTGACTATTGGAAGGATATAATAGCAAGTTATTTTCTTGCATATGACTTGGACCTATGGGACTTGGTAGTTGATGGCTACACTCATCTAGTGGACGATAAAGGTTATAAGATTGCAAGAAGTGCAACAATAGAAGCACAGAAGAAAGTATGTAGAAATCACTACAAAGAAGGAACCATTATTCTAAGTGTTACTTCATATAATGAATATGAGAAAATCACTGATAGAGAGACTGCAAAGTCTATCTTTGATTCTCTTCAGATGACACATGAAGGCAACACACAAATAAAAGAAACAAAGGCTCTGGCCTTAATTAAAAAATATGTAGCCTTTAAGATGGAAGACGAAAAATCTGTGGAAACGATGTTTTCAAGATTTCAGACTCTTGTCGCAGAATTTAAGGTTTTGAATAAAGGTTACTCCACCGTAGATCATGTTAAAAAGATTATCAGAAGTCTCCCTGTAAAATGGAGACCAATGGTAACTGCTTTAAAATTGGCAAAGGATCGAAACAACACCTCTCTTGAGGAGTTGATTAGCTCTTTAAGAAGTCATGAAATAGAGCTGGAACAAGATGAACCTCAGAAGAGAGTAAAAGTGGTTTCTATAAAGTCTACTTCTGGGAAAACCAAGACTTATCAAGCTAAGGAAGAATCAGTAGAATCTAAAGAAGGTTCAGATGATGATGAACTCTCTATGATATCTAGAGGAATGCTTATGGAAATAATTCACTTGCTTTAAATGCAACGAACATGGACATTACAAAAATGATTGTCCAAAGCTTAAGAAAGGCAAGAAGCCTAAGAAGGCTTACAAAGCTAATAAGGGTCCCATGGCAACATGGGATGATTTCGAATCAGAAGATGATTATTCTAATGAATAGCATGCAAAATGGCATTCACGGCAAGGACCACAAGGGAGAAACAACATCAATTGACAAACTGACACGTAGCTATGAGTCAGACTATGATGACGACAAAAATGTATTTTCTTCCTTATCTCATTCTAAACTTGAAATTTGTTTATCTGAATTAATGAAAAGATATCAATTTCTTCTAAGTAAACACAAAATCTTAAAAAAGTGATTTATGGATACTTTTGAGAACACTACTATAGATGAGCAAAACATTTCCGACTTAAATGAAAAACTATTTGTTTAGAAACATCGAACACTGCTCTGAAAAGAAAAGTTTCTAGATTGGAATAAGACATAATCTCTACCATATTTATTACTAATGAAGTAATTAGATATGATCATGCTTTTCAGCATTTCCTAGCTAAGTGCATAGATAGAAGAAAAATTACTTTAATGATCTATGGTGTTAGTTGAAATGGAAGCCAAGACTTAGGATATTCAGGACAATCATAGAAAATTGATGAGACTCTGAATGTCAAACCAAAACCTCTTTCTGAACATTTCATGCTTGTTGACACAAAATTGAAATTTCCAGAACTAGAAGGTTCTGATACTACTATAGCACAAACACAAACACATAAGGAAACTTCTAAACCAAAGTATCATGCATAAATTTCACATGATTATTCTGTTGCACATAAATCCAAAGGTGTCAGAACCTATGGAATTGATAACAAGAAAGGACCTACAAAATGGGTCCCTAAAGATCAGATAATCTATGTTGCATATGTCCTTGATCGCGCCACTAAATAACGAATCATGGTACCTGGACAATGGATTCTAGCGATACATGACGAGAGAAAGGCATATGTTCCAAGAATTGGATCTTATGTCTAGAGGAGTTATTGGTTTCGGAGGCAATCAGAATGAAAATATCATCGATTCTGGAATGATTAGTAATGGTAAGCTCCCTTTATTAACAATGTTATTTTAGTCAAGGGTATGATGCATAACTTGTTGTAAATTAGTCAACTTAGTGACAACAGTTATGACATTATTTTTAATCAAATGTCCTGTAAAGTTGTTAGTCAGAAGGAGGCTCAGTGTTTTTCAATGGCAAGAGAAAGAACAATATTTACAAAATAAGATTATCAGATTTGAAAAATCAAAATGTAAAATGTCTTATGACTGTTCAAGAATATTAATGGACCTGGCATCAACGTTTGGGTTATGTTAGCTGGAGAAAGATTTCTTAACTAAATAAACTTGGATTAGTTTGAGGCTTGCCCAATCTGAAGTATACTTCAGATTCCCTTTGTGAAGCTTGTCAAAAACGAAAATTTTCAAAAACCTCTTTCAAAGCTAAAAAGGTTGTGTCTACTTCTAGGCCATTAGAACTTCTTCACATTGACTTATTTGGACTAGTGAAAATTGCTTCTGCCAATGGTAAGAAATAGGGACTTGTCATCGTTGATGATTATAGAAGATGGACATGGGTAAAATTCTTGAAACACAAGGACGGGTCATACTCTGTATTTGCTTCCTTCTATTCCCAAGTGAAAAATGAAAAAGATTGAAAAATACTCAGGGTTCGAAGTGATCATGGCAGAGAATTTGAAAATAAAGATTTTGAAAAACATATTGATTAAAATGGCATAGAACATGATTTTTATTTTCCTAAAACTCCACAACAAAATGGGGTTTTAGAAAGAAAAAATAGAACACTGCAAGAAATGGCTCGTAGCATAATTCAAGAGACTCAAATAGCACTACACCAAATTTGTCTTTTAGCACCACCCCTACTAAAGCGCTTTTTGTAAAAGCGCTGGTATAGGTTGCGCTAAAAACAAAATAAAAAAACACGCTAAAAAAGCGCTCTTAAAGGGGGGGTTACAAAAGCGCTTTCAGAAAGCGCTCTTAGAGGCTGGGGTACGAAGGCGCTTTTGAAAAGCGCTCTTATAGGGGGGGGGGGTATGAAAGCGCTCTTATAGGGGGCTTATGAAAGCGCTTTCAAAAGCGCTGATATAGGGGGTGGGGTACAAGAGCGCTTTTATCCTCAAAAGCGCTGGTATAGCCTTAGTTACGAAAGCGCTTTTCAAAAGCGCTGTCATACCCTCTTTACAATTAAAATTTTTTAAAACAAAATTATACTAAACGCGTTCTTGATCGTTTCCAAATCCCTAATTTCTGCTGAAAACGCACAAAATCTTGCATTCTCAGAAAACTCACAAAATCGTTTCCAATCTTTGCTTGTTCTCATCGTCTCCGTTCTCAACCGTTTCAATCTTTGCTTGTTCTCATCGTCTTCTTCTCAACGGCACTGCTCATCGTCTTCCATCTTTGCTTTGCTCATTGTCTTCCATCATGAGGTATTACAGTGTATGTTTTTTTCCAGATCCAATAGAGAGATGTTTGAACGAAAAACATGGGTGTGTTTGTGTGAATTATGATGATGAGTGCAATAGTGGTAGCATGCAAATTTGGGTCGGCCTTTGTTTATACTATTGTTCAATTATTGTTTATGAATGAGCTCTGGTATTGATTGGAAGATGATATTAATGTGTAAATTCATGAATATTATTAGTTCATATCTTTTTCATGTTGCGTAATAGATTCTAGTGATGACACTGATTTTTGTGATGCGTTTCTTAGCCCTGATGTTCATATTCCATGTACTTTTGGCTTTTTTTTTTTGCAGGATATGCACTTAGTTAGTTCTGTTTAAGGGCGAGTTGCAACGGAATTTATTTACCTCTCCGAAGCTATACTGGCAAATAGGTATTGATTTTTAGCTTTATGGTTATCATTTATGCCACTTCAAAACACTTATTTTCTACTTCATTTATATTTTGCTATTTGAATTGAATCTACTCACATCTTTGTATCATCAACATGACTATAGTGTAGACTAATGTAGTTTTACATATGACCTTGTAGTTTGAATAATAGCTTAGCTTCTAATGTCATTGTTCTTGTTGACACCGTTAGCATAGTCTTGTAGTTTGAATAATGGCTTAGCTTCTAATGTTATTGTTCTTGTTGACATCATTAGCATATTCCGAGATGTCCACACTTCCCTTGCACTAGGACAAATAGTTTGACAATGTTTGTATGGTCTTACCAACGAGAAAAGCGCAAGCTTTCCATTTGCCAGTTTTGGATGGAACAGCAGGTTTGCCACGGAAATCAACAGTGCCATCTTGGGTATAATCATCTTTGGTTTCCATTAGAGATGTTATATATTATTATATAGAGATAAAGTATAAGGAAAATGAGAGGTAGCCAGCAAGATGGTAGTGACTAGTGATATATCAAAGAAAGCAATTAATTGAGAAAGAGAAATGGTAGAAGTAGCTATATATAAAGACTAGAGGCTCACTTGTTATCATAAGGTAAACTATAACTTAGTAAACTTTGTCATTGGATTGGGACACATTCACCAAGTAAACTGTCACAAATCCAAACATGCACTAAAACTTATTTTATCTTTGAAATGAAAATTGAGCTATGAATATTATACTTTTGTATTATGTGTAAGTGTAACTATAACGGCGTTACACCGTAGAAGAATTTGGTCTAACCCCAATGTTCTGCCATAAGTTGTTTAGTACAAAATGCTGTTGCCAAATAGCAACTATAGTGGTGCTACAGCACTATTGTGAATTTTAAATATATGCTATCTGCAATTGACAACGGGGTGTATTGAGAATTACTCAAGTTCATGTTACCGGATGTATTGAGAAATACTCAATTTCGACTTTGAAAAGAGACAAGACTTGAAAAAAAGTTAATAGTGATAAAAATGATGATGTATTGGTGTGTCTATAAGAAGAAAGATCTGTGCGCGTTTTAGGGAAAAAGAATTTCCTAAAATTGATGTTATGTGATTCTGATTTATTTTGGGTGTTTTATATATTTGATTTGCAGTTTGAGAAGCATGATACTTCTTCCATTTATGAAAATCCATGAGGTTATGTTTTTTTATGATGTTTGCTTTGTCTTTTTAGACTGTGTGAGAGCTGAGCCAGTGATTCTCAAGAAGCTAGAGGCTTCACCTAATGGTATTGCTTGCGGAATTTTTCTTATATTTTTTTTTAAGGTTTTCTGTTTTAGTAAATGTATTTGCACTCATTTTCTAATTCTTCATTGCCATATACAGAGAAGACAAGTCCTGGTTTGATATCAGTAGACCTTCTTACTGACACTATAGAAGGTACGGTTTCTTTTGAAGTTTTCTTTGCAACTCATTTGTCGATGTATTCTATTTTGATTTTGAATTTCATTTCATCTTTCAGGGGGAAGGAAACCTTCAGTTGCTGCTATTGATGGTCTTGCCCTGGGTGGAGGGTTAGAGCTTGCATGGTTTTGAGAATAAAGTTTTGGTATTGCTTCTCAATCGTCTTCCATCTTTGCTGCTGCTTTTTGCTGTTATGCTATTTGAATTGAATCTACTCACATCTTCGTCTAAGGTGATTTTCATTATTTTATTATTATGCCTTACAGTGTAGCTTTTTTGGTGAATACAAATGCTTTTTTTTTTATATCAATTTTCATAGCCATGTTTCTTTCAAAAGATTTCTTGTACTATGTCTCATATGAATCCTCTCCGATTCTCTAAGACTATTTTTGGAGCCAATCTAATAAGCTTAACAGTTATGATCTTGCAATAAGTTTAAAGTTTTCTATTGTAAATGTTCCATGAAATTTGGATATCCAAAATAATATTGTTAAAGTTAAAAGTGGGTAGGGTCCAATTTTGTGTAAACAACTGTATAAGTAAGGCTATGACTTATTTATCAATCAATGTAAAACTCAGTATACCTGGTAACTATTCATCAGTAAGATTTGTGATTTTATTTTTCAATGAAAATATGAAAAATATATAATTTTCTCTTACACATATGATATAGACCTCTAGTTATATTTATTAGGATTAGTTCAGTTCATTAAGATTTATTATTTTATTTATTTTTAGTTAGTATTTTTTGAATTTTTAAATTTGAATGTCCTATTTTTAAGAAAAGATTTAGGTTAAAACATAAGCTACCTATTAACTAGTAATTTTAGGAGAAACCAATCACAAACTCCGCCACTGCCGCCTGCATAGGTCTTAAGAACATATTTTCAGTTGGTTACAATACTTCCTTCCTACCACTTCATCAACAAAGGTCATGGCTACGGAATATCCTGAACATGCTCAGGATATTCCGTAGCCATGACCTTTGTTGATGAAGTGGTAGGAAGGAAGTATTATAACCAACTGAAAATATGTTCTTAAGACCTATGCAGGCGGCAGTGGCGGAGTTTGTGATTGGTTTCTCCTAAAATTACTAGTTAATAGGTAGCTTATGTTTTAACTTAAATCTTTTCTTAAAAATAGGACATTCAAATTTAAAAATTCAAAAAATACTAACTAAAAATAAATAAAATAATAAATCTTAATGAACTGAACTAATCCTAATAAATATAACTAGAGGTCTATATCATAATGTCTTGCAACAGTGGTTTAAAATTATTATGCCTTACAGTGTAGCTTTTTTGGTGAATATCATTATATTATATATCTTTTTTTGAATTTCTTTTCAATATGCTTGAAATAGATAGATCAATCAATGTCTCTAATATTGCTCTTTAGATATTGTTTAACATCCAGCATATGGCTTAGTAGTAGTAAGCTTAGATGCTGAGTTTCTTACAATTTTAATTTCATATATTTATCTATCGTTAAGTGAGGTACTTACTAACTTTGTGAATTGAATTCGCCATAGGGGTTACTTGTGAAGAGTGAAAGTTTGACCGTTTTTGTTTAGCTTAATTAAGACATGGATAAGACATGGATGAATTCAAACCGATTGTCGAAAGAGTACGAGAAAGGGGTATGGGAATTTGTTGAGTTTGCGGTTGCGCACTCCAAAGACCCGCTTCGAATGCCGTGTCCTTGCTTGGGTTGCTGTTATGCCGGGGGTAAGGTTGACGGGAATCAGTTGGGATCTCATTTACTACGGTTTGGAATTGATAGAAGTTATACATGTTGGACAATGCATGGTGAGAAAAGTACCGGGAATGCTGAGTCGAGTTGTAATAGGAAGTATGCTTCAAACGACGATTGCACAGACACATACGATTGTGATCGAGTCGAAGAGATTGCAGAAGCGCTTGAAGAAGATCTTGCGGATTGTCCCAAAATGTTTGAGAGGTTGGTAAGCGATGCAGAGAAACCGTTGTATGTTGGTTGTTCAAAATTCACAAGATTGTCTGCGGTGTTAAAGTTGTACAACTTAAAGGCGGACAATGGATGGTCGGATAAAAGTTTCACAGAGTTATTAGCCCTTATGAAAGATATGCTACCAGAGGATAATGTTCTTCCCAATCGAACGTATGAAGCCAAAAAGATGTTGTCTTCTATTGGAATGAGCTATGATAAGATACATGCATGTCCAAACGATTGCGTTTTGTTTCGAAACGAGTATGCAGCGTTGAATGAGTGTCCTAAATGTGGTGCCCCTCGATATAAGAAAAAGTTGTCTCCTGCTAAAGTCTTATGGTATTTTCCTATAATTCCGAGATTTAGACGCATGTATCGTAGTGAGACCGATTCAAGACACTTGACTTGGCATGCAGATGAAAGAATTATTGATGGAAAGTTGCGACATCCGGCAGACTCACCACAATGGAGTAAAGTTGATACTGAATATCCTGAATTTGGAAAAGAAGCAAGAAACCTTCGGTTGTCATTGTCTACTGATGGAATGAACCCGCATGGTATTCAAAGTATCTCGCATAGCACATGGCCTGTGATTCTTATGATTTATAACTTACCTCCGTGGCTATGTATGAAGCGTAAGTACATGATGTTATCTATGCTAATTTCTGGGCCTAAACAACCAGGGAATGACATAGACGTATACTTGGCACCCTTAATCGAAGATTTAAAGTTTTTGTGGGAGAGAGGTGTGGAGGTTTACGATGGGTATAGGAAAGAAAGTTTCAACTTGAGGGCGATGTTGTTTGGAACAATTAATGATTTTCCAGCATACGGAAATCTATCCGGGTACAGCAACAAGGGTCAAAAGGCGTGTCCTGTTTGTGAAGATGAAACCGATACGACACGATTGGCGCTTTGTCAGAAGAATGTCTTTCTCGGCCATCGTAGATTCTTAAATTCTAATCATCACTACCGTGGGTGGAGAAAAGCATTCAATGGAGAGGCCGAACATCGTACAACCCCGCCTTTTTTGTCAGGTGATCAAATTTTTGAAAAGGTGAAAGATGTGAGCACTCAGTTTGGCAAGCCTTTTGCACATTCAATTGTCAAGGGTGGGTGGAAGAAGAAGTAAATTTTCTTTGAACTTCCATATTGGAAGTCGTTGTACGTAAGACATTTCCTGGATGTTATGCATATTGAAAAAAATGTATTTGACAGCGTTATAGGTACTCTACTCAATATACAAGGAAAGTCTAAGGATGGCGTTAACATAAGGAATGACATGGTAAACATGGGGATGAGAACTGAATTGGGGCCCGTGACGAAAGGAAGACGAACATATCTGCCACCTGCTGTTTACACTCTATCTAGAAAGGAGAAGAAAACATTGTGTAAGTTCCTCAGTGAAGTAAAAGTTCCAGAAGGCTACTCTTCAGATATTAGAAGACTTGTGTCCATGAAAGACCTCAAGTTAAAGAGTTTGAAGACGCATGATTGCCATGTTATAATGGAACATTTTTTACCAATAGGTATACGTTCTATTCTGCCAGAAAAAGTAAGAAGCGCAATAACTAAGCTGTGTTTCTTCTTCAGGTCTATTTGCAGTAAGGTGGTCGATCCCGCGATCTTACCAACATTGCAAAATGAGATAGTTGTTACTTTATGTGATCTTGAAATGTATTTTCCTCCCTCGTTTTTTGACATAATGGTTCATCTAGTCGTTCATCTTGTGAAAGAGACACAACTGTGCGGACCAGCTTATATGAGATGGATGTACCCTGCTGAACGTTATATGAAAATATTAAAAGGGTACGTGAAAAACAGAAGTCGACCAGAGGTTTGTATTGCCGAGCGATACGTTGCTGAAGAAGCGGTTGAGTTTTGTACTGAATATCTGTCAAATGTTCAATCAATTGGACTCCCCAAATCTCATATTGTCGAAAAAAAAGAAGGAAAAAGGCTAATTGGAAATAAAGTTGTGACAGTATCAATGGTCGAACGGGATCAAGTGCACTTGTATGTTCTGCACAATGAGATTGAGGTTGAGCCGTTTGTTGAAATGCACAAAGTTGTTCTCCGAGATTTAAATCCAAATAGAAATGAGAACTGGATAGTACGAGAGCACAATCGAAGTTTCATACCGTGGTTTAGAGATCATATTTATTCAAAGTATCGTTCAGATCCTGCTTCAGTAACAGAAAGGTTGAGATGTTTAGCCTATGGTCCATCTGTAATTGTGCTTTCTTATAGTGCATACGCAATTAATGGATACACATTTTATACCAAAGAACAGGATGATAAAAGTACTATGCAAAATAGTGGTGTTACCTTGGTAGCTGAAGCTATGCACATATCAAGTGCGAATGACTTAAATCCGAAATTTGCAAATTTGTCATATTTTGGGGTTATCGAGCGCATTTTGGTGTTTGATTACGCGAAGTTTCAGATTCCTGTATTTGGTTGCAAGTGGGTTGAAAATAATAGTGGCGTACGAATGGATAAGTCAGGATTTTTGCAAGTGGATCTCAATAGGGTAGGGTACAAAGATGAGCCTTTCATTCTAGCCTCTCAAGCTAAACAAGTGTTCTATGTCAATGATCCGACAAGTACGAAATGGTCTATAGTGCTTTTATCTAACAAAATAGTTGATGAAAAAATTGAAGATCAAGGTGATATTGGTGTTGGCATTGAATCTTGTACAAGAAACGATCAAAATGAGAATGAATCTTGTATTAGAAATGATCATAATGAGGGTATTTGGATCAATCCAACCGTCCGCATTGTTAAGAGACGCGTAGTACACAATCCTACCAAGAAAATAATGAGACGTTAGTGATAAAGTTAGTGTTAATAGTGTCAATGTTTTAGTTTGTTTGATACAGGTTCAAAATTTGAAGCATTTTTTCTGTGTCAATGTTTCTTGGAATTGGATTAGTATATATTTTGTATGCTATGATGACTTGTTGCAATGATGAAACTTGATTGTTGTACATGTTCAAATATATACATGTTCTCTCTATTTCAATCTTGATTGTTGGTACTGTAATGTTAGTTTAATGGTGTACATGTTCAAATATATACATGTTCTCTCTATTTCAATCTTAATATGAGTATCATCTAATATTATTTTTGTCATTTTTGTCTCCTTCATTTTCCTTCATTTTTGTCTTACTGGTTCATATACCATCTACATATTATCTAGTTGTTCAAGAGTTAAGGGGTAATTCGAATTAAAGGTATTATCTTTTTATTTTGTTTTAAAGTTTTCATTTTTGTTTTTAGTATATCCTCCAACAGTGTTTTGTTTTTATTTTAATATTAAGATGTTTTTTCTAACATTTTTTTTATGTTTTAGGTATCTCTTCAAAGCAAGAAAAATATTACTGGACTGCTTATTTATTATCTATGGGTTTAGTTTCTTTTGTTGTTAAATACTTTATTATTTTTAGTAAAAGGGGTTGAGTTTTGAGGTTAGAATTGTGTAAGGTTTTGTGTCACTTTGTTAGAGTATGAATCCCCTCATCTTTGCCTAAAAGAAATATCATGAACATGCTTTTAATATTGATAGAGTATGCATCGCCTCATCTTTGCCTAAAAGAAATATCATGAAAAAGTAATATTGATTGTATCACATGCTTTTATTTTATTAATATCTTCACGTTGAACAATTAATAATGGATTGATTTTTTTTCTTCTTATAATAACTTCTATGTTGTAATTTTTTGAAATGTTTCTCATATAAAGTTAGTGTTAATAGTGTACTAATGTGCTTTAGTTTGTTTGATACAGGTTCAATGGCTCCAGATAGAGATGCTCCACCTGAAAACCCACCTGAAAACTCACAAGAAAACTCACAAGAAAGAGTTGCTTCGGATACAAATGCTCCACCTGATACTGAAGCAAAAGAGGTTGCACGAGGCATCACTATTATGAAGGGAATCATTCGACATAGAGACCAAGGATTAGTATACCGATTGGAATGGAATTCTGATAAACAACCAATTGGTCCTAATTCTGCAAAGTTGACAAGTTATATTGGTACACTTGTCCGTATGCATATTCCGGTCTCCGTAGCTACCTGGAAATCGAAAACGAAAAATTTAGAATTGGAGGAGAAAAAACAAGCGATTTGGGAAGAGCTTCAGGTATATATCATATATGGTTAATTGTTGTTATTATCTTGACGATAAATTGTTTAAATTACTTATACTAACACACTATGCGTACGTTTTTTTGCAGAGGACTTTTGAGATACCAGATGAACGTAAAAGCTACATACTTAGTTTGGCCGGCAAAAGATATAGAGGGTGGAAAAGTTTTTTGACAAACACCTATCTTAAGGATAAAGATGGAAAATTTCTTGAAGAGGCACCGGGACGGCCAACAAAGTATGCGACCTTCATTGATGAAGCAGATTGGGCTGAGTTTTTAAAGCAAAGAGATGAAGCTTTTCATAAAAAGAGTGCCACGAATAGTAAGAGAGCATCCAAACCCGCGTATCCATACAAGAAAGGGCGTTTGGGATATGCACGCTTAGAGGATAAAATTGTAAGTAAATAGAAATGCGTTTTAATTAATTGTCTACATGTGCATGTTTTAATTGACGATTTTATCGTTTGTGTCAATGCATAGTTAGAGGAGACTAAAAGTGAGGAAGCTTCACTTCCTGTACATGTGTTATGGAAGGAAGCTCGTGTGGGCAAGAATCAAGCTGTCGATCCCGATGTTCAGAGAGTTTATACTGAATGTGTAAGTATAATACTGTGTCTTTAATTAAATCAAATGTTTTTTAATATATAAATGATTTTTTATCTCCACTAATAATTATTTAAATGTAAATGAATTACAGGAGACCTTGTCGCAATCGGCATCCACCGGTGAGGAGAGCGTACTTAGTAGAGTACTAGATGCTCCCGAGTATCCCGGTTGGGTGAGGGGTAAGGGTCATGGTGTGACTCCAACCTCTTTTTATAAGAGTTCTAGGAGAAGATCAAATCTTACCAATGAAGAAGTGTTGCAAAAGTTGCAGGAATTGCAAGCACAGGTCTCTGAATTGCAAAGAGATAAAGATATGTATATGAGAGAAAAATGCAACACTTCATCGGTGAGAGAAACTAGTGATAAGGCTAGTATCAACTATCAAAAGAAATTTCCCGAGGTAATTATAAGTTTTTTTCCTTACAAACTGTTCTATTTTATTAATGATAATGACTTTATATTTTCTATTTGTTTAGGGCATTTCATCTTGCCAACTATACTTATCGTCACCGAATTATCGACTAGTTGGCAAGGGAAAAGTGCACAACACTTCGGGAGATTTACTTCACCACAGACCCCTCCCGGATGGACACCTGAAAGTATCGGTGGATGTTGTATTAGATCGTGATGCGATTCTACCGGTACCTGACATGGTCTCAGAGACGACATTGCTGCGAGATGCAATAGGATCATTTGTTGCATGGCCCTCGGAGCTCATTACCATTAGTGATGAGGTATACTGAAAACGATTATGAATCATTTAGTTTTCGAATGTCAATTCTAAACCGTTTATTAATTATTTTTTACATTTTAATTTTAGACTGCTCCTATAAAACCCGCAATTAAGGGTAAAGGGATTTTACAGGAGGAGGAGTCTGTTGCATCACTAAAAGAGGTACATTTAAAGTGTTAATATATAGTCTGAATCTAAATCTGCATGATTTTATATTTTACCTAACTTATATGATTTTTAGGCATCCGCTCGGGAGTCACAACAAGTGACGCAGCAGGTTCGTAGCTTACCACCCACTGGTCCTCCGAAGCAAGCGGCAAAAAAAGGCGGTGCTTTTGTGCCTCGATACCGTTCGACACTCGCAACAATGGTTGATATGTCCGATTTGAAGGATGGTGGTTTACGTGAAATCAACATGGATGAAAGTGTCTTCGGTATTGAATTCCAGTCACATATTACATTTGATGACTTGGAAGAGATTTTTAGGCATGATCAACTAGGCGTCAGTAATATGCACTCATACATCCGGTAATATTCACTCATCCGATATATTATTTAATTAGTCCCACAATATAATTTATTTACACATTTCAATGAAAATAATCTAATGTTTATTATGTTTTTATTTAAGGTTGTTGTATGACAGAGTGTTGCGCGGGACTGCATTGTCTAACAGATTCTGTTTCGTGTCTTCCGCCCATTGCAGCGGAATGACAATTGCTTCGGAACCGGAATCAGTTAGACAGCGCTTAGTAGATAGATTCATGTCCACCGGCAATACAGAAAGTCTGCATCTTTGGGCGTATAATACCCGACCAGTAGGGTTAGTTTCTCATTCTTGGTTCATCTAATCTCTGTTTCTTTTGTGTATAGCAAAATTTTCATATAACCTATTGTTTTAATTTATAGAGCACACTGGTTGCTGCTTGCTATCAACCCGATAAGAGAAGTCGTGTATTATCTGAATTCGGTAAATGGTGAATGGACCAATTATCCGGCTATGAAGGAAATCGTTGATTTGTAAGTGGGATCGTTCTAAATATATATTCGTGTATATTTATATATTTTCTTATTTGTGGGATTGATTTAAACATATGCTTTTATATATTTAATAATTAGATCAATACAAGTGTTCCGTAGTCAACGGGACGCACAGGTATCCCGGACTAAATCAAACAACATCACTTGGATCCAAGTGCAGGTACATTACTTTTCACAATTTTGCTTATAATATTTATGCTACTTGGTAAAACAAGACAACTATAGAATCTTATTTGTTTTATTATGTAGTGTCCGCAACAGCGAAACAGTCATGATTGCGGATACTTTGTTTTGAGGTTCATGAAAGAAATCCTTCAGGCGAATCAATTAGAGATTCCGCTCACGGTATGAATTTATAACTTAAGATAATTTCATATAATTTATTACATTTAACTAAATATATCATTTATATTATGTTTTTGTTTTGTAGTACCTTGAAGAATTCCGTGCTGCTGCGTACCCGAAGCTTAAGTTGGAAGAAATTAAAGAAGATTTGTGTCAATATTATATTAAGCAATTTTTCATGTAGGATTTGTGTCGATTTGAACTATAATATTATTGATGTAATGATGTATATATATAATTTTGGATATTATAATGGTATTATATTAGTATATATATTGTCTTACTGATGGCTGAAATAATAGCATCGAAAATATATTACAGGTCAAAAATATATTACAGGTCGAAAATATTACAGGTCGAAAACATTACAGGTCGACTGGGAGGATTAAATTATAGGCTGCACATAAAAATATCTCATTTAGAAACGACAGCGCTTTTAAAAAGCGCTCTTAAAGGTCCACCTACTAAAGCGCTTCTTAGTAAAAGCGCTGCCAAAGACCAGTAAAAAAGCATAAAAAATTAAAAAAAAACGCAGCATACAAAAGCGCTTTTGGAAAAGCGCTCTTATAGGGGGGCCTATCAGAGCGCTTTTTCCAGAAAAAGAGCTCTCATAGGGGGGCCTACCAGAGCGCTTTTCCAAAAGTGCTTTTGTATGCTGCGTTTTTTTTAAATTTTTTATGCTTTTTTACTGGTCTTTGGCAGCGCTTTCTGGGAAAAGCGCTCTTAAAGGGGGGTCTACCAGAGCGCTTTTTCCAGGAAAGCGCTCTTATAGGGGGTCCTACCAGAGCGCTTTTTCCAGGAAAGCGCTCTTAAAGGGGGGGTCTACCAGAGCGCTTTTAGAAGCGCTTTTGTTACCTACGCCAGCGCCAGCTATTAAAGCGCTTTTAAGCGCTTTTAAAGGCCAAAATAAGCGCTTTAGTAGCCCTTTTCCGTAGTAGTGTAGCTAAGCACTTCTAGGTAGAAGCAGTGAATACAACATGTTATATTCAAAATAGAATCTCCATAAGACCTATTTTAAGTAAGAATCATTATGAATTATGGAATAATAGAAAGCCCAACATTTTCTATTTCCATCCATTTGGATGTACTTGTTATATGTTAAACACTAAAGAGAATCTGGGTAAGTTTGATTCCATGGAACAAAAATTTCTTCTATTAGGATACTCTGAACGCTCTAAAGGCATCAAAATTTATAACACTAAATCAAGAATTGTGGAGTAGTCAAATCATGTCATATTTGATGATAAGCTTGATTATGAAAAGTCAAATTTGTGTGAAAAGCTTGCAGATATAACCATAATGTTCGCTGAATTAAATGAGAAGATTAAAGAAAATAAAGAATAAAAAGCTCCTTCTTCTAATATTGTTGATAGTTCTTCTAATCAACCTCAACCAAGGAAGAACATAATCATATCCTCTCATCTTAAAGACCTTATCCTTGGAAGTAAAGATGCTCCACTCAGAACAAGATCAACTCTCAAACCTTCTAATGAAGTGCTTTTGGGTTTAGTTTCTTTAATAGAACCTTCATCTATTGAAGAAGCCCTTTTAGATAAGGATTGGATTCCGGCTATGGAAGAAGACTTGAACCAATTCTCAAATAAAGATGTATGTGATCTTGTTCATAAACCTAAAGGTTTCCACGTCATTGGAACCGGATGGGCGCTCAGAAACAAGCTCAATGAGAAGGTTGAAGTTGTCAGAAACAAAGCACGACTTATTGCACAATGTTATAGTCAACAAGAAGGGATAGACTAGACAAAAACCTTTGCACCATTCATCAAGTTAGAAGCTATTCGGTTGTTAATTTATTTTTTTGTCAATCATAGCGTTATCCTTTATCAAATGGATGTTAAGAGTGCATTTCTAAGTGGTTATATTTCAGAAGAAGTGTATGTCAAACAACCTGCTGAGTTTAAAAAATATGAGAAATCATACTTTGATTTTAGAAAAAAGATATCTCTTTATGTCTTGAAACAAGATCCCAGAGCTTGGTGTGACAGATTGAGTAATTTTCTTCTATAAAATAAATTCACCAGAGGAAAGTTTGACACCACACTCTTCTGTGAAAATTTCAAAAATGATATTCTAATTGTTCAAATTTATGTTGATGATATTATTTTCGGTTATGCTAATCCATCCCTTTGAGAGGAATTATCTAAGCTAATGGAGGCTGAGTTTGAAATGAGCATGATGGGAGAACTGAAGTTCTTTATGGGAATCCAGATTGATCAAAAACCAGAGGCTACTTACATACATCAAAGTAAGTACACCAATGAACTTCTGAATAAATTTAACATGACAAACTGCATTGTAGCAAAGACTCCAATGCATCCAACATGCATTTTAGGGAAAGAAGAGGTAAGTGGAAAGGTTTTTCGAAAGCTCTATCATGGTATGATAGGCTATCTTCTGTATATGACTGCATCTAGACCTGATATCTTATTCAGTGTTCATCTTTGCGTTAGATTCCAATCTGATCATAGGGAATCTCATTTAACTATTGTTAAGAGAATTCTAAGGTAACTAAAAAGGAACATCAAATATAGGCTTGATGTATGAGAAAACATCAGCGTATTCTCTTTCTGGTTTCTCTGATGCAGACTACACTGAAGATCGACTAGAGAGGAAGAGTACATCTGGAAACAGTTTGTTTCTAGGCAAGAATTTGATCTCATGGTAAAGCAAGAGGCAATTAAAAATTGTTCTTTCAACAACAAAAGCAGAGTACATTTCAGAAGCACTATGCAGTACTCAGATGTTATGGATAAAAAATCAGCCAGAAGATTATTAGATTTTTTAGAATAACATTCCTATCTTTTGGGACAATATCGCTGATATTGTCTTTATAAGAATCATATCCTACACTCTAGGGCTAAAAACATAGAAATCAAACATCATTTTATTAGAGACTATGTTCAGAAAGGGATCTTATCTTTGAAATTCATAGATACAGACCATCAGTGAGCTGATATTTCTACAAAACCCTTAGTTGAAGATAGATTTCTGTTTATTCTAAATAATATGAAAATGGATTTATGTCCAAAGTAAGATGTCATTAGGATGAAACATGTTTTAGTAGTAGTCTGAAGGGAGAAACTTCTAACTTAAACAAGATACTTTTAATTTTTTTTCATCTCAGTCTTCAGAAGATGTCTAATGTTGTTTGTTTGGTCATACCATTCGGCCAGGTTGTCTAATGTTGTTTGTTCCTTAGTATGTTACATGTATGTGAAACACTATCGATACTTGCTTGTTTTTCTAACTGTTTGTCTGCAGAGGTTTGTTTGAAACAAGTGGAGGAAAAGCTTTTTCTTTTTAGAGATGTTTTAGGCATGTGAGTTGGTGTAGTATACTGCTAAGTTTCTAGAGCACAAGGGTTGTTGAAGCTATGTTCTTTCTCAAAACTGAAGAGAGTATGGATTTATGATCAGGTATTGGTGATGTCTTCTTCTTGGAGAATAGAGAGAAATGTGACGGATAGTGATATGATATTGTTGTGTGATTCCTGATGTTTTCCTTAAAGATATTGGCGACTTCCCCTAGAGTGTAAATCTGAGTTGGATTACTCACCCTTCCTACAAGCATTGCCAATGCCCTGCGAATTTGGCGCCCATTTGTCCACCTCAGATCCATCCATGGCATAACAACATCATCAACCATACTTCACGCACATACGCAACCTCTGACACGAGTTCCAACACCGCACAAACCTCCCACGTCGGCAATGTTGCTCACAGTTCTGGCGGTGCTTCAATTTAATCAATATTCTGTTGCAATCACAGTCGTAAGCCATGCCCCGAATCCATACTGATTTGTTCTAAAACATATACCTCGTCGAAATTTCGATTCGGTATAATCTCATCCTTGCATTTGTTTTGATGTTTTGTACTTATGTTTTGTTGGGTTTAGATTTGGAGAGAGAAGAATTAGAGATTGAAAAAAATAGTTGTGAGAAAAAGTGATATTGTTTGTGAAAAGAAGTGATATTGATTGGTAAAAAGGCTAGGTGTGTAATTGTCACTTCCACAAGACACTTGAACACATGAAATATAAATTAGATGGAAAAATAATAAAATCCAGTGTCACATAAGCATTTCTAATGAGCTGGCCTGATAAGGGGTAAATAAAGAGAATCTTCAAAAGTTAGGGGGGGGAATCTAAATTTTTATTTTATAGTGAGATTTGTATTATATCACCCAAATGGCAGGGGGAAAATATCTTTTAACCCTAAAAGAAATAATAAAAGAGAGGAGGATACACTATCATTACAAGAGTAAGAATAAATGGCATAAAATAAATCAAAAAAATAGAGGGATGCACTGTCAATACACAATTTAAAAAAACATAAAATAAATAATAAAGGGAGTGAAGAATATTAATTAATTAAATACTTCAATTATAAATGAACAAAAATATTTTTGATTTTTCTAATATGTGAGAAATTAAATTTAATAGATGCATGAAAAGAATATATCAAAATAAAAAAATAAAGTGACAAAATATTTAAGAAAAACAAGAAAAAGAAATAAAATAAAAGGAGGTGTTCAGTCAAACAGAGTGCAAAAAGCACAAGAAAAAAGTTGCATAAGCCCAAATGGACGCTGAGCCCACCAGCCTACAAACAAAAAAAAAAGCTGATAGAAAAACAAAAAATGAGCATGAAGAAATGAATGGCCAAAATTAAATTTGAGTTTGTCTTCAAGAAATAGAGCAACATTCATCCATTATTTTGGCCATGATTTACTCATGTTTTCATGGAATTAAGCAAATGAATAATGAAAGTCCATCTATTCAATTTCACGAACAACCTGGAATGCCCAAAATTAAAAAATAAGTAACAAAAAAAAAACAAAAAATAATTCTCATTTCATCACTTTATACTCTTGATTTTGAACAAATGGAGTTTCTATACAAAATGGTGATGATTAAGATACTAATTAATTGTTACAAGAATAAAAATTCAAAAGAATTAAATAAATAAAAAACATTAAAATAATACCTAGATAATAAAAGTGACTTATTTGTGCAAATTTATGGCTTATTTTTCTGAGTGATTCTTGGTGTAATTTGTAGTTTATATATAGGTTCTAGAAATGATAGTTTAGAAAGTAAGAAAAAGGAGACAGCAAATGTGTGAGTGCATTCAAAAAACTTATTTAATTAAATAGTGAATAATGATTCAATAAATCTATTAAATAATAATGTAATAAATGAAAGATATTTTAGGCCTTTTAGAAAGTTGATTTTTTTTTATGATGTATGAAAATGATTAATAAAATTAAAATGGATATAATGATGATAAATCAAATAATCATGAATTTATTTTCCAAAATGCATAATGAAATAATGCAATTTTAGTCAATTTCTTTCAACGTGTAAAACTATTATGATGTATGATGAATTTATTATGATGTATGATATGATTAATGAATATTATGAATTTTTTGTCAAATTTCATAACACATGAAATGTTGAGTTTTTGGTTGACTTATGATTTTTGAATAAAATATACTATAATGCATGTGTGTATGATTATGATGACTTTATTTGATGATAAAAATGCACATGGCTAAAAAATTGAAAACTTTGGCAAATGGGCATGTATCAAATGAACTTCGAAACAGGTCGGACAAAATTGAGGTATGAAAAAGTGGAAGTAAGTAGATGTTAATTAATGTATGGGAAATAGTCCAATATAGAAAGTAACACTCACATTAAAATATTTTATAAAGAGTTATACTCATTAACTAATGAAATGGAGAAAGGGGATAAAGTGTCACATAGACAAGTGTGGTGGATCCAAGCATTATGGCACTTGTCTCTTTCGTACACCCTCTTACAGGTGTCAACACTGGCGATACTGGACTCGGATCCGGTTTCTAAGGCCTGGGTGTAAAGAATCTAGTGAAGGCTTGTAGGCGGTACTTGAGCACTTAGGCATATCGGAGCAATTGGGCTACTCGCGACGTTATACGACGGGCGATGACGCTCCAAGGGTCGGGCTCCACATATGGAAAATGACTAATGCTCTTGTTTTTTAACGTTGTTTGAGTTTGAATTTAGAATTTGGAAATAGGAAGCACTTTGTAAAGTGTTGAAGAATGATAATATGAAGATCTTAAAAAGCGTTTTTGTAAGCGAAACCATGCATTCTTTGTTAAAATTGTTGCTGAAAGGATGTTTTTTCATTAAGGGTCACAAAAGCACCTTCAAATTTAAGAGGAATCTAAGTAGAATAAGAAGTAAGAGTCCACTGGTTTTTCCAAAGTCAGTGTTGTTACGGCTAATGAAAAAAGAACCATGATGGCATGAAGAACCATCTTAGAAATAAAAAGGCACATAACAAGTTCAAGAATTCCAACGGTTAGAAAGGTAGAAAAAAATGGTTGTAAAGTGTGTGGAAAACCCGGCCACTATGTTAGATATTGCTGGAATAACAAGTCCAAAAACGATATCAATGTAGTTCATGAAAATTATGACATAATCGCTACCCTTAGCAAAATCATGGCGATGAAATGCAAAGTGCAAGGATGGTTTTACAACAGATGTGCTACCATGCATCTCTCTTATGACAAGGTTGTTTTCAAAATCCATTTTAAGGAAAATGATGGATAGGAAGTACAAATGGGAAATGAAGTACGATCTAGAGTTATTGGAACTGGATCCGTCGAACTCAACTTTAATTATGGAAAGAAAGTCACCCTTGCCAATGTGCTTCATGTCCCAGACATGAATAGAAATCTTGTTAGTTGGAATTTGTTGGGAAAATTGGGAATTAAGTCTTTATAGAAATCGAGAAAATGAATTTTGACCCATAATAGTGTATTTATAGGAAAAGGATATTCCTCTTAAGGGAATGATAAAACTTTGTACTACAGATTACCGACAATATTATTAATGAAATTTCTAATTCTGCTTACATGGTTTAGTCTGTTTCTTTATGGAATAATATATTAGAGCATACTGGTATTAGTTTTATGAAGATACTAATTAAATCTAGTTTGATCTCATGTAATATAAATGATTTAAAAAAATGTAATTACGTGTTATATCAAAAAGGCTGATTCAGAAAGATTTTTAAAATGTTGAAAGAAATACAAATTTTCTTGATCTTGTACATTCAAATTTGCGTGAATTTAACGACATGTTAACCCGTGGGGGAAATAGATATTTTATTAAATTCATCGATAATTCTTCCAAATTCACACATGTATATCTTTTAAGGCGTAAATATGATGCTTGTAATTCCTTTAATATTTACAAAGTAGAAGTAAAAAATCAATTAAGTAAAATTATCAAAGTCCTTAGCAGTGATAGGGGCGATGAATACTTTTCTACATAATTTAATACATTTTGTGAAGAACATGGCATTATACATGAATGTTTTGCACCTCGTACACCACAACAAAATGGTATAGCCGGGAGAAATAATTGAACATATCTAGAGATGATAAATGCCATGTTAATTCATTCAGAACTACAATATATTTTGTGGGGTGAGGCCTTACGGACCGCTGGCCATATAATTAACAAAATTCCTTTGAAGAAAACTGTTATTTCTAAATATGAGGTACGGAAAGGCAGAGCACCAAATATAGATTACTTTAGAGTGGGGGATGTAGTCTACTATAAAAACATGGATCCTAAAGGAACTAAATTGGGTCCTCGAAGTATAAAATAATGTTTTGTAGGATATGAACCAAACAATAAAGAATATAGACACTTAAACTTAGAGTCTAATGTAATTCTAGAATCCTGGTATGCAGAATTCTTTGAAAATGTTATTACTAAGGATAAATAATATGAGTTTCCTGTAAACAAAGAATATTGTGAGAAAGATTCTTCTCAGACTATTGAGATGCAACCTGAAATTACTTATAGGATTATTGAATCATAACCCGAGCCTAGGATAAGCAAGAGTGTCAGAAAAACAAAGGATCTAGGACCAAACAAAATCAACTCTCAACTTGTTTCTTTTTATCTAGTTGAAGGAAATTGTGAGAATTATGTTTGCAATATTCCTATTATTCTTCAAGTAGAGGATGATCCTAAAACCTATAAGGAAGCAGTGGATTTAAGGGACTCCTCCTTTTGGAAGGATTCTATCGAAGATGAAATGGATTCAATCACGACAAATCAGACTTGGGAACTTGTTGATTTACCAAAGGGATGAAGGCCCATTGGATGTAAGTGGGTGTATAAAAGGAAATATTTTATTGAAGATACATTAAACATTTATAAAGCCAGATTACTAGCTAAAGGACTTAGACAAAATGAGGGTGTTGATTATTTCGACACATATGCACGAGTAGAAAGGATGACAACAATTAGAGTATTCTATTCCTTAGCCTCTTTGAATAACCTTGTATTTCATCAAATAGATGTTAAAACACCATTCTTTAATGAATATCTTGATGATGAAATCTACATGGAACAATCAGAAATCTACATACTTCTTATAAATGAACAAAAGGTGTATAAACTTGTCAAATCCTTATATGAATTACAACATGCACCGAAACAATGGCATCAAAAATTTAATTTTGTCATACTTTCAAAAGGATTTACATTCAATTCTTGTGACAAGTGTTTATACACAAAGGTACGTCAAACAATGTAATATTCATTTGTCTCTATGTTGATGACATGAGGATAATTAACAACAATATGAATGGAAATTTAGAGACAAAAAGGTTTCTAACTTCCACATTCAAAATGAAAGATCTTAGACTATTTGACACAATTTTAGGGATCAAAGTAAATAGAAATAGTGGGGTTTATGAACTTAGTCAAACACACTACATTGAAAAATGCATGATAAGTTCAAACACATATACATTAAAGAAGTAACCACTCCATTATATCACGTCGTTAAACTTCAAAAGAATAATGGAACATTAATAGCTTAATCGGAGTATGCAAGTGAAATAAGGTGTCTTATGTATTTAATGCAATGTACCAAACATGATATATCATTTGCAATTAGTAAAATAAGTATATTTACTAGTAACCAAAATAATTAACATTGGAAGGCAACGACAGGGATTTTCGCCTATCTATTAAAAAAAATATTTTTGCCTACACTATGGTAGGTTCCCTGCCATACTAGAAGGATATACTACTGCGAGGTAGATATCTAATGTTGGAGATCGTAAATCCACAACTACATAGATATTTACACTAGCTGGAGGAGAAATTTCTTGGAAGAGCAAGAAACAAACATGCATTACTCTTTCAACCATGGAGCCAGAGTTTGTGGCTCTTGCTTTTGCTGGTAGAGAAGCGGAATGATTGAGGGACCTTTTGTTGGAAGTTCTAATGGAAAAAGATAATGTTTCAAAGATTTTGATTCATTGTGATAGTTATTCCACTTTAGCTAGAGCATTCATCATTGTGTATACTGCAAAGTCTAGACACATAGGACTTAGACATTCCTTTGTGAGAAAATAGATATAGAATGTAATCATTTCACTCACATATATATGAACAATCTATAATTTAGATAATCCATTTACTAAGCCAATAGCTAGAAAATTAGTAAAGACAACCTTAAAGGGTATGGGATTGAAACTCTTTGAGTAAAAGTTCCAATAGAGGAAACAACCTAATCTTACATTTTAACAAAATGTTAACCTCTAGATTCAATGGGTAATAACAAGTTATTGATTTGGATGTTTGTCAGAAGTTTTGTAATAATATTAACTATATTTAAATTGAGGGTTGAGTTTTTCAAACTCTTAATAAAGTTAAATATCGAGGGTATGTGTCTCATGGAAAAGGATACAACATGAACTTCACCTATGTGAATTTCGAGATGGTGTCGTCTCAAAGTTATAATTAGAGTTTCTCTCACAAAAATTCATGAAACAAAAAAGCA